>JARVZY010010761.1:0-1200000 GCA_030686995.1 Artemisia argyi | reverse complement strand
ATTGGATGGTCTTTTGTCCATTGAAACGTAGAAGGGTACCTTGGGAGTAACGAATGTATGTTAGATGGTTCTTGTAACCTTGAAGAAGATTCAGTAGAGCCTGTTGCAAACGGGTTTTCAAATACTTCTTCTTCTTCTTCTAACGTAACATCGTTTGAATTATTTGTTGGTTCTTCTTGAAAATTTGTGTTTTGGTTTTGCTCATCAACTCTTGGTAGAACAGTTTCAAGTACTGGAGTTGCTTGAGTAGATGTAGATGATGTTGATGTAGTTGGTGCTTCAGCTTCGATTGTGGTAGATGCATCTTGTGATGGTGGTGGTGGTGGTTGATGATTTTGAGCGGGTGCAGTGGAATGTTGTTGAGATGCATTTGTCAAAGTTCCACCATAATATTCATCAAACAATAACTCGAAGAAATTTTACAGTTCTTGTTCTGAAGGTTTATCCATGTATGTTGACTGAGCTCCTTGAGGCACGAGTCCTGAACTGATGTGTCCAGAAGTCTGTATGTTTGGTGCGGGTCCTAATCCGTTTTGATTAGAAGCCATTGGATTAAGCGCGGTTCTATAGCGTATCTCTCAGAAGCCATTTGTGAAATCTCGTCAAACTTCACATTCATCGTCTCCATTATCCTTTTCGTTCTTCTATTATACACCCTGAATGCCCTCGAGTTTTCTGAATATCCAATGAATATTCGAATATCACCCTTAGCTTTTAGCTTCCCTAGATCTTCTCTGTCATTCGTCGGATAACACAAAGCGCCAAACACGTCAAGGTAAGAGATGTCAGGTTTACGGTTGTTCACTAGCTCATATGGGGTTTTATTGAATCTCCTATGGACTAGGGATCGGTTTTGAGTAAAACAAGCAGCGGCTACGGCATCAGCCCATAAGAATAGAGGTGCACTAGAAAAAATCAGCATTGTGCGAGCAGCTTCCACAAGAGTTCGGTTTCTTCTTTCAACTAACCCATTCTACTGTGGAGTTCTAACAACTGATGTTTGATGTGTAATTCCAACATCTTCGAGGTAAGTTCTTAACTCCTGATTTGTGAATTCTGTGCCATTATCTGTTCTTATAATCCTTATCGGAGCTTGAAGTAGAACTTGAATGCGCTTCAGAAAGGTGATGATGATGCCTGGTGCTTCGTCTTTTGATCTCAAAAACTTTACCCAAGTATATCTTGAATACTCATCAACAATAACGAGAATATACTTCTTCCCATTAATGCTTTCAACTCTCATTGGGCCACATAAGTCCATGTGCAACATATGTAACCTTGCTTCCGAACTAGGTACGGTTTTGGGTTTATATGATGCTCTTTTACTTTTTCCTTGTTCGCATGATGGACATAGGTATTCCTTGGTGTATTTGAAATTAGGAAGTCTGGTGACGATGTTGTCTTTGGCTAACTTGTTGATGGTGTCGAAATTGAGATGGGATAAACGTCTATGCCACAGCCAGGACATAGTTTCGGTTGCCCTTGTCATAAGACAAATTGGTGATGTAGAAGCCATTTGGTTGATGTCGATAGCATACAAGTTTGTACCACGATTACCAGTTAAGAGATCATCACCAACCAAATTTCTAATAAAAACCGTGTTTCTTCTGAATGCAAGTTCTAAATCTGCATCACAAAACTGCCCAACTGAAAACAAGTTGTGTCCCAACCCTTCGACGTAGTAAACTTGAGTGATTAAAAAATTCTCAAACTGAAGATCTCCATAACCCTGAATAGCTGCTACATGATCATCTCCAAAGCGTACTGTTGATCCCAGTTGAGCAAACGATCTTATATAGAAGTTGACTTAAAGTAAACACTTAAGCTTGAATGCGGAATGTAAAAGCTTAACTTAAGAAGAATAATTCTCTATCAACACTTCAATATTATTAATACGAGCACTCAACAATGCTAGGGTTTTACAACCTTGAAGTGTAAACAAAAACTAAACAATACGTACATAATCTAACCCTAGGATCCTTCTTTTATAGGCCAAGGAGTCCTACTAGGTTTACAATAACTTTCTAATCAAGATAAGAATATTCTAGACGTATAAGATATACATTCAATCTATTCTATAATTATCTGCTACGAATACATGCTTATCTCTTCAGCAGTAGTTTCCTTCAGCAGCATTTTCCTTAGCAGCACTTTGTCATCAGCAGCAGAATCATTTACTCTAGCAGCAGTTTCATCATAGCAGCAGTTTCACTCAGCAGCAGAACTCAAAACCCAACAATCATCCCCTAAACTTAATATTTATTTCTCAATCATTAAGTTTCTTCAAAGCTCATCTAAACACCAGGAGGATGCTTCCAAACATTCAAGTCTTGAGATGTCTGTTGATCAAGTATCTTCTTATACTTTGACAGCAAGTTGAATGCTTGATCATCAGTATCATAATCTATTTGCAAGTTGAGTAATCCAGCACCATTAACCATCTGATTGACAGTATTCTAGTATCTTACCACTGGGTAATCTTTTTCAGCTAGCATATACAAAGTAATTAGTCCAATTTCTAGCATATAAACTCCAGAATCTTGAAAGAGTCTCCATTTTCTTAATTTGTATTGTACTATCTCTGTCCACTCAGAATCATCCATTGAAGGTTCATACATAAGTTTTAGAGCTCTCCACAAAACATTATCAGATATAGTTATGATATGATCAATTTGACCTTTCTGATACTTTTTACCATCAAACTTCTCAGCTCCAAACTTTGCTTTGTACAACTTCCACAAATCATCAACATCCTCTCTATCAAAGTAGTGTAGCATCTGTTGAAATCTACGAAACCTGTGAGTCTTACCATCAGATCTCTCAACATCATGAAATGCTCCAATGTTAGTATCATATCCTGTAGTTACTTTAATAATAGGATATTCGATTCCAAATGGTTTGGCATCAACTACTTCAGGATCTTCCATCTTGCCAACCATAGTGTAAACCTTCAATTGTTCTTTTAAATGCTCAGGAGGAATATGATCACAATCATTCTTGAACTCATCTCCTTCTGGCTTAGAACTGCTTTCTTCCCCTGTTTTCCTCTTCTTCTTTGCAAATGATTTTTGAACCACACCTTTTCTTTTAACACTTTGCATAGAAGAAGTACTCTTAACTGCATCATAAAGCTGCTTAACAACATCTGCTTCTTGAACATGCTCTACTTCAGCTACTTTTTCAGGTACCAACTTCTTATTCATCTGAGCAATATGTTCCAAGTCTTCAGCACATCCCATAGGATAAAAGGTATCTGTTTGTCTTTTAGCCACTTGATACAAATCATAAACCTCTTGATCAGACTTAGGTTTTAACTGCACCAATTTCCATCCTTTCATATTCTTCGGATATCTTTCATACTCTTTTCTTTGTTGTAATGGAGTTGGACCTCTAAGTACCTTTTTATTCTTTCTAGTAGCAGCATCTTCTTTCTTTTTCTTAGCTGTGAACTTACTTAACCAAGATCTCACATCAAAAGTTTGATCTTCATTATCCTCAATCTTGATCATCTTGTTGAGTTCAATATCAACCTTTATTCTTATCTTCTCATCCAACCATTCCTCATACCTCCTTAAATCTTCTGTCTCCTTTTCAATCTTTTCCATTTCTTTCCGAGCCAGCTGTAGTTCTTCTTGATCAATCATCTCTAGTTCTTTTAAAGCAATAGCTGAGTCATGTTTAAGTTGTAGTTCCTTAGGCCACATATGAAAAGGTAGTACAGAATAGTCAAACCCCTTATACATCCATTGAGGTTCTGCAACTTGCTTGCCCTTTCGTTTGTCAGTAGATGATGATACTATTTTCTTTGGTTGAGCAGCAGGTTCTCTGAATACAACTCCTTTTAGAGGTAAACTAGGTGCTGATGATGTGGTTGTTATTGTAGGTTGTTGTGGTAGTGATGGTGTTGGTAGTGGTGTATGTTTTGAAGATGATTCACATGGAACTTCTGAAGTCTTCTTACTTAACAAAACCATTGCTTCAGCAGCAACATTATCACTAGACCCAGCAGCAGAGTCTTGTGCATCAGCAGAAGTCACTTTTCCACTAGCAGCAGGATCAGCAGGATCCTTAGCAGCAGAATCATGAGCAGCAGTAGAGTCATTAGTCTTGTCAGCAATAGCAGCATTTTCAAGCTCTTTTACTATTGAATCCCCCAAAGTCTTTAAGGCTTCACCCATTACCCCTGTTGCCTTCACTAATTGCTCAGGCTCCAAAGTATTGAGTTTTTCCACCACCTTTTCTTGAGTAGCAATCACTTTTGCCATTACAACCTCATTCCCTGATTGATCAGCAACCACAAAATTCTCAGCATCTTCAGGACTTTCCACATCCATGTCTCCAATCACTGGAACTTCCCCTGAAACCATTTCTTCATTCATAACCTGAGCACTTTCAACCCTCTTCAAATTTGCCTCCCTTGAACCCATTGCATCTTCATTCCTCCCCTGTTTGGAAGCATCATCCTCTTCCAAATGTGTAGAGAGTTCAGGTGAAATAATAACTTGAGAAGTGCCCACCTTCTTTAGCCTTTTCAATGAGGTTGAAGTTTTTGATTTCTTCAATTTCTTATTATGTTTCTTCAATGTTGTGATTATCTTGCCTTGACTTGCAACCACTGTAGACAGAGTAAGAACCTTATCTTCTAAAGTAGTACACTTCAACCCCAAATTGGTACAGGTAACCGTCAATTCATTAATGAGTTGCATAGTAGTCTCATCACTTCGACCTATGTTACCTGGTCCGAGAGGTGAATCATGGACATTGTCATCATGTACAAGATTTTCCGTCAATACATTGGTCACTGGTCTGTCCTCATCACTATGACCTGTGTAACCTGGTCCGAGAGGTAAATCTTGGGACATAAACTCAGTATCAAACCTAGTTTGATCATCTGAGCCCCCTATATTTTCCATTTGGCTAGGGTTACCATCCTGAGAAGTAGATTCAGAAGAATCCTTTTCTGAAGATGTTGCCTTGGATTGGGTCTTATTTATGTTATCACTATCCTGCTCTGCTGCTAAGCTAGAAGCAGTAGTGACAACCCTCACCAACATGTCCCCTCCATCAACTAGGACAGCCTCATCTGGTACAGCCATACTAACACTATCCTGAGGTAGATCAGTGTTCTTTTTCGTTTTCCTACGGGTATAGTGTATTTTGGGTTATGTAGCAGATGCAGAAAAATTGGGTGTGTGATGGGATTCAGTGGGATTTCCTGATCCTTCACCCTGAATATTTTGCACAAGTTGCACCATATAAGGTGTAAGATTTGTATGTGTACCTGAAAAACTTTTTCCATGCTTAACCAAGAAAGTGAAAGTTTTTGAAATCAATCTTGGAGCTTCATAATAACCAGCATGGGATCTAAAATCAGTAAGTTGGTCAATAATAAAGAGCTGTAGAAATCTTGGATAAAGCAAATAAGAACCAGACTCTTTAACACTTTTAGCAATCCCCTCCAAAATCATATTTGAAAAATTAAATGGTTGACCTGTGCTTAAGCATACCATTGCAGAAGCAATAGTAGCACTAAACTCATGCCACCCAGAAGTTTTAGGACTCAAACAGTGAAGGAGAATGTGTACCAAAAACTTGTATTGAGGACAGAGGAGAGATTTTTGAAATTTTAAATTGTTATGTTTGCCCTCATACCCCAAAGTTTTTAAACCAGCAAAAATAGCAGAATTGGCAAGACAAGTAGTCTCAGTTTCATCATTTAAGAGAAGAGATTCCCTTATAGATGATTCAGTGATACGAACCTTTTGCCTATCTACCAAAGCACTGACATATTTTTCCCCATTCATAGATTTGACTTTAGTAGTACGCCAAAACTGTTTGATGTAGGAAATAAATATAGTAGGATTCACTGTGAGTGCATACCTAAAAGAAGTAGCATTCAAAAATTTAACCATGTCTATGAGCCCTTCAGGAACCAACTCTTCATCTAAAACTACCACACTATTGTGTTGCTCTGCCCAGGTACGTACACAATCCATAAATTAGGGTTTAGGGAAATTGGGGATAATTGATTTTGACAATAATGGAGTGTTAGGGTTTGTGATAACTTCAATTTTGAGCGTGTAGAAACCAATTATGAAGATTAATTAGGTTTTAAACTGATTGGTAGAAGTTACACATACCACCCTCTCACTTACAACCGAAGCAGCATAACCCAGTCATCCACAACTAGCAGCAGAATGAAACAATTAGCAGCAGGGTGAAAATAAGCCAGCAGCAGAGTTGACTATTCAAACTTGGACAAAAAGTCAATAACCCATAACAATGAATGCGCTTGATACTCCTAAATCCCTATAAAACCGGACGCAATCTTTTCCCTAAATTACCAAAATCAAACCCTAATCACGTACAGTTCCCATGAATTTCCAGACGAAATTGATCAGCAGCTTTAAATTCCCGGTCATGTGCTTGGAGCAACCCGAGTCGACGATCCAAAGACATATTTCGATAACCTGCCAAGAACAGAAGAGTTTGTATTTAGAAACCGTTTTGAATTTGGTTCCACTGGGTTAGGAGTAAAAGCAGAATCACACTCATAGACAGTTGCTACTTGATTAGCTTGAGTTATTTCTAATTTTCCGTTCTTAAGAGTGAACTCTCTACCCGTCGGAATCCACATACAAAACTTAAGGTAGTTCCTAGGCATTCGACTAACAGTGGTAGTCCTAAATCGTGCAACTAATCGTTCTATAGATCTGGATCTAGCACTATGTATTTTTGGAACATCCTTCTGTTCAGGCATAACATACACATTCTTAGAAACACATTCATCATGAACATCATTAATTAAACATTTCTTGCATATTAAACAAACAGAGTCATTACATGCATTAGAAATAGTACGCTTGACATTACATTCAGATGAAACATGTCTCTTATTACAAAGCGATAAATTCCTAGGGTGTTCTTCTACTTCTTCAAATTTATTCTTGCTACTACTCTTAGATGCAGGCGAGACTCTATTGCTCCTTGTATTGCTCCTAGGCTTTAGTCTGCTGCTCCTAGAGGTGCTTTCTAATCATGTAGAAGGTAAGGCACACACATTAGGATTTATATTGTTGTTCTTTTTAGCATCCCTAGATTCTTTAGAATTAGCCTTTATGCACTTGTCATTTATCTTAGATGTTGAGGCAGACGCACTAGTGGAACTAATCCTAAAAAGGCCAGGTGCTATCACTTTTGGTGTTTTGACAACCGCTTTTCCTTTATCAACAATCTTAACATTTTCTCTTTTCTTTGGCAAGGGTGTTGGAGTGACTGGTTTTGTCAAATCCTTTTTCTCATCGACTTTAGGAGCAAACCTTGAAATTGACATTTTTGGTTTTTGAACCGTGTTTGAAACATTTGGTTTCTCCGAAGTCAATGGTTTTGCAAACTTAGTTTCCTCACCCTTTCCTTTTTGACTTTCAAGCTGAGCCCTCAAAAGATCATTTTGCCCTTTCATGTTTTTTAAGTCACGCTCATACGACAATTTGTCATACTTGCATTCTTCCTTTTTCCGATCAAGTTGTTTAAAATATGACACATTTTCTTTTTCAAGCTTTATAAGAGCATTTTCATATTTTGAAACAATTGCGGAGGTCTCAGCTCTTAGTCGTTCATCGTCTTGAAAAGAATATGTTTGTAAAATGATGGACATATTGTCAGTGGTCATAACAGCTTCGAAGAGAGAATCATTTAGGTTTTCCAAAACATTCATGTTTTCACGAGAATCATTAGCTTCGTTTACCAGGGATTTGTGGTCCTTGACAAAGTCGGCCGTTTCTTTTAAGAAAGCTTGTTCAAAGTGGATTAACCTTGCACTGATGTTATTCAGTGGGATAGTAATTTCGTTTTGAAACACCTTTTTCTGTTCGATATGAAAACTAGAATGCGAGTTGTTAATATTGATGGTAGTTTTCGATGCAACAATATTTTGAAGTTCTTGAATTCTCTTTTTAACGTCATCAAGAATTTCTCTAGCCTCACTTGTCTTAAAAGTGTTGTTAGAGGATATTTGTTCCATTTTTGAAAGAGATTTTGAAACAACTTTCTTTGTAGACAAGAATTTCGCAAATGGTCGTTTTATGGAAAACGCGGATGGTTCTGTTTGTGGAACAAAAGTGATTCCCGAAAGTTTGTTCAATTTGTTGTAATCAATGGGTTTCAAATCCTTTTGTTTCATTTTATTTATGCTCTCTTCGACATGTTCAATTGTTAGCACAGAATCCCGAATGATGGGAGGATCATGTTTGGTGTAAATCACATTACCATTGTAGAAAACATTCTGTTCTTGCTGAGCTTTCTTGAGATTATAAGGGGTGTTGTTACCAAGAGCCATTTTATGTTTCGTATGGTAAATCGGATTAGTTTGATTTGAAATCATTTTCATTGTTTGACTCGACTGACCCGACTTAACCACTAATTCTTCTAAATGTGCAATCATGTGTTCTGACTCTACGATTTCTTCCAAAAGTTTGTCTTCTTTCTTTGCAAAGTCCTTTTTCAACTCATCCCTTTCTTTTTCAAGATTGGTATAAGCTGTTTTTTGTTTAGAAAGTTGGTTTTGTAAATCATAAATTTCCGTGTTTAAAGATTTTATCTTTTTGAAAGAATTAACATCAAGTGTATCAAACTTGAGTTGCAATTGTTGTTCCCTTGAAACGGAATTTTGATAACCAGTTTCTAATTCAGACAATCTTTTGTTATGAAATTCAAAAGCTTTAACGGTTGCTTTGTAACTCTCAAGCTCAGCGTCAATTTAACATTCGCGGCCTTAACATCGCGATTGACCTTTTGCACATTCTCAATTTCAATACGACAATTATTCAATAATGATTCAAACAAAGCACATGTTTCCTCATCATTCTCAGCATGCTGTGAAACGAAGCCTCCATTATGATTCATATCTGGAGTTGCTGAAGGAGTATTGCTACTACTTGGCGTGTCCAGGAATGTATCATAAGTGGATGCTTGCTTCTCAAAATGCTGTTCCTCATGAGGAGACATATCAAATATATCATTATTGTGACATGTGTTGAAATTTGATACCTCAGATGGTGCATTGGTGTCATAAATAGGAAGTGTGTCAGAATCTGTGTCATACTTAGCTTCCTGAAGATTCGCTATGAATATGCAGTTCGCATCGATATCCTCTGTATCTTCCATGTCATCCATAAGAGCCATAAAATCATTCTCCTCTGCATTCAACTGAAACCCTGTCTTTGCCTTTTGTGCCAACATCACTGCTTTCTGCAAGTACTCTAGATCTTTCTTGTTCGGCTTAGTAGGACAGTTCCTTGCCATATGACCTACACCCTGGCAGTTGAAACACTTTACCGGATTACCCTAATTCACATTTCAAAAATTCCCAACTACTGGAGCTGCAACATTTCTATTCTGATTACCCATTGCCTGATTACCAACATTCTGACCCCTCTGATTTTCAACAAACTGACCCAACTGATTCCCTGTATACTGACGATACTGATTCCCTGTAAACTGACCTGCATTCTGATTTCCTGCATACTGACCTGCATTCTGCATATTCTGATTTCCCTGCGGATTCCCATAAACTCCAACCATCTGGCCTCCGTTGCCCATATTGAAACTCGGCTGAGCAATCTGCTTGTTGCGAGTGTTCGATGATATCCTTTGGTTGTTGTTTGTTGGTGTAGAATATCGTCCTTGGAATGTTTTTGACAGAAAAGCAAATGCTTGAGTCAATGCTGCATTAACTTCATCATTGCCAGTGAATTCCAGTTCTTGGAATTGTGGGTATTGCTGTTGTGGAATAACTTGTTGTTGTTGTGGGTAGAATTGTTGTTGGTAAACCGGTGTTGGTTGTTGAATGCATGATGGTTGCATGTAGTTGTAAATGGATGATGATGGTTGTTGAGTGTTCACTTGTAATGGTGTTGGTGTATTAGCAATTAGTGCGAGAGGATCATGATTCTTTGCCAATCTTTCTTTCCTAACTTCATTAGTCTCAGCTTGGTTTTGCTACAGAAAGTCATAGAGTTGATCATAAATCACCTGATGTAAGTCCTTTGTCTGATTAACAATTGTAACATAACGACCCCATTCTTCTGGAAGGTTGTTTACGAATTTGATGTTTGTTGCAATTGTTCGAGGTGTCAACTTGTTTCTGACTAACTCATTCATCAACATGCAAAACCTTGTGTAGTATGATTCAATATGTTCACCTTTAGTGGATATAAAGTTCTCCCATTCAGTAAGAAGTTTGTTCTCAACATCTTGTTGTCCAATTTCTGTTCCATGAAATATCCTTCTTACACATTCCCACATAGCATAAGCAGTTTCACAGCTGTCGACCGCAGCAAAGATCTCCTGTGGTAATCCAAGTTGGATTAAATGCATTGCCATATCATCAGCTTTGATCTGCGTCCTGTCTTCATCAGTGTAATCTGCTTCTGTTTGTATACGCACTAATGGTTCAGTAGGAGGTGTTGTATTTGGATTACCTTGAATTTGAACTTGTCTTGGCTGAAATGGACCATTTTCTATGGATTTGATCATAAGGTGACCGTTATCCTTTGTTTTGATGTAACGAAGCATGCGGCTTGTCCATGGGAGATATCCACCTTTTTCAAGCATTGGAGGTCGGTTTTCTGCACCGGCTGCATGAATGTCTTGCTGAGTTGCCATTGATGAAGTGTAGATGGATAAAGTTGATTATTGGATCGTTCCAATGAAATAGGAGTAGAGTTTAGAGTAATTTGATGCAAGTTTTTATGGTGAGAATTTTGACTTAAAACCTTAAAACCTCAATAACTTCTTCTCGGAGCGTTTTTAGGCCTCGAAACTTCGCCTAAATTGATAAATCTATTCAGCGTGTCGTTCTCCTCTGTCTCACAGTCGTTTTGACAGCTGATTCGTCGAAAACGGAGTTACGGTTCAAAAGTTATGGCCTTTTGAAGTTTGGTCGTCAAAAACCTCACTTTTGTCAAAAATTCTCGAAACTTTGGCTTTGCGAAACTTTGAATTGCGAAACTTGGGTGATTGCGAAAATCTGGTGATTGCGAAACTTGGACAGTTTGCGAAACTTAAGTAGTTGCGAGACTTTGGTAGATTTCGAAACTTGTATTCTCGAAAAATAGCAAGATTTCGAAACTTTGAATTTTTCAAAAAAAGTGTTCTCGAAAAAGTTCAATTTTTTGAGAATGCAATCTCACAAATTGATTTCGAAATTATCCAATTTCGAAATTAAGCCAAAAGTCGAAGTAATTTCTTTCTTATACAAGAGAGAAAGTACCGAGTATCCAACTATGATCACGAAAGGAGCCGATACTAGTGTTCTCGAAAAGCAGTCAGGATTTTGAAAACAGGTACATAGGGATTGCGAAACTATGGCAAAATTAGATTTTTCAAAAAGCACACCCAAATGAAGTTTGTAATCCAAGATTTTTGTACTTCTAGGCTAAAAAACATCAAAACTTGAATAAAGTTGCAAACTTGATGATTTTTATGAAACTTTTTTATGTTCTCGAAAACTAGTACAAAAACCAAGTACGAATTTTTAAGCTAGAAACTTTCAAAAAAATTGAGACTTTCTTGTTAGAGAAGGTTCATAACACTAGTTTGTAATAAAAAAAGTGTTAAAAGCCAAGAAAAACAAGAAAAGTAAGAATTTTTTAGGAATATAACGTGACAAAAAGCTTAAAAACACGAACCAAACAAACTCTCAACCCTCCTAAATCATTGTTAGGCGATTGATACCACTTGTAGGACCATAAATAACAAAACTTTATCACACCATTATAGAAGCAAAGATGAAGTAAAGATTGAAAGATGGTGACTTGACATGTATGAATATGTATTTCGTATAAGTAGAGAGAGAGATGTAAATGATAGCTTTTATTAAAGAAAACACACACAAATACACATACAAGCACACCTTACAAATGAGAGGTAAGGTGCCTTTTATAGTTCCATACATTGGCTTTCAATGGGCTTGGGCTTGGACTTGGTTACATGATTAGATAACACGGCTTATGAAACATAGCGCATAACATATTAGCTTGCCAAGTCCAAAGCCCAATGACTAAACTATTACTAAACTTAATAAACGACACAAAGTTACAATATGAGAATGACCATCACTTCTATACGTCTATATTTTAATGCTAACAGTATATGCAATAATCGTTCGAGGAGACAGGGCACTTTAATTCGTAAACCCAACAAACACGTCAAAACGAAATATCCACATAGTACTCCTCGCATGAAGCTCCCTAGTATTGTGTTATGCTACTAACCTTATTTAGGTTTTATTCTTATATGATACTTTCACTTTTTACCCTTATAGTTTATATATTTACGTTTTCTACTCTAAATTTATATTACTTATACTAATGACTATCTATACTTGACACAACTAGTCCCTAGACTTCTATATTTTAAGTAACTAACCTAAGACTCTTACGTTTTCTATATTTTACCATTTTAGACCTTTAACATTATACTATTTACGTTTTTAGGCCTTTTTAGTTTATACTTATTTTAATATCTATCCTAGGGTTTTAATATTATGCAAAACTAGTCCTTACACTTATAACTTCTAGGAAATATCAAAAACAGTCCCTAGACTTATAATTTCAGGAATTTACGATATATACCCTTATGCATGTAAAGTTTTGCAAATCTAGCCCTAATATGCATGTAACTTATATTTTATCTAGTAACTAAGTTTTCTAGCATATGTTTTACTTATTTTAACTTATCTAGGTTATTTATAACTAGTGTATGACCTATAGAAGTTAATTACAGCATGCATGCAAGTATATAACTCGATCTAGGGTTTTAAAACTTAAACTAGTAAATGAAATGGTTCAAGGCTCATGCAAGGGTTCCTAGGGTATCTAAGGCATCCTAAATCTATACTAAGACTAAACTAAAGCTAAATATACTAATATGTAAGATTTACTTGGCTAGGGGAGTGTCTAAGTGGGTTTTAGGGTTTTCTAGGGCTCGCTCGACTTGAAACCACAACACAACACAACCAAGGCCTAGATACTCGTCTCCAAGGTCTCCTAAGGGTTTATTACTACTGTTCTAATGTAAGGTGAAGAGAAGAAAGGGTATGAAGAGGATTGGAGGGTGAAGGAGGGTATTTATAGGCTCGTTAAGGCGGTTGGGGTGAAACAGGGTGTTTAGGTATCATGGAGGGGGAGGGATGGGCAAGAAAGGCTATGGGGTTTGGTGGCAAGTCTAGTGGTGACAAGGAGAGGCTATTGCTGTAGCTAGTGGGCGGGGTAGGACGGTAGTGGTGGTGGTGAAGCCGAGAGAGGCGGTTTGGGGTAGTAGCTTACAAGGAGGTGACGCATCTCCTTGCTTGGGTGCTTGGAGGTGCTTGTAAGCTGCTTAGGGTGTTTAGGGGTGGTTTAGGGTGATTAATTAGGGGTGGATTAGTGGTGGTTTAGTAGTGGATTAGTGGTGGTTTAGGGTGGATTAGTGGTGATTAGAGGTGGATTAGACAAGTAAGTGATCCACCTTCTTGTGTGGGTGCTTAGAGGTGTTAGGGTGTGTGCTTGGGTATGACTATGGTGTTAGGATGCTAGGTTGAGGTGTTTGAGGTGCTTATGTTTAGGTTTTACTTGTTTTAGTTAAGTTTAGACCTAGTTCTACTTATTAAGTGTTTAAGGTTTTACCTAAGGTTTAGTACCCAAGTTAAGTTCCTAAGGGTGTCTAGTAACAAATCTTAAGTCCTAAAGTGTTTATTCTAAGTGAGGGTAAATTATGGGAAAGGTTTGGGAAGGTTTGACCTAGTTATTTAACCTAAATGACCTAAGTGTGTTTAGTGAGATACTAGGGTTTATCCTATGGTTTAGTGCTTAGACTAGTTTCTTATGAGTGTCTAATAACTATTCCTAAGTTCTAAGATGCTTATACTAAGTGGTAGTGACCTATGGGGAAGTTTTGGGATGGTTTAGACGTAATTCTAGTTAACAATGACCTAGTTATGGTTTTGGGCTTATGGGGTTTGTATCTAAGTTCTAAAGGGTTTATTCTATATCCTAATGGTCCTAATATATCCTAATATTCCTAAGGAAACTCATACTTAAGCCTTGGACACATTCACACTAGTTAAACTAAGCGTATAGGTTCAGATAAACACATAATCCTACTTAAGTTTTAGTTAGTGTTTATTAGGGTTTTATGTTATGTTTAGTTTTTTAGATTGGTGAATTACTTATTATGGTGTTGTTATGATTTTATGCTTGACATACCTGGGGTTTATAGGATGTGAGTGTTGGGTTTTTTGGCTTGTGTAGATACGTGAGCGGGTCTGGTGAGTCATGCAAGTAATAAAGCATATAAAAAGCAAAAATTTTCCTATGAAATACCTACTATAGGTATTTGTAATGGGAATGATAGTAATGGGTGTTTGTGGGTCGTTATAGTCTTACCCCCGTAGAGAAAATCACGTCCCGAGAAAATGAAGAAGAGGATTATCTTTTGATACCGAGTAAAATGAAGTGAAAAGAAAAGAAGATTTTGCACAAGCGGAGTAGGAATTGCTTGTACAGATACCAGATACTTAGGTTTTTATATCTCGTTATTTGCAAATAAAGGCGTCCCAATATTTGAAAACAAGAGTGTATAAATTCTTAACCTATTTGACTTATAACTTTCTCATTAAAATGTAGGAACATCCTGATTCATTTAAAGAGGATAGTCATCATAAATCATTCTTAAGTAGTATTGGTTGAAAATGAAGAGAGTTTTACCATATTTAAGGATATATGGTAAGGGAATGTTTTAGAGACAAGTTTCAACCGATATGACAACTAGTTTTCATCATGGTGAAGACAAGTTCTAGATACAGTAGAGGAATGTTCAAGTCAAGGTAGAGAAAAGTTCTAGTCATGATAGAGACAAGTTCTAGTCATGATAGACTGTTGGAACCATAGTTTTACTATTTTATCAAGTCTCGGTCATTTGTAATAATGCTAGGTTGCTTAGTTATTATTTACTTTCATTTACATTTTGTATTAAGTTTACTAGGCTTAAGTATGTAGTCCATGGGCCTCAAAGCCCATACGATTTGTAAGGAGGGAAGGAGTAGGATGTTGCCCTAGCTCCTTTCCTATAAATACTAGTCTTAGGCCTCTTGTAAACTTGGTTGGTTATTTGAAAACATTAAGGAAACTCTTGCATTTCATTTTCTCAAATTTCTCATAATCATCCCACTCTCATTCTCATCTCATTTCTTTATCAATCATACTTGTGTTTACAAAATGGTGACCTAACAAGTGGTATCATTCGCTAGAGGAAGGTGTAGTTATTGTTTTTTCATTGATTTCTTTCTTTTAAAATCGTTTTTTATTATCGAATTGTTAGTCAAAGTTTATTTTTTTTTGTTTGTTTCTTGGTTTTTCTCACATCTTTGCTTACAAACTTGTGTTTAAAATCAAAACAAACCAAAAAGTTCCAAACTTTTACTAAATATTCGATTTTTTAGATATTTGTACTTTTTTCGAGATCTTTACAAGTGTGAAATTTTTCATAAAGTTTTCTACTTTCCTTAAGATTTACACATTTTATACACAAAAGTACAAGTATCTTGAAAGAAAAACGAATTTAAGGATTGCTTTCTTTGAAAAACAAAACCTACAAGTTATCAAGATCTTCCTACTTGCTTATTTCGAGATCTTCTCAAAGTGCACTACCTCGTCTTCGTTTGTGTGGACTCGGTATTTTCTTTCTTGTATAAGAAAGTTAAGTACTTCGACTTTTGGGAAAGTTTTCGAAATTGTATAATTTCGAAAACTAAGTTTCGAAATTTTTCGATAATTATCGAGAAAATTTTTGGTTATCGAAATCTTATTTTTCGATAAACCTGATTAAGTATCGAAATCTAATTTTTCGATATATCTGCTTCAGTATCGCAATCTTATTTTTCTCGATAATCTTCCAAGTTTCTCGATAAGCTGCCAAGGTTCTCGATAATCTTCCAAATTTCTCGATAAGCTGCCAAGGTTCTCGATAATCTGCCAAATTTTCGAAAACTTATTTTCGAAATCTCATTTGAAGTTTGGCTAAGTTTCTCGATAATTGGTTAAATCTACCCTTTCTACAAGATCCATTTCTACACAAGTGTTCGAAGATGTCTCAGCCACCGAATCACTACTTTCCTCATGTTCAACAACAAACACCTCAGCAACAACAACCTCAGCAGTATCAGCAACAACATTACCTTCCGCACCAGATGAATCAACAACCTCCTAAATACAATCCACAACAACATTACCTTATGATGCAACAACAGCTCATTCCTCAACAACTACCATATCAAGTGCCACAACAAACCACTCAGTTTTCCTCCAAACAACCTCACTGGTTTGACAGAATGTGTGAAGTTATTACAACTCAACAATCCCGACATGAGGCAGGATCACTTGAAACACCTCCAATGCTTACACCTGGTAATTATGTGCAATGGTCAAGTCGATTCCTATGATTTCTTGAACTCAAGAAACCTCATGGGCCATTCTTGAAGCAAGTGATACTTGAAGGACCATTTGAGTGGCCAACACGATTTGAAGCTGGTGATCCAAATGCAGATCCTCCACGTCCTCCTGGTGATAGACCCCTTCCAGAAACTGCACTCACTGAAGAACAGAAACTACATCGTGAAGCTGATCAGTATGCAATGGCTTATATACTTCAAGGTATACCCAATCCGATCTATCGCAGTGTCGATGCTCAGAAAACAGCCAAAGCTATGTGGGAACACGTTCATCTCCTCATGGAAGGCACTCAATTGAACAAAGATGACATGGAATCCAAGCTTTACATGGAATACACTGACATCACAATTGAACCTGGAGAGTCACTTGAATCCTACTATCATCGTTTCACAAATGTGGTTAATGATCTGGAACGTCACAAAATCACTGTACCAAGGATCCCTGTGAACTCCAAATTTGTGGGTAGTCTTGGCCCTGATTGGCATAAATATGTGACATTTGTTCGTCAAACGAAGAATCTTCATGATGCTCCATATGGGTTGTTGTATGATTTTCTGAAACACCATGAACCTGAAGTGGAAAAAGATAGAGCTTTACGAGGAGGATACACACCATCATCAACACCAAATTCCTTGGCTCTCGTAGCTCAATCTCCCTATGCTCCACCACCAATGTCTAATCATGCATATGTTCAAGAGCAGAACTACTTCAGTTATCCACAATCTTCCACCTCGAACCAAATGGTCCCTTATGATTCATCTCCACAAGATTCTTCTACTCTACTTGTTTCATCAAACAACAATGATGCTGTGTACTACTCCAACTCCAATGATGATGACGATGATGACTTTAATACGTTGAATCAGGGACTTGCTCTTATTGCTCGTGCATTCAGCAAATTCTCCAACAAAACAAACAACCGTCAACGTTCATCTTCAAACACAAGAAATCAAGCTGTTGTTAATGATGGAAGAGTGGAAATTCAGAATCGTAGCTATGGTCGATCTGGTTCAGGAAGCTCTTCTGGAAACTATGGGAATGGTCAGAGGTTTAGTAACAATACCGGGTTCAGAAACAGCTCAGCATCTCCTCAACAAAGGTCTGACTCAGTTGCTACAAGAAACTCCAGCTCAGGGAATGCAGTTTGGTGCTACAATTGCAATGAACAAGGTCATATAGCTACAGCATGTCCCAAACCGAGAACTCGAGGTAGTAAGTTTCACAAGCAGGCATTACTCATGGCTCTTCAAGATGAAAAGGATGGACATTTCCCTGAACAAGACAACAACTTCATGGCAAATGTACACAATGATGATGACATGGAAGATCTGGAAGCTAATGCAGCTGTGATGCTTATGGCCAACATGCAGGAACTTAAGCTCAATGATTCAGGTCCAGTGTATGACACTGACGGCTTGTCTCAGGTACATGACCTCAATGCATGCTTTATAAATGAAATTATCTCACCCTCTGCTTCTGAATCAGATATGGCGCAAGTTGTTCCATCTACATCATCTTCATCCTCTCAAACAGATGAACAAATAAGCACAGTTGTCATATTTGATGATGACACAGTTGTTTCATTTGATGATCCTATTGAGAATGATAAATATGATCAGTTAGAACAACATGAACCATCATTTGATACAGACCCTGACCTCATAATGTTATCTAAACAACTGAATGCTCAACAATTGCTAATTGCAAAGTGTAACGAGAAAAACAAAGTTTTAAAAGAAACTAATGCAACACTTGCAAGAGACATTGAGTGTTATAAAATTCAGCTTTCTAATCAAGAACAAAAGATTAAACACACTAAAAGTTTTGAAAAAGCTTTTCAAGATTCTTACAACAAAGAACAAGATCTTCAACGCAAAATACAAGATTTAATTGAGTCACATGGAAAGTTGATTTCGAAACTTGAAAGTGAGAAGGGTGAATTGCAAAAACAAGTTGAATGTCTTCAAACTGAACTTTCAAAAACAGAAACAAAATTGTCAAGTTGTCAAAAAGATTTTCATGAACATAAAATACGGAAAAGGAAGTACATAGACAACTTACTCGGTGATATTGTTGATCTTGAAAAACAACTCAAAGAATTTCGTCACATTGTTTACAAACACGGGAACTCTGTCACAACAATTCAGAAATTTACTTTAAAACCGAAACCCAATTGCGGTTATGCACTTGGTGATTACAATTCAATGTTTCTACACACGGCATTCAAAGAAATTCCAAAGATTTACAGTATGGATTATTTTCTTGATAATACGGTTGTGCGTGCTGTTGTTTTTGATACTGAGGAGGAAGAAGAACTTGAAGACGAGAGTCGATCTAAAATGAGTCAAGTTCAATATTGGACACCATATGACTATTCAAAAGCTCCTCCACTTTCAAAATCTTTTGTCACTCAAAAGGAATTACCTGAGAAATCATGGTTTATCGAAGAGTCATATGTTTCATCTCACAATGCAGCTCCTGTCCCACCTGTAGCACAAATAAATGGTCCTTTACCATCATCCCGTGAACTTACACGTTTACCAAAATGTCGTGTCTTAAATTATTTCAAAACCTTTATGGAAGACATCGATATTTTGGAGGAAACAATTGAACGCAATTCAGAAATAAAAATTGAAACTTTTCAATCCGCTTACGAGCGAGAAAAGAGAGATATTTTTCAAAAACAAATGAAACCAATTGTTCAACACCTTCGTCTATGTGCTACACGTTGGGATCAGGAACTTCAAAAGGAGGTCAAAAATATGATAAACGTTTTTGATACTGCTGAAAATGAGATTTTGGTCCAAAAGCTACAAACTAAAGTTTTCAAAAATGATGCTGATCGACTCTTGGAACAAGTTCTCTGTGCTGATATTTTGTCTGTTATCATGAATGATGTTTATAATTCTGGTACTTCTATGCTTAAGCATGATCATTGTGTTGATAATATCTTGTTGAATGAGGAAATTGAGACACTTAAACTGGAAAATGAAAAGTTGAGAATTAAAAATGATGATGTGACAAAACAATTTTCAAAAGAAATTTGTCAACTCAATCAAAGGCTTGAATGGTGTCAAGCTAAAAGTCTTGAAAGGGAATTAAAGTTTCAAAGTCAAAATGTTTCAAACTCTTGTCAGATTTGCAAAAACAACGAGTCTTTAAAAGGTCGATGTTTCAAATACGAGAAAGAAATTGCGGATTTAAAAATTGAAAACGCCGAATGGCAACAAAACCGCGACGACATCAAATATTGCAATGGTTTACTTGAGTTTGAAATTCAGGACAAAAATCACATCATCATTGATTTGAAAGAGAAAGTTAAGCTACTTCAAAAAGGAAAAATGGTTGACACCACGGTGATAGCACCAGGAATGTATCAAATAAACAAAACTGATAAAGGAAAGGTTGTTCAAACCACTAATGTTGATACCTCCACTTCTACAGGACTAGTCTCCACTTCTAGCGTTAGCAGACCCAAGCGAAAAAGTAAAAAGAAGAATAGGATCTTGCAACGTAAGAGAGGACACCTAGAAGCTCAGGAAGTAGAAGACCAACTTAGGACTTTGAATAAAACTCATGTTGCATCCGATTTAGATTCTAATCTGGCAAATTGTAATCAAAATCTAAATGTAACGAATGATGAACCTTTGAATGTTTTGAATATTAATGCATCTTGTGTATTTTGTCGTAAAAGCGTATCATCTGGTGATCATACAAAATGTTTAGCTAATTCTCTTCTCAATCGTCACAAGAAACGTAGGACACGCATTCCTTTTAGGCCCACTAATGCCTCTAAGTCTAACTTAGGAAAGCCGTCTTCTACGGTTTCTAATGATGTCCCAGTTACCCCCATAGGTGCCGAGAACAAATCTAGGACTGAGTCAACTACTAGTGCATTTAACATTATGAAAGCAAAAACTAGTTGGAATTGGCAACGTTGGTTACAACACAAACCAGACTTTAAATGGATTCCTAAATTGTTGAATATATGTGTTACTAACCAACAGGAACCCGCATTATCTTTGGGTTCCACCCTTACTTCTGTTCCACCCGTGTCTTCTTCTGGTGATGCAGGTGGTACAAATTGTTCTCTGGATTGTTGATAGCGGATGCACCCGACATATGACAGGCAATCTCAAACTGCTACACAACTTTGTCTCAAAGTTTATAGGAACTGTCAGATTCGGGAATGATCATTACGCTCTTATAATGGGATATGGTGACTACATCAGCGGTAACATTGAAATTAGTCGTGTTTACTATGTGGAAGGCCTTGGACACAACCTTTTCTCTGTTGGTCAATTCTGTGATGGGGATCTAGAAGTTGCATTTCGTGAGAAAACTTGCTTTGTTCGCGACTTACAAGGAAACGATCTAATGTCTGGCTCACGCGGCTCCAATCTTTATACAATATCAATGTCAGATATGATTGCAACATCTCCGATATGTCTTCTCTCCAAAGCAGAGTCAACTAAATCTTGGTTATGGCACAAACGTCTTTCTCACTTGAATTTCAGAACCATGACTGACCTTGCTCGTTATAAACTTGTCGATGGATTTCCAAGATTCCGTTTCACCAAAGATCACTTATGTCCAGCCTGTGAACAAGGAAAAAGTACTCGTGCTCATTTTCCGTCTAAACCTGAGCAAAGTACGAATCATGTTTTACAATTGCTACATATGGATTTGTGTGGACCAATGCGTGTTCAAAGTATCAACGGTAAACGGTACATACTCGTAATTGTGGATGACTTCTCCAGATGGACTTGGGTTTATTTTCTTCGAAGTAAAGATCAAGCTCCTTCGATGATCATCACCTTTCTCACCAAAATTCAAGTTCAGCTTCGAAACACAGTACGAATCGTCAGAACTGACAATGGAACTGAATTCAAGAATCAGACACTTCGGTCTTACTATGAGAAAGTGGGAATTGAACATCAAACGTCTATACCTAGAAGCCCAGAACAGAATGGTGTGGTTGAAAGACGCAACAGGACGTTAGTGGAAGCTGCTAGAACTATGTTGATTAATGCTCAATTACCAGATTACTTATGGGCAGAAGCTGTTTCAACCGCATGTTATACTCAAAACCGTTGCATGATCACAAAACGCCATCGCAAAACACCATATCAAATTGTTCACAAAAGGAAACCGAACATCGATTACTTTCATGTATTTGGAGCACTTTGCTATCCGAAAAATGATCGTGATGATTTAGGTAAACTCAAAGCTAAGGCTGACATCGGAGTGTTCGTTGGATATTGTGAAAATTCCAAAGGTTTTCGGATATGGAATCGTCGTACAAGAGAAATTCAAGAAACCATTCACGCTAATTTCGATGAACTCACCCAGATGGCTTCTGAGCAACACAGCTTAGGACCCGAATTTAACCGTCTCAACTCTCTGGCATCTTCAGCTGAACCTTTACCACTTAACCGCAAAGAATTAGAAACCTTGTTTGCTCCACTATTTGATGACACGATTGAATATCGTCCTACTGAGGTCTCACCAAATTCCGCTGCTCAACCTGATCACATTCCAGTACCAGACTCACCTCAACAAACTTCAACAAGTGTTGAGAGAGACGGTCCTTCAATTGTATCATCATCTATCGCAGAACAAACTGGTTCTACTCCCTGCCATCCAGCTGAAGATCCAACACCACAATCAGTTCCACAACCCGCAGAGCATGATCCTGATGCGTTCATTAATCCGTTTGCACCAGCTACTACAGTTCCTGATATAGCTGAGTCATCAACATGCAACTTGGATCCTGCCAACATGCGAGATACGTATCAACTACACCCGTCAACACACAAATGGACTCGTGACCATCCACTAGTCCATATTATAGGCCATCCAGATGCACCTGTTATGACAAGACAACGACTTCACACCGATGGTGAAACTTGCATCTACGCACTCACAGTTTGTCATGAAGAACCCAAGAACATTAAAGATGCAATGACTTATGACAACTGGATTGAATCTATGCAAGAGGAATTTCAGCAATTCATAAGATTAGAAGTCTGGGAATTAGTTGAAAGACCTGACGGAGTCTTTGTCATCGGGTTAAAATGGATCTGGAAGAATAAACTTGATGCAGAAGGAACAGTCATCCGCAACAAATCACGTCTGGTAGCGAAAGGATACTCTCAACTTGAAGGTCTAGACTTTGCTGAATCCTTTGCTCCAGTGGCACGACATGAAGCTGTTCGGATCTTTCTGGCTTATGCTGCTCATAGGAATATGGTGGTTTACCAGATGGATGTGAAAACAGCATTTCTGAATGGAGAACTCCGTGAAGAAGTTTATGTCAGTCAACCTGAAGGCTTCGTTGATCCTGAGCGTCCTAATCACGTCTACCGACTCAAAAAGGCTCTCTACGGACTCAAGCAAGCCCCACGGACGTGGTATGACAAACTGTCCACTTTCTTATTGGCCAATAAATTTTTTAAAGGATCGGTGGATCCCACACTATTTACAAAAACCTACGGGGAGGACTTACTTGTTGTTCAAATATATGTCGACGACATCATTTTTGCCTCAACAAAAAGAAGTTATTCTAATGATTTTGCAAAATTAATGAAAGATAATTTTGAAATGTCCATGATGGGTGAACTTTCGTTCTTTTTAGGACTACAAGTTCATCAATCACCCCGTGGAATTTTTATAAATCAGTCCAAATATGCTCTTGAAATCTTAAAGAAACATGGAATGATAACTTGTGATACTTATAATACGCCAATGGGCTATACCACAAAACTAGATGCTGATTTACATGGGACTCCCGTTGACCCTACCAAATACCGAAGTATGATTGGGTCCCTCATGTATCTCACAGCTAGTAGACCTGATATAGTTTTTGCTGTCTACATGTGCTCTCGCTATCAGTCCAGACCAACTGAAAAACACCTCAGTGAGGTCAAGAGAATCCTTCGATACATAAAGGGAACCATTAACTTGGGGATCTGGTATCCGAAGGATTCTGGTTTTGAACTAATTGCTTTTTCAGACGCTGATCATGCAGGATGTTTAGACACACGCAAAAGTACATCTGGTGGATTACAGTTTCTTGGAGACAAACTTGTGTCATGGCAATCTAAGAAGCAGGACTGCACGTCTTTGTCATCTACAGAATCTGAATACGTAGCCATGTCGGCTTGCTGTGCTCAAGTCATCTGGATGAGATCACAACTCAAAGACTATGGCTACCTATTCAACAAGATTCCTATCTACTGTGATTCAAAGAGTGCGATTGCTATCTCCTGCAACACTGTGCATCATTGCAAATCCAAACACATCGATCTCCGTTATCATTTCATCAAAGAGCATGTGGAAAGGGGTACAGTTGAACTTTATTTTGTTGGAACTGAGTACCAATTGGCAGACTTACTTACCAAATCTCTGGCACCATCCAGGTTTGCTAGTCTAGTTCACCAGATTGGTATGAGATGTTTGACACCAGAGGATCTGGAAAAGTTTTTAAAATACCACTGATCGTCAAACATCACAACTATCATTGTATAATATTTATCTTTCTTTCTTTAATATAAACTAATGAAAACCCAAAAAGATTTTTTTTTTCACATTTTATTTTTCTTAAAAAAAAAAAAAAAAAAAAAAAAATGCAAGTATATCGCTTCCATTCAACACCTTGTTCTTTCTTTACAAGTGTTGAGGGGGAGTCACGCTTAAATCTTTTACCAATTAATTGGTATACTTGCATATTTCTCGGTTCGGAAAATGTGCGGGTGGTTTTAATTCACTACACTTTGTCTCTTTTGGTGTAAGCCTTCATAAGTTAACTTTACGAAGTCACATCTCAATGTCTATAAACTTCATAGGAAGAACAATGTAGTTAAGGGACAAATGTTGTCAATTCTCAAAGTGTCAAAAATACTTTAGTACACTTGTTTGCTTCCTATAAAAGTCCAAGGACTAAAGGTGACTTAAATCAAATTTTTCAAAATAAGTAAACAAACAAACCGTACATACCAACATACCACCACAATTTCAAAATCTAAAACCCCTAAAAACCCTTTCTTAAACCTACGGTTCATAATCAAACTAGCAAACCACGACCTTGATCTTTCAATTGTAAGTTCCTATGGATTCACTTGGGTATTTCAAACATAGGATCTTGATTAATTGGTTTTTCAATGGTTAGATATCATGTTATCACGAATTCGAAAACTAGGGTTAGGATTTCGAAAACATGTGTAACCTGTTGTAAGGGTTAATTCTTGATGAGGTTTTGTCACTTTACTTGTTTCTAATAATTCCTCATCAGTTATTACCTCATTCTATCATGTTTGCGTGGTTCTCGATTTCAAAAGATTGGGTAGAAGTGGGTTGTTAAGATTCTGTGATTATTTGGTTAATGTTAGTGGTGGGATTTGCTTATTAGGTCTCTTATGTGCCTTATCAATCTTGCTTGGATGTCTCTCACTACTCCTACATATTTCTCGATGTACTTAATTGGCTCGTTTGGAAAATTGTCGAGATACTCTTGTCTCGTATATTATTATATCTGTGACTGGCAAATTTCTGTGATAACATGATTTGTGATGAATACAAAGGTGTAATCTCATGAGAATTCGATTATATTCTTGTATAAGAATATTTTCGAGAAAACTGTGTCCTATCGAAATCTTTTGAAAATTATCGAGAAACTCAAGTTCTCGATAAAATGGTTTCTCGATATAATAAAGTTTCTCGATATTCTGAGGAAATTTTCGAGAAATCATTTTCTCGATAAATTTTTTCATTTATCGAAATCTTTCTGGGAACTCCATTTTTTCGAAATCTTCAGTTTCTCGAAATATTGATATAGGAAAGATCTCGATAAAGTTTCTCGATAAATATCAATGTTTCTCGATATGACATTTTCTCGATAATGTTTCATTTATTGAAATCATTCAATTTATTAAACTTTCTCGATAACACCAGGTTCTCGATAAGATTGATAATAGAATTTTTTCCGATAATATCAAGTTTTTTCGAAAAATAAGAAATCTCGATAAAAGGTCCATGATGCATTTTTTCGAAATATTGTTTGGTATTATATCAATGTTACCTTGGTGTGATTCATTAAGTGTTGTGTAATGTGATGTAATGTGAATTGTGCTTGTCATGTTATACTTATTTGCCATTTGCATTATTTGACTCATTCTTAAATGACGCATTTGTGCTTAATTGTTTCAAGTAGATATCTATATCCAATATCTAAACTGTGCTAACTCATAACACATTTGGATGTTTGATTTATGGTGATACTTTTCAGAAAAACATGGCTGAACACACTGATAACGTCGCAGAACAACCTCTTCCATTACTCACCTCGGATGACATCACTCCCGAGAACTACAATGTCACAATTGGCAACAACAATCCCAGAGTCGATTTCAACAAGTTGAATATCACAGAGAAATCATGCAAGATTGTAAAAGATATCCTACTGGCACATCCATGCAAACCACTTCTCACCTGCCCTACTTCAGTTCCACTGTTCTATCTTCATCAATTCTGGCTTACTGCTCAGACCAACTTGGATAATGAGTCTTTCACTGTTACCTTAGATGGCCAAGATTACTCTGTAGATCATGACATTCTTCGAACAGCTCTTCTCATGCCACAAACTGACAACGAATTTGCTCCGATACTACCTGACCTGGAACTTCTTGACTTCTTCATTGAATTAGGATATGAGGTTGATGATGATGAACCTCTAATCAAGCTTTCCAAATTCAATGTCAAGTATATCCCTCAGCCTTGGAGAACATTCTGTTTGTTGGTTGTTAGATCTATATCTGGAAGGAAAAGTGGTCATGAACATCCAAGGCTCGAACACCTGCAAACATTCTGGGGAATGGTGACTCTGACACCAATTGACTTTGCAGTTCCTATCATGAATGATATCATCTACAGTATTCAGACCGACCGTGTGAAGACTATGATACCATTCACCAGATTCACCAAGCTTATCATTGAACATCTCTGCAAAAGTTCTCCAGAATTCATTAAGAGGATGGCTGATCCTAATGAGCCGAAGCACCTCTTCGAGGACGACTTCACCACCTTATTCATCAAATCGACCACTTCCTCTACCAAGATCAAAGGTATGAGGATTCCCGAATACCTTCTGAATGACAACATTAAGAATAGGGCAAACTTCAAGTTGTATGATCTGGCTTACAAAGGGGAACTGGAAGAAGCAACTATAAAGACTCGTAGCAAAGGAAGTGTAAAGTCTGGGAGTACCACGAGCACCACTGGATCACCGCATACAAGATCTAAGTCTGCTACAATGGCAAAACCCAAGACTACTACCACACCTAAACCTACATCCAAACCTAAACCAGCTACCAAACCAAAGAAGAAGGCAACTCCTGAGTACTTTATTCGGGATGAACCTACTCCTCCACCTTCTGACACCGAGTCCGAATTTGATACTGAATCTGATGAAGAAGAACCAGACTATGAACTGAGATACAGAGCACCTGATGAAGGATTTCCAGCAATAGAGATTGCAGTACAACAAAGTCTGGAAACTTATGAAGAAGAGACAAGGAGAAGAAAAGGAGTCACTATCTATGAGCCAAATGATGATGAAGACGAAGCAATCGTTGAACCATTAGTCGATAAACGCAAACTTAAGAGTATAGTTGTCGACACTAGAGATGAAGAAAAGCAGCTTAGGAAAGAACAGAGGAAAGCAAGTCTTGAAAGCCGACTTCAATCACACCCTCCAACACCACCACCTATCGATCAGTCAGAACATGTAGGGGCTACAAGCAGTATGGTTCCTCCAACAATGTCAGAATCAGCTCCACAACCTGATGACAACGTTAAGGATACAGACAAGACAGAAGATGTCCACATGACTGAGACTGCTACTTTAGAGGAGAATGTTGGAGGTCAAGAGAACTTAGCTACGGATCAGGAACATGAATATCTTATTACTCCAGAGTTTCTTGCACGAGAAGCAGAGGAAGCAGAGGAACGTCGTCGAAAGGAAAATGAAGAGAAGAACGCGTTCGACACCAACATGTTTCTTAAGTCATCTTCTCAGCAGACTTCCTCAGCACAACCTCCACCTCCTCAAGACTCTCCGCCAAAGGATCCAACTCCTCCTGCTTTTTCTTCAGACTCTCACAACGAGTCTTCGTCCGAATCATCACTAGAGCACTCATCACCCACACCATCTGAAACCGCATCTAAACAGCATTCGATCAATGAACCAAAACAACAAGTTGATCTTCAGGAGCAAGTGAACAAACTCACCGACATGGTTACCAAACTGACTAAACAAGTTGAGGAATTCCAGGATTCTACGCAGCTGATTGACAAGTTCTTGAAATCTGATTACGAAGGTTTTATCAGAACTGCAACACATGATTTTCTCGCTGATAATCTGGTTGAGATGATCACTCCTGAAGTTGCAAACCTTCTCAATCCAATCAATGACAACTTGGATCACAGAATTAGAAGTGTTACGAAGAAAATGTTGTCTACTACACCCTTCACGCTTCACACCGCAAAATCTTCTACTGTGGCTCCAACCGTCCAAGAATTGTCTCTCAATGACATGCTTGTCAAAATCTTCGACAACCTTGCCACCAAAACCACACAAACAGCTGAAGAAAAAGGCCTGTATGATGCTATGGTAGCTTATATGTCAAAAGAGTCATGCAAAGATGCTGCTGGATCCCGAAAGAGGACAAGAAAAGATGACGATCCTGACCCAAACTCCAAAGGCAAGAAACCTAAGTCTGGAACAGGTCCCTCATCCTCTCTACAACCACAGAAGGACTCCACTCCTCCTGGAACTCAACAACAACCCTCAGCTACTGGTGAAGGTCAAACCGAAGATGAAGAAATGTTCATGGAAAAAACTGATGACTTCCAAGATCAACTTGACACCGATTACCGTGCTCCACCTACTCATGATTCTCATGCTGGTCCATCATCACCGTCCAAAGCCAAAGACAAAGATGCTACATCCAAGTCTAAGAAATCCAAGAAGAAAACACGTCATTCATGGCTCGACAATGATGACAATCCTCAGAATGATTGGCTGACAGAAATGGTCCAAGCTCAACCTCCTCTGGAAGAAGAAGAACCTCTTCCTGGTAACACTCTTCAGTTCACCCAGGTCATTATGAAGGATCTTCACATCAACAAACTCACAAAGGTAGAGCTTAGAAGAATCAATAAGGATGCACAAGAATTCCTCAAGAAAAGATCTGGAAACAAAGTCGAATACGAATATCACATGCAGAATATAGCTAGTGCAATGTCTGCCAACTTTGACTGGTTAAATCCTGAAGTGAATATCGATCTAAGTTCCAAGAATCATGAAAAACCTTACTTCACCGACTGGACCAAACCATTACCGTTGAAAGGATTTCCTGACAAACCGAAGATACCTTACAGCTTCTTCTTCAACAAAGATCTTCGTAACATCCAACTCACACAAGAGATATCCAAGAAGAAATATGCTTCCTCACTCACAATCTCAGTACCAGCCGCTAGATACGAAATTCCAGCCATTGAAGAAACCACTTGTATTTTCAGCAACTCCATCGTAGCTTACGACAGAGATGCTCTACACGGAATTCAACATTGGCCTGATCGTCGTCGTCTCGGTTATACAAGCAGATTAGGAGAGACATCATTGGAAAATGTGAAGCAGAAATCAAAGATCATCGCTATCTTGGAGATTCAGCAGTCAAAACGATTTAACTACATTTTCATGCGTGAAATTGTTGTGAAACGACAAGATGAAAAGAAGTACAAGTTCTCCGAAGCCGACTTTCCCAACCTTAATCTCAATGACATTGAAGATATGTATCTTGAAAAGGTTCAGAGTAGAATGCGCGGATTCGATAGAGACGTTCAGTACAACTTCATGGCATCGCTACTTCTTTACATCCGACGACTGATTGTTCAAGAAAGAGTGGAAGATCTTCAGCTTGGCGTGGAAAGTTACCAACAGAAGATCAATTTGACAAAGCCACAATTCTACTTTGATGGTCTTTATGAAACACCACAGTTTACTCTCATCCAAGAACCGTTTGGTTTCACCTACATCAACAGCAAAAAGCTACAAAGCTTCATGAGGTTCGATGAGGTACATAAATTCTGTGATGTTACACTCAAGTTTGTTCGTGATGGGCTTGTCAAAAGGTTGAATGATGATCGACGTAAGATAGCTAAGGGGGAACAACCTAGATGGAAATCCAGCTCCAGAAGACAAGTTCGTAACTTTGTCTTAAAGATTGAAGAACGGTTATTTCGACGGGAACAGATCAGACGACTGGAAAGCTACATCGGTGCCAGACCATCGTTTCCTGTCAGAAACTTCGAAAGACCAGAACCTCAGTTCACTAACTTCAATGCTCCACTTCCAGACGAAGAATAACTTGGTACATTTGGTCATATTTTTTTTCGATATCAATTGTTTCATTGATTGAATCATTTTTCCATTATGGTTTGTGCACACATAACAGTGTACAACCCGTGCTTGTAATTAAAGGACCCTGAGGTACGCTTCAGTGCCTCAATCCTAAACATAAGGAGCGAAGGCTTCTTACTTTTGAGTAGAATTAATCAAACATTTATGATTTTTTCATAATTCTGCTCAAAAGGACAAGTATTTCACCTCAATAAGACCTAATCACTTGTTGAGGGGGAGCACTTGTCAAAACAAAATACTTTGCTCAAAATCAAAAGTTCTTGATGCATCTCCCCATAAGACTCAAAAGGCATATTTTAATCTAAAAAATTTGTCAAAAACACCATCTTATATGCTATTTTTGAGGGGGAGAAAATGTAAAGGTGATTAAAACATACGAAGTCAAAGCTTTAAGTTGTATCATGTGCGAGCTAGACTCAGTATTAACCCAGGAATTGACGAGATAATACAAGTTAGTAACATCGAAAGGACTTATCCTCGACGGGTAATAACATCAAGTTAGTTACTAGAGCTAGTTGTCTCCTAAAAGCTGACAATGCATCTCTTTAACTAACCACGTAAGCGTGTCTCGAAAAGGATATGTCTTAGTAGAAAAGTACCATCTCGAGAAACTTTCTGTGGACTTGACCAGGCCGGGTAATAACTTCAAGCTAGTCTAACTAGTGATGTAAGCGTGTCTCGAATCGGTCCTGTTCACAGAAAGTGGATCAATTCAAAAGTGTTTGCTCCTCCCGCATGTGCAAATTTATTTAAACACTTATGAGCACATGTGCAGGGGGAGCCCTTCAAAAGTGTACATAAAACTCTCAAAGTGTTAACCAAAATATTTAATTATCACAAACACCTTGAGAGATTTTTTCAATCAAAGGTTTCTTGGCTAACTGTCGGAGTTATAAGGTGATTAAGATAGGAATATCCGTCCCATGATCCGCCAGAGCCGGAGGGATCTACCCAAGGACATCTCCCATAGTTAGAATTAGAAGTCCTTAGGTATGATACAGAAAAAGGAGAAATGAATGAAAGGGAAAGAAGGAGTTGAAGAATTAAAAAGAAAAGTAAAGTAAAGGGTGAAAAGAAATAGCCCTCCATATGTTCAACCTTAGGGCAGACACCGGGTTCAATACGTATGCTACTGGTTGTTGCAAAAGACAACACCGGTATTGAAGACAAAGTCGTCATGGACCCAGTGACGCAATGCACTAAACCTTCTTAACCACTCAAGTTCTCTTAAAAGGACTTGTTTCATTCTCACAGGGGAACCCGCGTTACCTATCGACCTATCTCTTAGAGACGGTTGATATTGAAGAAGGACATCCCCAGTCTCCGCATAGGAAACCTAGGTGTGCACTTATAGAGTCTAGAGCCTTGAGATACATCAAAGATCTCTTAGGAACACTTAGTATTTCTGCAACTGGTGTTCTACATCAATGGGCATCAGTTGTAAATTATCGAGTCCTTCGCAGATCTCAGCAATCTGCCAAGAACGTTTATGAGAGGATTACTTATGTATTTCTCAATGATTGAACGGAAATCCTGCCAGGGTCAACATTAAACAGCCCTGACAGCAGGTCACTTCGGTAACCCCACAAGGGTTACGCTTAGTGTTTGCGGTGGTTCCATTACGGTCTACAGTCGTGGAGTGATCCCCAGCGACTCACCCAGTCATTGAGCTACCTAGTAGGTCTCGTAAGCTCCTTCGGGAGTATCTGATATGGGAACGGCCTGGATAAGGATTAGAAGGAGTCTTCACAATATGCTGTTGATGAGCTCTAATTCCTTATCCGTAAGTACCGGTGATTTATTGCTAACTGTCTACTCGCAGGTACCTCACTTCCATGATGACGGATTCCACATGCTCATACATGCATCTTGAAGTCATCGAAAGCTCCCTCAAAGATCAAAGCAACACAAAGTTCAAAGAAAGATTCTACGCCAAAAAGAAGAATCTACAAAGTATAAAGACCAAAGATCTTAAGTGAAAGAAAGGGACTACGTGCATGTATAAGTCAGAATTCAAAGATGTATGAGCATGTTGGAATGGCGGACAACCACCACAGACGCAGGAGTGACGAACGGCAGATTACTTCATAACATAATCACAACAACATCATCAAAGAATAAAGTCAAAGAGCAAAGTACATCCATCATTATTCTAATCATTTCTGAAGACGTCTAAAGCTATGAAAGTCAAAGATTAAGACAAAAACGTCAAGCAACCTTGATGACCGACCCTTAGGGGGAGATTGTTGGAACCATAGTTTTACTATTTTATCAAGTCTCGGTCATTTGTAATAATGCTAGGTTGCTTAGTTATTATTTACTTTCATTTACATTTTGTATTAAGTTTACTAGGCTTAAGTATGTAGTCCATGGGCCTCAAAGCCCATACGATTTGTAAGGAGGGAAGGAGTAGGATGTTGCCCTAGCTCCTTTCCTATAAATACTAGTCTTAGGCCTCTTGTAAACTTGGTTGGTTATTTGAAAACATTAAGGAAACTCTTGCATTTCATTTTCTCAAATTTCTCATAATCATCCCACTCTCATTCTCATCTCATTTCTTTATCAATCATACTTGTGTTTACAAAATGGTGACCTAACATAGACACAAGTTCTAGTCATGATAGAGACAAGTTCTAGTCATGATAGAGACAAGTTCTAAAGTTCTCCATGTTAAGACTAGAATGACGGACGTAGAAGATCTCATTTGTTTTGCAATTTCTTGCAAAGCGAGATTTAATATCCTTGTCGAACATAATGAGGATTAAAGTTCGATGTAGATATTCTTACAAGTTCTAAATAATAGAAACTTACGGTATGACGAGAAATAAAAGTTCTAGGTAATAGAACATTGCAGGATGAGGTAGGGAGAGAATATAGAGAGAAGAAAATAGAGTGTAAAATGACGGAGAAATAAAAAATGAAGGGAAATGGTGTGAATGATTTATGGGAGTGGAGTGGAGTGAGAAAGGAAGAAGGATTAAATGGAAAAGTAGGGGAAAATAGAAAAGGGAAAGGGAGTTTGGAGTGGGCGAAGTGGAAAAAGTATAGGAGTGGGGAAAATGGAAAAGTATGGTTTTAATTTGTGGAGTGGGGGAAAAAGGCTGGAAAATGGGATTTTAAACGGAAGAGTAGGTAGAAGTGGGAGGAAAAGATTTAAATGGTAGAAAGAGAGAAATGAAAAGATGAGATTAAACGGAAGAGTAAGAGTATCGGATACCTGAAGGAGAATATCCTAACAGAGTTTTAGATTTACTAGATTTCTTCCCAGAGTTTTGTTTCCCCCCTAAGGTTCTTATAGTTTTTCCTAACTAATCCTAATTTCTAAAGGTGAGGTGTTTGGTCCCATTGAGGTAGATGGTTCTAAAGAGGGATTAGGTTTAAGTGTTTTCTTTGCTAAGAGTTTACTAGGTATATCCTTATTTTTAGGTGTCGGTCTCCTCTGTCTCACGGTCGTTTTGACAGCTGATTCGTCGAAAATGGAGTTACGGTTCAAAAGTTATGGCCTTTTGAAGTTTGGTCGTCAAAAACCTCACTTTTGTAAAAAATTCTCGAAACTTTGGATTTGTGAAACTTTGGATTGTGAAACTCTGGATTGCGAAACTTGGGTGATTGCGAAACTTGGACAGTTTGAGAAACTTAAGTAGTTGCGAGACTTTGGTAGATTTCGAAACTTGTATTCTCAAAAAATAGCAAGATTTCGAAACTTTGAATTTTGCGAAAAAAGTGTTCTCGAATAAGTTCAATTTTTTGAGAATCCAATCTCACAAATAGATTTCGAAATTATCCAATTTTGAAATTAAGCCAAAAGTCGAAGTATTTTCTTTCTTATACAAGAGAGAAAGTACCGAGTATCCAACTATGATCACGAAAGGAGCCGATTCTAGTGTTCTCGAAAAGCAGTCAGGATTTTGAAAACAGGTACATACGGATTGCGAAACTATGGCAGAATTAGATTTTGCAAAAAGCACACCCAAATGAAGTTTGTAATCCAAGATTTTTGTACTTCTAGGCTAAAAAACATCAAAACTTGAATAAAGTTGCAAACTTGATGATTTTTATGAAACTTTTTTATGTTCTCGAAAACTAGTACAAAAACCAAGTACGAATTTTTAAGCTAGAAACTTTCAAAAAAATTGAGACTTTCTTGTTAGAGAAGGTTTATAACACTAGTTTCTAATCAAAAAAGTGTTAAAAGCCAAGAAAAACAAGAAAAGTAAAATTTTTTTAGGAAAATAACGTGAGAAAAAACTTAAAAACACGAAGCAAACAAACTCTCAACCCTCCTAAATCATTGTTAGGCGATTGATACCACTTGTAAGACCTTAAATAACATAACTTTATCACACCATTATAGAAGCAAAGATGAAGTAAAGATTGAAAGATGGTGACTTGATATGTATGAATATGTATTTTGTATAAGTAGAGAGAGAGATGGAATTGAGAGCTTTTATTAAAGAAAACACACACAAATACACACACAAGCACACCTTACAAATGAGAGGTAAGGTGTCTTTTATAGTTCCATACATAGCTTTCAATGGGCTTGGGCTTGGGCTTGGACTTGGTTACATGATTAGATAACAAGGCTTATGAAACATAGCACATAACATATTAGCTTGCCAAGTCCAAAGCCCAATGACTAAACTATTTCTAAACTTAACAAACGACACAAAGTTACAATATGAGAATGACCATCACTTCTATATGTATATATTTTAATGCTAACAGTATATGCAATAATCGTTCGAGGAGCCAGGGCACTTTAATTCGTAAACCCAACAAACACGTCAAAACGAAATATCCACATAGTACTCCTCGCATGAAGCTCCCTAGTATTATGTTATGCTTCCAACTTTATTTAGGATTTATTCTTATATGATATTTTCACTTTTTACCCTTATAGTTTATATATTTACATTTTCTACCCTAAATTTATATTACTTATACTAATAACTATCTATACTCGACACAAGTGGTCCCTAGACTTCTATATTTTAAGTAACTAACCTAAGACTCTTGAGTTTTGTATATTTTACCATTTTAGACCTTTAACATTATACTATTTATGTTTTTAGTCCTTTTTAGTTTATACTTATTTTAATATCTATCCTAGGTTTTTAATACTATGCAAAACTAGTCCTTACACTTATAACTTCTAGGAAATGTCAAAAAAAGTCCCTAGACTTTATAATTTCAGGAATTTACGATATATACCCTTATGCATGCAAAGTTTTGCAAAACTAGTCCTAGTATGCATGTAACTTATATTTTATCTAGTAAATAAGTTTTCTAGCCTATGTTTTACTTATTTTAACTTATCTAGGTTATTTATAACTAGTGTATGACCTATAGAAGTGACTTATAGCATGCATGCAAGTATATAACTCGATCTAGGGTTTTAAAACTTAAACTAGTAAATGAAATGGTTCAAGGCTCATGCAAGGGTTCCTAGGGTATCTAAGGCATCCTAAATCTATCCTACCACTAAACTAAAGTTAAATATACTAATATGCAAGATTTACTTGGCTAGGGGAGCGTCTACATGGGTTTTAGGGTTTTCTAGGGCTCGCTCGACTTGAAACCACAACACAACACAACCAAGGCCTAGATACTCGATTCCAAGGTCTCCTAAGGGCTTATTACTACTGTTCTAATGTAAGGTGAAGAGAAGAAAGGGTATGAAGAAGATTAGAGGGTGGAGGAGGGTATTTATAGGCTCGTTAAGGCGGTTTGGGGTGAAACAGGGTGTTTAGGTGTCACGAAGGGGGAGGGATGGGCAAGCAAGGCTATGGGGTTTGGTGGCAAGTCTAGTGGTGACAAGGAGAGGCTATTGCAGTAGCTATGGGCGGGGTAGGACGGTAGTGGTGGTGGTGAATGCGAGAGAGGCGATTTGGGGTAGTAGCTCACAAGGAGGTGATGCACCTCCTTGCTTGGGTGCTTGGAGGTGCTTGTAAGCTGCTTAGGGTGTTTAGGGGTGGTTTAGGGTGATTAGGGGTGGATTAGTGGTGGTTTAGTAGTGGATTAGTGGTGGTTTAGGGTGGATTAGTGGTGATTAGTGGTGGATTAGTCTAGTAAGTGATCCACCTTCTTGTGTAGGTGCTTAGAGGCGTTAGGGTGTGTGCTTGGGTATGACTAAGGTGTTAGGGTGCTAGGTTGAGGTGTTTGAGGTGCTTATGTTTAGGTTTTACTTGTTTTAGTTAAATTTAGGCCTAGTTCTTCTTATTAAGTGTTTAAGGTTTTACCTAAGGTTTAGTACCCAAGTTAAGTTCCTAAGGGTGTCTAGTAACTAATCCTAAGTCCTAAAGGGTTTATTCTAAGTGAGGGTAACTTATGGGAAAGGTTTGGGAAGGTTTAACCTAGTTGTTTAACCTAAATGACCTAAGTGTGTTTAGTGAGAGACTAGGGTTTATCCTATGGTTTAGTGCCTAGACTAGTGTCCTATGAGTGTCTAATAACTATTCCTATGTTCTAAGAGGCTTATACTAAGTGGTAGTGACATATGGGGAAGTTTTTGGATGGTTTAGACCTAATTCTAGTTAACTATGACCTAGTTATGGTTTTGGGCTTATGGGGTTTATATCTAAGTTCTAAAGGGTTTATTCTATAGCCTAATGGTACTAATATATCCTAATATTCCTAAGGAAACTCATACTTAAGCCTTGGACACATTCACACTAGTTAAACTAAGCATATAGGTTCAGATAAGCACATAATCCTACTTAAGTTTTAGTTAGTGTTTATTAGGGTTTTAAGTTATGTTTAGTGTTTTAGATTGTGAATTACTTATTATGGTGTTGTTATGATTTTGTGCTTGACATTCCTGGGGTTTATTGGATGTGAGTGTTGGGTTATTTGGCTTGTGTAGATATGTGAGCAGGTCTAGTGAGTCATGTAAGTAATAAAGCATATAAAAAGCAAATATTTTCCTATGACATACGTACTATAGGTATTTGTAATGGGAATGATAGTAATGGATGTTTGTGGGTTGTTATAGTCTTACCCCCTTAGAGAAAATCATGTCCCGAGATTTAGACGATTATAAGAGTAGGAGAGAGAATAAGTCGAGAAAATAGAGGAAGAAGAGGATTATCTTCTAATACCGAGGAAAATTAAGTGAAATGAAAAGAAGATTTTGCACAAGCGGAGTAGGAATTGCTTGTACAGATACCATATACTTAGGTTTTTATATCTCATTATTTGCAAATAAAGGCGTCCCAATATTTGAAAACAAGAGTGTATAAATTCTTAACCTATTTGACTTATAACTTTCTCATTAAAATGTAGGAACATCCTGATTCATTTAAAGAGGATAGTCATCATAAATCATCCTTAAGTAGTATTGGTGGAAAATGAAGAGAGTTTTACCATATTTAAGGATATATGGTAAGGGAATGTTTTAGAGACAAGTTTCAACCGAGATGACAACTAGTTTTCATGATGGTGAAGACAAGTTCTAGATACGGTAGAGGAATATTCTAGTCAAGGTAGAGACAAGTTCTAGTCATGATAGAGACATGTTCTAGTCATGATAGACACAAGTTCTAGTCATGATAGAGACAAGTTCTAGTCATGATAGAGAAAAGTTCTAAAGTTCTCCATGTTAAGACTAGAATGACGGACGTAGAAGATCTCATTTGTTTTGCAATTTCTTGCTAAGCGAGATTTAATATCATAGTCGAACATAATGAGGATTAAAGTTCGATGTAGATATTCTTACAAGTTCTAACTAATAGAAACTTACGGTATGATGAGAAATAAAAGTTCTAGGTAATAGAACATTGCAGGATGAGGTAGGGAGAGAATATAGAGAGAAGAAAATACAGTGTAAAATGACGGAGAAATAAAAAACGAAGGGAAGTGGTGTGAATGATTTATGGGAGTGGAGTGGAGTGAGAAAGGAAGAAGGATTAAACGGAAAAGTAGGGGAAAATGGAAAAGGGAAAGGAATTTGGAGTGGGTGGAGTGGAAAAAGTATAGGAGTGGGGAAAATGGAAAAGTATGGTGTTAATTTGTGGAGTGGGGGAAAAAGGCTGGAAAATGGGATTTTAAACGAAAGAGTAGGAAGAAGTGGGAGGAAAAGATTTAAATGGTAGAAAGAGAGAAATGAAAAGATGAGATTAAACGGAAGAGTAAGAGTATCAGATACCTGAAGGAGAATATCCTAACGGAGTTTTAGATTTACTAGATTTCTTCCCAGAGTTTTGTTTTCCCCCTTAGGTTCTTCTAGTTTTTCCTAACTAATCCTAATTTCTAAAGGTGAGGTGTTTGGTTCCATTGTGGTAGAGGGTTCTAAAGAGGGATTAGGTTTAAGTGTTTTCTTTCCTAAGAGTTGACTAGGTATATCCTTATTCTTAGGTATAGTTTCAGGTTTTCTCTTTTGTTTTAGGTTGTCTATTATTACCATTATTACTATTATTATGAGTATTACTATTCCTAGGAATTTGAAACCAGCTAGGGCACTATCCATAGTATCTCCTAAGTGAAATTTCCTAACAAGTATTCTAAAAATTTTCAAATCCTAAGGTATAATCTAAAATCCTCAAGTGTATAGGTATGGGTATCCTAAAGGCTAGGTATGGGTAGTCTATAACCTAAATCTACTTATTATAATAGGGTAAAGAATTTCTAATGTGTCTATCCTAAACTAGGGGTCTAAAGGCTTAGGGTGAGGGTTATATAATCCTAGGTTTTTCCTAATCTATGTTCTAATCCTAATGTTTTCCTATTTCTATTGGGGGTAGGGGTTTTGGTTTCTAATCTTAATGATCTAAGGTTTTCTATTCCTAAGTTTATGTTTTCTAGGGTTATCCTATTGTTATTTCTAACCTCAAGTATGGGAATCCTAACTAAGGTTTTGGGGTTTACTAAAGGGGATTGGGGAAAACTAGCTCGGGAATCATAGTAATCTAGGGGAATAAAGGGTAGGAATATGCTCATATATGAGGATCATATAGTTGCATATGGGATAGTTAGGGGTAGAATCTCTAACTAGAACAAAGATAGCTTAAGAAAGCTAAGGAAAGAAGTGAAGGTTTAGAGATCGGAGGAGAAAGAATTCAGATCTCTATGGTGAAGAATGAGGATTCTCACCATCGGTAAGGGGAAAAAGTGTTGAAAAGGTTAGGGTAAGAGAAATTTAAAACAGTTTAGAGATTCTATTTACCTAAGACATCGGGGTGGGTTTCCTAAGATCCTAAGGGTAGGGGTTAAGGGTAGGTTATAACAAGTACCCAACTTGTTATGTTTTATGGGTTATACCTAATTTTTCCTAAGGGTTTACAATTGGTTTAAAGGTGTCTTAAGGTGAAAGGCATTCCTAAGTCTAGTTATCTAATCTATCCTAATTGAGGGGTACCAGATAGTTTCTAAATCCTAACTTGTTTTATTTATTTCCTATTCTACTTATCCTATAGGCGCTAACTATTCTAAGCCATATCCCCTAAGGTTATTTATCTACTTAGGGTTTTATAAAGTCTCCTAATTTCCTAATTCATAGTGTTTTCTAAGTTTTCCTCATCATTATCTATTATCTTTTCTAAAGTGCAAATCCTAAAGCAGGCAAAGGCTATTTTATGGTGACGTTTCATTTGGTTTTTCTGTATTTTAGCTATTTTAAAATGGTTTTCTTGTAAAATCTTTCTTAAACTACTATAGTCAGATTGATTATCTAAGTTATTATTATTATGACCTTTTTCTATCTTCTCAAGGAGATCAAGAAAAAGTTCATATAAGTTATTTAAAATATCCTCTAATTGGTTTTCCTCATCTTCTAGAGTTAACCTAGAGGGTTTTTCTCCAATTTCATCTTTCCAATATGGAATGCGAGGGTTTATTAAGTAAGGGGCAGGGTTTAAGGTATAGGGTTGCCTCAGATCATATCTAGGGGTATATGTGGGGATAGGGTGTTTAGGTATATATGGTTCTCTTGGAAGAAAGAAACCATGGGGTTCTGTTCTAGAGGTAGGTAAAAGTAGATGTATAATAGGGTTTAGGGGAGGTAGGGGTGATGTCTTAGCATAGAAATCTCTTATGTGTTTTAAATGAGGGTTATCTAAAGAAGGGGTATATCCTAAGGGTGAAGGTTTATCTAAACTATTCCTAGAGTCTTCTAAGTTATAGGGTTTAGGGGAATAATCTAGTACATTCGGAGAGGAAAGATCATTCTCCGGATGTAGACTAGATGAGATAGGGGTAGAGTAGTGGGGATTAGACATAACTATATTAATAAAGAAAATACTGTAAATCATTTAGCAGTTAAGCAGGCAATTATTACACTTACCTTAGCACGTATAGTTATGGAGGATGGCAGAGGTACTGAGGACTTTCTCGAGTTTAGGAAAAATAGTTGTAGTTTAGGTTTTGACCTTGTTCTCTACAACTGAAGCACTGATGCCAGTCTGTAACACCCCCACTTTTCACTGATCGCAGCGGATAAAGTGTTTGGGGTATTACTTCATAGAATCACATATACAGTAATAGAAACCGACTCAAAAAGAGAAGTTTTGGAAATTTAGTTATCATTCCTAATTATCAGAGTTTTAATTATAAAAGATATACTTTTATTTTTGATGAGGTCCCAAAAATCTAAGAATTAGGATGTGTTTGAATGATAACCATGAAAAGTCCTCCGAGTTCAGTACCTCCTTCTGCCATGGATTCATAGAAGTAATATACCTAGAATACATGCTTAAAAAGTCAACACTAGGTGTTGAGTGACAATCATAGGTTTAAGGGTTAGTCAATACAACTTCCCTGGTTTCAGTTGTTACACCCATCTGGGAAAATGTAGGTTTTGTGATAATTGTGATGCATGCACAATTATCAGGAGCGTAGTATGTTGCACTAAGATCATGAATCACACCTTAACGATTCGGGTCATGTGGGCTGCAGAACCAACGTGAGGGGATGGAAGGATAACTTGCCAAAGTTATACCTTGAGTGGATTCAAATATAGTACTTATTGGTACCACCTAGTGGGTGTTAATACCAACGGGAGTTGTCAAACTCCAATAGATCTATTAACTATATTCTGTTCGCGTAGGTAAAATATCCCAAATGATTAGATTCATGAATTTTGTTTATGTAGTGGTGTCTGTTAGTTTACTCGTGCAACAACCAAAGAAAAAGACTTGTATTCAGTTTTAAGTAAAGCATTTAGCATGTATCCCCCTCACAGGGTTTATAAAGCATTTAGAGTGAAAGCATTTTAAAAAGTATGAGGCTAAGAAAACTCACATGGGTTTAGAGCAATCTAAGTGATGCAAATAGTGACTCGAAAACCAGTCCGCCTTACTCACGTATCCTTGTGTGATGTTTGTTTTGTATGTATGTCAGCCTTACTCACGTATCCTAGTGTGTTGTTGGTTTTATATGTATGTCAAGCTTTAGTTATCATGTTTATGTTTCTCAAGTAATTGTTTTTTGGTTTGTTAATGTTTTATATGTATAAAATAACACCGTTCAGGCCATTGTAATTTAGAAATATATGACACCTCACATGAAGCTCCCTACTATTGTATTATATTATCAACATAATATTGTTCGGGCTATCATTATTCAGAAGTTAATACTCCTCACACAAAGTTTCCTATTATTGAGTTCTGTTGTTAATAGGGTTTAGTTATAATCATATCACCATTCGGGCCATCATATCTGAGAAGTATATGCAATAATCATTCGAGGAGCCAGGGCACTTTAATTCGTAAACCCAACAAACTCGTCAAAACGAAATATCCACATAGTACTCCTCGCATGAAGCTCCCTAGTATTGTGTTATGCTTCTAACTTTATTTAGGTTTTATACTTACATGATATTTTCACTTTTTACCCTTATAGTTTATATATTTACGTTTTCTACCCTAAATTTATATTACTTATATTACTTATACTAATAACTATCTATACTTGACACAACTAGTCCCTAGACTTCAATATTTTAAGTAACTAAGCTAAGACTCTTAAGTTTTCTATATTTTACCATTTTAGACCTTTAACTTTATACTATTTATGTTTTTAGTCCTTTTTAGTTTATACTTATTTTATTATCTATCCTAGGGTTTTAATATTATGAAAAACTAGTCCTTACACTTATAACTTATAGGAAATGTAAAAACATTCCATAGACTTTATAATTTCAGGAATTTACGACATATACCCTTATGCATGTAAAGTTTTGCAAAACTAGTCCTAATATGCATATAACTTATATTTTATCTAGTAACTAAGTTTTATAGCCTATGTTTTACTTATTTTAACTTATCTATGTTATTTATAACTAGTGTATGACCTATAGAAGTGACTTATAGCATGCATGCAAGTATATGACTCGATCTAGGGTTTTAAAACTTAAACTAGTAAATGAAATGGTTCAAGGCTCATGCAAGGGTTCCTAGGGTATCTAAGGCATCCTAAATCTATCATGAGACTAAAATAAAGCTAAATATACTAATATGTAAGACTTACTTGGCTAGGGGAGGGTTTACATGGGTTTTAGGGTTTTCTAGGGCTCGCTCGACTTCAAACCACAACACAACACAACCAAGGCCTAGCTACTCGACTCCAAGGTCTAGTAGGGGCTTATTACTACTGTTCTATTGTAACGTGAAGAGAAGAAAGGGTGTGAAGAATAATGGAGGGTTGAGGACGGTATTTATAGCCTCGTTAAGGCGGTTTGGGGTGAAATGGGGTGTTTAGGTTTCATGGAGGGGGAGGGGTGAGCAAGCAAGGCTATGGGGGTTTGTGGCAAGTCTAGTGGTGTCAAGGAGAGGCTATGGCGGTAGCTAGGGGGCGGGGTAGGATAGTTGTGGTGGTGGTAAAGCCAAGAGAGGCGGTTTGGGGTAGTAGCTTACTAGGAGGTGATGCACCTCCTTGCTTGGTTGCTTGGAGGTGCTTGTAAGCTGCTTAGGGTGTTTAGGGGTGGTTTAGGGTGATTAGGGGTGGATTAGTAGGGGTTTAGTGGTGGATTAGTGGTGGTTTAGGGTGGATTCATGGTGATTAGTGGTGGATTAGTCAAGTAGGCGATGCACCTACTTGTGTGGGTGCTTAGAGGTGTTAGGGTATGTGCTTGGGTATGACTAAGGTATTAGGGTGCTAGGTTGAGGTGTTTGAGGTGCTTATGTTTAGGTTTTACTTGCTTTAGTTATGTTCAGACATAGTTCTACTTATTAAGTGTTTAAAGTTTTACCTAAGGTTTAGTGCCTAAGTTAAGTTCCTATGGGTGTCTAGTAACTAATCCTAATTCCTAAAGGATTTATTCTAAGTAAGGGTAACTTATGGGAAAGGTTTGGGAAGGTTTGACCTAGTTTTGTAACCTAAACGACCTAAGTGTGTTTAGTGAGAGACTAGGCTTTATCCTATGGTTTAGTGCCTAGACTAGTGTCCTATGAGTGTCTAATAACTATTCCTGTGTTCTAAGAGGCTTATACTAAGTGGTAGTGACCTATGGGGAAGTTTTGGGATGGTTTAGACCTAATTCTAGTTAACTATGACCTAGTTACGGTTTTGGGCTCATGGGGTTTGTATCTAAGTTCTAAAGGGTTTATTCTATAGCCAAATGGTCCTAATATATCCTAATATTCCTACGGAAACTCATACTTAAGCCTTGGATACATTCATACTAGTTAAACTAAGCATATAGGTTCAGATAAGCACATAATCCTACTTAAGTTTTAGTTAGTGTTTATTTGGGTTTTATGTTATGTTTAGTGTTTTAGATTGGTGAATTATTTATTATGGTATTGTTATGATTTTATGCTTGACATACCAAGGGTTTATAGGATGTGAGTGTTGAGTTATTTGGCTTGTGTAGATACGTGAGCAGGTCTAGTAATTCATGCAAGTAAAAAAGCATATAAAAAGCAAAAATTTACTTGTGAAATACCTACTATAGGTATTTGTAATGGGAATGTAATTAATAGGTGTTTGTGGGTTGTTATATTAATCTACTTAAACAAATAACCATACATGTTTACACAATAGAGTATACTACACTTGAACTACTAATCTTGCCTTATTTCTTACTACAATTCCCCTAGCATCCCTTTTACACTTCAGAATCCATTTGGTCCCAATAGCAAACTTACGTTCAGACAATAACGCCAACTCCCATACATCGTGATTCAGAAATTGTTGCATTTCCTCTTGTATATCAGCAACCCAATCTGAATTACCAAGAACTTGAGCTAAGCTGGTTGGTTCAATTTAAGACAGAAAGCAGGCAAACAGACATTGTTGAAAGTCCACATGATTATTCCTATGTTGATTCTGAATATAACAAAAACAAAAGCAGATTCACCAAACTTTGATTTCTTGACCTTGTTTTTTGTCAAAACTCCTGAAGTGGGATCACCAAGAATCAAACATTGTTGATAGCAAAGTGTTAATCCTCTTAGTGGCTTGAGGACTAACATTAACCGAGGTTGGGAGGTTGGTGAGAGTAGGTGCAAAATCATCATCATATGTGGAGGAAGTGAATATGCCTGTTCTTGGTTGATGATGAATACCTTCCAACTTAGGATAAGAGGATTGTTCATCTACAAGATCAGATGGACTTGGATATCTTGTGAGATCATCATTAAACCCTAATGAGTCAATAGATGTGTTATCAGCAGGAACTGAACAGCCGGAAGACTACCAACAGAATAGGTAGTATCAACAGAAACAACAGTAGCAGGGATTGGAACACCATCAGCAGGAACAGAACCACTAGTAGCAGCAATCCATGTTCCTGTGGGCTTTAATATCTGCTTGTCTCAAAAGTTCCTCTGTTTCTTTGAAGAATTCAAAACCCATCATTTGAGCAGTATCTATAGCATCATGCTCTTGTCTTTGGAGCTTGGCAAGTTCCTCTACATAACTTATATCAGCTTCAGTCATACCATAAGAATCCTTAGGCTTAGTACCTGAAAAGTGGTAAGTAGGATAAGAAGGAACAGCAATAACTTCTTCATCACATTCTGAATCTGAATCATCATTTGAGGCACTTGCATTATTAGCTTGTGTGTCTGAAGTACCTGTAGATTGGTTAGCTTTGAACCTAGTTTAACCTAAATGATCAGTCAAATAGTCAAGTTCAAAATACCACTCATGACCTGCTCTTTGAACATTAGGTTTATCTTCAAGAAATCTCAGATTCAATGTTTCTTCAATCCTTTTGGTAGATAAATTATACACCATGTAAGCTTTGATATGAGCAGAATAATCAACAATGTACCCCTCTTCATCTTTTCCTTCAAACTTTCCCAAATTATCACTGGTATTCAGAATTTTCACATGACATCCAAAAGGATTAAAGTATGTAATGGTTGGAACTTTACTAGTCAAAAGTTCATAAGGTGTTTTGTTGTGAGGTCTAGTAATCAGTACTCTATTCAAAACATGGCAAGCAGTGCCAACTGCCTCAGTCCAAAACATAGTGGGTAGCTTAGAGTCAACAACCATAGATCTTGCAGCCTCTATAAGGGTTCTATTCTTTCTTTCTGCAACCCCATTTTGTTATGGGGTCCTTGGATTGCTATAGTCCCTTTTAATTCCTTTAGACCCAAAGAGTTCAATCAACCTAGCATTTTTGAACTCTGTCCCATTGTCACACCTCATAGCTTTAACCTTTTTGTTTAGCTGGTTCTCAATAAGGGCAATAAAATCTTTAAGAGTCTGAAAAGTTTCATCCTTAGTCCCCAAAAAGAATACCCAACAAAACCTGCTATAATCATTAGTGACCACCAGGTAGAAGTATTTCTGATCAATACTTCTGATAGAAGTAAGACCAAAGAGATCCATATGAAGTAGTTGAAGAGGTTCTGTGATTGTGCTGACAGTAGTAATGGCCTTGTAAGAAACTTTATGCTTTTTTCCTTTGTTACAAGCAACACAATTGTGCTCATTAGTAAAAACTTTGGAAGGAAGCCCTTGAACCAATCTGTGTTTAGCCAGCTTGTTGATCGTTTTAAAGTTCACATGTGCCATCCTTCTGTGCCATTTAGTAGACTCATCCAAGGATTCTTTTGCCACCAAGAAAGCTAGGTGTCTTTCAGGCTGGACATCACTCAGATTGAATGAGTATAGATTGTGATTTCTTAGAACTCTAAGGAAAACCTGAGTATCATCAGGTAACTCGAAGTCTTTAGACAATACAAGACAATCCTTTTCTGTGAATAGGACATTGTTTTTCTTGTCACATATTTTTGAAACAGAGAACAAGTTGAAGTTCTGGAGTTCTTTCACATAGTAGACAACTTCAAAATCCAGCTTAGGAGTCCTAATGGTTCCTTTCCCAGTTATCATGCCATCTCCACCTCCAAACGTCACAATGCCACCTCTAATTGGCATAAAATCTTCCAATCTTTCTCTATTCCCTGACAAACTCCTTGAACATCCACTATCAATAATACCTACATCTTTATTCTTAAGAGGATGATCCTACAGTAACAAAAATATACAACAACATTAGTATCATTGGGAGACCCAAGTCATGTCTGACTTGAGCCTGCCTTGTGGATCAATAGGAGTTAAACCAGGTAGAATGATGAGATCCACCATTGCTCTTGGACCCTTTGCTAAGAAATGGTCTAGTTTGTCTCCAAGAACAACCAGTTAACAGTGATCCCATCTTTCCATTCCCATGTACATTGGGTCATAGTGAACACGACAAAAAGCATTTTGAAAGTAAGGGCTAGTAGGTTTGAAGTATGGCCTAGCAACTTTTCTCTTCCAACCAGCAGAAAAAGGTCTACCAGCAGAATCCGGCTTAACAGCAGGAACTGCTTTGTCAGAGAGAACTGGTTTACCAGCAGGAACTGGCTTATCAACAAAAACTGGTTTACCAGCAGGGTTACTTCTGCTAGTTTTCACATGTTGAACAAATGGTGGAATGTCATTAACATTATTCCACATAGGTCTAGATCTCTGTTGGTCAGTACACCCATCCATCCTTCTCTCACGAAAATCACAATCCTTTATTAGATGATAAGCACTACCACAAACAAAACATGTTTTCTTCTTAAAAGATTTATTCAAACCAGAAGAATTCTTATTACATGCAAAGTTATCATAACCAAAATTAAAAGAATAATTGTTTTTCACATAACGAACATAATTGTCTTTTAGAGAATGAAAAGATAAATCAACAAAACAAGCTGTCTTTGAATGAGATTCATCAGCAGCAACTCTTGGAGAGAAGTCAGTAGGCTTGTGTGAAGACTTGGGTGAGGTCTTGCGTGATTCAGACTTGTCACTTGAATCACAGCTGGCAAAGTCATTAGTCTCTGAAGTCTTGTCATTGAAAGAACAAGAGGCAAAGACATTAGTTTCACTGCCAGTTTCAGGTAAGTCACTTGACTTCTTGCCATATGACATATGTGATTCATCAAAGTCTGTATAGGGGGAGGGAGGCTTAAATGTTCCTGTTATGGGTGGAGAAACAAAATGCATATCTCCTTCGTTAATATACTTGACATGAATTTGAAAATTTTCCTCAGGGGTAGGGTCAAAAATGCTTTGTTGATTAGGTTCATATACTTCATTTGGCCCTATAAAATCTCCAAACCCCAGCCCTATCCTAGACTTAACAAAGTGACAACTATCTACCAATTTGTCCAAATGCTTAGTTTCTTTTTGCCATACCATATGCCTAGCCACTTCATTATCTAACCTAGTTTTCAAATCCTGTTTCTCTAGGTTAACTTTAGCATTTTCCTTTTCAGAAAACTTTAACAGATTAGTGGTGTTTTCTAGATCTCTCTCTAGGACCCTAATCTTCTCCTCGTAAGCTAACTGATTATGTTGGTACCAGATATTTTGTTGTTCTAAAGTTTTAACTACACCTTTATAAGCTTGAACCTGAATATAGGAGTCTTTAAATTGAGTTTCTATGTCATGAAATTCTTCCTTAGGTCAGCATACTTATTATCACAACCAAATATACAATTTTTTACCTGATTAGAGAATCCCATCAAGGCAAATTCTTCAATTTCATCATCTGACTCACAGCTAGGAAGCAAACTATAGAGCTTAGAAGCACTTCCTTCTACATTTGTAGAGCCATACTCAGTCCAATCAATCATAGAGTCCACAGATACAAAGGCCTTTGATTTTCCAGCTTCCACCTCCCTCAGCTTGAATGTGGAGTATCTAGTCTTGTCATCAGCTTTCTTCTCAGTGCATTCCCTTGAGAAGTAACCCATTTGGCCATATGAGTAACGCTTAACCTTTTTCTTTTAAAATCTGGCTGGATCCCTTCCCTTGAAATCGAGCTTTTTTCCATCCTTACTTTCAAATCTGTTGATTTTGACAGAAAGCATAGCCACCTACCATTTAAGATCCATCTACTCCAAATCTAACTTATCAATTTATTCCAGATCTTCAAAGGCTAGCTGTTGTTGTGGTTCATAGTCAGCAACAAAGGAATGGAGCACATCCTATAACACATCACTGGATTTGGAGTATGTCTTTGGTCCGGTAGAGATGTAGGAAGATGATGTTGATGAAGAAGTTGGACTATCAGCATATGAGACCTTGTTATTACCAGTGGTGGTGCTAACAGATGCTGGATTTGGTGATGCTGCTGATGGAGAGTGTGTTGAATGACCCTTGATGTCAATCTCCAGAGTCCTAAGCTTGTTGTAGAGATCATCAAAGGTTAAGAACTCAAGACCACCTCTAGCCTTCAGAGTAATCCAGACCTGCGACTAGGAATGGGGCAAAGCTCTCAAGAACTTGATGTTGTAATCCTCATTATCAGGCTTTGCTTTTAACTGTTTTAGATGACTCAAGATCTTTTGGAACCTGTCATATCCCTTGTGTAGGCCTTCTTCCTCTGAAATCTTGAATTCTTGGAACTCTTGCTTGAGCATGGACTTCATCATTTTTCTGGATTCATCATTCCCTCCAAACCTTACCTTCATTGAATTCTAGATCTCTTTAGCATCTGGGAGAGACTGAAGCAAGATAGTTCTTGCCTTGGTCTCTCTTTGGACTGCTATTTGTTCATTAGTTGTAGCAGGAGGAAGAATGATAATATTGCCTTGATTATCTCTTCCTAATCTCTTCTTGCTGTTTCCATTCTGAATTACATTACAGAGATTGAAATCAGTATTGATGATCCAATTCTCCATCTTTATAGCCCAAATCTCGTTCTCATCTTTCTTAAGATAAGGGAACTTGCCATTACCAGTGGATACAGTTGTTGAGATTACTTATTGCATTGGTTAAGTTGTTGTTCATGTTGAGGTTTTTATTTGAGTGACCTCAGAATCGTCTTCTGCAGACGTGGTTGAAGAGTTTGAGGGTTTGAAAGAGATGTAAGTGAAACTTCTTTGTTAGAGATTCTCTCTAGGCTCTGATACCACTTGTTGGATCAGCTCCTAGATAGATCTTTGAGCCTTTAGGAATCGATAGTATACCAATGTAATCAAAAGCACAACTATATAGAGAATCTCTAGTAAACATATGTTTACGTGGAATATAAACACAAAATCAAAGAACACAATAAACTAAAACAATTCGATCCTCTATGGATCTATATTAATCACTATAGATTAAATTCTAAGTCGTACCATGTTCATAACTATGAGTTTCTTTTACACTATAAGAAACCCTAATCCCTCTTACAAGAAAAAATGTAAACCAAAACTATAAAAGATATGCAATATCATGTCCTAATATAAGTTATACATGTCCTTCTAATAAACTTCCAATGCTACGGATGATCTATACCCTCAGAATTAACTCTTCAACAGGAACCGTGTCATCAGAAGGAACCACTATATGCACCAGCAGGAACCTGTCAGCAGGAAGATATTAGCAGAAACTACTTTTGTCTTCAATAATTCGTAACAACGATACACAACATATAAAACTGGCAATAAAACAAGTGACAAGCTAGTTAACAATCAGGACAGGCCTTCTATCTGTATCTATTATCTATTTGTGTACGTGTTTGCTATTCACTGATTCATTCTCATTAGTTTAATTTATTGTTTAACTACCAAATCATGCTAGTCTCTCAGACTAAACCCCATTGTGTTAGATTAGATTGTAAAACTAACTTAGAATATTAAAATACTTAAAGACTAACTAGGAATTACGTTCCACTCTTAGTGATCGACAAACTGCTTACCACTATATACATATTGATCGGATAAACTGACCGTTAGTGTGTGTGTGTTATAGGATAAGTCGGCTAAACATAAATGTAAAACTTGAAATAAACAAATCACCCGATACTACACCGTGACACGCTGCACACATCAATTGTGATAATACAAATAATGTCAAAAACGTCATTTGCATTAATCGGTCTATACTAGTTTTGATAATCACAAAATACAAACACACGTTACATAAAACTACGACGAATAAGTTTCTAATCGAGAAAACTCGTTTTCATCATCAACATCACTTAAGGTATGTACAAACTTCTACCAACTTGGGTATGTGATCAAAGGATTTAAAAAAAAAAATACATTTTCATGTTACAAAACATTCTTACAAACATATTTTTGTATAATTTAAATAAATGTTTTAATAAGAAAATGTTTTCAACTTTCAAAACCATAACATCCATATTTCCCGCTCAAAACCGACAACAAAATTTAACCAGATAGTTTTTCACCATGTCAAGAAAAAACGAGGAGCGTTTGTCTGGACGGTTCTTTAAATAGGGCAGCGGTCCCTTATCGATAAGGGACCGTCCAGCATTTAAGGGACCGTCGCCTCTCTCCTGACGCCTATAAATACATAACTGTTTTGCTTAAGAAAACTTCACCTCTTATGCACCAAAACATTCTGTGTTCCAAAATCCTTTCTAAAACATACTCTTTGATCACATTATCAAGTTCTAGTTGTTTATAAGTGATCACACTCATCATTCCTCTAAGTGCAAGAAAAGAACGTTCATTGTAATCAAGAAATGAAATGTTGAAGAAGATTTTTGCTCATCTCATATCATTGTTGTGGATCTATCATTATTTTCATTCATTGTTTCGTGTATGTAATAGGAATTGAGTGCAAGTCTTATATTGTGTATTGTGTTGTATCGTGCCATCGTGTTGGCACGAGGTGTGAAGGCACGTGGGCTTTGGTATATTGGTTCTAGCTAGGATTAGTACTCGACATTCCGCTTAGTGTCGTTAAACATGGTGTAAGCTTGTGTAAGGTTTGTTCCGCCATAAGGGAGCATGTTGATATAGTGTTTGTGAAACTCTCGAGTGTGAGACTCGAGGAGTGGAGTAGGGACAAAAGAGTGAACTTCGTGGCCGAACCAATATAAATCTTCGTGTGTTGGTTTGATCTTTTCTTTCCTTATCTTTACTTGTTTACTTATCAATTCTTATATCTATTATTGTGTTGGTTTCACGTAAGCTTCGAATCAAATCATTTTATCCAACACAATTTGTAAAGTCAATTTTATAAAAACGCGATTAATAACGGTGAAACTATTCCACCCCCCCCCCTTCTAGTTTCTACAATTGGTATCAGAGCTTCGTCGCTCAAGGATTTTTAAAATATACTGTACTTTAAAACTTGAAATGATCAATGGAATTTGTAAAATTTCAAGAAGGGCAGTCTATGCAAAGACCACCAATCTTTGAGGCTGATAGTTTTATTTATTGGAAAACTCGATTCGAAACGTATGTCAAATCAAAAGATCTTGATCTTTGGCATGTTTTTAAAATGGGTGACTCTAAACCTATTGAATTTAATCCTGAAACTAAACAAAATGAATTTTTTCCTTATGACAAACAAAGTCATAGTCTTAAAAAGAAATTAGCTAAAAATGGTGCAGCAAAAATGGTAATTTGCAATGCTTTACCTAAAAAGGAATTTCAAAGAATTTTATGTGCAATACAGCTAAAGATATTTGAAAAACTTTTTTAGTCACTCATCAAGGTAATAATCAAGTCAAAGATAATAAGATCGATCTTTTGGTTCAACAATATGAATAATTTATCGTACCTGAAGATGAATCTATAGATAGTTCATTTGCTAGATTTAACACCATAATCACGAGTTTAAAAGCACTCGATGAGGAAATTTCTGTCAAAAGTTTTGTTAGGAAATACCTCAAGGCTTTACATCCGAAGTGGAGAGCAAAGGTCACGGCGATTAAGGAATCTAAAGCCTTGGCATCTCTATCATTAGATGAGCTCATTGGTAACTTGAAGGTCCATGAGTTAATCATCAAAAATGATTCTGATATTGTCAATAGCAAGGTGGAAAGAGAATCAATTGCATTAAAAGCTAAAAAGGAATTAAGTGATGATGAAGACTGAAGCTCGGAAAGTGATGACGAAGAGTATTTGAAACATCAGTTAATCAGTCGTATCCTGTGGCTTTGGAAATAATATTCTATATTCGATTTTTCATCGCTTTTGCTGTCAAATTACCGATTCTAGCCCTACATACATGGTTACCAGATACCCACGGAGAGGCACATTACAGTACCTGTATGCTTCTAGCCGGAATTTTATTAAAAATGGGAGTGTATGGATTGATTCAGATTAATATGGAATTATTACCACACGCTCATTCTATATTTTCTCCTTGGTTGATGATAGTAGGTACAATACAAATAATCTATGCAGCTTCAACATCTCCCGGCCAACGTAATTTAAAAAAAAGAATAGCCTATTCCTCGGTATCTCATATGGGTTTTATACTTATAGGAATTGCTTCTATAACCGATACGGGACTCAATGGAGCTATTTTACAAATAATCTCTCATGGATTTATTGGTGCTGCACTTTTTTTCTTGACAGGAACGAGTTATGATAGAATACGTCTTATTTATCTCGATGAAATGGGCGGAGTAGCTATCCCCATGCCAAATATATTTACGATGTTCAGTAGCTTTTCCATGGCTTCCCTTGAATTACCGGGTATCAGTGGTTTTGTTGAAGAAGTTATTGTCTTTTTTGGAATAATTACTTGCCAAAAATATCTTTTAATGCCCAAAATTGCCAACACTTTTGTAATGGCAATTGCAATGATATTAACTCCTATTTATTTATTATGCATTGGCGGTTAGAGATTTCAAGAAATTTTTTAAGCGAAGAGGAAGATTTGTAAGACAACCACGAGAGGGAAAGAAAGCTCCTCAAAAAGCTCTTGAGGATAGATACATCAAGGGTGAGAAAAGATGTTTTGGATGTGGTGATACAAGACACTTAGTTGGAGATTGTACACACCAAACGAAGGACAAAAACCAAAGGGCATGTGTTAGCGGTGCTTGGAGTGATGGCGAAGAAGATGATAAGAATGAAACTTGTCTCATTGTCGGATCTTCAAAAGAGGTACGTACCAAAACCAATTTACACAATTTTTATATTTGCTCACTAGATTCTCTTGACTTAGATAATGAATATGATAAATTTTTCGAAGTGAGACAAAAGATAATTGTGAAAAACAAATCTCTAAAATCCACCAAATCTAAATTAGAAAAATAAATATTGGAATTAAAAGAGATGTTATCTAGACGTGAGAAAGGAAAAGAAATTGTTTTGGAGTGTAAATCGTGCAAACTTCTAAAAATAAAAAATGAGGAACTCAAAGAGGAAGCCTCAAAATTAAATAAATTTGAAAAGAGCACTCACTCTCTTAGACAACTAATAGGAGCTCAAAAGGCTTCCGACAATAAAACCGGTATAGGTTATAACTTTTTTGAAGCATCACCAAACATATCAAAACAAATAAAATTTGTGAGATCTCAGTCGGATTTGGCTACTGGAGACGGTCCCACAAATCCACCAGATGGTCCCGCACCTTTAAAGGACCGTCCCATCGATGAAGGACTGTCCCCAGTAAGGAAGTCTGTGATCTTACCCAAAGCCACTACAGATTCTACTCCAAAATAGTCAATACTAGGAAAACCATAAACACCTGTTGCTAGTGTAGAAGAAGTAAAACAATTCTATAGACTAATACTAAAACCCGGATTAGGTTACAACAAAACAACTATAAGATTTACACCTCCATCCCCTAGGAGAACAAATATACCAAAATAGACAAACTGGATCAAAAACAGCTAGAAATAAAAATCATTTCAACACCCTAGACAAATGCAACAAATGTATAGGATGTTTGGCGCTAACAACTTTTGACCCATGAGATATTGGGGACCATATGTTTGATTTTATCTGTGTTATCAATAGATATGCTTGAGAATTGACCTGGAGCCTGACGAATGGGTCAAGGATAGTGGATGCACAAATCACATGATGGGAAATCGCAAGCTATTCTCAACATACAATGCAAGTACTGGAGGTAATGCTACATTTGGTAGTAAGTTCAAGGGCAATATCATCGGAAAAGGTACGATCACTCATAACTCTCTTACCATTACTAATGTAGAACATGTGGATAACCTAGGTTTTAATTTACTTATTATTAGTCAAATCTGTGATAATGGTTGCAAGGTAATCTTTTCCAAAGATGATAGTGAGATAATTAAGAACGGAAAAGTTGTTGCAAAAGGAATTAGAAAAGGTAACCTATACGTCATGAAAATTAGTAACAAACCTAGTGAGAACATACGCTTAGCTATGGTTAATGATAACTTTACTTTATGGAATAGAAGATTAGGACACGCCAACATGCGTCTATTACAATCATTGTCTTCTAAGGATTTAGTTAGAAACCTTCCCGAACTTAGGTTCGACCAACATTTTTATGATGCTTGCAAGGTTGGACAACAAGCTCACTCCAGTCATAAACCTAAGACATGATCTCAACATCTATATGTCTAGAGCATCTTCACATGGATCTCTTCGGCCCTTCCGCCATACGGAGTTATGGAGGAAATCTCTACACCCTAGTGATCGTAGACGGTTACTCTAGGTACACTTGGACTAGGTTTCTTAAAAACAAGACGAAAACTTTCGATCAATTCAAACTATTTAGTAAGAAAATTCAAAATCAATTAGGATGCAACATAGTTTCCATTAGTGCGGACCATGGTAGAGAATTTGACAATAAAGTTCAATTCGGAGCTTATTGTGATGCTAATGGTATTACTCACAATTTCTCGGCTCCACAAACTCCACAATCAAATGGGGTACTCGAAAGGAAAAATAGGACCATACAAGAAATGAGTAGAACCATGTTTAATGAGCAATCGATTCACCAAAGTTTTGGTGTAATGTCATAGATACATCCACCTATATCCTTAATAAAATTTTAATTAGACAAATCATAAGAAAAACCCCTTATGAAATTTTGAAAGGTAGGAAACCTTCCCTAGATTACTTTAGAGTGTTTGGTAGCAAATGCTATATTCTAAACACCAAAGATTATCTCACCAAGTTTGACCCAAAGTTTTACGAAGGTGTACTTCTAGGTTACTCTAAAACTTCACCTTTGGTAGATGATGATTTAGATGAAGAAAACACCATAGTTGAAAACATGAAAAACCTAGACATATCTCAAGAAACCATCAAAATAGGGGAAACCTCAAATATTAAAGGATCTAAAAGCCACCCTTTAGATAATGTCATAGGAAGCCTAAACCAAAGAAGCCTTAGATCACAAGTTCAAAACAAAAGCAACTTCTTTTTTTTTGTTTCAATCATTGAACCTAAAAATGTCAATGAAGCATTGAAGGATGAAAGTTGGATGGATCATCGCAATGCAAGAAGAATTAAACAAGTTTAACTCTAATGATGTTTGGATGATAGTACCAAGACATAAGAATGTCACAATAATAGGGACTAAGTGGGTATTTAAAAACAAACTGGATGAAAATGGTATTGTATCTAGGAACAAAGCTAGGTTAGTCGCACAAGGCTATAATCAACAAGAGGGAATTGATTATGGTGAAACTTATGCACCCGTAGCTAGACTTGAGTCCATTAGGATATTACTCGCATATGCATGTGCATTAAATTTTAAGTTGTTCCAAATTGATGTGAAAAGTGCATTCCTAAACGGTCTCAGCAATGAGGAGGTATATGTAGCACAATCTCCAGGATTCATTGACGTCGAGTACCCCGAGCATGTTTAAAAACTAAAGAAAGCTTTATATGGTTTAAAGCAAGCCCTAAGGCTTGGTATGGTAGGTTGAAAGCTTTTCTTCTTAAGCATGAATACTCGATGGGAATGATAGATAACACTCTTTTCACCAAGAAGAAAGATTCAAGCATCACAATCATCCAAATACATGTTGATGACATTATATTTGGTTCAACCTGTCAAGACATGTGTGATGAATTCTCAAGAATCATGCATGACGAGTTTGAAATGAGTATGATGGCCGAGCTTAACTTCTTCCTTGGACTACAAATAAAACAATTAGATGATGGAACATTCTTTAATCAATCCAAATATATCAAGGAAATGCTTAAGAAATTTGGACTAGAAGATACTAAACCTATGAAAACCCCAATGGCTACGGACACAAAGCTCACCAAGGATGAAGAGGGTGAATCCATAGATAGTACTAAGCATAGAGGTATGATAGGAAGTTTATTGTACCTAATGGCAAATAGGCCCGATATCATGTTTAGTGTCTGCCTTTGTGCTCCCTTTCAAGAAGATCCCTAATCATCTCACTTAGAAGTGGTTAAACGTATCTTCCGATACATTAAAGGCACTATGCACTTAGGAATATAGTATCCTAAGGGGACTGGCATAGAAACTATAGTTTACGCCGGCTCTGATCATGCGGGAGATTATGTGGACAGAAAAAGTACTAGTGTTGTTTGTACCTTCATGGGTTGTTTCTTAACTTCTTGGTTCTCCAAGAAACAAACAGCACTAGCTATCTCCACAACCAAAGCCGAATATGTAAGCACCTGAAAGGCATGTCAACAAGCACTGTGGATGAAACAAGCTCTCATAGACTATGGTATTACACTTGATAACATTCCAATCATGTGTGGTAATAAAGGATCAATAGATTAAGTAAAAACCCCGTGGAACACTCTCGTACCAAACACATATAGATTCGTCACCATTTTCTTAGGGATAATGTGCAAAAGGGTAACATATCTATTGAAAAAGTGCCAACGGAGGAAAACATAGCTGATATTCTTACTAAACCACTTAAGCATGAACCATTCTTTTATCTTCGATTAGGATTAGGAATGATGGAACACATATCTCAATAGATTTCATATTTAATGAATCCCTTGTAATCTGAGTCTAGGATTCTCTTACGCACAAAAATTAGAAATTGGGGAAGTAACTATTTCCTTTTATTAACAACCATTATTGCTTGATAATAAGAGAACTTGATTTTGTGCATAAAAACCCCAATTCATGTGCTCAAAATCTTCTTACGAATAGGAAAAATCAAATTTTCTTTCATTGTTAATACAATTAAAAAACGTTTTTCCATGCATGCACGATGTGCTGAATTCCTCTATCAGATCATGTAACAAATATATTATTCGACATGGAAAGATGGGTAAAATTGAAATTAGGAGACTTTGGATTATCTCTTAGGATTTTTTTTTCTCTTTTAGGGTCAAGATAATCGCATCTCCACATATGTTTCATATAGGCACACACTAGAAACTTTTTTTGAAATCTGGAAAACTTCCTGGTGGCAGTCCTTTATCGACCCACGGTCCTCTAAGTGATAAGGGACCATCCACCTATTTGAAGGACCGTCCACCTATTTGTGTGTCGTTATTTGTTTTATGTCCCTGCATGTTTGACTAGCCTACCCTTAGGTCTTATGGACATTCCTTATTTGCTTAAGCATCATTTGAACTAATTTAACCAAGCATGCATGCTTTACTATTCTTGCTACCTTCATCCTCTATTTAAACCACCACCTCCTCCATCCATTGCCATGGCATGACCTTTCCTCTTTACAAAGTCATCCAACAAAATGTCATCCCCGAAAACCAAGAATATCGGTCAAACCTATATGGAGGAAGAAACAAAGCCTTAGCAATTTCATGAACAACTCACACAATAATCATGTCAATTACAATTCCACATCACATAATGAGGCATCATCTTCATCATTCTCCTTCTTTGCCTCTCAACCACAAAATTGGACACGATCCACTCACAATGAGTATACAAGCCCGACTCCTCAAGATCATTCATTACCACCTTTGTTTCCACCTCAAATGATAAATGTCAACTCCCTCCACTCCATCAAAGCTCAAGAATTCTCCAATATTATTGATTTGAGCCTCCTCAATATCATCTTATCCCAAAAACTTCATCCTCTAACAATATCTCATCCCACTCTTGCCCAAGTGGATGCCCATGGGGCTTATTGTGCTTGTTGCATCAACAATCTCAACCACTTTCAAAAGATGGAGAATGATCTTGACTACATCATTTCCATCCTCTTGTCATCCGGGTTTCTACAACCCCTACCCAAAAACTCCTCTCCACCTCGCGGTTGCAAGTTCTAGTGAAGCATGCATGATCACTAATAAAACCGGATTTAACATGAGATATCCTAGGAGATTATACTAGGATTATGCTTGTAAACTTATGTTGTAAATGTCATATGAATGATATTATTCTTGTCTTTTAATGAAAGACCTAGTTTATGCATGAATTATTGAAATGTAGATCCAGAAACTCTTCCTGCTGGCGGTCCCTTATCAAGGTGGCGGTCCCAAAATTTAAAGGACCGTCGACCCATTTATGGGACCGTCCGTAGTATATGTCTATCCTGCTTTATCTTATCTTTTATGAATGATTTCAATGTCTTCTTGTATGTTTCCTCTAACATATTGCAGCTTAATTCCATCGATCGATTCCCGAGTGTCCTCATCAAGGGGGAGCACTAAGCTAAGGGGAGTCATCATGATGCCGTGGACTTCATTTCTTCTACGAAGCCTTTTTGATTCTACAAAAAGGGGAGAACAAAACGAGATTCGTTCTAAAACTCATTAATGCCTAGTTTTATCTAAAATGAGTTTATATTTTGTAATAATCAAAAAGGAGAAGATTGTTAATACAAATATTGTTAAAAACGTCATTTGCATTAATCGGTCTCTACTAGTTTTAAAAATCACAAAATACAAACATACGTTACATTAAACTATGACTAATAAGTTTTTAATCGAGAAACTTGTTCTCGTCATCAACATCACATAAGGTATGTACAAACTTCTACCAACTTGTGTATGTGATCAAAGGATTTAAAAACTTTACATTTTCATGTCACAAAACATTTTTACAAAAGTATTTTTGTATAATTTAAAGAAGTGTTTTATTAAGAAAATGTTTTCAATATTCAAAACCATAACAACCATATTTCCCGCTCCAAACCGATAACAAAACTTCACCAGATAGTTTTTCACCATGTCAGGACCAAACGAGGATCGTTTTTCTGGAGGGTCCTTTAACTAGAGCGGCGGTCCCTTATCGATAAGGGACCGTCGCCTCTCTCCTGACGCCTATAAATACAGAACAATTTTGCTTCAGAAAACTTCACCTCTTATGCACTAAAACCTTCTGTATTCCGAAATCCTTTCTAAAACATACTCTTTGATCACATTATCAAGTTCTAGTTGTTTATAAGTGAACACACTCATCATTCCACTAAGTGCGAGAGAAGAACATTCATTGTAATCAAGAAACGAAGGGTTGAAGAAGAGTTTGGCTCATCTCATCTGATTGTTGCGGATCTATCAGTGTTTTCATTTATTGTTTCGTGTATGTAATAGGACTTGAGTGCAAGTCTTATATTGTGTATTGTGTTTTATCGTGCCATCGTGTTGGTACGTGGTGTGAAGCCACCTGGGCTTTGGTAGATTGGTTCTGTAACCCCCGGTACTTTTTCTAAAACCTATTACTAGCAAAATATTTATTTTCGTACCTGAGACACATTAAAACTTTTATTTTGTGATTATTTGGGCTTCAAAAACGTGAGATATATTGGAAACGAGAACTTTATTCCTTGATTGACCTAGCATAACCTAAAAAATTCGAATTGTATTGCACTTGCCAAATGATTTGAATTATTTTGAGTTTGGAAAAAACTCTGAAGTTTATGCTTGATTCTATTGGAAAAATTATTTCGTGAACAATGGTGCAAGTTTCGTAATTTTTTGAGTCAGTTTGCTATGTCGTGTGGACCCCAAAGTGTTTATCGTTAGAAGTTTACTACGTTGGCAACTTTGGTCCCTTAACTACCCTTTTTACTTTACCTTACACTTTCTTTATTTACAAAACTGTCACACCCCCAAAATCGGGTCCAGCGGAAGCATACATGTAGCTGGGGTGTAACTCAATTGATATCACAACACAAGTACAAAAATAGTTTGCACTTGAATCATATAGAATAAAATAGTTAAATCAAAATGTTAATTTTTACATTGTTAAAAGTGGTGCGGAAGTAGGCCCTTAAAATAGTTTAAAACGGTCCCTAAATGAATAAACAGAGTCTTCTATGACCATGCCATGCCCTGCCAAAACCTCTTGTAGCATGCCATTGCTTAATACCTGAAAATACATGCTAAAGTGTCAACACAATGGTTGGTGAGTTCATAGAGTCTTGTGAAAAAGAATGTTATGCATATGGATGAAGTTGTCCCAGCAAAGGCATCGTAAATCCACTCAGTTCCAAGTCCCGCCATAAGAGACTTGTAACCTGTGTGTTTACAACCCACTGCCAAATGTGTTTTGGTTTGTGTGAACAAAATAATGCTTGAATCTCAATTCAAAGATAAGTGTAGCAAAACCGCTATGTAAACAATTTTCACAATGAGGTTATATAAACAATGATGACAATCCCATGAAATGCAGGTAATCAAACATACCAATGAAATGCAGGTAATCAAACATACCAATGAAATGCAGGTAATCAACCATGTAAAGCGAGTAATGCGTTTAAGTAAAACGAGCATGTATTCTCCCCCAAAGAGTTTACAAAACAATTAAAAGAGTAGGGGCTATGACTCACCTGAGGCTGATGTTACTGTGATGAAGTGAAATGAACAACAATGAACGGTAAGCTGCCGCAACCTAATATGAATGATATGAACGATCTAATTTAGATCATGAAATGATGTTATGAATGTCCATGCACATGTTTCCTATACCACTCTACTCTTTGAAAAATACTTGTTATTATCAAAAATATACATTTCCAAGACTTAGGAAAAATATGGCTATTAGAAAAATAAAGCTAGTTGCAATATATATACTTATATATGTATCGTATGTATCAATGTTCGTGTTGAAATCCTCGGGTTGAAATCCTTGAAATAACGCCTCGTAGTGATAAAATATACTTGTAATAACTAATACTTCATTAGTTATAAAATTGGGTACTTGGTTAATATTTCTAGAAAATCTAGAATTTAGTACGTAGTGTTATTATTATTTCTAAAAGCTGCCAATTATAGAGGATTTTTGCCGATATTGAAACGTGAATATCTTTGTCGTTATAAGCCCGTTTTACTTGTTCTTTATATCCACGGTTACGTCTTAGTATGTAGTAATATATTTTGAAAAGCTCGGCTCCTCCGGGTTACGTCTAAAGCCTCTTTTTGTCCGACGAAAAACGTCCATCAGCATGTATTTTTCCGGAAAATAGTTTTCGTCAACAAACTTGCAAAAATCATAACTTCTTCGTTATAAACTCTTTTTAATCCGTTCTTTCGCCTACGGATTCGTTTTTGAAAGTATTTTCTAAAAATTTTGCCAAAGTTTACTTTGTATTCAGTGATTTTCCAGAATTTACCAAAATGGGACAGAATGTATATTTACTTGTTACAAATCCATTTCCAAGGTTCAAAACTAGTTTCTACATCAACCAAAACTCTTGCACACTCCACCAATCTATACTAAACCTTCCATACACCTTCTTAGGGTGCCATGGGTTCCTAATGACTAGTAATCAAGTTAATTTAACAAAGGAACGCCTAAATCAAAATCTAGGGTTTGTATGAATACCATAAGATACATATGTTAATTAGATGAAAACATGAAAATAAATTTGAATACTCACTTTGAAATAATAGGTGGTGAGATGATGAGAAACCTTGGATTACTTGTGTTTTTGTGTTATGATTCTTGATTAGGATGATGAAATGAACAACTTTGATGCTTTATACTTTGAAAAATAATGGATTGATCTTGTTTTCATGGTTTGGTCGTGGGTTTTGATGTAGGGAGGAAGAAGAAGAGAAAATTTTCACTCTTTGATTATTAGGAATGAATATAAATGTGTTATTGATGTTTATGTAGGAAATATCTCATCCAATGGCATTTTGGTAATTAATTAGTCAAGTGGAAGACAAGGGGGGGCTGCACATGTAAAGAAATTAGATGAGTATGTAGCAAGCTTGGTGTTATCTGGTTCACGGGGTCGGTTTTGGTTCCGTTATTCGCAAAACGTAAAGTTTTAAACCGCGAAACGTAAATTCGGGCATCGTAAAAATATGAAACTTGAAAGAATGACTAAACTTGTCAAAATACTCCATAAGAAAATATAAAATGAATGGTAAGTTCCATCGGGTTGCTTAAACGCTGTTAAAACTGGAAACGCGGGTTAAAAACGCGTAATTCGCGTAAAACGCTGAACTGGAAAACGTAAAATTCAAAAACTTTTAGAATTGTCGTAAAATGAAAGAAAATCATATTTTTATTGTTTATAATGATTTATGGACATATCGGGATGCCGGAAGGACGTTTAAACCTGAATGTAAATCTCGTACACGGCTTTGTGATTTTTGCAGAAATGATCCGACGAGCGCCAAACTCTCGAATTACTGTTAAAATAGTTTAACTTATGAGAATATGAAATAAAAATTTTGGACATGAATAGTGTTTTGTGAATAGTAAAGTGAATAGTAACTTTCCGAGATAAAAATTGGAATTTCGACGTTTGAAACAGGACATGAAATTACGAGTTGTGACATTCTTCCCCTCTAAAAGGAACTTCGTCCCGAAGTTCAGTTAATGTTGGTCTCAAAAGTGTTATTGGTAAAAAGATGATGATATGTGAGAATTCCAGCGAACTTTCACGGTAGGAATTCGACTTTGCTTCAACTGTTGGACCACACGGTCCATGATTTCTGTTGGTTCTCTTACAAGGTCTGTGATTGTCATTTGGGTTGGATCCCTTCCAATGGAATCATGAGTGACTCATCTGAAAGTCATTTATGGGGATTTGAAATTGTGAAATATGTTGGTATACCCTACTATTTTCTAACAAGGCTCAAATCTGACGGCCTGTAGGCCTATTCTGTCTGAAATATTAAATGGTCCAGTGCATATCGATTTTAACTTCCCGAATTTTTCTGAATGGTATCATGCCTTTCCTAGGCAGAACATTCAACATGACTCTGCTACTAACTTGGAATTCCAATGGTTTACAACTTATCAAACTTGTAACTGATTCCTGATTTGTAGAAAATTCCTGGTTATATCATGAATGCCTACTGGACTAGTGAGTTGGGCTTTTCCAAATTTCAATCCATCAATGGATGTTGGCACCTCGACCATAGAGTGCTCCAAATGGTGTAGTCTCTAAGCTCGTGTGGTAACTATGGTTGTAAAGGAATCTGATTTATGGCAAATGGTTAATCCAACTATTTCTAGAGTCAATCACTCATGCGATGCAGTTAACCATACCCAATAAATGCAGGTAAATCCATACCCGTTGAATGTAGGTAAATCAATACCCAATGCAGGTAAATCCATACCCGTTGAATGTAGGTAAATCCATACCCAATGCAGGTAAATCCATACCCGTTGAATGTAGGTAAATCCATACCCAATGCAGGTAAATCCATACCCGTTGAATGTAGGTAAATCCATACCCAATGCAGGTAAATCCATACCCGTAGAATGTAGGTAAATCCATACCCAATGCAGGTAAATCCATACCCGTTGAATGTCGGAAAATCCATACCCAATGCAGGTAAATCCATACTCGTAGAATGTAGGTAAATCCATACCCAATGCAGGTAAATCCATACCCGTAGAATGTAGGTAAATCCATACCCAATGCAGGTAAATCCATACCCGTTGAATGTAGGTAAATCCATACCCAATGCAGGTAAATCCATACCCGTAGAATGTAGGTAAATCCATACCCAATGCAGGTAAATCCATACCCGTTGAATGTAGGTAAATCCATACCCAATGCAGGTAAATCCATACCCGTAAAATGTAGGTAAATCCATACCCAATGTAGGTAAATCCATACCCGTTGAATGTAGGTAAATCCATACCCAATGCAGGTCTCCTTATGTTTGAATCGTTCTCTAATTCTGACCATTGGTCTGAAGATGATAAGCGGTGTGGTTTCAAAGGAATCTTAATGAAATCGCTAGGAGTTTGAGGTGAATCAAATTCCTCTATTAGGAATAATTGGAATGATTATCATGAATCTTGTGGAAAAACTTATAAGGTTAAGTCCGTCAAAGGGTGTTGTTGAAAATAATAGATTAGGATAAGGTTGTGATCCTCCGCAGGATATCATAAATTGAGTCTTTCTCCACTTACGATGCTTAGTCTCCATTACTAAGATTTTCCCCAAGCTCTATGTCATCAAATCACAAAATCCTAAATGTATAAGTGATGTAATATAGTGATTAATTTTCAAAGTTTGTTTTGAGATTGTGTGTTTTGTTCATAAACCTTCCCTGAATAAATGAATTTACAACTTTAAGCAAACGGCTTTCTAAGTAACATTTTTCTTGATGTTTCAAAATTTAATAGTTATCCAAGATAGAACTATTTTCAACCTGGGGTAAATAGTATGGTTTGCCAAGGATTGATGTTTAAAAAAAATTCCTTAACGTCCAATAGTTTTGTAGAGATTAACCAAAAGGAATTTGCTTGTCAAAATGAGTACCTCAGAAAAGTATTTCTTACAAGTTATATGTTTTGCATAACTGTAGTTTGGAGAAAAATCCATGTAAAAGTGAAAGTATTAAGAGGATAAAATAGCCAGGTATGTATGTCTGCGCAAATGCATAGGTGTCTAACATGTTTGGATAAAGTCTATTGGTGAGCACATGTTCAATCTATAGTCTCGGTTAAGAGGTTGGATTTATCTCTATGGTGTGGCTTAGTGAGCACTCGTATCTAAACGAATCTTGTAATTCAGTCAAGCCAATACTTTCTAGATGATGCAATTTTGGCGATCAGGCCAATGATAGTGGTTCGAATGGTTTTGTGATATCCTGATATTTCTGTTGAGTTTTGAATGATCTTAATGTACCGAGGGATCCTCCTTATAGATGGTATGGCAAGTCTTTCCTAGGGAGGTCATTGATAATATCCACTTATCAATACAGAGAATAGTGTGCGATGAGTGGCATAGGAATCCATAAAGTGTCAGCTAATTTTATATATACATGGGGATGGGGAAAGGAAATGATAGTGATGGTGAGAAGGGAAGAGACTGTGACAACTGCAAATGTCACAACTGCGACAAAATGATATTGTGATAAAAGAAAATACTATGATGTAAATGTATCGTGCATAGACGTGAATGTTCATGAAATGAAATGATCAATTGACATGCTTCCAAGCGGCGGTTCATGAGGTGATGAAAAGTATGAATGTTCTGACAAAGAGGGAATACACACACATGCATGAAACATTTGGAAAATGAGTAAAGGATTCAATCCAGACAGAATTTTATTATAACCATTCTCAGTGTTGCAAAATTCATTTCTGAGTCAGACATAGGTAGTCAGCTTATGTCCCACTATCCCGGGTTGAATATAGATGACTAGTCTATATTCCACCGAGGTTCCATGAATTTTGAAAAACTCAGTTCAGTTATACTAAGACTATGTCCTTCACAAATACCAAAAGGTTCTGAAAGACTAAGGCAAGTGACCAAAACTCGAGGTCAAATGACGAAACTATGCAAGGAAAACATAATGCGATGACATATATGATACGTGAACATGCTTATATGAAAGACAATTATAGTAAACAACTATAATAAATGAATATAATATATATCAGATAATGAGACATAAATCTCATCACCTATGTCAGCAACTAACCACAAATGAGGCTTCAGCTTGGCAGGCAGGAACGTGACGGTCATAGGGTTAAGTTTTCTTGAAAGTAGCTATAGTCTAGGTTTTAAAAACACTTAGTTCGCTATAGCGAAAGCTCTGGTACCAATCTGTCACACCCCCAAAATCGGGTCCAGCGGAAACATACATGTAGCTGGGGTGTAACTCAATTGATATCACAACACAAGTACAAAAATAGTTTGCACTTGAATCATTTAGAATAAAATAGTTAAATCAAAATGTTAATTTTTACATTGTTAAAAGTGGTTCGGAAGTAGGCCCTTAAAATAGTTTAAAACGGTCCCCAAATGAATAAACAGAGTCTTCTATGACCATGCCATGCCCTGCCAAAACCTCTTGTAGCATGCCATTGCTTAATACCTGAAAATACATGCTAAAGTGTCAACACAATGGTTGGTGAGTTCATAGAGTCTTGTGAAAAAGAATGTTATGCATATGGATGAAGTTGTCCCAGCAAAGGCATCGTAAATCCACTCAGTTCCAAGTCCCGCCATAAGAGACTTGTAACCTGTGTGTTTACAACCCACTGCCAAATGTGTTTTGGTTTGTGTGAACAAAATAATGCTTGAATCTCAATTCAAAGATAAGTGTAGCAAAACCGCTATGTAAACAATTTTCACAATGAGGTTATATAAACAATGATGACAATCCCATGAAATGCAGGTAATCAAACATACCAATGAAATGCAGGTAATCAAACATACCAATGAAATGCAGGTAATCAACCATGTAAAGCGAGTAATGCGTTTAAGTAAAACGAGCATGTATTCTCCCCCAAAGAGTTTACAAAACAATTAAAAGAGTAGGGGCTATGACTCACCTGAGGCTGATGTTACTGTGATGAAGTGAAATGAACAACAATGAACGGTAAGCTGCCGCAACCTAATATGAATGATATGAACGATCTAATTTAGATCATGAAATGATGTTATGAATGTCCATGCACATGTTTCTTATACCACTCTACTCTTTGAAAAATACTTGTTATTATCAAAAATATACATTTCCAAGACTTAGGAAAAATATGGCTATTAGAAAAATAAAGCTAGTTGCAATATATATACTTATATATATATCGTATGTATCAATGTTCGTGTTGAAATCCTCGGGTTGAAATCCTTGAAATAACGCCTCTTAGTGATAAAATATACTTGTAATAACTAATACTTCATTAGTTATAAAATTGGGTACTTGGTTAATATTTCTAGAAAATCTAGAATTTAGTACGTAGTGTTATTATTATTTCTAAAAGCTGCCAATTATAGAGGATTTTTGCCGATATTGAAACGTGAATATCTTTGTCGTTATAAGCCCGTTTTACTTGTTCTTTATATCCACGGTTACGTCTTAGTTTGTAGTAATATATTTTGGAAAGCTCGGCTCCTCCGGGTTACGTCTAAAGCCTCTTTTTGTCCGACGAAAAACGTCCATCAGCATGTATTTTTCCGGAAAATAGTTTTCGTCAACAAACTTGCAAAAACCATAACTTCTTCGTTATAAACTCTTTTTAATCCGTTCTTTCACCTACGGATTCGTTTTTGAAAGTATTTTCTAAAAATTTTGCCAAAGTTTACTTTGTATTCACTGATTTTCCAGAATTTACCAAAATGGGACAGAATGTATATTTACTTGTTACAAATCCATTTCCAAGGTTCAAAACTAGTTTCTACATCAACCAAAACTCTTGCAAACTACACCAATCTATACTAAACCTTCCATACACCTTCTTAGGGTGCCATGGGTTCCTAATGACTAGTAATCAAGTTAATTTAACAAAGGAACGCCTAAATCAAAATCTAGGGTTTGTATGTTCAAAAAGTTAACAAAAATAATGTGGTATAGCTAACTTGTACTTGAAATTAAGCATGAATACCATAAGATACATATGTTAATTAGATGAAAACATGAAAATAAATATGAATACTCACTTTGAAATAATAGGTGGTGAGATGATGAGAAACTTTGGATTACTTGTGTTTTTGTGTTATGATTCTTGATTAGGATGATGAAATGAACAACTTTGATGCTTTATACTTTGAAAAATAATGGATTGATCTTGTTTTCATGGTTTGGTCGTGGGTCTTGATGTAGGGAGGAAGAAGAAGAGAAAAACTTCACTTTTTGATTATTAGGAATGAATATAAATGTGTTATTGATGTTTATGTAGGAAATATCTCATCCAATGGCATTTTGGTAATTAATTAGTCAAGTGGAAGACAAGGGGGGGCTGCACATGTAAAGAAATTAGATGAGTATGTAGCAAGCTTGGTGTTATCTGGTTCACGGGGTCGGTTTTGGTTCCGTTATTCGCAAAACGTAAAGTTTTAAACCGCGAAACGTAAATTCGGGCATCGTAAAAATATGAAACTTGAAAGAATGACTAAACTTGTCAAAATACTCCATAACAAAATATAAAATAAATGGTAAGTTCCATCAGGTTGCTTAAACGCTGTTAAAACTGGAAACGCGGGTTAAAAATGCGTAATTCACGTAAAACGCTGAACTGGAAAACGTAAAATTCAAAAACTTTTAGAATTGTCGTAAAATGAAAGAAAATCATATTTTTATTGTTTATAATGATTTATGGACATATCAGGATGCCAGAAGGACGTTTAAACCTGAATGTAAATCTCGGACACGGCTTCGTGATTTTTGCAGAAATGATCCGACGAGCGCCAAACTCTCGAATTACCGTTAAAATAGTTTAACTTATGAGAATATGAAATAAAAATTTTGGACATGAATAGTGTTTTGTGAATAGTAAAAGTGAATAGTAACTTCCGAGATAAAAATTGGAATTTCGACGTTTGAAACAGGACATGAAATTACGAGTTGTGACAAAAACCCACCCTATACTTTTTATTCCATATGTATACTCCATTTAACCCCATTTTCCCATTTTCAATATATTAAAAACACACACTCATCAACTCTCTCTCTCTCCTTTGATTTCCAAGGCCGTCGCCACCGGAGCAGTAGCAGAATCCGGCGACCACTCGCCGGAATATTTTCCGGCCAACTCACTTCTTTACACCATCTCGTAGATTGGGACTCCCCCAACACCACCGTACCACCCCCGTGACCCCAATCACCCCGTACGCACTCTCACGCTCCACCACAGCTGACACCATCACCACCGAGAGCTACTTTTCACCTCCCTTTTTCTTCTACCACCGGTAAAACACCACCCCGCCACCCCTTTTCTTCTTATTTTCATTTTTATTTTAAAACCCTAGTATTGAAAATCTTTTATTAATCTGATTTTGATATTAAAACTTTTATAAAAATTGTTTTGATGATGTTTTTATGCTCAAAAACTCGTGTGGATCTTTTTTGACCTAGACTCGGCCACGACTCAGTTTGACTCACTGAGTCAACTCGCTTGACTCTGTGAGGGTTTTGATATTATTGTTTTGTTTGATGTTTGATGATGAAGGGAGTGTATATTTTGATGTTTGGGATTGTTATTGAGGGTCCGTTTGGTTGTGTCGTGCCTCGACAGCCAGCAACCACCACCACCGAGGCTTAGGGTGGTAGTGGGGATAATGTTATTATTATTGTTGTTGTTGTTTTGGGTGTTTGGATTGGTTTGGGTTCAATTTGGATCGGATTTGGATGGTTTGGTTGAGCCGAGATGGAGTAAGGCTCGGTTTGGATGTGGTTTGGTTTCGGGTTTATTTAATTTTGACTTAGGTTTGATTTTTTGGAGTTCTTGATATTGTTGTGGTGATTATTTTGAGTATCGGTTACTAGTCTCGGGATTTATTTTTATAGTTTAGAAACGGTAAATAATAATAATAAAAATGGATAATAATAAAATATGAAACCTAGAAACCAATTGTTATATTTAAGAGGATTTGATATCGGACATGTTTCTGTCTTATTTGTGAGGTTGAATTGGATGTATTGGGTTTACGGCCTTGGTTATTTGGATACTATGGACCCTTTGGTACACGAGACGGTAGGGTACGTTAGGCCCGTAAAGATCTTAACGTCTAGAACCTGAACAAATACAAAATGGTCGATAAAACCTAAACAACTAATGGACTATGCGAATGATATATCCAATCATATTATAAATATATTAACGTTGTTTAACTAAAAGAGTCATTGACTCGGGAAAACGTTATATAAACGGGCTGGTCATGCCGAAATTTGATAAAAATTCTTTATAAACTTAAATTATTTTACCAAACATTATTATTTCAAAACCCTTTTTATTTCAACGTTATTTTGGGAAAACAGGTAAAATACGAGAATTGTTGTTTACGTGTTGTTATCTATTATTTATTTGAGTGTGTCATCCATTTTCATTTCTTTTCTTTCCATTTCTTTTCGACGACTTTCTTTGAGGAGTTCTTTCATCTTTCTTGCGTATGTGGTCATTTCGCCGACTTATTTCCTTTCTAATTTTCTTGTCTCCCACACGAGACTTTTCGAAACCTATTTCTTTCAAATGCCATTGTATTTATAAAACTTTGATTCAAGCATTGTTTATTGAGATATTCGAGTATAGTTCTGAGTTATGCCATTTATATTGATTAGGTGGTGCTGAGGTTCATTGGTTGTGACGCATTATTGATGGTTTACTATATCTCGTTTCCTGCTACTGCTATTGTTAAGGTGTGATTCATAGCCCTGCTTTTTATATTTTAATTGTTTAAACCCATGGGGTGAGACACATGCTTTAAATGTTTTCTGAGCACAAGTATTTTTGGTATGCTTTTCCTGAATTATATATTTACCTGGCGATGTGCTAAGTAGCTTGTTTTGCAAGTATTTTTGGTATGCTTATATCGTACGATTTAAAACTTTGTGCTCAACTTTATTATTTTAAACCTATCGATTACACTCAACCTTTGTGTTAACTTTTAAGCATGTGTTTCTCAGGTACTACTACCAATTAGTTTTGGAGCTTTATGACATGGGCATCGTGGAGTGGCATGGTTGAAGGAGTCTTTCTGTCAAGGCAGCTTTATCATCTTTACTATATTTATTTTCATATCATTCGTAAAACCTTGGTGTGTCTTAAATGTTTTCCGCTGCTAAACTTTGTTAAATATTTTCCGCTGCTAAACTTTGTTGAATTTCCGCTGCAAACTCTATTTACTTTTTCCGCTGCTACTTTGACTTAAGAGTCCTTGTACTCTAAACGGTTTCTAATTCGAATGATATGTTTTGCAACATTTATAAACGTCCCGTGTTGTGTTCGTTAGCTATAAATGTGCCTGGTTTCTAACTGCGTAGTGCCCCCAGCTTGTCAGCTGCCATAATTTGAGTTGCGGGTGCTACAGAATGGTATCAGTGCATCGTTTGTAGAGAACGAGCTCGCACTCAACTATAAACTTTTTCCTAGAGTCAAAATGTTTTGAGACAGAAAGCCGACAGCCCTCCGTGCCACTTCGCGCCCTGGTATTCTTTTAAACTTTACGTATATATATGTTTGATATTGAGATTGGTTTGGACTTTTTCCACTATTATGCTTTGGCTTATAAAATGGTTTTCCGCGAAAATTTGGCTAGAATTTTTATGTTTCCTTATACTCTTGTAGAGTATCATGTTTGTCCCAGTTCCCTGTGGTCAGGTTCCAGTCCCACCAGTTGTTGACCCATTGCCTTTAGGAGATGATGTTGAGTTGGATGTTGATGTTGGTTTAGATGATGAGGTAGGTTTAGAGGATGGTGTTGATATTGAGGGTGATGGAGATGAGGATATGGATGACGATGATGATGACGAGGAGGATGATGATGAGGAGTTTATGGAGGAGGATCAGGATGTTCCCCCGCCGTCTTCGCCTGTTGTGTCGGATGTAACTTATGAGTCGGATACGCCTGAGGCATTAGGATACGCGCTTGAGACTGAGGTTACTTCTACGCACAAGATTGGTGAGTCATCGGCAGCAGCCCGTGTTACTCCGTCAGAGCTTAGAGCTGCTATGAGTCATCTGAGGCAGGATGTAGCGTGGTGTAGGAATAGTCATAAGAGTATCACTAGGCGTATGAGTGATAGGCAGTTTGAGGTTGCAGGATTGAGGAGAGAGGTTCAGGATAATAAGAGAGCTGCAGGAGGGATGTACATGGAGCTTCAGAGGCAGGTTGAGAGGTTGAGTTTGTTGAAGCGAATGGGTGTTGCACTTCAGGAACGTATGGATTCTCTATATCGTACGATTTAAAAATTTGTGCTCAACTTTATTATTTTAAACCTATGGATTACACTCAACCTTTGTTGTTTACTTATCATTACTTATATCTATTGTTGTGTTGTAAAGTCTATTTTATAAAAAACGTGATTAATAACGGTGAAACTATTCAACCCCCCCCCCCCCTTCTAGTTTCTACAAATTGTTCAAGTCATGTGTCGGGTACCTATACAGGAGATCATTGTACCTATCCCAAGCTTGGTACTATGTTTCATCGGCCTCCTGTCTGAAATTGTGAATCTCCTCCAATTGTTTTGTCATCTTAGAGGGAGGGCAATATCGTTGAATGAATACTTTGTTGAGGAGGTTCCATGTGTTGACGATGCCACTAGGCAACCGATCAACCCATCTCTTACAGCTCCAGTGAGTGCCATAGGAAACACCCTTAGCATTACCACATCATGAGAGACTCCTAGGATGTTGAAGAGGCTAGTAATGTATAAGACATGTTCAACATGCTCATACGCGTCTTTGTTTTTATTTCCAGAAAAGAGTTTCTCCCGTAATTCGCTCATGATTTAAGCTTTTATCTCGAACTGAACATTTGCTCCAATAACCGGCCTAACAAGGCTCGGCCCTTGCTCGTCTCTGGTCATAGCAAGGTACTTTTCAAGTGTCAACGTGTTAATGTCAACCATTTCCATAGTACTTGAAACTTAAACGAAATATGAGAAAAACAAAACAAAAATTAAAAATTAAAAACTTATATAAAAATCCTATAATAGCTCCCTGGCAATTGCGCAAAAAACTTGATGCAGGTTTTACTGGCCAGGTCTTAAATTTATAAATGCTTGATTACCTAAGGTCTACCTATTTTCACTAACGGATAGAGAATCTAGTCGCCTGTAGACTAGTAATTTGGTAAAACCATGGTCGTCCCAAGAGCTATGTGGTTTGGATCCTATTTATGTATAGTGTCACAATTAACACAAATGAAATAAAATAGAAAGTAAAATAAATAGAAACAAGTAAGGTTGAGAGCAGTGGGAGAAAAATGTACTAGCCTAGCTAGTCATCCTATATTGCTTACGATTATGTTCTCTATGAAACTAATATAATGCTTCAGGTGGGGCGGACATATATCACTAGGTTCATATGGTCAAGTTCCCTAGCCTATCTCCCCCGAATCCTACCGGGAACCATAGGCACTACCCTCTATCGTAAGCCAATGTACGGTAGACGGGTTTGAGTCATTAAGCGCCACTGTAATTACTTAAGTTTATCCAACTCAGAAATTGATCCTATGGTCAATTTGTACACAAGGTAAATGGTCAGTTGTCATCCCAACCATATCCTCGCAACTCAAGATAGAAGATGATTATGAGTACGTGGAAAATGTGCTTTACATCACTAGCCTCTTCAATATCCCAGGTGTTTCTCATGATGATATAATGCTCCGAGTGTTCCCTATGACACTCATTGGAGCCGCACAAAGATGGGTTAATAGGTTACCATCTGGAACAATCAACACTTGGAATCTCCTTAAGTAGAGTTTTATTCAAGGTTTTTGCTTTCTTTCTAGGAAAGAAAAACAATTAGAGGAGATTCATAATCTCAGACAGGAAGCCGACGAGACATTCTACAAAGCTTGAAATAGGTACAATGATCTTTTATATAGGTGCCCGACACATGACTTGAATAGCCAGCAGAAGGTAAACATATTTTATAAAGGCATTAATATTGCAACAAGGCAGATGATCGATGCCCAAAGACCTATCCCGGAAATGACTCCTGCTCAAGCCCTTGATGTGATTCAAGACATGGCCAACCACACACAAAAGTGGCACGATGGAGGTAGCACCAGAAATATTGGAGCAGGGTTGGAAGGTATGAACGCTCTTACTAACCAGCTTGAGAATCTAGGCAGGGAAATCAAGAAACTCAAGGAAATCGTGCATGCCATTCAAGTTAGATGTAATATTTGCGATGGAACTCATCATGAAAAGGATTGCCTGTTAAACGAAGAAAGGAAAAATGTTGCGAAGGTCAAGTACGAGGAAGGAAGACCATATCATAGGGATATATTTCATGCTGAATCAGGTAATCGCGCTCCATTTAATGAAAAATGGTCAACTATTGAAGTATCAATCCAAAAATACCTAGAGGAGTCTTCAGCAAGACACAAAAAGATAGAGGAACGGCTAAGAAATTATCGTAAAAGAGCAAGGATTGGTTTTAGGACCCTGGACAACTCTCTTTAAGATAAGAGCAATTCTCTGATTGATGATGGGTCCTGCAAGGCTATTTTCACTCAGAACGGACAACCGCTCTACACTCCTTTCAGGTATGCGGATGATGAAATTAAATATTTTTCTAGTCCTTTTGAGCCAGATAGTGATGAGGAAGAGGATGAAGTCGACGTAGTAGACTTCCTTACTGATCTTGAGCAATTAGGAAGTCAATTGAGCTCTATGGAGCCCACCTCGACTAGGGAGGAAATTAAATTGAATGTGCAATGTTCAGCAGTTGTCTAGAATCATTGATGTGTGCTTATTCATACATCCTTTTTAGACCTTAACTCGGACCAAAAATATCAAATACTAACCAAATATGCCAAGAAAATGTGTGTTTTTGTATTTGTGTATGTGTAGGTACGGATATGTGAAAAATGGACAAAAACAAAGCAAAACCGACAAAAACGAGCACGAGAATGGAAAAAGGTCAAAAGCCGGAGCTGGGGAAGCTTAATGATCAAAGAAAGCTCAAAATATCAAGAAAAGTCTTCAGAGATTCATAAATTTTCAAGAATAATCCCTGGTCAAAGTTTGAAGAGTTTGACAATTTCAGTCCTCAAAGTTTCACATATTGACAAATATGGGCCTTTGAAGAATTATTTGAAGAAACGTCAAATGAGATCCTTCATAAATAAAGGGAAGCTAACAAAGGCCGTTGGATTGTAAACAAATTTGGTCCCTATAATTTTCAGAATTACAATATTGGTCCTTGTAAAATTTTAGTAATCCTAAAACCATATAAACTAAAACCGGATCCACTATTTCTGAAACCCAAAAATAAGACAAGCCCAAACACACATAAGCCTAAACCCTTTTTACCCAATCCAGTCCCTACCCAGTCAATTCACCCTTACCCAGTCAACCCCAGCTAATAATAAATTACCCTTTCAAAAAAAAACGCAGCACCCAAAATATTACTCAACCCAGGCACATGAACCCTAGTTACTGTTCACGTGCCTCCCCATCAATTTTAATAGCAATTAAGGGTACGGAGGTCAAATTTCTTGAGTTCTAGAAGTCCAGACATGTGCTGACACTTGCCACGCTGGCTATCCGTGGGAATCAGTGCCCAATCATTAGCTAATCATTTAATCCAAAGGTTGATATTGATGGGAATCATCTGGAAGCATGATCAATGGTTGAAAGGGAATCAAAAGAAACACAAGTGCACCTGGATTGATGAGCTGGACAACCTAGAAGCTTCACTCCATCCTCCCCTCAATCCTATAAATACCCCCTCCTCCACAGTAGATGGTGTGTAGTTTTTCTGTAATACTTAGTTTATTATTCTTCTTTTTAATTCTTTGTAATCATTGTGTTCTCAGTTTTCCAGTTTAATGAAATTTTATTTTTATTGCAAATTTAGCATATTAGCTTAAATTTTTATTTAGTTTTGTTTACTGCTTATTTAGTTCAATTTAATCATAGTTAATTTGTTCAAAGTTTGTTTCTCATTGTTATTTATCATATATCAAAAAGCAAAAAAATCAGAAAATCCTAAAAATCCAAAGAAATAAGTTTCCATTAATACAATTCCAGCTTCAATAAGCTGATTTCCATACTTATTAGAACTTATATTAGCTTATCTAGCTTCTGTAAGTTGTTTACTAGCATTAGTTCAATCAAAATCTCAAATAATCCATTCAGTCAACAAAAAGTCAAACTGCTTATTCAAATAAGTAGTGCTTATTCAGAAGGAGTGATTTGATAGTCCAAGTGGAGCCATTGGCCTATCATAAAGATAGGCAAGCATAGTGAATCCCCTCTATTTGATCTGAGGGGAAATCAATTTCTGAATTTTCATTTTTCATTTATAATATTGCATAGTAGCTTATCATAGTGTAGATCTGCTTATTATTGCTTATTTCTGTTTCATATTAGTAGTTGCATCATAATATAGCTTAGTTTTAGTTTATATCATCATTAGATCATAGTTTCATATTAGTAGTTGCATCATAATATGTCTCAAATTGTATTTGATTATTGGATTATTGTTTGTGCTTGTTAGCTGTTTCTCTGAGATCATATTAGCTTATTTGATCATTATTGGACCTGAGTTTGGTGGTTTGGATTGGTGATTCATTCAGTAGGTTCATTAAAAGGGTTAAGCAGTTAGTATAAGGGTGTTTGGAACCGCTAGTTTCTGAACACTCTAGTTGGTTTGTGGTAATTATTTCTGCATTAGTTGGAATTAAACAGAAAAGTAAAATTCATTTTTAAATTTTAAAATCTGTCAACTGTTTGAGTTTTAGGAATCATAGTTCTTAAAATTAGTATAAAACTAGTTAATATTGCTTGCATTAGATTCATATTAGCTTAATATAACAATAGTAATCATCGAGGACTTATAGAAATTAGGATTAGTCAAAATTTCATAAAAGATCAAAAAGTCAAAAAACCTTGTACTCAGATTTGGTCAAAACTTTATGAGCTCTCTTAGAATTCATTATTGATTGGAAATAGGTTTGGCTTGAGGGTTTGAGTAGGTTAGTAGCTTGTTTATCATTATCAAAAAGAAAATCTCAGTTCGGAATTCATTTGCTTAGTAATAAGTTGAATCAAAGTGACCTGTTTGAACAAATTCTTCCCCTGCACCATCTGTGTTCATCATCTTTCTAGGCAATAATTGAAGGTGTATTTAAGTAGCATTCATAGGGCTTCTGGTGTTTCTGTGTTTTAGTTGGTCAATAGAGCTTTTGCCCCCTTGTGCTTATTCTCTAGTACTTTTTAGAACAGTTAAATAAGGCCTACATATCAAGGATACTAGAACATAAGATCTAAATTCAAAATAGGGCTGCAATTGAGTTTGGTTGCTTGAAATTTGAGAATTGTGGACCATTTGAGTTGTTTAGGACCTGTAGTTGCTTATTTCATTGATATTGTGCTTCTGGCTTATTTTGTTTGATAACTGCTCATTCATAATGCTTATTTGGAACTGCTTTTTGGTCTCTAAGTATGTTTCTGTGATACCTTTGGTCTAAAATCAATACATCTGAGCTTATTTAAGTTTAAAACACCTTTGGTTTAAGTTTGGTACATTTTGGTCAGAAGTGCTTATCAATAAGCACTTTCATTAAGGTGATTTTAAGCCATTAAGTACTTTTCAAGCTTATCTTTTAGTTTTCAAATTTTTCCTAGGTTTCATATCTTATTTTAGAATTTTCATAAAATTTTCAGATTTTTCTGAGTTGTTTTGCTACTTTTCTTTTTTAATTTAATTTTTATTCAATTTTTAATTACTTTTATTAAAGAAAAATCAAATAAAAATCAGAAAAAGCATAAAAAATTCCAAAAATATTTTAGAAAATAGTTATTAGTTATTTTAGATTTTTCAAAATTGAATTTGCATTTTTCTCATTTAATTTCACTTTTATTTGAATTTTAGTTACTTTTTAATTAGTTAAAAGAGTTTTTAATTTATACAAATTAAATAAAAAGCGAAAATTTTTTTTTCTTTTTCCTTAAATTTTCTTTTATCATTTTTAACTTAGGAAAATTATTTTCAAATCCGTAGGATTAGTCTAGCTTCAAATTCACTTTATAATTCGCGCGTTTACGTTTTATTTACGCTTAAGCTTATGTTTTTAATTCTACGTTACGTTTTAGGTTTGGTAATATGATTTATTTGCTTAACTGGTTAATTGTGCTTCATTTTCATATTCATTACTGTAATTCTCATTGAAATTACTTTTTCCCACTTTCACGATACTTTTCACGAACCGGGAATTTTGAATTCCATTCACACGGACTACGATCTCGGGATTTGTATTTCCTTCAAATCCTTTGGAGAAATATAAATACTATACTATATATACTAAATTTGAGACAATCAAATTTTGGTGCCGCTGCCGGGGAAGGCTGAGGTGAATTTTTTATTTTTGTTTTCGAATCGTGTTTTGAAAACCGTCGTATTTCTTGTATATATTTTCTATAAAAATATAAAAAGTAAAAAAACAAAAACACTTTTGCTAAAGTGTTTTCAGAAATCCAAAAGTAAAATAACATCCTCACTCTCGAGGGAGTGTTGTAAACCATTCTGAAAAAACAACAAAAGTGATCGTGAAATTATACGTAATCGGATTACTTTATTACTACAACCAACTAAACGGGGAATACGGAGGTCTTGACATTAAATTACAGACCGAAGAGAGATCCATTCTTCTCTCCCGCTCCGCTTTGCGTAGTTTTAGAGGAAATGGTTACGAATAACATAATCGTTACAAAAAGAGAACAAAAGTTTTGTGATTTTGTTTTCAATAGTTAAAAAAGCAAAAAAATACTTCCCAACCAAAAATACATAAGAATTTCCTTTTCAATTTTGATTTTCTTTTTATTTTTCAATTTTTGATTTTTGTGGTGTATGAACACCCGTTCATCTTCTAAACGTCTTATTTCTCCACTTTCAAATCCAGAAAGTTTATTTCAACACAATCACCGAGTTCTTTTCCCAACCGTTGAGGAAATGAACAAAAAAGAACAACACTTGGGACCCCCGCCGATGGGTGGTGCTCAAAACAACGGGTTCCCTCCGATGGGACCCCAACCGGCTTACGATATACGTCCGATGCAGGAACAACTCCAATCACCATTCAATGGTATGTGGTGGGCCATCGTGATTCCTGAAATCACTGCAAATCAATTTGAGATTAATCACGGGTTACTCAACATCATTACGAGTATCTCATTTCACATTTTAAAAAGTGAAGATCCTTATGTTCACATAAGGAATTTCACCGACATCACTGAAATTATAAAGTTAAACCAAGTTCATTACGATGTGGTAAAAACAAAATTGTTTCCTTTCTCCCTCAAGGGAGGAGCTCGGACTTGGATTGAAAAGGAACCGCCGAACTCAATTCAGACTTGGGATGATCTAGCTTCCAAATTCGTGAATCATTTTTACCCTCCATCTAAAACATCTAATCTCCGCACTCAAATCTTTCGATTTCAGCAAGCTTTCGATGAATCGTTCAGCGAAGCTTGGGATAGATTTAAGGAGTTGTTGGAAAAATGTCCAAATCATGGGTTTTCACCTTTGCATCAGATTAATACTTTCTACAATGGGTTAAGTCTTGTCGATCAAGACTCACTCAATTCTGCTGCGGGTGGAAACTTGTTGACCCGAAATATTCAAGATGCCTTCACAATTATTGAGAATAAAGCTAAAGTGAGGATAGCTAGAAGGAAACTTCAAGCTTCAACTGCTAGTAGCAAATCTAATGATGAAGTTATGAATGCTATAGCTGCCCTCACTAAAAAATTAGAATCAATGGCTATTGAAAGATCTTCTAATCAAGTTAAAAACTATCAAGTCAATATGGTTAACCATGTTTATGAGACTTGTGGTGGTCCTCATTCATATTTTGAGTGCCCAACCTCCGGTGGCTTCACACACAAGAATATGTATGCTACTTCGGGAACCCACAATATGGGCGGTAACGCTGACCAACCACAGGGAGACCGAAATCTTCTTAGCTACTGTTCTAAGAATTATCTTGGATCACCCGGTTTCAATCAACCGAATCAAGTAAGTCAAGTTAATCAATTGAATCATAATGTGCAAAACTGAAACAATCAATTTAACCAAAATCAAAATCAAAACCGGATGAACAATGGCTTTCAAAATCAAAATCAAGGTTTTCATCAGAATCAAAATCGGGGGAATAACAATCAACGCCCGAATCAAGGGAATTTTCAAAACCAAGGAAATTATGGAAATTTTCAAAATGCTAATATGGAAATCAAAATTATGGAAATTTTCAAAATCAAGGTTTTAACAACAATAACCGTAGACAAAATTTTCAAAACCAAAATCCAGGTGTGAATCAAAATCAGTCGTCCTCAGATAAGTTACTTAAGCAATTTATGAAAAGTCAAGAGGAAATGAATAAAATGCTAATTAATCAAATGACTGAATTGAATAAGCGTTTAAATGATCGACCCTCGGGTTCGGGTACTCTTCTAAGCAACACGATCGCTAACCCGAGGGGCGATGTTAAGGCAATCACGACTCGAAGTGGTGTTTCATACGATGGACCCACGGCTCCGACTACCTCGTCTTCTCTTTCTCCCAAGGTAGTTGACCGTGAGACCGAGGCGACAAAGGACCCGGTTCTTCCTACTAATAACGGAAGTAATTAAAATGTCCAACCTTTGGTTGTCTAGCCGTTAAAGCAGAAGGAAAAACTTGTTGAACCAGAAAAAGAAGTTCCAGTCAAGACTAAATTGCCTTATCCGTCAAGATTGAACGATCAGAAGCTCCATGACAAAGCTAATCATCAAATGGAGAAGTTCTTCCAAATTTTCCAAGATTTACACTTCAACATTAGCTTCGCGGATACTATTCTTTTAAGGCTGAAATTTGCGTCTATGGTAAAAAATCTTTTGCATACCAAGGAAAAATTGTTTGAAATGGCAAAAACCCCGTTAAATGAGAATTGTTCGGCAATTTTCCTTAAAAAGCTTCCCTAAAAGCTTGAAGACCCCTACAGATTTCTTATTCCATGCAATTTTCCAGGGATGGGTGAGTGCTTCGCCTTTGCCGATCTTGGTGCTAGCATTATCTAATGCCATTATCTATTTGGAAAAAGTTATCTTAACCCGATTTAACTCTGACTTGCATGATCCTCGAGCTTGCCGACCGAACTACTTCCCGCCCAATGGGAATTGCCGAGCATGTCTTCGTCAATGTGGAAAAGTTCCATTTCCCTGCCGATTTTGTCATTGTTGATTTCGATGCTGATCCACGGGTACCTCTCATTCTCAGGAGAGGTTTTCTAAGGACCGGTCATGCGTTAATTGATGTTTACGATGAAGAAATTACCCTAAGCGTTGGTACTGAAGCCGTAACGTTTAATTTGGATCAAACCGCAAGATACTCCTCCAATTATAACCATTTTTCTGTGAACTGTATTGTAACACCCCCATTTTTCACTGATCGCAGCAGATAAAGTGTTTGGGGTATTACTTCATAGAATCACAGATACAGTAATAGAAAATGACTCGAAAAGAGACGTTTTGAAAAATTAGTTATCATTCATAATTATCAGAGTTTTAATTATAAAAGATATACTTTTATTTTGTTGAGTTCCCAAAAATCTAAGAGTTAGGTTGGTGGTGTTTGAATGATAACTGTGAGAAGTCTTCCGAGTTCAGTACCTCCTTCCGCCATAGGTCAATAGAAGTAAAAAACCTTGAATACATGCTTAAAAAGTCAACACTAGGTGTTGAGCGAGAATCATAGGTTTAGGGGTTAGTGAATACAAGTTCCCTGGGTTCAGTTGTTACACCCATCTAGGAAAATGCAAGTTTTTGTGATAATTGTGATGCATGCACAATTATCAGGAGTTTAATAGGTTGCACTAAGCTCATGAATCACACCTTGATGATCCGGGTCATGTGGGCTGCAGACCCAACATGAGGGGATAGAAGGATAACTTGCCAAAGTTATTCCTTGAGTGGATTCAAATATAGTACTTATTGGTACCACCTAGTGGGGTGTTAATACCAACGGGAGTTGTCAAACTCCAATAGATCTATCAACTATATTCCCGTTCGATTGGAAAAAAACTTCCAAACGATTAGATTCATGAATTTTGTTTATGTAGTGGTGGCAGTTAGTTTACTCGTGCAAACAACCAAAGAAAAAGACTTGTATTCGGTTTTAAGTAAAGCATTTTGCATGTATCCCCCATACAGGGTTTATAAAAGCATTTAGAGAGAAAGTCTAAAAAGATATAAGGCTATGAAGACTCACCTGGGTGTAGAGTAATCTAAGTAATGCAAATAGTGACTCGGGAACTAGAACGCCTTACTCACGTATCCTAGTGTTGTTGTTTTTTGTTTTGTATGTATGTCAAGTTTTTAGTTATCATGTTTATGTTTCTTTAGTTATTGTTTTTAGGTTTGTTAATGTTTTAGATATAACATTACACCGTTCAAGCCATTGTAATTCAGAAGTATATGACTCCTCACATGAAGCTCCCTACTATTGTATTATGTTATCAACATAATACCGTTCGGGCCATCATAATTCAGAAGTTAATACTCCTCACACAAAGCTCCCTATTATTGAGTTATATTGTTATTAGGGTTTAGTTATAATCATATCACCGTTGGGGCCATCATATCTCAGAAGTATATGCAATAATCGTTCGAGGAGTCAGGGCACTTTAATTCGTAAACCCAACAAACTCGTCAAAAACGAAATATCCACATGGTACTCCTCACATGAAGCTCCCTAGTATTGTGTTATGCTTCTAACTTTATTTAGGTTTTATGCTTATATGATATTTTTACTTTTTACCCTTATAGTTTATATATTTACGTTTTCTACCCTAAGTTTTATATTACTTATATTACTTATACTAATAACTATCTATATTAGACACAACTAGTCCCTAGACTTCTATATTAACCTAAGACTCCTAAGTTTTCTATATTTACCATTTTAGACCTTTAACTTTATACTATTTACGTTAGTAGACCTTTTAGTTTATATTTATGTTATTATCTATCCTAGGGTTTTAATATTATGCAAAAGTAATCCTTACTACTTATAACTTCTAGGAAAGGTCAAAAACATTCCCTAGACTTTAAATTTCAGGAATTTATGATATATACCCCTATGCATGTAAACTATTGCAAAACTAGTCCTAATATGCATGTAACTTATATTTTATCTAGTATTTAAGTTTTCTAGCCTATGTTTTATTTATTTTAAGTTATTTAAGTTATATTTAACTAGTGTATGACCTAAGTTAACTATTTATAGCATGCATGCAAGTATATGACTCGATCTAGGGTTTTAAAATGTAAACTTGCAAGTAGAATGGTTCTAGGCTCATGCAAGGTTATCTAAGCTATCTAAGGCATTCTAAATCTATCCTAAGACTATATTAAAGCTATATTAACTAAAAGTAAGACTTACTTGGCTAGGGGGTTATGTGGGTTAGAACTAGGGTTAAGGTTTTCTAGGGTTTCTTATGCCTTGTACGACTTCAAACCACAACACAACTCAACCAAGCCCTAGCTACTCATTCCTAACAGCTCCTAAGGGATTAGTACTACAGAAATATAAGGTAGATAGGAGGGGGAGTGGTGTGGAGAAGAAATGAGAGGGGGGGGGTATTTATAGGCTCGACATAGGCGGTTTGGGTGAAAAATGCCTCATAGGTGTCACAGAGGGGTAGGGCTGAGCAATCAAGGCTAGGAGGTGTAGTGGCAAGTCTACATAATGAGGAGGATGAGCTATGGGGTAGCTAGGGGGCTGCCTAGGCCGAATGTGGTGGAGAGTAGCAATGAAAGGTGGTTCGAAGGTAATAACTTACAAGGAGGTGATGCACCTCCTTGATTGGGTGCTTGGAGGTGCTTGTAAGTAGCTTAGGGTATTTAAGGGTGGTTTAGGGTGATTAAGGGTGGTTTAGTGGTGGATTAGGGAAGGTTTAGGATGGATTAGTGGTGATTAGTGGTGGATTAGCCAAGTAGGTGATGCACCTACTTGTGTGTGTGCTTAGAGGTGTTATGGTGTGTGCTTGGGTATGACTAAGGTGTTAGGGTGCTAGGTTGAGGTGTTTAAGGTGCTTATGTTTTAGGTTTTACTATGTTTTAGTTAAGTTTAGATCTAGTTTCTACTTATTATGTATTTAAGGTTTTACCTAAGGTTTAGTGCCAAAATTAAGTTCCTAAGTGTGCCTAGTGACTAATCCTAAGACCTAAAGGGTTTATACTGTAACACCCCCAAAATCATCACGTCAGCGGAAGACTTAAAATGTCAGCGGAAGACTTTTTGGGTGTTACTTCGAGGATCTTTATCACAATCATAGAAAATGACACAAAAGTGACGCTTTAAAGTTTAATTCATTCCAAATACCAAATATTTGAGACATCAAGTTTTTTCATAGTTTAAAGAACAAATTTATTTGAAATGTGTCAAAACGTTTATTTAAGCCCATGCTGGGTTACAAGCCAACTCCGTGCCTTCAAGTTCCTTCTTGTCTAATTACCTGAGATAAACACATGCTAAAAGTGTCAACACAAAGGTTGGTGAGTTCATATAGTTTATAGTTTCGAATATCGATTTCCAAAATCAAAGAGTTTATGATTCCATAGAAGTTTTAATAACAGTTGATTATCAAAATTAGAGTGTGAGTAAATCCATAATATTTATAGCTTAAATCGTTGATTTATCAAAATCAGAAAATGAGTGATTTCCTTATTAATTCAAAAATAGTCCGTTGGTTTGCCCTTCACCGGGCCAATACCCAAAATAGTAGTTGGTTTATAATTCCATTTAACACGAGTTTCGATATTTGGGCCACGTTGTTGCGTTCATAACATAAACAGTTTGCGGGGAACCGTATTTAAACAGTTGAAACTGTATCCGAACAGTTTGTGGGGAACCGTATTTAAACAGTTGAAACCGTATCCAAATAGTTTGCGGGGAACCGTGTTTAAACAGTTGAAACTGTATCCAAACAGTTTGCGGGGAACCGTATTTAAACAGTTGAAACTGTATCCGAACAGTTTGTGGAGAACCGTATTTAAATAGTTGAAACCGTATTTAAATAGTTTGTTCCATAATTCCAAATATCGATAGTAAAATTGTTAGAAAAGTTGTTACACATACATCTCTCCCAAAGAGTTTATAAAACAGTTAAACGATAGAAAGTGGAGCTATGGACTTATATTAATATGTAAATAGTTAACGAGTACTTATAAAAGTATAAAGCAATAGTTAAGCATGTATCTCCCCCAAAAACGTGTATAAATCATTATAAAACAATTAAGAGTAGGGGCTATGACTCACTTTAGTAGTACAGTAGTAGTGGTAGTAACATAATCTCAACGATGCAAGGCAACGGCTTCACACACAACCTCTAGGGGTGGAGTTTCCTTGCACGTATGGTTTGAATAGGTACAAAATATGAACGTAGAATGGTTCACGACTCAGCAAAGGTTCAAATTGAGCAAAAATGGTTCCTTGATCTTGTTTCTATCCTCCATACACTAGGCAAGAAGTTTGTCCCAAGTCGACACTATAACTTCACGAAATTTGAATATGGTACATTTTTGTGTGTGTGTTTTCAACTGAGCTTGTAAGAGTGAGTCTTATAGTGAGTTTATTGAGTGTAAATACTGCCATGTTCACATGAGATGGAATGTTTGCTCAAATGGTTTGCATGTTGCCTCCACGATTGCCCAATCCACATATTACAAGCTTGTAACAACAAGGAGAGGTGTGGGGTGACTTCTGACAGCCGCTGACAGATGACAATATGTTTAGGATTCATTTTGTGGTGATTAGGGAGCATGGGAGGTGCTAAGAAGGCTTGTGACATGATTTGTGAAATTTTCCAAAGGGTGAGTTTTGTGTTTCACTTGGGTTGTTTCTAGGGTAGTAAACGAGCGAGGGAGGTCACGAAAGTGGTCATTCTTGATTCTATGTTAGGTTGTCAATCGAGACATGTAAAAATATTGGGGTGTTGTTAGTCGAATTTGCAAGAAAATAGGGGTGGTTTGGAGCCTAGTCGGGACAGGAAAACAAAGAAAAGAAATAAAAATAACCAAAGTGTGTTTGGGCTTATGGCTGGTGGGCTCGCTGGTTTGGGCTTTGGTGTGCATCAGGCCCAAATGAAAAAGAAATAATTAAGGGTCGTTTGGTGGTAGTTAAGTGAAAGGTTTGATGCGTTTCGTTTTTAGTTTGGGAAAATATGAGAGTGATTGTGTACGTAGGAATGAGTGATTGCATAGTATTATTATATGGCCATTTTACAAGTTGAGGAGAATATATTCTTGTGTGTTAGTGAATGATTTGCATGTATCCTTTATATATGAGTTTTGGTGCATGACAAGTAGTGAGAATGGCAGGGAAAAGGCAAGACTTGGAGTGTGAAAGAGAGCTTGTCATAAGGTGTGGAAGTAAACTTGTAACATGGTTTCCTTAGGCTTTGCTTGGGGTAGTAACGAGTGAGGGAGGTACCAAGTTTATCATTCTTGAATTTATGCCAGGGAATATTATAACGTGTGTGTCATATAATGTGTAAGGAAGTAACATTGGCTACTTAGGTTACATTTGAGGGAGGTGGTGTATGAGTTATAGGTTACATTTGAGGGAGGTGAGTCTTCAAATTTGAGTCCAGGTTGTATTCCACAGATAGCAGCCACGAATTACATTTTTGGTTTAAAATCTCACGTTTCTAGACGTAAAACATTATTTCGGACAACTTTCGTGTTTTACACTTTTCTTGGTTCGGACCGGAAGGGCCTTAAAATTAGGATTTAAATTCGTTACAGAAAGTTGGTGGTTTATTAGAATTTATACAAAGTGTTATTACTATTTGTGTTAATTTGAGATTGTGCAAGGTGCCTTAACTTGATCAATATTCTAGTATAGTAATTATATTTAAAAGTTGATAACAATTGTTTTTCATGGTTGTTAGAAGCATGGATACTGGAGTTGTTAAATAAAAGGGATACGTCGTGTGTAAAAGTTATAATCAACTGAGCTAAAGCAAACATGTACTTGTGACTTATAAATATAATAGTTAGACGTGTGCTTGTTCAAAGTATCATGTCGAGGTCCAAATATATTAGTGAGCAATCTCGGGAATTTTCGTAGGCTCCGGAAATACATAAATATTGTACGGTAAATATACGAAACGTATATTATAAAATATAAACGTTTTAAATATATTATATTATTCGCGATATTTATAGATTATCGAGGTTGTGTGTAAGCATCGTTCATAGGTAAATGGTCAATCATAAATGTTGTAGTGGTTCACATAATATGTCGTGCATAATAAATAAAAAAAAAAATGTTCCCCGTAAAAATGGTATTTAAATAACGTAACATTCTTTTATTTTACTAATCGCATGGGAAAATTACGGGAGGTTAAATATACTAAGTGTGGGTAACCTATGGGTAAGTTTTGGGAAGGTTTGACCTAGTTTTGTAACCTAAATGACCTAAGTGGGTTTAGTGAGAGACTATGGTTTATCTTATGGTTTTGTGCCTAGGTTAGTGTCCTAAGGGTATCTAATAACTATTCCTAAGTTCCTAAAGGCTTATACTAAGTGGTAGTGACTTATTGGGAAGTTTTGGCTGGGTTTAGACCTAATTCTAGTTATCTATGACCTAGTTATGGTTTAGGGCTCAAGGTGTTTATATCTAATTTCTAAGGGTTCTTAATATATCCTAAAGATACTCTTACTTAAGCCTTGAACACATTCTTACTAGTTTAACTAAGCATATAGGTTCAGATAAGCACATAATCCTACTTAAGTTTTAATTTAGGGTTTATTAGGGTTTTGTGTTATGTTTCGTGTTTTAGATTGGTGTATTACTTATTATGGTGTTGTTATGAGTTTATGCTTGACATACCTGGGGTTTATAGGATGTGAGTGTTGAGTTATTTGGCTTGTGTAGATACGTGAGCAGGTCTAGTGAGTCATGCAAGTAATTATGTGTATAAAAAGCAAAAATTTAACTGTGAAATACCTACTATAGGTATTTGTATTGGGAATGATAGTATTGGGTATTTGTGGGTTGTTATAGTCTTACCCCCTTAGAGAAAATCTCGTCCTGAGATTTTGACGATTATAGTAGTAGGGAGAGAAATAGTCGAGAAAGTAGAGAAAGGAGTGGGTTATCGAGGAAAATGATGTGAAAAGGAAGAAGATCTTGCACAAGCGGAGTAGGAATTGCTTGTACAGATACCAGATACTTAGGTTTTTAAATCTCATTATTTGCAAATAAAGGCGTCCCAATATTTGAAAACAAGGGCGGATAAATTCTTAACCTATTTGACTTATAACTTTCTCATTAAAATGTAGGAACATCCTAGTTCATTTTAAGAGCATAGTCATTATAAATATCCTTAAGTAGTATCGATGGAAAATGAAGAGAGTTTTACCATATTTAAGGATATATGGTAAGGAAATTTTTAGAGACAAGTTTCAACTGATAGTTGTCATATCAGAGAAGACAAGTTCTAGAAGCGGTAGAGGAATATTCTAGTCAAGTAGAGACAAGTTCTAGTCATGATAGAGACAAGTTCTAGTCATGATAGAGACAAGTTCTAATGTTCTCCGGTTTAGCAACTTGTCACATAGTAGATTCCCATGTTAAGACTAGAATGACGGACATAGAAGATCTCATTTTTACAATTTCTTGTAAAGCGAGATTTAATATCGTAGTCGAACATAATGAGGATTACAGTTCGATGTAGATATTCTTACAAGTTCTAACTAATAGAAACTTGTGTTATGATGAGAAATGCAAGTTCTAACTAATAGAGCATTGCAGGATGAGGTAGGGAGAGAATATAGAGAGAAGAAAATAGAGTGTAAAATGACAGAGAATTAAAAATGAAGGGAAATTGAGTGAAGGATTTATGGGAGTGAAGTGGAGTGAAAAAGGAAAAAGGATGAATGGGTAAAGTAGGGGAAATGGAAAAGGAAAAATGAGTTTGGAGTGAGTTGAGTGGGGAAAAGTATAGGAGTGGGGAAAATGGAAAAGTATGGTTTTAATTTGTGGAGTGGGGAAAAAGGCGGGAAAATGGGATTTTAAAGAGTAGGAAGAAGTGACAGGAAAATATTTAAACGGTAGAAGGAGAGAAATGAAAAGATGAGATTAAACGGACGAGTAAGCATATAGGATACCTAAAGGAGAATATCCTATCAGAGTTTTAGATTTACTAGATATCTTTCCCCGAGTTTTCTTTTCCCCCTAAGGTTCTTCTAACGAATCCTAATTTCTAAGGGTGATGTGTTTAGTTCTATTGAGGTAGAGGGTTCTAAAGAGGGATTAGGTTTAAGTGTTTTCTTTCCTAAGGGTTGACTAGGTATATCCTTATTTTTAGGTGTTGTTTCAGGTTTACTATTTTGTTTTAGGTTGTCTATTATTACAATTATTACTATTATTATGAGTATTACTATTCCTAGGGATTTGTAACCAGCTAAGGCACTATCCATAGTGTCTCCTAAGTGAAATTTCCTAATGGGTATTCTAAAAATTGTCAAATCCTAAGGTATAATCTAAAATCCTCAAGTGTATAAGTATGGTTATCCTAAGGGCTAGGTATGGGTAATATATGACCTAAATCTACTTATTCCTATGGGGTAAGGGTGTCTATCCTAAACTAAGGTTCTAAAGGCTGAGGGTGAGGGTTATCTAATCCTAGGTTTTTCCTAATCTATGTTCTAATCCTAAAGTCTTATCCTAGGTCTATTGGGGTAGGGGTTTTTTGTTTCTAATCCTAATGGTCTAAGGTTTTCTAATCCAATGGTCTAAGGTTTTCTAATCCTATTGGTCTAAGGTTTTCTAATCCTAATGATCTAAGGTTTTCTAATCCTAAGGTGTTCTAATCCTAATGGTCTAAATCGTAATGGTCTATCTAACCTCAAGTATGGAGATCCTAACTAAGGTTTTGGGGTTTACTAAAGGGGGTTGGGGAAAACTAGCTCCGGTATCATAGTAATCTAAGAGGAATATGCTTATATATGAGAATCATGTGTTCGCATATGGAATAGTTAGGGGTAGATCTATAACTAGAATGAAGATAGCTTAAGAAATCCATGGAAAGAAGTGAAGGTTTAGAGATCAGAGGAGAAAGAATTCAGATCTCTATGGTGAAGAATGAGGATTCTCATCATCGTTAAAGGGGAAAAAGAGTTGAAAAGGGTTAGAGTAAGAGAAAATTTAAAACAGTGTAGAGATTTTATTTACCTAAGACATCGGGGTAGGTTAGGGGTAAGGGTTGAGGGTAAGGGTTAAGGGTTTTCCTAAGGGTTTTCTAAGGTGAAGGGTAATCCTAAGTCTAGTTATCTAATCTATCCTAATTGAGGGGTACCAGGTAGTTTCTAAATCTTAACTTATTTTCTTTATTTCCTATTCTACTTATCCTAAAGGCTCTAACTATTCTACGGCATGTCTCCTAGGGTTATTTATCTACCTAAGTTTTCTAAAGTTTCCTAATTACCTAATTCCATGTGTTAGTGTTTTCTATGTTTTCCTCGTCATTATCTATTATCTTTTCTAAAGTGCAAATCCTAAAGCGGGCAAAAGCTATTTTATGGTGATGTTTCATTTGGTTTTTCTATATTTTAGCTAATTTAAAAGTGTTTTCTACTAAATTCTTTCTTAAACTACTATAGTCAGGTTGATTATCTAAGTTATTATTATTATGAGCTTTTTCTATCTTCTCAAGGAGATCAAGAAAAATTTCATCTAAGTTATTTAAAATCTCATCTAATTGGTTTTCCTCATCTTCTAGAGTCAACCTAAAGGGTTTTTCTCCAATTTTATTTTTCCAAGATGGAATGGGAGGGTTTATCATGTAAGGTGTAGGGTTTAAGGTATAGGGTTGCCTAAAGTCAAATCTAGGGGTATAGGTGGGGATAGGGTGTTTAGGTATATATGGTTCTCTCGGGAGAAAGAAACCATGGGGTTCTATTTTATGGGTAGGAAAAAGTGGATGTATAATAGGGTTTAGGGGAGGTAGGGGTGATGTCTTAGCATAGAAATCTCTTTGGTGTTTAAAATTAGGGTTATCTAGGCTATTCCTAGAGTCTTCTATGTTATAGGGATTAGGGGAGTAATCTAGTACATTCGGAGAGGAAAGATCATTCTCAGGATGTGGACTAGATGAGATAGGGTAAAGTAGAGGGGAGTAGACATAACTATATAACAAAGAAAATACTATAAATCATTTAGTAGTTAAGCAGGCAATAATTATACTTACCTTAGCACATATGGTTATGGACGATGGCAGAGGTACTGAAGACTTCCTCGGGTTTAGGAAAAATTGTTGGAGTTTAGGTTTTGACCTTGTTCTCTACAACTGAAGCTCTGATGCCAATTTATAACAGCCCCATTTTTCACTGATCGTAGCTGATAAAGTGTTTGGGGTATTGCTTCATAGAATCACAGATACAGTAATAGAAAATGACTCGAAAAGAGACGTTTTGAAAAATTAGTTATCATTCATAATTATCAGAGTTTTAATTATAAAAGATATACTTTTAATTTTTTGAGGTCCCAAAAATCTAAGAGTTAGGTTGGTGGTGTTTGAATGATAACCATGACATGTCTTCCTCGTTCAATACCTCCTTCCGCCATTGGTCAATAGAAGTAATAAACTTAGAATACATGCTTAAAAAGTCAACACTAGGTATTGAGTGAGAATCATAGGTTTAGGGGTTAGTGAATACAAGTTCCCTAGGTTCAGTTGTTACACCCATCTGGGAAAATGCAAGTTTTTGTGATAATTGTGATGCATGCACAATTATCAGGAGTTTAGTAGGTTGCACTAAGCTCATAAATCACACCTTAACGATCCAGGTCATGTGGTCTGCAGACCCAACATGAGGGGATAGAAGGATAACTTTCCAAAGTTATACCTTGAGTGGATTCAAATATAGTACTTATTGGTATCACCTAGTGGGGTGTTAATACCAACGGGAGTTGTCAAACTCCAATAGATCTATCAACTATATTCACGTTCGATTGGATAAAACCTTCCAAACGATTAGATTCATGATTTTTGTTTATGTAGTGGTGGCAGTTAGTTTACTCGTGAAAACAACCAAAGAAAAAGACTTGTATTCGGTTTTAAGTAAAGTATTTTGCATGTATCCCCCTTACGGGGTTTATGAAAGCATTTAGAGAGAAAGTTTAAAAAGATGTAAGGCTATGAAGACTCACCGGGGTGTAGAGTAATCTAAGTAATGAAAATAGTGACTCGGGAATTAGACCGCCTTACTCACGTATCCTAGTGTTGTTGTTGTTGGTTTTGTATGTATGTCAAGCTTTTAGTTATCATGTTTATTTTTCTTAAGTTATTGTTTTTAGGTTTGTTAATGTTTTAGATATAACATAACACCGTTCAGGACATTGTAATTCAGAAGTACATGACTCCTCACATGAAGCTCCCTACTATTGTATTATGTTATCAACATAATACCGTTCGGGCCATCATAATTCAGCAGTTAATACTCTTCACACAAAGCTCCCTATAATCGTTCAAGGAGTCGGGGCACTTTAATTCGTAAACCCAAGAAACTCGTCAAAAATGAAATATCCGCGTAGTACTCCTCGCATGAAGCTCCCTATTATTGTGTTATTCTTCTAACTTTATTTAGGTTTTATACTTATATGATATTTTCACTTTTTACGCTTATAGTTTATATATTTACGTTTTCTACCCTAAGTTTTATATTACTTATATTACTTATACTAATAACTATCTATATTAGACACAACTAGTCCCTAAACTTCAATATTAACCTAAGACTCCTAAGTTTTCTATATTTACCATTTTAGACCTTTAACTTTATACAATTTATGTTTTTAGTCCTTTTAGTTTATATTTATGTTATTATCTATCCTACGGTTTTAATATTTTGCAAAACTAATCCTTACTACTTATAACTTCTAGGAAAGGTCAATAACAGTCCCTAGACTTTATAATTTCAGTTATCTACGATATATACCCCTATGCATGTAAACTATTGCAAAACTAGTCCTAATATGCATGTAACTTATATTTTATCTAGTATTTAAGTTTTCTAGCCTATGTTTTACTTATTTTAAGTTATTTAAGTTATATTTAACTAGTGTATGACCTAATTTAACTACCTATAGCATGCATGCAAGTATATGACTTGATCTAGGGTTTTAAAATGTAAACTAGCATGTAGAGTAGTTCTAGGCTCATGCAAGGTTATCTAAGCTATCTAAGGCATCCTAAATCTATCCTAAGACTATATTAAAGCTATATTAACTAAAAGTAAGACTTAACTGGCTAGGGGGGTTTACGTGGGTTAGAACTAGGGTTAGGGTTTTCTAGGGTTTCTTATGCCTCGTACGACTTCAAACCATAACACAACTCAACCAAGGCCAAGCTACTCATTCCTAACAGCTCCTAAGGGCTTAGTACTACAGAAATATAAGGAAGAGAGGAGGGGGAGAGGTGTGGAGAAGAAATGAGAGGGGAGGGGGTATTTATAGGCTCGACATAGGCGGTTTGGGTGAAAAACACCTCATAGGTGTCACGGAGGGGAGGGCTGAGCAAGCAAGTCTAGGAGGTGTAGTGGCAAGTCTCAATGATGAGGAGGACGAGCTACGGGGTAGCTAGGGGGCTGCCTAAGCCAGTTGTGGTGGAGAGTAGCCGTGGAAGTTGGTTCGAAGGTAGCAACTTACAAGGAGGTGATGCACCTGCTTGCTTGGGTACTTGGAGGTGCTTGTAAGCATCTTAGGCTGTTTAAGGGTGGTTTAGGATGATTATGGGTGATTAAGGGTGGTTTAGTGGTGGATTAGGGAAGGTTTAGGGTGGATTAGTGGTGATTAGTGGTGGATTAGCCAAGTAGGTGATGCACATACTTGTGTGTGTGCTTAGAGGTGTTACGGTGTGTGCTTGGGTATGACTATAGTATTAGGGTGCCAGGTTGAGGTGTTTAAGGTGCTTATGTTTTAGGTTTTACTAAGTTTTAGTTATGTTTAGACCTAGTTTCTACTTATAATGTGTTTAAGGTTTTACCTAAGGTTTAGTGCCTAAATTAAGTTCCTATGTGTACCTAGTGATTAATCCTAAGACCTAAAGGATTTATACTAAGTGTGGGTAACCTATGGGTAAGTTTTGGGAAGGTTTGACCTAGTTTTGTAACCTAAATGATCTAATTAGGTTTAGTGAGAGACTTGGGTTTATCCTATGGTTTTGTGCCTATGTTAATGTCCTAAGGGTATCTAATAACTATTCCTAAGTTCTTAAAGGCTTATACTAAGTGGTAGTGACTTATGGGGAAGTTTTGGGTGGGTTTAGACCTAATTCTAGTTATGTATGACCTAGTTAGGGTTTAGGGCTTAGGTGGTTAATATCTAAGTTCCAAGGGTTCTATTCTATAACCTAATAGTTCTAATATATCCTAATATATCTAAAGATACTCTTACTTAAGCCTTCAACACATTCTTACTAGTTTAACTAAGCATATAGGTTCAGATAAGCACATAATCCTACTTAAGTTTTAGTTTAGGGTTTTGTGTTATGTTTAGTGTTTTAGATTAGTGTATTACTTACTATGGTGTTGTTATGAGTTTATGCTTGACATACCTGGGGTTTATAGGATGTGAGTGTTGAGTTATTTGGCTTGTATAGATACGTGAGCAGGTCTAGTGAGTCATGCAAGTAATTATGTATATAAAAAGCAAAAATTTACCTGTGAAATACCTACTATAGGTATTTGTAATGGGAATGATAGTAATGGGTATTTGTAGGTTGTTATACGTATCGATGTTATTGATATTGCTACGGAGGAGTATTCTCAAGAACTTCTCGGTTTTACTAAAAATGCTTTGAGTGGCAATTCCACTCCTTCTTCTCAACCAATTGTTTCCGATCGTTCCCCTTCCCTTACTCCATTTGAGGGAAGTGATTTCATTTTGGAAGAGATCAAGGCCTTTCTTTCTAACGATTCAATTTCACCAGAAATAGATCATTCCGATTGCGATCCGGAGGGAGATGTTCTTTTGATTGAAAAACTGTTGAATAAAGACCCAACTGCGTCTCTCCCTCTGATGGACCTTAAAATTGCTGATGTTAAAGAAGTTAAGCCGTATACTGAGAATCCTCCGGAGCCCTAGCTCAAGGATTTACCTCCTCATCTTGAATACGATTTTTTAGAAGACCTTAAAGATTAGGAGAAGACCCGTCTCTTAGATGTGCTCAAGAAGCATAAGAGTGCCATCGCTTGGAAAATTTCCGATCGTTTTTTGTACCTACAAGATTCTACTTAAAGATAATTACAAGCCTTCAGTTCAACAACAAAGATGGGTTAACCCGAAAATCATGAGGTTATCAAAAAGGAAGTTATCAAACTCCTCGATGCCGAAATGATTTATCCAATCTCGGATACCTCATGGGTTAGCCCGGTCAGCTATGTTCCAAAGAAAGGTGGTATGACCGTTGTGACTAATGAAGATGATGAATTGATTCCGACACGTCTTGTTACTGGATGGAGAGTGTGTATTGATTACCGAAAATTGAACGATGTGACTCGTAAGGACCATTTCCCACTTCCTTTTATGGATCAAATGCTCGAACGATTAGTAGGAAATGAGTTCTATTGTTTTCTTGATGGCTTTTCTAGGTATTTTCAAATTCTGATTGACCCTCCGGACCAGGAAAAACCGCTTTTACTTGCCCTTATGGAACGTTTGCTTACCGACGTATGCCTTTTGGCTTATGCAATGCTTCAGGCACGTTCCAGAGGTGCATGATGGCAATTTTCCAAGATATGATTGAGAAAACATTGGAAGTATTCATGGATGATTTCTCGGTTTATGGAGATTCTTCACTTCTTGCCTCTCCCATTTAGAAAGAATGCTGAAACGGTGTAAAGACACCAACTTGGTCCTAAATTGGGAGAAGTGCCATTTCATAGTTAAAGAGGGCATTGTCCTCGTCCATAAGATTTCGAAATCTGGGATTGAGGTCGATAGGGCTAAAGTCGATGTGATTGCTAAGTTACCTCATCGCAAAACCGTAAAAGGAATTTGAAGTTTTCTTGGTCATTTCGGCTTTTACCGACGTTTTATTCAAGATTTTTCCAAGATAGCCCAGCCCCTGACCCATTTACTTGAAAAAGATGCTCCGTTTATCTTCTCAAATGAGTGAATTGAAGCATTTAATATCCTAAAGAAGAAGTTAACGGAGGCTCCTATCTTAGTTTCCCCCGATTGGAACTTGCCTTTTAAGCTAATGTGCGATGCTAGCGATTATGCTATTGGTGCAGTTATGGGGCAACGAAAGTCAAGATATTTTCAACCGATACACTATGCTAGTAAAACAATGACCAATGCTCAATACCATTATACAACTACTGAAAAATAAATGTTAGTAGTCATTTATGCTTTTGAACCAAGTTGGTGTAAAGACACCAACTTGGTCCTAAATTGGGAGAAGTGCCATTTCATAGTTAAAGAGGGCATTGTCCTCGTCCATAAGATTTCGAAATCTGGGATTGAGGTCGATAGGGCTAAATTCGATGTGATTGCTAAGTTACCTCATCGCAAAACCGTAAAAGGAATTTGAAGTTTTCTCGGTCATTTCGGCTTTTACCGACGTTTTATTCAAGATTTTTCCAAGATAGCCCAGCCCCTGACCCATTTACTTGAAAAAGATGCTCCGTTTATCTTCTCAAATGAGTGAATTGAAGCATTTAATATCCTAAAGAAGAAGTTAACGGAGGCTCCTATCTTAGTTTCCCCCGATTGGAACTTGCCTTTTTAAGCTAATGTGCGATGCTAGCGATTATGCTATTGGTGCAGTTATGGGACAACGAAAGTCAAGATATTTTCAACCGATACACTATGCTAGTAAAACAATGACCAATGCTCAATACCATTATACAACTACTGAAAAATAAATGTTAGTAGTCATTTATGCTTTTGAACCAAGTTGGTGTAAAGACACCAACTTGGTCCTAAATTGGGAGAAGTGCCATTTCATAGTTAAAGAGGGCATTGTCCTCGTCCATAAGATTTCGAAATCTGGGATTGAGGTCGATAGGGCTAAAGTCGATGTGATTGCTAAGTTACCTCATCGCAAAACCGTAAAAGGAATTTGAAGTTTTCTCGGTCATTTCGGCTTTTACCGACGTTTTATTCAAGATTTTTCCAAGATAGCCCAGCCCCTGACCCATTTACTTGAAAAAGATGCTCCGTTTATCTTCTCAAATGAGTGAATTGAAGCATTTAATATCCTAAAGAAGAAGTTAACGGAGGCTCCTATCTTAGTTTCCCCCGATTGGAACTTGCCTTTTTAAGCTAATGTGCGATGCTAGCGATTATGCTATTGGTGCAGTTATGGGGCAACGAAAGTCAAGATATTTTCAACCGATACACTATGCTAGTAAAACAATGACCAATGCTCAATACCATTATACAACTACTGAAAAATAAATGTTAGTAGTCATTTATGCTTTTGAAAAGTTCCGACCTTATCTCGTATTAAAGAAATGCATAGTGTATACAGATTATTCAGCACTCAAATATCTTATGGCAAAGCAAGATGCTAAGCCAAGATTGATGCAGTGGGTTCTACTCCTTCAAGAATTCGATGTTGAAATTTGAGATAAAAAAGGAGCTAAGAACCTTGCCGTCGATCACCTCTCAAGATTAGAAAATCCCCATCAAAGTGATTTCGAGAAAAAAGGAAATTACTGAAACATTTCCTCTCGAGACACTTGGGATTTTATCACATAGTGATCCAAGTACCCCATGGTTTGCCGACTTTACATATTACCATGCGGGGAATTTCATAAGAAAAGGGATATCGTTCCAACAAAAGAAGAAATTCTTCAAAGATGTTAAGCATTATTTCTGGGATGACCCCTACTTGTTCAAAATTTGCACGGATCAAGTGATCCGGCGGTGCGTTCGTGGAAAGTAAGCCGCTGACATTCTTATGGCACGCCACAATGGATCCACGGGGGGACATCATGGTGCGAACTTCACCACTAAGAAAGTTTTTGATTCTGGATTCTACTGGCCGACGATATACCAGGATGCCCATGACTTGGTTAAGTCATGTGATTCTTGCAAGCGTCAAGGAATAATCTCTCAAGAGGATGAGATGCCTCAAAATGCTATTGAAGTTTGTGAAATCTTTGACGTCTAGGGTATTTATTTCATGGGACCATTCCCGTCATCTAGAGGAAACAAATATATACTCGTGGCCGTCGATTACTTGTCAATATGGGTTGAAGCGAAAGTGCTCCCCACCAATGACGCCCAGGTTGTCATAAAATTTCTCAAAAGTCTATTCGCCCGATTTGGTGCACCTCGTGCTATTATAAGTGATCGTAGGACCCATTTCTGTAATGATCAATTTGCTAAAGTTATGCTTAAATATGGTGTCACACATCGTCTTTCTACTGCATATCATCCACAGACGAGCGGTCAAGTTGAGGTGTCCAATCGTGGCTTGAAATAAATCTTAGAAAGGACCGTAAGAGAACATCGTGCTTCATGGGCTGATAAGTTAGACGATGCATTATGGGCTTTCCGGACCACTTACAAAACACCCATTGGGTGTACTCCTTACAAGCTGGTTTACGGGAAGGCCTGTCATTTGTCCTTTGAACTTGAGCACAAGGCCTACTAGGCCTTGAAACACGCTAATTTTGATCTCAAAACCACAGGTGATCATCGTAAAGTTCAATTAAATGAATTGAATGAGCTTCGTGATCAGGCCTATGAGAATTCTTTGATCTACAACGAGAAAACGAAGAGGATTCATGATGCTAAGATTAAAGACCGTGTTTTCAATGTTGGTGATCGAGTCCTTTTTTTCAATTCTCGAATGAACATATTCTCGGGCATGTTAAAAACCCGTTGGTCTGGACCATTCACCATTACTCAAGTTTTCCCTTATAGCACCGTCAAGTTAACTCAACCCGATAGTCCCAACTTTAAGGTGAATGGTCATTGTCTCAAACACTATTTTGGAGGGCACATACCACCCATGGTTGTCCCGGATCTCAAAACTTTCCCCAAGGACAATTAAATTCGGGGATCGAGTCAAGCTCATGTGACTCGGTGAACAGAAACAAGTGCTTCATGGGAGGCACCCCATGCTTATCCTTTTTCATCTTCTTAATTTTCTTATTTCTTTAGTAACGTGACATAAGTGGGGAGACCCTTTCCAAGCTCGTGTTTTCGTGGTTGTTTGTGAGTGTCCAGGAATTTCTCCGAAGATTTAGGACTCTCGTGCTCGTGTTTTGTCGTTCTCTCCACTTGAGTCTCATTCTTCGCTGCTCTTTCGGAAATTCACCATATCAAAAATCTTATCGACTAACGTTTATCTCTTGCCATACTTAATAAACGGCCTTAGATATTTCGTAGGATTACCCGTACCCTTAAAAACATTGAGGACAATGTTTCACTTTAGTCTGGGGGGGGGGGGGTGAATCTTCGATTCGATTTGACCTGACACCTTCGTCTGAGCAGTTTATTTGCGCAAATCCGTTTTCCACCAAAATTTAAAATTTTTTGTCACCTTATCACTAATAAAAAAATAAAAAGTAAATAAATAAAATAAAAATTGATGATATATGATATTATAATAATAAGATTTGACACCTTGTTTGACTTTCCTATTGGTGAGAGTAGAAATGAATGTTCCGACTTGACCGGGCGTGTTGAGCTCTAGCTTGTCTCCCTTAACCAATGATAATCACATAAGCTTGTGCTAGTCTTATACGCCAGAAGCTATAAAATGCGAATTATTTCTTAAGAATCTACAAGTTCATGTACTTGACTTTAGAAATGCGCAGCTTAAAAGCTTTCGCTAGTCTTTTACACAATGAGCTATAAAACGCAAATTTTTCTTCTAGAATTTGCAAGTTTCCGTAACTGACTTTAGATATGCGTGGCTGATTATCGGCTAAGCATTCGCTGGTTTCATTATTTGAGATCTTAAATTGCGAAGAGTGAGAAATGATAGAGTTTATTTAGAAGTTTGATGCTAAACATGGAGTAGTTGGTTCTCTTTAGAGCTCATGGAAGGTACTTGTGACTTTTTGCTCCCACAAAAATTGTTTCACAGATATATAATAGATGTTCTAGGTTAATTAGTGGTATTTAGGTTTGGGCAATGTTTAGTTTCTTATTTTCTTAAAAGAATCTTTGCTTCAGAAGTTAGGTACATATCAAGGACACATCAAAAGCAAAAATGAAAAATCAAAAGTTGATATGTATGTGGTTTTGGAGCTACCCGATAAGTTTCCATTGTTGAAAAGAATGAAAAAAAAATGAAAAATGAAAAGAGAAAAAAGAAAAGTATGAATGAAAAAAGTGATAGAAAGGAAAAAATGAAAAGTGAAAGTTTTATCGAATAAGAGCTTAAGTGTATAAAAGTTGTTGGCGCGTGAGGTATGTGGAGGATTCTGAGTTAGTCACATGAGGTGCACGTGTAGTACTCCGCAACTTATATATGAGATTGTATATACCCAAAATCCTTGACGTGGACCGAATTTCAAAAGCAGTGGTTCTTGAGAGAAAATGAAAAACTACTTAGTGTTTTCAACTTGGTATCTCTATTGGACTAAAAAGTTATTGAAACGAGAAAATATGAAGCAATTCATTTCTCAACAAAAGTAAAAAATCTAGATACATTAAGAAAATGGGAGTAAGAAGTTTTCACAAGTAACTTTTATGGCTAGTGTTAGCATCTAACTTATAGAGAAGCTATGATCTCGTTTTTACGCTTAGTTTGGGGGCTTGTGAAAAATCAATGATGATGATTTTTATCCGTATGGTCATTTCTCCATGAGAAGAGTTTCTACTCGTTGACCCTAATAATTATTGAAAGATAATGAAAGTCAAGCAAACCGTCACATATATAAAAATGAAAAAGTACAAAAATAGCAGTGATAGATGTTATTCATGAAAATTGGAAAACGGAGCATTTTTGGGAATAAATGATTTTGAGATCTCTTTCGAACATCCTTGCTACTTTCCAAAGTCATTAAAAAGAGGTTTTGAAATTATTTATCCCTTAAGCGTGAGGTGATGACATTGCGTGAGGGCACGACAATACCTTCGTTTGGGGGAGTTTTGATGTGTACTTATTCACACATCCTTTTTAGACCTTTGGTTCGCCTCAAACGGTCAGATAATTATTGATCAGCCACTTGTGAATGGCCAACTGTAATAGTCAAATAGCTGAGGCAAATGCTTCCGTGAAATACAGTGTTTTCCCGGGTTGTAATGTCCCAACGAGGTGTGCGATGTTTTATTCAAAACGAATATGTGATCAGTGAATGTGAACAGGGATATGAATAAGTGTGTGTGTGTGTGTGTTTAAACTAGGGTTTATGACTTAATTAAACTATTGAAATGATTACGTAAAACCTAGATATCTAAAACGTTTAAAACGTATACCAAATTAAAATCAGACGCGACTGCGTACTGAGAAAAATGTGAGTTTTAAGAAAAATAAACTACAAGGGTTAAAATTGAAAATTCTATAAACTTAAACTTAAAATAAAATTAAATTAAAAAGAAAACTATTTTTTAGTTTATTTTATTACTTATTATTAATTATTTAATTAAAAACTATTTAACTATTTAATTAAAACTAATTTATATCAAACTAAAAATTATAAATACTACAAATTAAACTAAAAACTTGTAAAAATAATTTCTAAACTTAAAAATGAACTTGACGAAAGTATAAAAAATAAAAATAAATCTTTTTGTCTTTTTATGGATTTTCTATTAATTAAAAACTATTTATATTAATTAAACTAATTAAATTATTTTAAATTACAAATAATACTAAATTGACTTAGAAAATTATGAAAAAATTTATAAAACTATTTTATGACTTATAAAAGCTATAAAAAATATAAAAACTAGGTGTTGCTATATAAAAAGTAATTATGCTATTTAAAACTTATTTATTAATTAATTACTAATAAAACTATATTTAAATCTAATAAATAACAAATGACAATATAAAAATCTGAGAAAATTATTAAAAATACTTTAACCTACAAGGAAATTAATAAAAATATAAAATTACAAATTACTTAATAAAAATCTAAAAATGAAAATTTAAATTAAATAGAAACTATCACATATTTTTATATTATCTTTTCTGGATTTTTCTTTTACAAAACTAAAGTATATCTAAAAATAAGCAACTTTTGTAAAAACAACTAATTTATAAGCTATTAATAAGCACTGTGGAAGCTTAATGCTACCACAGTTGACTTTTGTTGACTGAAAAGGCTAATAAGCTCAAATGAGCTTATGTGGGACCCACTTTGGTTAATTCTGGTTCTAATAAGTACTTTGGACTTGTCAAAGCTAAAAATGGCCAAATAAGCTCAGTAGATAAGCTGATAAGCACAATTAAGCAATTCCAAAAACTAATTTCAACACAGAATGGGGACAGAGTTCAAAGGTAACACTAAGTGGTGTCCACAGTGATTCAGATCAAACAAAAGGTCAAGAAATAATCCCTGGTAGGAGGGGGGTTGTAAGAACCTAATTTAGAGGTCTGGGGCCCACTGTGGTGGCCACAAATCACCACCAAAGTGGTGGTGATGGCTATGGTCTGCTGGTGCAGGGCACACCTTTGCCCTGCAAGTGAGTTTGAGGATGAGTGGGGCCCAGGGGAAAATTCCTAAAAATAAAAGCTAAGTGGGAACTTAAACTAGAGCTGGTAGAGTATAAGTCCACCAAAGCTCAAATCCTAAATCACAATACACAAATCTATAAAAATATTGCAAGTTTTGAGATTTTCTGAGATGGTGATTTTTGACTTTTTAACTAAACTAAGACAGTTGACTAATTTGAGTTTCTAACACTTATAACTAACTGATTAAGTTATAATAAGCTATGATAGACCTAAAATAAGCTAAAGCTACAACTTATGAGCTAAAGTGATGGTTTGTGGATCACAAATCCCTCACAGTTAACTGTGAGGGTTGATCAATGATGATTTTGACTTTTTGGTTTAATTGTGACCAAACTAATGGTCAAACTGACCTTATATGAACTTAACTAACTTGTTGGAACCTAGTTTTATCCTAATAAACAACAAGAGCACAGCAAAACAACATGATCCAAACACTCCCTAACAAAATGATTTTGATGATTATCAAAGCAAATGATATATTTAACCCACTACACTGATTACTAACACTAAATTATAATTATATAAGATCAAAAGAACCTGAATCAATCACAACACAAGCTTATAACTCAGATTTGTCACATATGAGTTTTCCACTGTGAGATTTTTGGATTTTAAGTACAAATGATATCTGATTAATAAGCTATCTATATTAAGCTTTATATTATCTTAACAACAACACATAAGCATGAAAACACAGAAACCTAAGTAAATTAAGTACCTAAATAGTAATATGAATAATTGATATGAAAACTTACAAAATGGATTATGAAGAGAACAATGAACCATGAACTGAGAATTAACCTAACACCTCCCATAAGGTACTAAACCAGAAACATATTCAATAACATTGCTCCAATCTTCTTCCTTCTTCTTTATAACTACTTTTCTATTTATTTTTCTATTTTATTGATTTTTCTTGAATTTTTGTATTTAACTACTTTTATAAACTGAACAAGTGATTAAGGATTTCTAAAACTTATATAAGCTTATGAATCAAATACAACAACTCTAATATCAATATTGCACAAACTTGAGATTTTTGAAATTTTAAGAAATTCATAAACTGAGAACCAGACTGAAACTTGAATTAAACTTGAATTAAAGATTAAGGTACATGAAATTAACTGAGCACAAGCTAATTTGATTGAAATTACAACTGAAATTTAGGATTACACTACCTACGACTACAATTAACCTAAGTTACTCTAATACTCTTCATCTTCTGCTTCCTTTTCCTTTTGTAGAGATTTCCAGGGTTATTGGGACCCACCTTGACATTTCCCACCATCTGTGAGCCGTTGATAAAGTCTGATGGATCATGGCCGTTTAAAAAGATTTTTGGCGCCAAAAGTCCAAGGGGGTACTGTGTTTGCGTGGAGAGGATATCAAGGCCATAAATGGGGTTTGGGGTGTTGTGTGAGGTGGAGGGTGAGGTGGAATGAGTGGGGAGCAAGTTGGGGGTGAAACCAGATAGGTGGAGGGTGGTATGGTGGAGCAGTGGTGGTGAGGTGGTTTGGGAGGGAAAAGGAGGTTGGGTGGTTTTGGTCAAATAAGGGCGTTGACCCGTTTTTATTATAAACGGGTGTTGGATTGGGCTGTAAATTGGGCTGGAAAATAGGATAGTGGGGGTGGGCTTGGTATGTGTTTGAGTTTAGTTTGGTTTTGGGTTTTATTATAAAGGATCCGTATGGTTTGTAGTATTTTAAGCCAAGGACCAATTTTGTAATTCCATGAAAGTTTGGGGGCTGATGTGGTATTTTCCAAATTTAATCAAGGGGCCATTCCTGCCATGTTAGAATAAACCAAGGACTATAATTACATATTTTCCTATTTTTAAATATTAAAGGACTATTTTTGTAATTTTCGGATTTTTGAGGGACTAAATATGTAATTTCCCAAAATATTATCAAAAGGTCCAGTTTTGTAAAAGTTGAATAGTATAGGGACCTTAAATGATAATTTTTCATTTATTGCAATTTAAAACACCCCGGGGACCATTTCTGCCAAACTTTCAAACTCCAGGGACCATGTAATTTTACCAAACTTTTCACCAAAGGACCATTCCTGCAAAAGATTATTAGTACAAGGACCAAAATTGATATTCTCAAAGTTTTTAGCATCCCAGGGACCATTTATGTCAATTTCCAAAGTTGAGGGACTAAACTTGTAATTTTATGAAACTTTGCACCAAAGGACTAAATATGTAACTTTATGATTAAAAAGGACCTTTGATGACTTTTTCATGTTTTTAGAAAAACCAGGGACTAGTTTTGCCAATTTATGAAACTTGAGGGACTGAAACTGCCAATTATGCAAACTTTGTACGTTTTTCATCTATTTTTGCATATTTTTCATTTGAAACATATAAAACACACTTTTAAGATATTTTAAGTATTTTGATGTATATTTGAGTGTTTTTGTATGTTTTGGTAGCTCAGATTGGTATAAAATGATGAGTATTTAGACACTCATCAACCTTAAATCAGACCAAAATACAAAATACTAACCAAATGTGCCAAGAAAATTTGTGCTTTTGTATTTGTGTATGTGCAGGTACGGATATGTGAAAAATGGACAAAAACAAAGCAAAACCGACAAAAACAAACATGAGAATGGAAAAAGGTCAAAAGCCGGAGCCGGGGAAGCTTAATGATCAAAGAAAGCTCAAAATATGAAGAAAACTCCTCAGAGATTCATAAAGTTTCAAGAATAGTCCCTGGTCTAAATTTGAAGAGTTTGACAATTTCAGTCCTCCAAGTTTCACATATTCACAAATATGGCCCTTTGAAGAATTATTTGAAGAAAAGTCAAATGAGATCCTTCATAAATCAAAGAAAGCCAACAAATGCCCTTCGATTGTATACAGATTTGGTCCCTATAATTTTTAGAATTACAATATTGGTCATTGTAAAATTTTACTAATCCTAAAACCATATAAACTAAAACCGGATCCACTATCTCTGAAACCCAAAAATAAGACAAGCCCAACCACACACAAGCCCAAACCTTTTTTACCCGATCCAGTCCCTACCCGGTCAACTCACCCTACCCAGTCAACCCCAGCTAATAACGCGGCACCCAAAATATTACCCAACCCAGGCACATGAACCCTAGTTACTGTTCACGTGCCTCCCCATCAATTTTAACAGCAATTAAGGGTACGGAGGTAAAATTTCTTGAGTTCTAGATGTCCTAACATGTGCTAACACTTGCCACGCTGGCTATCCATGGGAATCAGTGCCCAATCATTGGCTAACCATTTAATCCAAAGGTTGATATTGATGGGAATCGTCTAGAAGCATGATCAATGGTTGAAAGGGACTCAGAAGAAACACAAGTGCACCTGAATTGATGAGCTGGACAACCTAGAAGCTTCACCCTATCCTCCCCTCAATCCTATAAATACCCCCACCCTCCTCCACAGTAGATGGTATGTAGTTTTTCTATAATACTTAGTTTATTATTCTGCTTTTTAATTCTTTGTAATCATTGTGTACTCAGTTTTCCAGTTTAATGAAATTTTATTTTTATTGCAAATTTAGCTTATTATCTTAAATTCTTATTTAGTTTTGTTTACCGCTTATTTAGTTCAATTTAATAATAGTTAATTTGTTCAAAGTTTGTTTCTCATTGTTATTTACCTTATATCAAAAAGGAAAAAAAATCAAAAAATCCTAAAAATCCAAAAAAAAATAAGTTTTCATTAATAAAATTCTAGCTTCAATAAGCTGATTTCCATACTTATTAGAACTTATATTAGCTTATCTAGCTTATGTAAGTTGTTTAGTAGCATTAGTTCAATCAAAATCTTAAATAATCCATTCAGTCAACAAATAGTCAAACTGCTTATTCAAATAAGCAGTGCTTATTCAGAAGGAGTGATTTGATAGTCCAAGTGGAGCCATTGGCGTATCATAAAGATAGGCAAGCATAGTGAATCATTCAGTAGGTTCATTAAAAGGGTTAAGCAGTTAGTATAAGGGTGTTTGGAACAGCTAGTTTCTGAACACTCTAGTTGGTTTGTGGGAATTATTTCAGCATTAGTAGGTTACTTTAAGTTCGTATAGATAGACTATAGCACAAAAATTAGTAGGAATTAAACAGAAATGTCAAATTCATTTTTAAATTTTCAAATATGTCAATTGTTTGAGGTTAGGAATCATAGTTCTAAATATTAGTATAAAACTAGTTAATATTGCTTGCATTAGATTCATATTAGCTTAATATAACAGTAGTAATCATCTAGGACTTATAGAAATTAGGATTAGTCAAAGTTTCATAAAAAACTCAAAAAGTCAAAAAAGCCTTGTACTCAGATTTGGTCAAAACTATGTGAGCTCTCTTAGAATTCATTATTAATTGGAAATAGGTTTGGCTTGAGGATTTGAGTAGGTTAGTAGCTTGTTTATCATTATCAAAAAGAAAATCTCAGTTCAGAATTATTTTCTTAGTAATAAGTTGAATCAAAGTGACCTGTTTGAACTAATTCTTCCCCTGCACCATCAGTGTTCATCATCTTTCTAGGCAATAATTGAAGATGTATTTGAGTAGCATTCATAGGGCTTCTGGTGATTCTGTGTTTTTAGTTGGTCAATAGAGCTTTTGCCACCTTGTGCTTATTCTCTATTACTTTTTAGAACAGTTAAATAAGGCCTGCATATCAAAGATACTAGAACATAAGATCTGAATTCAAAATAGACCTGTAATTCAGTTTGGTTGCTTGAAATTTGAGAATTGTAGACCATGTGAGTTGTTTAGGACCTGTAGTTGCTTATTTCATTGATATTGTGCTTTTAGCTTATTTTGTTTGATAACTGCTCATTAATAGTGCTTATTTGGAACTGCTTTTTGGTCTCTAAGTGTGTTTCAATGATACCTTTGGTCTAAAATCAATACATCTGAGCTCATTTAAGTTTAAAACACCTTTGGTTTAAGTTTGGTACATTTTGGTCAGAAGTGCTTATCAATAAGCACTTTCATTAAGCTGATTTTAAGGCATTAAGCACTTTTCAAGCTTATTTTTTAGTTTTCATATTTTTCATAGGTTTCATACATTATTTTAGAATTTTCATAAAATTTTCAGATATTTCTGAGTTGTTTTGCTATTTTTCTTATTTTAATTTAGTTTTTATTAAAGAAAAATCAAATAAAAATCAGAAAAAGCATAAAAAATTCCAAAAATATTTTATAAAATAGTTTTTAGTTATTTTAGATTTTTCAAAATTGAATTTGCATTTTCCTTTATTTAATTTCACTTTTATTTGAATTTTAATTAATTTTTAATTAGTTAAAAAAGTTTTTAATTCATAAAAATTAAATAAAAAGCCAAAAAAATGTTTTTATTTTCCCTTAAATTTTCTTTTATCATTTTTAACTTAGGAAAATTATTTTCAAATCCGTAGGATTAGTCAAGCTTCAACTTAACTTTTTAATTCGTGCGTTTACGTTTAAGCTTACGTTTTTAATTCTACGTTATGTTTTAGGTTTGGTAATTTGATTTACTTGCTTAATTGGTTAATTGTGCTTCATTTTCATATTCATTAGTGTAATTCTCATTGAAATAACTTTTTCCCACTTTCACGACACTTTTCACGAACCGGGAATTTTGAATTCCATTTACACTCACACGGACTACGATCTCGGGATTTGTATTTCCTTCAAATCCTTAGGAGAAATATAAATACTATACTATATATACTAAATTTGAGTCAATCAATCATTTACCTCCAAAGTAAAATGACCCAGGGAGTTTTATTCTCCCTTACTCGATAAATAATCTTAGTGTAAAAAATGCCTTAGCAGATTTACGAGCCAGTATCAGTATAATGCCCTTTTCTATGTGCAAAAGACTCAATTTAGGTCCTGTAAAACCCATTTCTATGACCATCGAAATGGCCGACCAGACCGTCAGCATACCTAAGGAAATTTTAGAAAACATCTTGGTTGAAATCGATAAATTCACCTTCCCCATAGATTTTGTCATTCTTGATATGGAGGAAGATTTGGAAACTCTATTAATTCTTGGAAGACCCCTTCTCGCTATGGCTAGGGCGGTCATTGATGTTTTTAACAAACAAATCTCTTTAAAAATCGATGCTCGTGAACTTGTCTTTAAGATGGATGATGCTGGAAATGCTAACCTATTGAAACCGTTTATGTTATTAATAAAGATAGGAGCAAGGCTAAAATGACGGACGACAAGACCAAGGGATACTATGAACCTGCTGAATCACTCAGTAATCAAAAACCACCAAATTGCTGTCAAGAAATACCCAATTCAAAGTGTGAATTGTTGGACAGAAACATGGAACTTAAGGTAATCGTCAACGCTTCGTTAACTAATAACGAAAACAGTAAGGTAATGGAGATCCTTACGCAACATCACAAGATGAATAATGACCTTCCAACAAAAGTCAAGAAAAAATGACATAGGTGTGAGGATATTCCTGTTGAAAATGGTGAATGGTATGATTTATGGGCATCTTGTAATCCAAATCTTGAGGCATGCGATGGAGGGGGCAACGTGAGAACACGGGGAAAGTGGAAAATGTGGACTTCAACCAATGATTATGAAAGAAGGAAATTAGAATGCGATGGTTCTATACCCTTCCACGATTGGGTCCATATGGTTTACGAAAACATTGAAGAAAAATGGTAATGCACATTTGAAACCAAATCAATAACACCTCGGTTATCAAAGACACGGCCACAGACCATGATTCCGCACCACATGGAGAACCACTTTGCACTGACAAAGGGGATGATGATGATAGTCCAACAAGAGAATCAACTAACAGGAAAATAAAGCATAGTCATTGGTGCGAGAGGATCAATGGCAAGGGTGACGAAGTATAGGCCTCTTGCGATCCATTTGTCGAGTGCTGTAATGAGGTAAGCAGCATGTTAAGAGTCGTGGAAGATGATTTCTTTTGTACATCCACAAACGATGATCAAAGAAGTGAGATACCATGGCATAATGATTTGGGGTTCGATGAATGGATAAGAATTAAATACGGAATATTAGACGTTGTTATTAAAAACAAGATTTGGAAAGGATGCATTGGAAAAACGTAGCTAAATGCTAAGGAATGTCTTAGCCCGGATAAGGAAAAAGCCATTGGATCACAAAACACGAAAATTCTCTTGGGTAACAAACTCAATAATGAACAGTCAGATGAATCATTTACAGATGACAAAATTGAAGATTACCTTGAATTACAAGGGTAGGAGGGATTCACCGATCCAGACGATGAAGCTTATGAACAAAAGTCATTCAAACTATTGGGAATCCCTTTCAAAAGACCTCCCCCAATATAACTGAAAATTTTGAGATTACTAGATATCATCTGGGACCTGATGAAAAGTTTACTAAAATACGAAAAATCGAGAATAGGAAGCTTGTTCATACCGCTACTAATGTCGCATGGGTTCGACATAACCTGAGAAAAGAGTCAGAAGAGTTTGGTCAAATTCTTCGCCCACCCACGTGATGACCCGTGGGAATGAGTCTAACTTAAAAACTCGTTAATAAACAAAAGTGCTCTTACAGGAGATAACATGTATTATCCTTTTCTTTGTTTTTGTTGGTTTGTATGTTTGTTTTATATTTTTGCAAGAATTAGAGCATGGAGGATTGAGAAAATCGTTTTACTACAGAAATTGATGCTCTTAGATCATCAGTTATGGTGTAGCTCGGTCTTATGACTACGCTGTAACCATCCTCCCGTATCTGATGACCCCAGGTTTTAACTAATTATGGCGTAACACTAGTTCTTAGTTACGCCGTAGCACTTTTCAGTGAGAAATTCCTGAAAATGTTTTCAAACATACTAAAATTGTATTAGTAACTAAATGAACTTTGTGGGTATGTTCCCTGTAAACCCTCACGAGACTACACTCGTCCACTTGGGACACCAAGTGGTTTAAAAGGCTTGTTGCATTCGCTAAATGCAACTGTTATTCCTACGAAAGTGAGTTAGGATTTTTCTGTTTTTATTTTTTTGTTTTTATAGATTTACGCTTTTGATAGTGTCGTGGTTTTAGGGATTTGAAGTTTGCTCATGGAGGCTAGTCGAAGGCACGATGATTTCTCATGATCCTTCTTTCATTTATGGAGCAAATTTTTGGGAAGTTCTCGCTCTAATTCTACCTTCTCTTCACATTTTATTCATTTTTAGTACAAAAGGGACTTTGTACATTTCAAGTGATGGGACACGACTAGAATTATTTTGAACTTTATTTTGTCCTCAAATTCTCTAGTTTATTTTGAATTTTTTTTCCATTTTTGAACTTTTGACATGTTTTTTAACCGAACTAGAATAGACCTTAGCCAAGTACATTTAACCCTTGAATTCCCATGGTGAGATTTAGCCTCTCCATTTCCATTGATTTACCCCAAATCCACCTAAATATTGAGTGTGCCAGTAGTTTGTATACATTAGAACCTGGCTTTTACATCATTTCGAGACCATAGATGATTAATGTGCTAGAAACATTTGGAAGGAACAATTTTAGAAGGCAACGTTTTAGGATTACCACCCAAATAGCCTTATATGTGTCTATTTATCGATTAGTCATCTCGACTTCTCGACCCCCCGTGTAAACCCTTTTGTTGCACTCATCTTTAGTGCAAGATACCCCTAGTACAACCTTTTGAGCCTTTCCTTTCATTTCTTACCCTTATAAATATTGTTTCAATACACCATTACACCTTAGCCTACCTTGTAGTTTTAGTTTATAATTGGGAAGTCATTGTTTGCCCAAGTTCGAGGTCTAAGTAGATGAATTCGGGAATCACGCCTACGAAGACAAATTATTGAAGATCATTTGAAGACCCCCCAAATCATCATTTATTGTTCATCTCAAGTGGGGGGATACCCTACTGAGCTGCCAAACTATCAAACAAGGGAGCATACCTTGTCCAGTTATACTCATTTCTCCTTCCTAGCTCCTCAAGTGCAACCTGCCATCTCTCAATCTCCCTCAACTTTTGGTAAATATCTAGCACTGTGGGCCTATGGGGTCTGGGTGGTACTATCCTAGCAACACCAGGTTGAGAATCCTCAGCAATCAACCTTCCATCATCACCAATTAACTCCCTCAGGGTAGTTTCATTCAACTTCTTGCAAGGTGTGGGAGTAGAGTAGCTGTTCAAATTATCATCAGATAAAAGCCTTTTTCTCCTAGCAATCCAAGTCACAAACTGCCCCATAATGATCTTGTTCCCATCTAGTGTACCTTTACCCTTTCTCTTCATCCACCTAGCTATCACCCAAGCAACATTGGCATACCTATCATTGTTCCTATCCTTAAACATACTCATTAACCAAAGCTCATGTTTCTGAATTTTTTTCATACCCTGTGGTCCTTTGATAAACACTGTAAGCTATCATTTTCTTTAACAACCTTAGGACAAGGCTCCTAATGCTATTACAAGAACTCCTAGAAAACCTCAACTCATCCTCAGTGTTTATCCTGATACGATACTCTTATGCCTTAAAATCTCCTTCATCTCTTAGCCCACTCTGAAAATAAATCTCAAAACCTTCCTCGTTCAACTCCTCAGATCTGTACAACCCTAAGTACCTAGCAAATTCCACCAGACTAACACTGTGTACTCTACCTCCCAGCCTATACTTAATAATTTTCTTGGTGTATATCTCCTCCTGACTAACATTCTCATCCATCTGATAAGTAGAAAAGAATTCCTGACATAACTCCTTATAAATCACCTCTTGACGATTGAAAGCTCTCTTCCATGCCTCAGACACAAACAATTCTTCATCTCCTCCAACTTCAATCAACTTGATCTCAATCATCTCCTCAACAGTTTCACCACATCCCATGTTGTTTAGTAGTTCCTAGTCAACAATACAAGGAGAGTAGATATCCTTGGCTACCAACCTCGCCAAAACCTGATTGTACTTCTTCCTATTATCCTGAATATACCCTCTCCACTGCAAGTGCTCATGGTTAACCCTGCCAGGCAATAGCTCATATATACTCACAGTAGGTCTTTTTCTTTTGCCCCTAGAAGTAGAAGCTTGCACATTAGTTTTTGATTCCTGCATACATGCCATAGACACGAAATTATTAGCTATTAGTGCAATAAAATATGGCTAAATCTCTCTCAAATTCTAATCTTCAAACACTCTGTTTTGAATTCAGGCAAAAAGTGCGGCGTACTTGACAACAAGTACGACGTACTAATTAGTTTAAAATGTAAGTACGGCAGTTCAGATCTAAAAACCGGCGCACATAGCATTCTGGGCGCGAAATATTTGATTCTAAAGCATCGTTCCAACAAAAATACGTTTTCAAACTTATTCCTTTTGTTTTTTCTTCACTTATTTTCAAAAACCCCTAAAATAAGCAGTTCTTATCATAGGTTTAAGCATTTAGGCATCATTTTCATAGTTTGTAAAATGTTCCATCTATAAACTTTTTTTTAATATCTTATCTCAATCTCTCCTAGATTAAATAAGCATATTCAAATTCCTGTTCTTCGCAAAAATAGTGATAGAGGCCAAACCATAACCCTAATTCGATTCATTCTCACGCAAAACCTTCATTCATGTAACTAGATAATCCTAAAAGCTCTAATTATCTTCTAACTAACACATTTATCAAAATATAAAAATCTAATATATAGTACACAAAATATTAACCCTAAAATATGAAAGAAAATTGCATGAAAATTAAACAAAATGGATAAACATACCGAAAACATGATAATGTAGATTGATTTTTTTCTTTGAAAGATCTTTGTGGAGAATTTTTGATCAAAGTGTGGCGGTCTTTCTTTTTAATGTATGCGAAATTTTGTATGTTACAAGTTATATTTATAGACCCGCTCAGAAGTGCGGCGTACTTGACTCTAAGTACGGCGTACTTGCTGCAAATTTTTCCATAGTTAACAATTTTATTCATTCATTCCACATATAATAAAACTTCATTATATTCATTCATTCATCAAAACGTTCCTTAACTTTCCAGGATACAATGTTTTGGTATGTTTTATTCAAATGATGAAAAATAACATAGAAAAGAAAAATAAAACAAGTAAAACAAACTTAGGAGCGTATGTTGCTACTCCTATCCGTCATCTATGTTTTCAAGCTCTAAAATAACCGGGTGACATGACATCACTTAGCTTGTAATCCCTGAAACTTTCCTTCCAGTTTCAACCTTTGGGGCATCAATCACAAACAGTTTTTGTAGCTTATTTTTCACACAAATCTCAGCCCAAAGAGTTATTTCTCCAATATTATAACTAATAATGCTCCTAGTGTGTTCCAAGAATGGTCTACCTTAGACTACCCCTATTTTCACTTTTTCCTCCACATAGAACTCCAACTCGTATCCTTTAGTTTTTTTAATAGATTCATCATTAGTTTCTCCAACCAAATTCAAAAGCAGTTTCTTGTTAACTTTCTTTTCTTCATTCTCTAGAACTTCATAATTTAGCCCTAATCGGTCCCCTAGTTCTTGAGAGATCATATTTTTCTCTATATCAAGGTCCAATATTCCATCAGAGGCAAATACCCTCTCCACATAACATGGTGTGATATATTTCTCTCCAACTTCTTTATCATCAGCCATCCTATGGATTGAAAAAACTTTAGTATCCTCACTCATTTCAGAAGTTAGTATATTTAGTTTTTCAAAAAAATTCTCAATAGTTGTTGTATCTTGGTAAATAGTGAGTATTCCTTTAGCAAAATCCACAATTCCCTTTGGTAACACCAAGAAGGGTCTCCCAAATATGACACTAGGTTCCCATTCATTTTGACTTGGGTTAACATAAAACTCCACCAAGAACACATCCACATTCATTTGAACTAGCAATTTCTTATAGATTATTTTGCATCCATTTTCCTTTTCCTCAAAACCCAATCTAAGCCTTTCCATTAGCTCTTTAGACACATAGTTCCTACTATAATCCAAGTCAGCCACGGCATCATTAGTGTAAATATTTTCCACATGGAAAGGGGTAATAAACTTCATGTAAAATTCATCTGTTTCCACCCTGTGAAATATGTTAATCCTTTGCTTATTCTTTTTCCCCATATCTGTTATCTCAAAAGTAACTGCTCCTTACCAGGTCTTTTCAGTTTCCACTTGGTCATTCTCAGCAAGAGGATTTCCCTTATCAAGAGACATATGTCCAATACTTGAGTTTGGGTCCATTTCTAACATTTGACAACATAACATTAAGTAAACCATTAGTATGTTAGTAAAAACAAAACTAAATGATATTTTGCACTCCAATAACATAAATAAATATTCAAAAATCAAAAGATGTATTGCTTTAATCATAATGAAGAAGATAAAAGTCTTCTGTGAACTTTTTGTCATAAAAGTGTGATGTACATGTAAACAAGTGCGGCGTACTTCCCTTTTAATCTTGATATTATTTCGAAAATCCCTAGGAAAGACTGACGTACTTGAGAACAAGTGTGGCGTACTTCCCTAGTTTTTAGTTTCAAATTTTTTGTAGTTTTCAGAATATCTCAGAATTTTATTGAAACATATAGTCCATATTATTATTATGCATAAACAATTAAAAACAAGAAAATGTCTAATTAACCAAATAAGCAAATATTTTTGTATTTTCGATGAGTCATAACATATTAACAAATGCATCAATCCAAATACCAAAGGCGCATAAAAAGCAATTCTCATGTTATCAGCCTTGAATTTAAGCATTAAAAAGTTTTTGTTTTGGTTTGATTTTGTCTCGGTGAATATTGTGAAATTTTCTAGAAAGAACAGCGGCTTAGAAAATAAAACCGGCGTAGTTTAAATTTTTCCAGAGAATATGGCGCACAAACTTGAAAGTGTGGCATACACTCTGTCTCAGAAAGCAAATATTTGATTTAGTTTTCCAGAAAACTGTACGGCTATGTTTGTGAAAAGTCTCAAAACACATAACCAACTTGATTTTATCAATGCCAATACCCGGCAGCGGCGCCAAAAACTTTGATGTGTTTCAAAAGCTTTAAATTTATAATACTAATTACACCAATTTCATTAATATATAAAACACACGGGTAAAGTATAACCCCTGTGGAAAAGCCAAGAGATTGTGGAAAAGCCAAGTTAGCAATTGTGTCAAAGTAAAGTCCCTAGATTGTCACTTATCCAAATACTAGTAATTTAGGTTGTTTGTTTATATGATTAAAGTTATGTTTATTTAGGCTAAGAAACATGGAAGTAAACATGTAAATGATGAGCAAGCAAGCATGAACAAGATATATAAGCAAGAGATGACTGATGATCATTCCTACAAATAACTATCCAACATATTAAGAATCCCTTTCAACCTATAATTCTCAATATATCAAATGCATTAAGGATGGTTCATAACAGAACTATACACAAGCCAATTTCCTCATCAAGTTTGTTAGACATGAGATAAGGCATTAAACAAGATCATGGATGGGTTGATAAACATTTTGTTGACCAATTTCTACAAGGTAAACACCAAGTTACCATAGAAAAACAACTTGAAATAATACCAAAGTAGTAGACCCTTTTGGCCTACTTCTACCACAGAGATATATCAAACAATCAACAATGATCCAAACATAATCACATTAATTAAACTTAAGCATAGTATCAAATAGCAAGCGTACACTGGTATAAAAAGTTGTATTGGTCACGCCAAAAATGTGTGACGATATGCATATAGTCACACACGTTTTTTTTTCGTTATGTGTCACCAAAGGTCCTGCCAGTATAGGTAGCATATGGTTACATTGTTGAGTGCGTAGCCTTTTTCATCGAAAAAGAGTGACCGAAACACCGAATATGTGTGACATATTTGGCACAAGTTTTGTTGGATTAGTCAGTATGAGTGACCGTAAACACTTTATAGTCACACGAATGTTTTTTGAAAGTAATTATTGTTCCTCCTTTGGCTACATAAATATATAATATATGTGACATTTGAGATGATTTATTCAAGTAAATATGTATTATGTGTGACTATTTCCCGTCCTGTGGCCACATGAATATATAATAAATGTGACGTTTGTGAGGATTTAGTCACACAACAGGTATTGTTTTTTTTAGTTAGTCACATACAATTTAAAAAAAAAAATGGCCAAAAGTGTGAATAAGTGTGACCATATTGTATTTAAAGTAAAGAAATGTGTATTTTGTGTGACTATTGTTCATCCAATGGCCACTTGAATTTTATGTTTGTGTGATCTTTTGTAATATTTAGTCACACAAAGCGTCTTTGTTATGGGTATTTAGTCAGATACAAATAAGCATCAAGTGGACAGAAGTGTTAATAAGTGTGACCATATGCTGTTTAAAATGAAGAAATGTATATTTTGTGTGACTATTGATCATCCAATGGCCACATTAATTTTATGTTTGTGTGGCATTTTGTAATATTTTTTCACACAAAGCATCTTTGTTTTGGGTATTTAGTCACATACAATTAAGCATCAAGTGGCCAAAAGTGTTAATAAGTGTGACCATATGCTGTTTAAAATGATGAAATGTGTATTTTGTTTGACTATTGATCATCCAATGGCCACATGAATTTTATGTTTGTGTAGCCTTTTGTAATATTTAGTCACACAACGAATTAAGCAAACAGTGACCAAAAGTGTTAATAAGTGTGACTATATGCATCTTTTAGTCATATTTAAAAAATCAATATCTATCAAAACAATTCGAATATATATCAAAACAAATTCAAATACAATAAAATTGGAATGTATATAACTGAACAAAATATAAAATTGGACATCCTTTTATACTCCAAGGAGTCCTAGTCGGCTTACAATAGTTTCCTAAGTATCTATAATCTTTTTCATAAGCAACTAGCAACTTCGAGCGGTCTTAATCTCTGAGCAGTACTAACTTTCACTAGCAGTAGTAACTTTTGTACTAGCAGTAGTAAATACTTGGCACATTTTCTTGGAAGTTCATGAGCTACACTAAATCCATCTAAGCAATATTAACAAAAACATGATCGGCAGTAATTCAGACAACATCATGAAGACTTTTAATCCAAAACAATGAACATAATAATAAAATTTTCAGTTAAACTTACAAGTTTTTCTCCCATTGATCTAATCACATCATCTGAATATAAAAGCCTTGAAAATGTAGCCTGGTGCCAGCACATCTGGATGAGAGCAGAACTAGAACATGTCAAAGCTCACAACATAACAGAACTAGATGAGCAACTGGTTCAACTATTTGCACAAACATGATAGGAGAGTTACTACTAGTACCACGTTAGTACTGCTGGAGCAGAGTTACTACTGCTAGTATATATATATATATATATATATATATATATATATATATATAAAAAAAGAGAATGTATATAAATGAAGCAAATATATATACAATTGTATTTAAAATTCAATAAAAATAGAATGTATATAAATGAAGCAAATATATATAAAATTGTAATGTCGTATATAATAAAATTCTCAACTATCATAAGTTAAAACATGTTGACTCTTCGCTGCCTTAGCTTGCTTTTGCAAGGTTTCACTAGGGACCAAATGTTTTCGCTTCGTTGATACTAATTTTAGTCCAGTATTTTGTTCACTAATATTTGGTATCGTAGTTGGTGGTGTAACCTGTAGAACCGGTTTGTTGTGGCTTAAGCATTTTTGTATGTCCGATAGTTTTAACAGGTTCCTATATGTATATATAAAACATGGTACATTAGTCATGTATGTAAAACTAAAAAAATCAAAGGTGGATGTTTTATTACTTACCACTGTTTCCATTATTGGTACGTTTTCCAAAGTTTCAATGGCCATTGGAGTGGTCACCTGCAATATAAATTAAAAAATACAATGGTGTTAGAATTAGAAATGAAATTGTTAACAACATAAAAAATGGCTTACATCTGAGTCTAATGACAGTTTCTTTCGACAAAAAAAATATGGGAAATGTAAGAAACCAAGGCACTAATAACGCTGCATAATATAAGATCTGCCAACCATGAAACAGTAAAAATATACATGGGTTGGCTTTGGTGACTGAGATGGAGCATAGCCACTCCTCGAAAATGAAGTGTGCCAGAAAATCCAGCTGAGGGAATTTTTAGCCAGGCATCCCATATATCATCCTCACCCGTGAAAATAGCATCTAGCCCCTACAAGAAACAAGTAACGTGATTAATGCTAACATAAAAGACGACAACATTAGATGTCCCAAATATAAGTTTAGCCTCAAAAACAAACATACGGGTTGTATATCAACTCGGGCAACAAATAATATACAATTGGTTGAAATGTTCTGCAGTGCTAAACCTGGAACGAATAAATGTCAAACACATTACCAAGCAAGCAAATCACTAACATTTGGTACAAATGAAACAGTTTCACAAAAAGGAACCATATTTGAGTTAATTTCCTATATAACAGATGTTATGTTAATCTCTTGATAGATAACTTACGCAACTGCGATAAGCAAACTCCAACTGTTCAGCAACATCCTCCCGGAGGGGAAACCAAGTAAGACTCCCTTAACGAGCAAAACAGTGGCCTCTTAGAACACGTCAATTGTCTCCATTCTAATAAACAGGAAAACTATGTCGTCTTAATAAGTCTACCTACAACGATTACCACCACATGAATTTATAATCAAAAACATGTTTTAGACTACTTTTAATCCACGAAAATCAATATAAATCATTTTATATTCGATTACACATTCAAGAAAATATAAATTAAATATGCGTTTGAGCATACCCTTGAATATAGTAGGATAGGTGAGATGAGGATGATGGTGGCTTGACTGTGATGGTGGTGGATGTGGTGGTTATCTCGAACTAAAAAACCGAAGCAAACAAACTCTCCCATATAGTTCCCTTGCCTTGATGACGGTGATGACGTAGAGGAGCGATGGTTGGTGGAACGACGGCAAGATTAGGCATTGAAGTGTGGCGGTGGTGTGTAAGTCGATTCTAGAGAGAAGGAGAAGAGATGAATAATAGAGAGAAGATATATCTGCTAACTAGTGTTAATTAATGTTTTGATTTTGGTTGAAAAAGGGGCAGGATCTTGGGCCATAGATTGAAATTTTGGGTAAAAAGGTGCGGGATATATCTTGAGCCACATATTGAAATTTTGGGGAAAAAGGTGAGCTCCAAATGTTTTATGAGTTGAGCTCAACTTTATGTAAGTTGGATTACAGTTATTGTTGAGTTCTCGAGCTTGTAAATGATACAAAATATGTTTTTTTTAATATGTATGTGTACTAAGTGTAAATAGTTGTTTATGATAGCATCAAGCTTTTCGAGCTGAAGTCGAACCGAATTCAATTGTTAGGTTATATTTCAATTTTAATTTGTTTAAGAAAACACATCTTTACAAATAAATCGAGCTTTTCGAGTCAAGCTCAAGCCGAGTTCAAACTTTCTAGATCCCGGATAACATGATCGAGAGGGTGATGGAGGCTTGAATGTGATGGTGGTGGATGTGGTGGTTATCTCGAACCAAACAACCGAAGCAAACAAACTCACACCCATTGCCTCCCTTGTCTTGATGACGGTGATGACGTGGAGGAGCGATGGTTAGTGAAACGACGGCGAGATACGGCAGTGAAGTGTGGCGGTGGTTTGTGAGTCGGTTCTAGAGGGAAGGAGAAGAGATAAATAATAGAGAGGAGATATATCTGACTAGTGTTAATTAGTGTTTTGATTTTGGGTGAAAAAGGGGCGGGATCTTGGGCCAAAGATTGAAATTTTGGGGAAAAAAGGCGCGGGATATATCTTGAGCCACAGATTGAAATTTTGGGGAAAATGGTGAGCTCCAAATGTTTAATGAGTTGAGCTCAACCTTATGTAAGTTGGATTTAAGTTATTCTTGAGTTCTCGAGCTTGTAAATGATATAAAATATGTGTTTTTTTTAAATAGGTAAGTGTACTAAGTGTAAATAGTTATTTATAAATGCATCAAGCTTTGCGAACTAAAGTCGAACCGAATTCAATTCTTAAGTTATATTTCAATTTTAATTTGTATAAGAAAACACATCTTTACAGATAAATAGACCTTTTCGAGTCAAGCTCAAGCTGAGTTCAAACTTTCTCGATCCCGGATAACATGATCGAGCGGCTGATCGTGGCTTGCATCTTAGTGTCTGTGACAAATGGTATATGCCTGCCAAGCCGGTGAAACCCATGCATGACCAGTGATAATGGCTAATTCACATGGGTCATGGGTCATGTGCATTAGGTTTCCACTGGTCACATTAATTAATATGGGTATTTGACATCATATGGGTCATATGCATTGGGTTATTTTTGCTTAGAGTGTCATGTTATGACACATCCATGATTGTTGACAATTGTTAATTAACATGGGTAATGGGTCATGTGCATTGGGTTGTAGTCGCTTATAGTGTAATGGAAACCATGCATGACCGGTGATAATGGCTAATTCACATGGGCGACTTTTTTAAAACAAAATACACTAAAGGGTGCGCTTGGTTCAAACTTGGAAAAGTGATACGTGGGAATTGCGCCCTCGCAACAGGTTTTACCTCTCAAGGGATCTCGAGAAGCTTACAACCCCCACCAGGCAGTGTACCTGATCGTTGTAGTATAGTATAGTGACAAGTACCGGGGGATTGATCGTTCAACTCAGGAATAGTGTCGCTAGGATTAGAAAGCATACTAAACTAGGTCTAGAGGTGAGGGATGATTCTTTTTGTGTTTTTATATTTTATGAAAGCAAGTAAAATCTCGAGTTTTGAAAGAGTGGGCGGAATTAGTTGCTAGCCAACTAACACAATTAATCTGAAGATGCAATCAAAATAAAATAACAAGAATGAAAAAAAAACTATTATACTAATGGGTGGAAACAATAATGAGGAAAGTTGTGTTTCCTTAGATTTCATTACTCCCTAGATATCTTTTACAGGTTGATTAGCTTGTTACAATTGCATGGATGACGGGTCATATTCCTTAATACTAGTCGTAGGGTCTTGTACAATATTCCCTAAGTCAATAAGATCCTACTTCACTCCTATGCCGAGCCGATAGAAGCTCCTAACATGGGATCATTAGAATTCTCTTACTCATTAAATACAACCAAAAATCGTAGTTTACCTTCGATCATGTTTCTTATGACGGTCAAGCAAGTTACCAATGGAAGTCTGCCAGTTTTCTTAAGCCTAACATCAAATACAATCATCCGTAACAATTATAAACAAACAATCAACCCATGATTAACATCTAGGTTTCACTACATCTAAGCAAACACAATGAAAATCTAGCCTAGCATGTTAAAGAGAAGACAAGCGTAAGATATAATCACACAACACATAGACATATTGAATGACTTGAATGAATACTTATCTTCAATTGAACATGGAAGAATCAAGGGGTTGAAACCCTTGAAAAGCTGATAATATTCGGACTAATGTTTATCCCCTCAAAGTTGCGCACTAATGAATGAAAATTGGAAAACTATATATAGAGTTTACAGCTTGACGGCGTCATGTATTGCTCGTGACGCCATTAACTCGCCGCCATGATAAAATTCGTATTACCAAGATCCATTTGTGATGCCGTCATGTAGGAATTTACTCTGGGCCGTCATGTGTAATTGGACCCTGACGGCCTTGGTGACGCCGTTAAGCCATAAGCTTGAAAACTCTCTAGGCTGTCACGTTATAAGTCCATATCCACATCTTTTGTAACTCTTGACGTCGTCATGTGTAGAGGCTTGACGCCGTCAGGTACTGTTTGAGCAAGGAAATTTGAGACTTTGCCGTTTTCTTCACTTTTATGCTCCAAAAACGTCCAAAATGCTTCCTTTTCTAGATTTCTCTCCAAAAGTACCTAAAATAACAAAAGCAATGATTTAGGGCAACATTTGATCAAATAATCTCAAATTCGGGCTTAAATGACCCCTTAAAAGCGGTACACTTTTCGCCTCATCAAATACCCTTACACTTGAGATTTGCTTGTCCTGAAGCAAATGCGCTTTTATGCTAATCAAAATACAAGTTAGGGGTCATTTAACACTAATATAAAAGTAAGTACAACAAATAATCGTTCCACTAAAAACCAAAAACAAGCACGGAGGTCATACACTAGCACCTCACAAATAGTGTTTATATACTCACATCTCTCGGGTGCAATAAAGTATATATCACAATATGGAAATGGAAAACATCTCTCACTACCTGTCATAGCAAATAGATTACCATAGGCTTGGGAAAGGATCAAACCTCCACCACTTGGCGTAAGCACCTAGGATAAACTATCAAAGAGGTCTTTTAAAAGGTTATAACGTTACGTGTAGGGTATGGAAAACACGGTTTTGTTGGATAAAGGCAATATTTACTGGTGGCGAGTTAATCATCTTGGATAATTCCATGTACAATATCGCGTTGCTAAGCCAAGACTCGACTCGACTTAAGCTAATAAATCAAAAACATAAAACAAAGATAAAATGAAACGGGATGGTAGTCCGTATGTTTTTCTCTTTTCTTTTTTCTATTTTTTTTTCTTTTTCTTGATTTTTCGATTCTTTTTTTTTATTTTTTATTTTTTGCATACACTCTTGCCCTACCATCAAAAATAATACACGATAGGGAATGTACATTCCCCTTGCACTTGAATTTTTACATACTTTACAATAAACTACTCTAATGACTCGAATCAAGATAATCAAAACACTTAGAGTACTTTTAAGATTAATGCACATATGGGTGTAATATATGATGTTCTTCCCCATTACCCCAAAACACAAGTACTTTACCCATGAGTCCCAATCATCCCAAAATAATATGTACAAGATATGACTTGACTTAGCAACCATGTAATCAATTAGATAATTAACTAAGGGTTTAAACATGTAACAATAATGTACTAAAGATGAGTGCATACACGGAAGGCTAAGGCGATTTGGTTGCACATTTGTGTGGGTTGTAACAAATTCTTCCTTTAAGTAAAATGCTTAAAGTTAGAAACGAAAAGATAGGCTCGGAGGGGTGTACTAGGGGTTTCGTGTACTAAAAATGAGTACAACGCTAAGGTGTGGGAAAATTAATTGACTTTACTAGTCAAGTAATATGACTTAAATGGTTAAGTAATTATGATACGGGTTTAACATAAGGGTGATCCTAATGCCTCTTATCATGTAGTAAATCCTACTACACGAATGTAGTCTCACTAGCGGTCTCGGGATGCATCACTAACGCGAGTTCTAGAATCTAAATGCTACCGGTACACTCATAAGCACTAATAATAAATGCTTTTCCTATCAAATCTAAAGGCGAACCTCACATATTTGGGTGGAAAATTTTTTTAGTGGTATGGTTTTGTGCTAGTCATACGACTCCTATCCACGAGACGCTTGTTAAGGCTAAAGTTTCACTCCTAAATATTGTAAAAAAATTTAAATTTTGGCACTAAAATTACACTAACGAGTATTTCTCTTAGTTTTATTACATACCTACCATCAAATAAACAAACACAAGTGCAATAGTATCCTATAAGGTATCATCATTTACCCTCCCCTTACACTTAGGATGAAAATTGTCCCCAATGTTCAATTAAAGGATGTAAAAGTAAAATAGGTAAAAGAATGAAAACAAATACTCCCCTGATTCGTTCGGTGTGGATAGTGTGTTAACAAGGTTAGATCTTCCTCCAAGAAAATGAACGTTCAAAGCTTCCCTTCCAGAAATATAAATCATCTTCTTGTCATATATAACCTGTTAAACCTGACAAAACAATCAAAGCAACCTCGCGTAAAATCGGCGGCAATCTATACACTAACAAATCCTAGAAAGCAATTTAAGATATAATGCTTATGGAATGAATGTTTGCAGATTTCCTATAATTTATAAAACTAAAGAATTAACAAAAACTTTTAAGACTCTGTTAGAAAAATAAAACTTGCCAAATTTCCAGAATTTTACACGTGACGCCGTCAGGTGTTAAATCCTAATGCTGTCAGAAGTGACCTTCAGAAATCCTTATGTTAAGTTTCCAGAAAATTTCAAGAAAAACTTATGTCCTACTTCCTGGAAAATCCTGCAAAACATCATTATGACTCGATACAAGCATTTGACTCTAATAAATACTAATATATATATATTCATTTAATATTGTGGCGAATCATGATCATTTCCATTCTTAGAAACAAATTGGGGGTTTCCCCTTACACTTAGCGTTTGCAAAATACCTTTATATGAAGTTAAGATGAAGTTAAACAACAAAATAAAGCATTTTCACAATTTAATTTTGAAACATGATCTACCAACAATAAAAATAAAACATGCATACGGAAACAAATAACAATCAAACAAATAAAAACACACAAAACATGGGTTGCCTCCCAAGAAGCGCTTTTCTTTATTTACGAGTCTTGTAGCTAGACTCAAGGTCATGGGTAGTTACGTGACCTCATCATTGGTCTCATTCTCTAGATCATCTCCAATCTTAGTTTTGTATTCCGGGCCTAGTTGCAAACATTCCTTATAGAAACTGAGTATTCTACTCATGACATTACTCCTCTACGCCTATCCTCATCATTCCTATAGTAAACCACTTGCTTGTGTTCCTTTTGTAGGTTTAATAGAAGACGGTATTGTTCAATCTTGTAGGGCATTTGGTAAACAATCTCATCATTCTCATCCTTGAATCTAACTATCCCTAGGGATGGGTCATAACTCATCTTAGAGGCCTCAATAAACGGTTTTCCGAACACTACTTGACTTAGGCAACCATCTATTACCGGACGAATATCCTCTACAATCACAAAGTCGGTAACATAAATGAAGTTTCCTACAAAGACATGTAATCCTTTCACTCTTCCTACAAAGTTGCTCATCCAATTCATGTTGGGCATCATCCTATATCCAAGTTGCTACTTCATTACCCAATTATAATAGGTCCTAGTCATGATGTTTATAGGAGACCTAAGATTAATGTAAGCTTTCCACATGTGCATATGCCCAATGTTGCATGGTATGTTGATGTTAGAGGGATCACCTACTTTAATAAGGGGTGAACCAAGAACGTATGGTGTCTCGGGATCATCGAATAGATCCTTGTGATATTCTCGTTCTTCCTTGGTGGGTAACTTATCAAAGTATTCTTCTACGTTTTCTACTTCCTCTAACTTTTCTCCCTTAATATCCTCAACTTCCTTAATTTCATCCTTAGTCCCGGTTTCTATTCCAACTACATCCTTGTCACTTTCTTCTATATTCTTATCTATTGGCTTAATGGTAACAACGTTGACAAAGTGGACGTGTTTGGATGATGAGGGGTCTTTAATTTGGATTCCGCTACTAGTGTCCCTAGTGTCCTTCCTAGGTGTAGTTAGCACTTTGTTGTTGAGGGCTTTCAACACGTTGTCAATCTTATTGGTCATCCCCGTTTGTTGTTGATTGAATTTCGTTTCAAACTTAGATATGCGAGCTTCTTGAGATGCCATAAACTTGGACATCAATCCTTCAAGATTATTGGTACTACCATAGTTATTGGAAGGATTGTTGTTGAAAGTATGGTTAGATAGTGGACCATTTGGTTGGTAATGATTAGGTAGATTGGAAGAATTGTTTTGGGGCATGTTTTGGTTTTGTTTCCACCTAAGGTTCGGGTGATTTTTCCAAGAAGGGTTGTAGGAATCACCGTAGGGGTTTGGCACGGGTCTGAAAGTGTACCACTTGTCTCCCGATTCATTGGTACGCGAGGATGCGTAATCTGCAAAAGCTTGTCCGGGGAGTTCCATGCAATCACGAGTGTCATGGGGACCACTACATAATTCGCATGAAGAAGTGATTTTGTTCACTTAGCTTGAAGGCTTAGGAGCTTCGTAAGATTTCATGAGAAACATGACTCGGTCCTCAAGTTCCATGATCCGACGGTCGGGAGTGCTAGAATTTTTCGAAGGCAAAGATATTGCCTTGACCGTTTTGTTCAAATCACAGGGATCATTCCAACTTTTGTTGTCATAGAGAACAAGATCTTCTATGAGTTCCCATGATTCTTCCGCACCTAGATCACGTAGCTTGCCACCGGCCGATTTGTCAATGGTTCACCTTGTGGAGAGATCGATATGGTCATAGAAGATTTGGACTTGGAGCTAAAGATCTATGCCATGATGAGGGACTTTTTGGAGTAAGTCCTTGAAACGAGTCCATGCTTCATATAGATTTTCACCTTGACGTTGTTGGAACATCAAGATATCATTTCTAAGCTTGGTAGTTCTCCCCGGTGGGAAAATTTGAGCAAGAAAACGAGTGGTGAGATCATCCCATGAGGTGATGGATCCCGCGGGTAAACGTTCAAGCCATTGACTAGCTTGATCATGTAGAGAGAATTGGAATAAACGTAATAGGGTCGACTCTATAGTTACAACATCAAGGTCTATGGAATCTATGATTTTAAGGAAATCCTTGAGATGTTGATTAGGATCTTCGGAACAAAGTCCATGGAATGCACATCCGCTTTGCACCAACCGGATGGTTTCGGATCGCAAGGGGGACATACTGGCTCCTTGAGTGAGCTCAATAGTGTTTCGATAGCCTTGGTGGCTAGGACGGGAATACTCTCCTAAAGTTCGGGGCCTAGGAGGTTGGTTTGCTAGTGGTGGGCTTTGTGGGTGGTTTTGTTGTGGTGGGTTGATGGGTTCAAAGATGTTACCACCTTCGATGATGTCGGATGGTAAAAGTTACGAAGAAAGGAACGAAGAATGAGATAGACTAAAGAAAACCTAAAAACTAAAATAAAAATCTTTCAAGAAAGGAATCTAGAAAGTAGACCTAATAAAAAAAAATCCTAACCTAGACAATTAATATTTCCCCGGTCTGCGGCGCCAAAAACTTGATATGTGGGAATTAAGCCCTCGCAACAGGTTTTACCTCTCAAGGGATCTTGAGAAGCATACAACCCCCACCAGGCAGTGTACCTGATCGTTGTAGTATAGTATAGTAACAAGTAGCGGGGGATTGATCGTTCAACTCAGGAACAGTGTCGCTAGGATTAGAAAGCCTACTAAACTAGGTCTAGAGGTGAGGGATGATTCTTTTTGTATTTTTATATTTTATGAAAGCAAGTAAAATCTCGAGTTTTGAAAGAGTGGGCGGAATTAGTTGCTAGCCAACTAACACAATTAATCTGAAGATGCAAACAAAATAAAATAACAAGAATGAAAATAAAACTATTATACTAATGTTGTGGAAACAATAATGAGGAAAGTTGTGTTTCCTTAGATTTCATTACTCCCAAGATATCTTTTACAGGTTGATTAGTTTTTACAATTGCATGGATGACGGTTCATATTCCTTAATACTAGTCGTAGGGCCGTGTACAGTATTCCCTAACTCTATAAGATCCTACTTCACTCCTATGTCAAGCCGTTAGAAGCTCCTAACATACGATCATTAGAATTCTCTTACGCATTAAATACAACCAAAAATCGTAGTACACCTCCGATCATGTTTCTTAAGACGTTCAAGCAAGTTACCAATGGAAGTCTGCCAGTTTTCTTAAGCCTAACATCGAATACAATCATCCGTAACAATTATAAACAAACAATAAACCCATAATTAACATCTAGGTTTCACTACATCTAAGCAAACACATGAAAATCTAGCCTAGCATGTTAAAGAGAAGACAAGCGTAAGATATAATCACACAACACACAGACATATTGAATGATTTGAATGAATACTTATCTTCAATTGAACATGGAAGAATCAAGGGGTTGAAACCCTTGAAAAGCTGATAAAATTCGGACTAGGTTTTATTCCATCAAAGTTGCACACTAATGAATGAAAATTAGAAAACTATATATAGAGTTTACATCTTGACGGCGTCATGTATTAGCTCGTGACGCCGTCAACTCGCCGCCATGATAAAATTCATATTGCCTAGATCTATTTGTGACACCGTCATGTAAGAATTTACTCTGGGCCGTCATGTGTAATTGGACCCTGACGACCTTGGTGACGCCGTCAGGCCATAAGCTTGAAAACTCTCTGAGCCGTCACGTTATAAGTCCATATCCACCTCTTTTTTTAACTCTTAAGGCCGTCAAGGAAATTTGAGACTTTGCCGTTTTCTTCACTTTTATGCTCAAAAAACATCCAAAATCCTTCCTTTTCCAGATTTCTCTCCAAAAGTACCTAAAATGACAAAAGGAACGATTTAGGGCAATATTTGATCAAATAATCTCGAATTCGGGCTTAATTGACCCCTTAAAAGCGGTACGCTTTTCGCCTCATCAAAAAGGGAAAAGGAAAGTGTAAGATAATGGTCGGGAAAGGGAAAGTTAAACAAAATCAATCCCCCCAAATTATTGGGTAATGATCCATTCCCCACAATTGGGTAACGGGTCATTGCATTATGCTTTACCAAGCATATTTTTTCATTACCTTTCCCATTCTTCAATTCACCCCCTGTAACCCCTTACCAAGCATTAGGGGTGTTCAAAAAACCCGAGAAACCAACAAACCGCTCAATCCGAAACAGAAAAAAACCCAAAACCGAAGAAACTAAAACCGAACCGAACCGCCCCGTGAACACCCCTACCAAGCATGCCCTAAAATACAAATGTAGCTTTAATACTTACTAATTTTAAAACTTTTACTACGTTTTACTTTTAGCTTTTATACTTTTAATAATTAACTTATATTTTAAACTTATAATACATACAAAGAGTATTAAACACACTTCACTTTTAAACTTATAATATGCAGTATGCAAAGCTTGTCTAATACGCTTCACACACTTCCACATAATCCTCTCTTTCTCTCTCACAGTTATAAAACTCACTCGGTTACAATTGACCAAGTAAACGGATCTAGGGTTTTGATCATTTATTCTTAGTTTTGTCTTACATTTGTTAGAGACTTGTTACTTTATGTATTAGATTTATGTTGTGTTGTTTTTGCTAATAATTAGAGCAAAAGAGATATTAAGGTGTGTTTGGATTAGCTTATTTTGTGTGGTTATCGGCATATTAAGTTTTAGGAAAGTTAATAAGCTCACTGTTTGTTGGCTTATTAGCTTATACACTTAAAATAACATAGGCTTATTGGCATCCGCAAATCTCAAAAAGCTGATAAGATCATAAATTAATATAATCCAAATACCCCCTTAGAGCTATTTATTCTTAGGCTTAGTGTCACAACCCACAATTTCAGGTCATTTTTCCAAACTTCGATATTCTACTATTCACAAATTACTATTCATCGATCACTATTCATCGTTTTACTATTCATCATTTTTGAGGTCAATTTGACATTCCGAGACATATTCAGGAATTTTACTATTCACTTGACACTATTCATTTCCGAGAGAAAACCACTATTCACGTGCATTATTCATGTCATCGTAAATTTTGTTTACGAGTGTTCAAATTCGTGTAACCGTATTGGTTCAGGAGCGAATTCATGCATTATTGTCAGGGACATTTCATACGGACTAGAAATAGTCGACATATCATTATTAGGGCACTTGCATACTATTCCACTCGTAGGATAATTAAATTTATACTTTTGGTACGATTAACGATTTACGTACGTTTATTTTAAATAAACGCTAATACGCGAACTATAAATGTGTCTAACATGTCCGACACTCCCGACTATGATCCCAATACATTTTTATACTCATTTCTATAATATAAAAACTATAATATTCATTTACCCGGTATTTTGGAAATTTAACCATTACGTATCGTACGTTTAACTTAATAACGCCGGTTTTCACCAAAATTAAACGACAATCACCCTAACTCTCCGTACTTGTACCCGACTTATTTTTACAACTTTTATAACTTTATTACGTCCCAAATAACTTCAACAAAACTTATTTTTAACAAACCCGGTACCCGATTAAACCTTAAACCTAAACCTAACCTAACTATACTTAACTACTAATACTAATTTTTACTAACTAACCACCCAACACATCCCCCCTTTCCCTCCCCAAAACCGGCCAACCCCCCCCCCCCCCCCCCCCTAAAAGGTCTTCCAACTTTAATATCTCACCAAACAAATTAAATGTACACCTAACTTATGTCTCTAGTATATATTAAACTTTTTCACATTAGTTATCACTAAAATCACTTTTTACTTACACTTAGCAAGTTTTTCTCTCATTTTCTTTGGTGTTTGGTTCGATTTGGGATAAACAAGGAGCAAGGAGGGTAAATTTTACAAGATCATATTATAAACTAGTTAGTATAATCATCCTTGTTAGAGTTTTGAAATAAAAACTCAAGGATTAGTAAGCTTTTCATCATCTAAACTCTCTAAACCACCAAGTAAGTATACAAACTCATTTTTATGATTTTTACAAGTTATTATTATGTTCATATAATTTTCTTACAAGATCTTACACATGTATCAACTTGTACCACTTCATTTTTGTACATATTAACTTTGAAGCCCTAGAAATGGAAACATATGAAACTCTTGTTAGACCTAGTGGTTTGATGATATTTAAGGACCCATGACACCCTAAGAAGGTGTATGGTAGGATTAGATTAGCTTTGTGGTGTTTGAAAGTGGATTGGTGGAGGATGGAACTAGTTTAGAGACTTGGAAATGATTTTTGAAACTTTTGAAATACCTACTGTCCCTATTTTAAATTCGTGGGAAAATCAGTAGATGGTGACTAAGTTTTGACCAAAGATTTAGAAAATACATTCAAAAACGAAACTTTAGGCGAAAGAACGGATTAAAACGAGTTTATAACGAAGGAGTTATGATTTTTGCAAACTTAACGACGAAAACTACTTTTCCAGAAAACTGCTTGCTGTTGGGCAGAATACGATGGGTATTTTGAAGCATTAAACGTAACCTAAAAGAGCCGAGTTGTCTAAAATATACTAGTATATACAAAGACGAATCCGTGGACATAAAGAACAAGGAAAACGAGCCTAAAACGACAAAGTTATACCCATTCTAACATCATCAAACTATATATATATATATATGGATACAAATAAAAATAATAACGTACGCGCTAAACGGTATATTTTCTAGTAAATATTACAAAGGACTATTTTCTTATCAAACGAATACGTATGACCCGAGAGAATACTTATACGACTTAACGACATATTTCAAGGTTTTCAATACAAGGAATTTAACGCTAACGCTTTTTAACGAGATAGTACGACAAGCTATATACTCCTATATAAGGACTTATTTTCCTAAGTATGGAATCTATTTTTCTACGACGATAACTAGTATTTTCAAATTACGAGTGGTATGAGTATCATGTGCATGTGCATTCCTTTCATTACGGCTTGATCTAAGTTAGATCATGGTTATTCATTTAGGTTGCGGCTAGTACTCGCGCCTCATTGTCCCGACTACTTTCACCTCATTGCACCATCTTTGTACCATTACTTCGAGGTGAGTTCTCATAGCCCCGTTTTTAGTACTTATTTGATTTTAAATCCCACGGGGGAGAATACATTGCACAATTATATTATTTTTGTACATGCCCAAGTATTAAATTCCATACATTGCTTAAGTTGGTAGTACTATCACTTCAAGTCCCCTTTATTATCATGGACCGTTAATTATATTGCCAAGCGAGAGTGAGTGGATAGATCTATCGAGGGTGACTCCTCCATTCGTGTTTGGGTTGCTCCATAAGGAAAACGAATGCATTTCATGTCTGAATATTTAGAGTGCCTGATAAACACTCCTTTGGGGCCAATTTTAGTTCGTCGAGCTTCGGTGCCATGAGCTTAAGAGACAATGTAGCACTTTTGACATTTTAGTACTTTACTTTATACTTGTGGCTTATTGTACATACGATTTAACTTATAAACCTATGATTATTCACCAACTTTATGTTGACCGTTTTTCGCAATGTATTTCTCAGGTTATTAAGGTAGCTCATGTTGCATACATTTGGACCTTCATGGAGTCGCGGAGTCGACGCGTCTCACTATATTTTCTGCACTTATGAAACGTTTGATCTTGTTGAACTTATTTTAACTATTTTGACAAACTCTTTTGGGACCTAAGCTTTGTAAACTCTGAATGAATTGATGATCAAACGCAGTATTTTCTAAACGACACATTAGGTCGTTCAATATAACGGTAAACTATGGTGCTATGACAGTCACTCCCAGGTATTCCATTCCGCTGCCATTCAGGTATTTTGGGGGTGTGACAGATTGGCATCAGAGCTAAGGTTATAGCGAACTAGGATGTATCTTGGACCCTAGACTATAACCACATCATCATAGCATCTCATCTTTTCATCATAGGTGCATATTCACTATACATGTTGTTTTACGCACACACTGTGCAAGTTATTCATACCCATACTCATATATATATATATGATTATATTGACCTGGTTCACAAGTGACATGTCTTCAGATACCCACGCTGTTATCCCTTCATCGGATTCCGACATTGAAGATGCCTTGTCATCTTCCACTACCATTATACCACCAGTTACACGTACACCACCATTAGCACTATTGAATTGTCATAAGAGCGAGGTTCTCATTCAGCCCATACATAGAATGCCGTTTGGTAGAGTATTCAGACTTAATTTTAATGGACTTATTTGGATGCTTATTACAAGGGAGATAGCATGTTTTATTTCCTTCACTAGTAGGACGCTTACTACTTAGGTACTACCACCACCGTCAGTTACTTATTTCACTATTGGTCGTCCCATAGTGCGTACTTCAACTTTACCTCTTGGATATCGCGAGATAGCGCGAAAGAGGGTAGTATCCCATTCACTATTATCACCATTATCTCCTAACTCATCACTAGGATCTCATTGTCATCAATGTTATCCTCATCCTTTAGAATACCACCATTGTCATTTCCCTTTTCCATTTTCACTTGCCATGAATTAGATAACGCCTTGTGGATAATACCAAGAATCGCGGACTCAACAGGAACCTCCGCAACGTCAAGAAGTCTCTAGACTAGACTTATGTCTTTACTAGCTGTTACTATTTTCCTAGCCACGAGAGGTGTGGCATAGTTCGAAGAAACTTGTAGTATTTTGATTGATGTACGAACGGAATCATCAAGTATTGACTCTACTATATGGGAATGGTTGTCCTATCTATGATATTGGCCCATATAGACCGAAACCTTCATGTATTATATTCATGTGTTATGAATATGATGATTGTTATTACCGATTAATTCTCATGGACTCTCATGATTTGATGGAAATAGATTTAAGCAAACCACTCCAAACATGACGCAAGCTGCTGTTGGACAACCCATTTCCAGGAACGTAACTACCGCCCTCACCAAGGAACTTACTCACGTGGAATTTATGGGCTGTAATCCCTCCTCCTTTAGCGGAAATATAGACACAAAGGGATTTCTCAAATGGTTCGAAGAATTAGAAACAATCTTTCAAAGTGGTGACTGCCGTAAGGGAGACAAAGTTAAGTTCGCCACTTGCACTTTTCAGAAGCATGCCCAGAAATGGTGGACTAAGTATGTCCAGGTAGTAGGAGTTGATGCTGCTTACTCACACTCTTGGGAGAAACTAAAAAGGATGATGAGTTTGAAGTTCTGTGTGAAAAGCGAATTACAAGCAATTGAACAAGAAACACTAAACCTTACCATGGAAGGAGATGATGTTGTCAAGTATACTGCTTATTTTTATGATTTTGATCGACTAGGCTCTGCAATGGATGAACCGGAAAGCAAGAGACTTGAAAGGTACGTCGGAGGACTTTCTCCTGAAATTCGTAGGATGGTCATCGCATGTGAACCCAATACCATGTCTGAAGCTATCCAGATGGCAATCGAAACAAAGGAACTCATAGTTCGCGACAAGACATCGGGAGACAATAATAACAACAAGAGAAAGTGGGACGGTAATCTGGATGCTAATGCTTCTCAACAACCGTTTAAGATACAACAAGTGGTGGAGACCTGTGTTGTGGGGTCAAGCCAAAAGAAAAGGTATGTTGGTAAATTACCCGAGTGTAACAAGTGTCAGTTTCATCACAAAGGATCTTGCCCCTCTCAATGTAAGAACTGCCAAAAGCTTGGACATGAAACCAAGGATTGCAAGGCTCCCACCCTCGCAAAGCATCATAAACTCTCGGTAACCTGCCGCGAGTGTGGAGTAGTGGGACACTTCAGGAGTGAATGCCCGGAGTTGGGAAACCAGAATTGGAAGAAGAAGTTCATGTTTTAAAACCATAGTTCGAGCCCTCTAGGGTTGTACTTTCTTTTGGTACTTTCTATAAGTACGTTGATGTAACCTAGTTATATTAAGCACTTTCCTATCTAATGTAATGACTATCTTCTGTTACCTCTGTGATAACCGTAGCCTTTGTTCATTCCATTTTCTATTGCAATGGCGCAATTTTCAATCATTTAGCAACATTATACCATTGTCTTATTAGGGATTTGACCGATTTCGTATTTGACGGATTAATAGATTATTACCAACCCATAGGATTTACCCATGTATCCGATAAACCATTCAACGAGTTTTATTTCCAACTATTTTACTGCCTTATGGGGAAATTGTTTTTACCAAATTTCTAAAATAAGCCGTTTTGTTACGATACTATAAACTGGTTTTTCCGATATTACGCCAAATATTTACTATTATTACGCGAACCAATTTTTATGTTACTCTGAAAGGAAATATTTAGTATACTATGTTTAATAACAACGCGTTGAACACCATCTAAAGCTTTTGAGAAAAATAATATTATTTTGATTAAATCAAGCATCGCATCATTAGTCCTCAACTATACATAGCCTGATCACCTATGTATAATTCAGGAAGGATTATGCCATGAAGGAAATAGTTACTTTATAAAGTATTGTTAATAACAATCTTCATCCAAAAGCGTTTTAAACAAATAAACTCTTTTATAAATGTCTCTTTCTGACGAACTCTCCCTGGATACTTACCCCACCTGTCACCCACTTAGCCATTAAGTTGGATTGTTCCATTGACTTCTTTAGGAGAGACTTACCATATCAAGTACTAGGAGGATTCCTTGATACAAGAAAAACAATAAAAGGATTACGGAACTATTATACCTAGACTGAGAAAAATTTATAACTCAACAACAATCTTAAGATACCAAGCGAACATCCGACTCACCATCTCTGACCTAGTTGTCCGATTTTATTATTCAAAGGTACTAGCTAGACTGAGCTACGGGATCAAACACATTGTGAAGGTACGCTAAGCAATACCATGGGAATAAACCAAGCCTCCTAACCGATACTGTAGAGCGATTTGATTTAAACATGGTCTCATCCATACGCAAACTTCCCTATAATAAGTTTCACCAAGGAAAATTGATTTGAGTTAAGGGTATCGATATAGATTCCCTCAAGGAATTGTGATCTCAAGAAATTCTAAATAACCTCACCTATACATCAAGAGAGGCATCAGGCCCAAGCATATCTCCCCAGCTACATGTGAAGACAGTACGGAAATTCATCGACAAAGTATAAATTGAAACCCTCATATTGCCAGCAGGATGGCAATTTCAGCGATAAACCATCTCAAGACTTAAGTTGGTTGAATACCTAGGCTTGTAGTTCTGCCCGATAATCGCCAATAGGCATTTTCTAATGTCAGGAACCGAATGTTAGACACCTATGCATTTATGCGAATATTTCCTATCCCACTATTTTATCCTTGTTAGTATTTTTACTTTTAAATGAAGTTGATTTCAAAATTGTGTCCATACAAATCACATATATCGTGGAAAATAATTTTGAATTGCCTATTTTGAATAAATACGACCTTTTTTAGCCAATATTTACTTGAACCATTATACAATGAGAAATGTTTAAACATCAAACTTTGGTAAACAGTTCTATTCACAACATGTTTGAAAACCGCGTCACATTTCATAACTATTAAATTTTGAATCATCTATAAAGCTAATATTGAGTATACCATTTGTTCCATTTTCTAAATTTGTTTATTCAGAAAAAGATTTCGACCAAAAACTCAAAAATCGCGAGATAAATTTTGAAAACAAATCACCATACTATATCGCTTATGCATTTAGGGCTTTGTGACTTGACAATAAGGAATATTGGAATAGGTGATGAAGGAAATTAGGAGGAACACCATAGAACGATTACAAACGTCAGTAATGAAGACCAAGCACAGTAGGCAACGAATGACATATGTCTTAGCAAGTCATTAGACCAAAACACAAGAAATCAAAGTTTGTTACCCATAGCCTATCCCCTTTATATGACGCTGAGTTCGAAAGACGTAACGTGGAGGAATTAGTCACAAGATTTATTGTACCGTTTCAATTATTCCTGATAAAGGTGATCGAATCACCTTGGACTACTAGCAATCATTTTAAGATTTCCTTCGGAACCCCATTTAAATGTAAACACCGCCTATTATCCTCAGATCGATGGTCATAACGAGAGAACGATTCAAACATAGGAAAGTTATACGCAGAGTATGAGTGATTGACTCTAGAAATGGTTGGACTAATCATTTACCATAAATCGGATTCTTTTACAACCATAGTTATCGCGCGAGCATAGAGACTACACCATTTGAGGCACTTTATGGTCGAAGTACCAATTACCCGTTTATCAACCGAAATCGGAAAGTTAAATTCACTGGTCTAGAACTAAACCATGGAACAACAAAGGAAATTTCACAAGTCAAGAACCAGTTACAAACAACGAGAAACTGGTAGAAGTTAGGTTGGTACATGACGCACATCATACGGATGGGGTATCCTTGAACAAGCAAATTTACAAGATTCACGTGAAAGCATGAACTAAATTGAAAGCTTTGCCTTGGAGAGGCATGATACGATTTTAGTAACACGAAGGATTTAACCTTTAGTATATTGGACCATTTCAGATGCATGTTAGGATCGACCAGCTGAAATATAAGATTGGAGTTCTGACAGAGTTCAGCAACATATATTACCCATATTACATTATAAACCTGAAGAAGCACTGATCATCTATTGACGAACCGAACTCGGAAAAAGCCAAACTCACTATTCCAGTAGGCATTCATGAAATAACCAGAAATTCCTACAAGTCAAGGATCAATTACAAATTCCATAAAATTGTAAACCATTAAAACCTCAAGTTGGTAGCCAGATCACGTTGAAAGTTCTGCCTAGGAAAGGCATGATATTATTCGGAAAGATTTGGAAAGTTAAAACCGATATACACTGGACCATGTAATAATTCAGACAGAGTAGGCCTTGTAGCCTTCAGACTTGAGCCTTGTTAAAGAATAGCCGGATTACACAACTATGTTTCACCTATTTGAATCCAGGAAATGACTTTCAGATTAGTCAATCATAATCCCATTTGGAAGGGAATCCAACCTTGAGACAAACGTAAACTTGGAATAGAACCATTAGAATGCATGGACCGTGAGGTCGAACGGTTGAAGCAAAGTCAAATTCCTATCGTGAAAGTTCGCTGGAATTCTTGAAAAGGACCCGAATTTACTTGGGAACGAGAAGACCAAATACGACGCAAGTATCCACAACTTTTCACCGAGCCTAGTACCGAGACCAACACTGACTGAATTCAGGGACTGAATTCCTTTTTGGATGGGCGACTGTCACAACCCACAATTTCAGGTCATTTTTCCAAACTTCGATATTCTACTATTCACAAATTACTATTCATCGATCACTATTCATCGTTTTACTATTCATCGTTTTTGAGGTCAATTTGACATTCCGAGACATATTCAGGAATTTTACTATTCACTTGACACTATTCATTTCCGAGAGAAAACCACTATTCACGTGCATTATTCATGTCATCGTAAATTTTGTTTACGAGTGTTCAAATTCGTGTAACCGTATTGGTTCAGGAGCGAATTCATGCATTATTGTCAGGGACATTTCATACGGACTAGAAATAGTCGACATATCATTATTAGGGCACTTGCATACTATTCCACTCGTAGGATAATTAAATTTATACTTTTGGTACGATTAACGATTTACGTACGTTTATTTTAAATAAACGCTAATACGCGAACTATAAATGTGTCTAACATGTCCGACACTCCCGACTATGATCCCAATACATTTTTATACTCATTTCTATAATATAAAAACTATAATATTCATTTACCCGGTATTTTGGAAATTTAACCATTACGTATCGTACGTTTAACTTAATAACGCCGGTTTTCACCAAAATTAAACGACAATCACCCTAACTCTCCGTACTTGTACCCGACTTATTTTTACAACTTTTATAACTTTATTACGTCCCAAATAACTTCAACAAAACTTATTTTTAACAAACCCGGTACCCGATTAAACCTTAAACCTAAACCTAACCTAACTATACTTAACTACTAATACTAATTTTTACTAACTAACCACCCAACACATCCCCCCTTTCCCTCCCCAAAACCGGCCAACCCCCCCCCCCCTAAAAGGTCTTCCAACTTTAATATCTCACCAAACAAATTAAATGTACACCTAACTTATGTCTCTAGTATATATTAAACTTTTTCACATTAGTTATCACTAAAATCACTTTTTACTTACACTTAGCAAGTTTTTCTCTCATTTTCTTTGGTGTTTGGTTCGATTTGGGATAAACAAGGAGCAAGGAGGGTAAATTTTACAAGATCATATTATAAACTAGTTAGTATAATCATCCTTGTTAGAGTTTTGAAATAAAAACTCAAGGATTAGTAAGCTTTTCATCATCTAAACTCTCTAAACCACCAAGTAAGTATACAAACTCATTTTTATGATTTTTACAAGTTATTATTATGTTCATATAATTTTCTTACAAGATCTTACACATGTATCAACTTGTACCACTTCATTTTTGTACATATTAACTTTGAAGCCCTAGAAATGGAAACATATGAAACTCTTGTTAGACCTAGTGTTTTGATGATATTTAAGGACCCATGACACCCTAAGAAGGTGTATGGTAGGATTAGATTAGCTTTGTGGTGTTTGAAAGTGGATTGGTGGAGGATGGAACTAGTTTAGAGACTTGGAAATGATTTTTGAAACTTTTGAAATACCTACTGTCCCTATTTTAAATTCGTGGGAAAATCAGTAGATGGTGACTAAGTTTTGACCAAAGATTTAGAAAATACATTCAAAAACGAAACTTTAGGCGAAAGAACGGATTAAAACGAGTTTATAACGAAGGAGTTATGATTTTTGCAAACTTAACGACGAAAACTACTTTTCCAGAAAACTGCTTGCTGTTGGGCAGAATACGATGGGTATTTTGAAGCATTAAACGTAACCTAAAAGAGCCGAGTTGTCTAAAATATACTAGTATATACAAAGACGAATCCGTGGACATAAAGAACAAGGAAAACGAGCCTAAAACGACAAAGTTATACCCATTCTAACATCATCAAACTATATATATATATATATGGATACAAATAAAAATAATAACGTACGCGCTAAACGGTATATTTTCTAGTAAATATTACAAAGGACTATTTTCTTATCAAACGAATACGTATGACCCGAGAGAATACTTATACGACTTAACGACATATTTCAAGGTTTTCAATACAAGGAATTTAACGCTAACGCTTTTTAACGAGATAGTACGACAAGCTATATACTCCTATATAAGGACTTATTTTCCTAAGTATGGAATCTATTTTTCTACGACGATAACTAGTATTTTCAAATTACGAGTGGTATGAGTATCATGTGCATGTGCATTCCTTTCATTACGGCTTGATCTAAGTTAGATCATGGTTATTCATTTAGGTTGCGGCTAGTACTCGCGCCTCATTGTCCCGACTACTTTCACCTCATTGCACCATCTTTGTACCATTACTTCGAGGTGAGTTCTCATAGCCCCGTTTTTAGTACTTATTTGATTTTAAATCCCGCGGGGGAGAATACATTGCACAATTATATTATTTTTGTACATGCCCAAGTATTAAATTCCATACATTGCTTAAGTTGGTAGTACTATCACTTCAAGTCCCCTTTATTATCATGGACCGTTAATTATATTGCCAAGCGAGAGTGAGTGGATAGATCTATCGAGGGTGACTCCTCCATTCGTGTTTGGGTTGCTCCATAAGGAAAACGAATGCATTTCATGTCTGAATATTTAGAGTGCCTGATAAACACTCCTTTGGGGCCAATTTTAGTTCGTCGAGCTTCGGTGCCATGAGCTTAAGAGACAATGTAGCACTTTTGACATTTTAGTACTTTACTTTATACTTGTGGCTTATTGTACATACGATTTAACTTATAAACCTATGATTATTCACCAACTTTATGTTGACCGTTTTTCGCAATGTATTTCTCAGGTTATTAAGGTAGCTCATGTTGCATACATTTGGACCTTCATGGAGTCGCGGAGTCGACGCGTCTCACTATATTTTCTGCACTTATGAAACGTTTGATCTTGTTGAACTTATTTTAACTATTTTGACAAACTCTTTTGGGACCTAAGCTTTGTAAACTCTGAATGAATTGATGATCAAACGCAGTATTTTCTAAACGACACATTAGGTCGTTCAATATAACGGTAAACTATGGTGCTATGACAGTCACTCCCAGGTATTCCATTCCGCTGCCATTCAGGTATTTTGGGGGTGTGACACTTAGGTTGACTATCTATTATAAGAAGTATGTTGCATTTGTCTTGATAGAACAAGGAAGAACATGCTGTCTTGTTTTTGCGAATAATTAGAGCAAAAGAGATATTAAGATTTGCTTGGATTAACTTATTTTATCTTAGGCTTAGGTTGACTATCTGGTATAAGAATTATGTTGCATTTGTTTTGAGAGAATAAGGAAGAAAAGTGGCAGATGTGTGTGCGAATATTTAGGCTAAAACACCCAAGTATCAAAGATGGAACATGTATCAATGATGGGTGAACAGACACCACTTTCAAGTATGAACATAAACTTGTTTTGGTGTTGTTCATCCATTGTTGATTCATCTTTGCTCTTTGTCTTCGTATTCCAGCATGTTGGTAGGTTATGTTGTTGTTGGCTAGGGTAGAAAGGATGGTAGTTCATTGCATTCTTAATATAAATTTAATATGATTTCATTCATGCACGATTAGCACTCTAATGTCATAGAATCTACATAATTAATATGTATGTTCGTCACATCTAAGGGAGCAATATCAATAATTAGGGCATATCTATCTAGCGTTGTAGATGGTTCCATTGCTTAATTTGGAAAACGTCTACTACCGTATGTGTGGTTGATCTTGATCACAAGCTTTGGCTCTTTCAATAATGTAACTTGATTAAAACTTTTGTCCCGACAATGAAGATACATTCTTGAAAGTGCCAAAGCTTGTGATCAAGATCAATCACACAAACGATAGTAGACAATGTCCAAAAAACAAAGCAATGGAACCATTCTGCAACGTTAGATAGATCTGGCCACATCAAAGGTGTAACAACCTCTGATACCAATTGTGATCCTTTAAAAATAAGCTTTTGTGATCGTTTATGGGCTCAAGGTTGTTACACCTTTGATCTAGGATTTTGGCTATTTCGAGCACAATGATAATATTGACGGAATATTCTATGAAAGAAACAATACTATCACAACAAGGTTTTGCCAACTTTTCCCCGTTTGTTATTCCAACTAGCCCCAATACTACTTGATCATTAGTAGTATGTGTTATCTACACTATAACAAGGAATCAAAGATCCTTGAGGCTAAACAAACCTAACAACAAAAGACCCCATGTCTAATGTTCATCAGACCCTTCGTCTGATGTTCCCACACACACTCTTTTAGGTGCTTTACATTTTAACACACTTTGTGTTATTGTAATTTCTAAGTACGAAGCACCATGGAGGTGACGTTCACTTTGTTTCACTGTGAATCATGCACTCACCACCTTTTTTGTCTAAAGGGGTGTGATCTTCCTTTTATAACATAAGGAGATCATTATAAATTTGATAAGTCTTTGTCATCTACTATCTAGCTTATGACTCAGTCAACACGTATCAATGTTTACAACTCATTTAGAGTGTTCAATTTGATGACTGATAAAAGATATTATCTAGTGACTATGCACAAAATATCTTCTTCATCTTTATCCATTCAGTAGTATGACTCACTGATTAGCAGCAGTGTCAATCAGCAGAATCCATCAGCAGAATCACTTTCCAGTAGAAACGTTCTTCAGCAGAATTTCATCAGCAGAATCTTTTTGCTCTTCAGCAGAATCCATCAGCAGAATCTTTTTGCTTATCAGCAGAATCTATCAGTGGAAACACTCTTCAGCAGGATTGCACTTAGCGTATTTTGCTTATCTTTTCAGTATTCTTCATGTTTCATTCTTCTTGTTTATGATCATCAAATCTATTAAATTTATGGAATATTTAATTCCTATCATAGGAGATTATAGAGTTGGGGAAGTACGTACGCCACCCCACGAATGGTATTAAGGAATATAACCCGTCATCCACGCAACTGTAACAAACTATTAACCTATAAAAGATATCTAGGGAGTAGTGAAATCTAAGTAAACACAATTCTCCCATCTATTATTCACACCATATTAGTAATTAGCTTTAATTTACATTTTTGTTATTTTATTTTGATTTCATCTTTAGTTATTGGGTTAGTTGACTAGCAACTAATTCCGCCCATTCTTCTAAAACACGAGATTTTTACTTGCTTTTATAAAATATAAAAATACAAAAAGAATCATCCCTCACCTCTAGACCTAGTTTTTAGGCTTTCTAATCCTAGCGACACTATTCCTGAGTTGAACGATCAATCCCCCGGTACTTGTCACTACACTATACTACAACGATCAGGTACACTGCCTGGTGGGGGTTGTAAGCTTCTTGAGATCCCTTGAGAGGTAAAGCCTGGTGCAATTCCTACGCATCAAGTTTTTGGCGTCGCAGCCTGGGGAATAGTTATTGTCTAGGTTAGAATTTCTTTTTATTAGGTCTACTTGCTAGATACCTCTCTAGTAAGATTTTATTTTTATTTTTAGGTTTTCTTTAGTCTATCTTATTTCTTCGTGTCTTTGTTCGTAATCCCCACCATTCGTCATCATGGCAAACGACGAATTCTCTAACCTTAGAGTTACTAGGAGTCGTAGTTCCGCTAGAGACCTTGTTTTGCCCTATGCAGAACCTGATAGGGAAATGCGTAGGCTAAGATGATCTCTCTCAACACCTGAACCATCCAGCATAGCCATCGATTTTGATGCACCCCTTTCTGAAGAAAATTCAGAAAATCACCTTACAACCCCTAGCTCCTAATCCAACAACGATGTGAATACCCCCGCAACCCCCATTCCTAAGCGCCTTAAGGACTACTCCTCCCCAAATCCTCGTGGCTTCTCAAACGCCATTGTCTACCCAAACAAACACACCAATGAGGTCTTGCATGCGACCGATGTTTGGCTTGTCCGAAGTGTGTGCATGTTTTGTGGACTAGATGATGATGACCCGATTCAACATATCAAGGACTTCTTGAAAATAATAGACACCCACCATACGGATAGGGCTACTAGAAACACATCCCGATTACGATTCTTCCCGTTCACCGTTTATGAAAAAGCAAAAGAGTGGTATGATAAACTTCCCTCTGAATCTATTTTCACATGGGAGCAACTCATATTCAAATTTTATGAGAAGTTATTTCCAGCAGGAAAAACCTCGGCATTTAGGGATAGGATCCTCCGCTTTCGAAAAGGGGAGGACGAACCCTTCCATAAATCGTAGATTAGATTCAAGGATTTAATAAGACAAGTTCCCCATCATGGCATCGAACTCTGGCTTCTGGTCCAAATCTTCTACGACAATGTTTCCTCAATTGACCGGAACGGGATCAACAATTCTAGAAAAGGGAAATTAGCCAATCTCAGTGACGAGGAAGGGTGGAATAGGATTGAAGAATATGCTCAAGACCAGGATGACACTTGGGATGAACCTGAGTCAATTTTCAGCATGTCTGAAATCACATCAACACCTTCAAATCGGCTACGAAAAATTCACAAAAGAATGGAATACCTAGCTGGGTCGCAATTAACTAAACAACTTTCAAATCCTTACTTAATCTGCGACTACTATGGGGGCCCGCACGAGGTAGAGGAATGCGGAGGAGAACCCACGATTGAACATGCGTGCTTGTCAGGGGGTGACATCTACGCTGACCCCTCCCTTTTGCCTTTTTACCAAAACAACGATTACACCCTTTGGGGAAATCTGGTGAAGAGAAAAGAAGGAGAGGAAGACCCTGAATATAAAATCAGGAGCACTTTTGAAGATGACCTTGGTCACTTCACTCAAGAAAAAGGTTCAACAAGCTTAACTCCACCCTTGATAACCAGGACAGGCCATCAGTAAGCCAAAAAGACCCCATGCTCGCGATAACCACTCGAGCTGGAACAACAACCAAGGACCCCCTTACCCGAGCTCACATCCTATCACCCTCGATCCAAGCAAGCATTGCGAAGAGGAGGTTGATGTGAGCAGCAAGGCTCCCAAACAACCTCCCTTGGCGACCCCATCCCCATCGACTCCACCTAACCAACCTGTGAGAATCCCATTCCCATTCCGACTAAAAAACTAGAAAACTGAGAACGATAATAAAATATTCTTGTCATATCTAAAAGACTCAGTGATCACCATACCTCTCCTTGATGCTTGCTATCACATGCCAAAGTATAGCTTATACTTTAAAAAATTGCTCGCTAACTGAAAGAAACTCGAGGGTCTTGTGACTCTGGGGGAAGAATGTTCGGTGGTGACCCATCGAGGGCTACTAAAAAAGGTAGACGATCCAGGTAGCTTCACCTTGCCTTGTTCCATAGGATCTCTATCGATAAAGAATGTTCTTGCCGATTTAGGGGCAAGTATCAACCTCATGCCTCACTCCATGTTCCTTAAACTAGGATACTACGGATTAAAGCATACCCGTATGAACATCCAACTAGCCGATAGATCAGTCAAATACCCCGTAGGGATATGCGAGAATGTGCTAGTCAAGGTTGGAAAAATCAAATTCCCAGTTGACTTCGTAATCTTGGAGATGGAGGAGGATGACTTGGTACCCATCATCTTAGGGAGACCATTTCTTGCTACCGCCCATGCAGTCATTGATGTTCATGACGGCAAGTTAACCTTACAAGTAGGAACCGATAGCTTAACCTTCGACATTAAAGACACTATGGACCTCTCTCTCGAAGCAGCTAACAGGCTCTATTTCATTGGAGAGTTCGATGAACTCACGGATGTCATTGATGATTATGTTGATGAACAGATCGAGGAAGGCTGGTTATGGGATGAGAGTTTTCTCCCCTTGTTGGAGGTAGAAAAGGTGGAGGATGTTGGAGCAGTCTCCTTCTACGCTAGACAGGAGACCACTGAACATCTCGAACTTCGAAAATCCGAAAACAAGCTTAAGCCTTCTATTATCGATCCCCCTAAGCTAGATCTTAAAGAACTCCCTAACCACCTAGAGTATGCCTTCCTTCAGGGAGATGACCAACTGCCGGTAATCATAAACTCTTCCCTCGAACATGAACAAAAAAGTAAGCTCTTAGAAGTCCTAAAGAAATATAAGGGAGTGCTTGCATGGAGTGTAGCCGACATTAAGGGGATTGACTCAACTTTTTGCACGCATAAGATTCTTATGGAAGAAAATTATAAACCTACCGTGCAACCCCAGAGGCGGGTGAATCCCAACATTAGGGAAGTAGTGAAGAAAGAAGTCATCAAACTTCTGGATGCAGGATTAATTTACTCAATCTCGGATAGCCCGTGGGTTAGTCCTGTACCGGTTGTACCAAAGAAAGGAGGAATGACTGTGGTGAAGAACGAAAAGGGTGAGATGGTACCCCAGAGAACGGTTACTGGCTGGCGGGTATGCATCGATTATAGAAAGCTCAATGATGCCGAAAGGAAGGATCACGTTCCCTTACCATTCATTGACCAAATGTTGGAGAGATTATCAAGGCACGAGTACTACTGTTTCTTGGATGGATTCTCGGGATATTTCCAAATCCCCATAGCACCTGAGGACCAAGAGAAAACCACGTTTACTTGACCTTATGGAATGTTCGCCTACAAAAGAATGCCTTTTGGGCTGTGTAATGCCCCCACCACTTTTCAGCGATGCATGACCGCAATCTTTCATGAACTGATGGAAGACATCATGGAAGTTTTCATGGCTGGCGGGTATGCATCGATTATAGAAAGCTCAAACGTTGTGACGAAACCAACTTTGTATTAAATTGGGAAAAATGTCATTTCATGGTAAAAGAAGGGATTGCGTTAGGACATAAGGTCTCAAGGAATGGGATTGAGGTGGACCAAGATAAAGTGGAAGCTATATCAAAGTTACCTTATCCCATGACTGTTAAAGCAATACGCAGCTTCTTGGGCCACGCCAGGTTCTATCGGAGATTCATCAAAGATTTCTCCAAAATAGCTCGGCCAATGACTCAATTGCTAATGAAGGATGCCCCTTTCGATTTCTCTCAAGAATGCAAGGATGCATTCGATTTCCTAAAAAAGGAGCTCACGCAAGCTCCAATCATGGTTACACCCATCTGGGAGTTACCTTTCGAAATCATGTGCGATGCTAGCGATTATGTTGTCGGAGCTGTATTAGGCCAAAGGCGTGACAAGCTATTCCAACCTATTTACTACGCTAGCAAAACCATGAACCCTACTCAAGAGAATTACTCAACCATCGAAAAAGAATTATTAGCCGTAGTGTTCGCATTCGACAAATTCTGTCAATATCTTGTCCTTTCAAAGACAGTCGTTTTCACCGATCACTCGGCTCTCAGATATCTTTTTGTTAAGCAAGATGCTAAGCGACGACTAATTCGGTGGATCCTGTTGTTACAAGAATTTGACGTTGAAATCCGTGATAAAAAGGGGCAGAGAATTTGGCTGTTGATCACCTATCTCGTCTTGAAAATCCCCTTTATGAGCACGACAGAAGCGAGATTCGGGATTCATTTCCTGACAAACAACGCATGTCAATGACAGATTTTGAGCCTTGGTACGCTGATTTTGCTAACTATCTCGCAAGCAGACTCATTCCGGAACACATGACTAAATACGAGAAGAAAAGGTTCTTTGCCCAACTAAAATACTACTTCTGGGATGAACCATTTTTACTCCGAAGGTGTCCTGATCAAATAATCAGACGTTGTGTTTTGGGAGGTGAGGTAGTAAAAATCATGAGAGAATGTCACTCTGGCCCCTCTGGAGGCCATTGTTATAAATTGATCTAGGCTATATATGACATAATAATAACAATAACAATAAGCAGCGGAATAATCAAAACACAAATGTTATTATTAACAAGGTTTCTTCGTCATAATCTATACTTTATCATACACCAAAGCCCCAATGCTACGTGATCAAGTGTAGCACGGTTACACTCTAACAGCGATCTAAGATCGTTGAGGCTTAACACTAATCACCCTAGACGTTTTCCCATAAAACGTCTCAACACACACACACACCTTTCTAGGTTTACATTGTGACACACTTGAATGAATAAACCTATTCCCTGTATTCTCTTTATATAATAGAGAACTAGGGTTACAAAATACTACGAAGGACTATATTGAAATAATTTCTTTGTAAAGCAAGTGCTTTGTCTTTTGCATTCTTCACTTTGTCATCATAAGTCCTTTATCTTTCATATTTTGTCAATATCAACTTAAGTATAATTCCTAACAATCTTCCCCTAGTTGATACGACAAAACCAAGTAATCACGAACTTCCCCTGAAGCTAATATATATATGAAAGATAAATGAACTTCCCCTTAAACCATGCTATATCATCAAGGATCTTCAAGCTGCAATCTTCAAAGTATTCTTCTTCCCCTTTTTGTCATCATCAAATAGGGGACAAATGTAAGCAACCTTGATCTTCACAACCACAAATCAATATTACACATCCAATTCATCTTTCCAATGTTTCAAAGTCGCCCACCATTAAGTTTTCCGCATCTATAAATGGACTTAAAACAATAGAAATCCAAACCATCAGTAGTAATAACATTTAGCAGTAGCAAAAACCTTCATCTCGATGTAGCATATAAATGGTTAAATATTTAAACACTTAAGCTTCCCATGAAACCCATATGTTAACCATTTGTTGAATGTAGGCTCCATGTAATGATCACTGATGAAGAAAACTAAGTATAACCAACTTGATACGGAAGTAGAACAACCCAAACTTGTGCCTTATATCTTGTACTAAAATTGACTTTGAACGTATACTTAACGTATAGGGAGATTGCAATCTCTTGACAATAAACACTGAGCACAACAACGTAACTCCTTCAAGTGTTTGTCAATTCGTAGTCACCTGAACGAACAAACAAGTTACCCCATAGTGAAAAGGTATGAAAAAACACAAACCTGTGAAACTCCACTTCATCGTCAAATAGGTGATAAAAACCTTTCTTCGTAACCAATTAGAACAAATAAAAATGAGCATTTTGAATCTGTTAAGAACCAATAAATCAAAATCCATACTACTCTTGTGTGCGTGGCTTCCCCTCGTGTGTGTATTGGAACCACCTGTTCCAAATCAACTATATACTTTATAATAATCATGATTAGTCACCAGTTCAAATCATGAATCCCAAAAACAATGTGTTGTTACTGCCCTTGGATGCTTATCAGCTTCAAAACCAAAACTTCTTGTGTGTTTCAAACTCCATAAACAATTAGTATTCGAATCAGTATGAGGTTAGCAATATTAAGTACCAGATATGGTGATATTAAAGTTGAAACACCACCGTCCCAATGTCCCATGATGGGAAACAATTAATATGCATGTACACCGACCCATGATATCATTTGACCTTCATATTTCTTTTGACATATAACCAAACTGAAAATTAACCAATCAGACATCATCCTTCCTTTCACACCACAAATAAATATTCTCAATCTCCAACTTAATAATCAAATCTTCTAGCAACATTATTTCTGTTGCAAAACTATCACAAACTGTCACTAAGTAGCATTCTCCTTCCTCCCAAAGCCTTTTGTGATGCTATATATGTCACTGCTATAACATTGCAACTACTTGAACCATGATCCGTTTAAACCAGATTCCATTCCTAACTGAGAATCAAACAATCTAATAATCTGACATCAAACGAAACTAGAACCCATCATGGCTTCCCCTCAACTATTGTGTTTATAAAGATAGCAGTGGAAACCTAGCACGAACAGTGGAAACGATCAAGATAGCAGTGGAAACAAATAGGCATGAGCAGTGGGAACTTTTTAGGCAGCAGTGGAAATTAAGCGTAGCAGTGGTAACGTTATACATGAGCAGTGGTAGCAAACATAACTGGCAGTGGAAATGATTTACATAAGCAGTGGAAACCATGAAGTGCAGCAGTTGTTGTACCACAACCCTCAAACTATACGTGACTGAGTAACGCAACCCATGAGATATACCAACCTCTTCATTAATCCAAGACCATGCACGTTCAACATTATGGGTGCGTATAATGGATATGTACATAATAAAATCAACACCAACCCATTATCATGAAAATAAATATTATAAGTATGAGATCTTGAATCAGGATACCAAAAGTGAATAAAGTCACCGACCCACTATCTTGAAACAAGTTGATCCATGAACTTTATACAAACTCGTAGGATGATCTAGGGTTTTCTTTGGACTTCACCAGTAAACAATCACGAATAGCAGCTAAAACCCTAGAATCATAACTGATGCTTTCCAATCCTTTATCAGTTAGGGTTTATTCACAACTCCAAAGCACTAAACAATTCGATCAGCTTAGCCACTTCATATCAAATTCGTAGAGCCCACTGTTATCTGTAACTGAAATCGTCAATATCAGCAACTAATCATGAGTTTCATGAACCCAGAAACCAACAGTCAATAAAACCTTCAGATCGATCGTAATATAGGTACCAAAAATTTATCAATCAGAGTCGCAGCAACAACAGCAGCAAATCATGAGAACCGGATTAAAATTATTGAAGAATGAGCGTTTTAGGGTTTAGTATATCATAATAAGTCAAAAACCAATGAACCCTAAAAACAACGATCATATATTCTTTAAAGCTGCTTTCTTACATGAATTTAAGACACCAAAAATCATATAACCAACTTCCATTATGAATTTAGAACAAGTATTCATGAATTCAGGAAGTTTAGTATCACAAAAACCCTAAAAATTCAAAAAATTGGAACTTCTCTACAGCAGTTTTCAAGAATTTATACCTGACAATTTAGACTTCAGATCGAAGATCCCTCCAGTGAAATTGTACCTTGATATATAAAGAATCTCCAGTAAAAATTACAGCCTGATCCAACGGTAAACGAAGGAGATACCGCCGTTTGAAAACTGTACTGCAGTGAGTTACGAAAATTGAACCAAATTCGAATTTTTACCTTTTCTTCGAAAAACCTTGTAGTTCCTAGATCACTAGCCAACCTGGCTTTGATGCCACTTGTTATAAACTGATCTAGGCTGTGTAGGACATAATAATAACAATAACAATAAGCAGCGGAATAATCAAAACACAATTGTTATTATTAACAAGGTTTCTTCGTCATAATCTCTACTCTATCATACACCAAAGCCCCAATGCTACGTGATTAAGTGTAGCACGGTTACACTCTAACAGCAATCCAAGATCGTTGAGGCTTAACACTAATTGTGGAAAACTAGAAGGGGGGTTGAATAGTTTTACGTCCTTTTAAAAGTTTCTTATCAAAAATATTTTGTGGCTTATTAAAAACTTTCGATTCGATCTCAAGTGAATTCAAATGACAACCAATATATGCAATTCTAATCTAATAATGAAAGTATTGAAATGTAATGAAGAAAAGATAGAGTTAGAAAGATCAAACAACAACACGCGAATTTATAGTGGTTCGGCTACAAGGACACCTTCCTTACCCTACTCCACTCCCCGAGTACCACACTCGAGAGTTTTCTTCACTATGTCAACAAACTCCTTATGGTGGAGAAACCTTACACACCTTGGCTTACACGAGTTAACGACACTAAGCTAAATGTCGAGTTCTAATCATAGCTAGAACCAATCTCACGACTTCTTCAAGGCTTCACACCTTCTTCACAACTTCACAACTTCTTCAAGGCTTCACACCTTCTTCACACCTTCACAACTTCACACCTTCTTCTATGCACAACTAATTCACAACTACTAAACTACTTTACAACACACCTAGTTTCTACAATCAACAAATTTACACAACACTTTTACAAATATCTAACACAACTATAATATGAAACTAGCTATTCACAACACTACTACAATTAGATGGATGTAGAGAAGTGTTCTTCTTCTTGCACTTGAATAGATGAAGCTTTGGATCATTTGGAAACAAAGACTTATGAATTATAAGATCAAAGGATTTTAGATCTAGAAATGGAGGTTGGATCAGAAAGTTTATAGTGCAAAAAGGTGAGGAAAACGTGTGAAATGATCCAATATTTATAGGGCCAGATTTTACTGTTCGGGAGCGTGTCGGTCCCCTTAATTAGGGGCCGGTCCCCTTAATCATTAAGGGGGACGCCTAGTAAAATTAAGGGGGCCGCCCTCCTGAACGTTGGAAAAGTTTTTCTGGATAAAATTTGCCCTTTTTGGTTGGAAATTTGAAATCATATCTTTGTGGTTTAATATAGCATTACCAAAAATGATTTACAAATATATATAAAATGTTTATATCATTTTATAAGATGTTATGTCTTAAGACAAAATTTCCTTTGATCAAGTAATGCATAAGATGCTTAGTTTATGCATACCTTAAGTGATATTAGATGTAGAAGTAAATATTTGTTACCAAATACTTGTTTACGTCTTAATCTTGACTTAATTTGATTTGAGTTTTGTGATTATCAGAACATAGGTTTATTGAGAGATATTAATAACCTTTTTAAACATTATTTATATCAACAGTCTCCCCTTTATGATGATTACAAAACTTAAACTCATTAACTCAAAAATTAATTTTTAAACAAGTATTTTAGTGAGTTTATATTTACTTCTCCCCCTTTTTGTAGAATCAAAAAGGTTATGCCGACATTTTTCAAACGTGAAAAATTGAAGGGTAGACATCTCCTCCTTGATGTGTACTCCCCCTCGTTTGGGGGCACCAAGAGAACGACCTATGGAATGCTTTGCAAAAAAAAATATTAGAAGCACAAGTATATGCATGCAAACATGTATAAGGTGATTAGAAAGAAAATAAAGCATGTTTGAAAGAAAGCATTCATATTAAATAATAGGTTGTGTCAAGACGCAACATACAAGTAGCAAGTGGATTACAAATAGAAAAGCTAGTTCACAAACTAACAACAAGGAAAATACATCATCATGGCAAGAGTACATGGTCTTCATAGAGCTTGCAAGCAAAAGGGTGGTAGAGGCTTTATTTATTAAGTATATCAAATGCTTAATTAGGAGAGGATGATGATGATGATGGAGGAATGGGTGAGAATTCGGGTGGAGGAATGATTGGAGAGGATGGTTTAGTTGGTGGTGGTGGTGGGTTGGTATTCAAATGTTCAATATATGAGAACATATATTAAATTTCATCTCTAAGGCCAAAGATGACCGTGCGGTTGTGGATGCAACAAAGACAAGTATCCCCACGGGATTCAAGTAGCCTCCAAGGCACGGGATTAGCAAAGAATGGTGGTGTAATTGGTGGAGATGAGAGATGAGCATCAAGTGGTATTATTGGTGAAAGTGAGATGGTAAAATGGGTGGACATGAGTTCTTGTGTAGGAAGTGGTGATGATACTTGTGGTGACGAGTGTGAGTTGATGTAGTCATTGATTGATGAGGTTGAGGGTATGGAGGATGAGGAAGTTCCATGAGTGGAAGGTGTTTTAGATGGTGCATTGGGTGCACTTGGGGATGAGAATTTGGGTGTAGGTGATGGTGTTTTGTTGTCTTCATTTGTTAAGTCAATGAAGAGTTGTTTTGGGGGGATGACCACAAGTTTTTGTTTCTTGGAGGCTTTGGAGTGTGAGGTGCTTGGTGGAGTCATGATGATTTAGATGGTGAATGATGAGATGAAGAATGGTGATTGTGGAGGGAATTTATAGTATGGAAATGGTTGATTTAGGTATGTATTTTTTGGTTTTGGAGACATCACCAACCATGGTCTTAGGCATTTTCACCTAAACAATATAACAACAAAACTAGAATTAATATAAAAACAACTATCATGCATATGTTATGTATATGTATATATAATTATATGCAATATATGTGGAACGAAATTCTACTTCGACACAAAAAAAAATATTCAATGAAGTAGTTTCATAATGTTACTTTTATTTTGATTTTAAACTCGTTTAGAATATATGATATCAAAGAGTATGATATCATAATTCATTTCGAAATAAGGCTAGATATATATTAGATTATATATCTTCCATTTCATAAGAGTTTGACGCAACATAAGTTTGTTTAAAAAATTAAAATGCGAATTTTAGTTTTCAAAAATATCATTTTCGAGATAAACCAAACGCTCCCTTAAACTAGATAAAAACGTCCTAAAACATCAATATATATATTGATTATATATCTTGATGGCGTCTATTGATTCTAATAGTATTAACAAATTTTATGAACTAGTTTTAAGTTTCAAATAACCATATATAGTTATAGTTTGTTCATGAACCAAACGCCCATGTTGCCTTCATGAACCATTTTATAACCAATTTAAAAGTATGTTTTGATTGTTTAGAACATTAAAACAATGTAATGTAGTAAGTTTTAAGTAATTTTTAAGAGTTATATCAACAATGTGCCTCTTGAAAAATAAAATTTAACAAGGGTTTATGGGCGATTAATGATTTTGACAAAATGATATGTTATACTAAATTTGAGTTGCAATACATCATTCTAATCCTATGGGAAGCATTTGGTAGTTCAATTTCTAGCTTCTATTGCACTTAAATTCGAATTAAAATAAATTTTAATAAAATGCATAATTATTGATTAGACACCAAATCGAATGAAATGTGATGAAATGCATGTTGGAAAACTTACAAAAGATGTTGTTATATGTTTGGTTGATGTTTGCCCCTTGCGAAACAACCCCGGATTGGTGATATGGTGGAGGATTTTGATGGTTTTGGGTGTTTTGGTTCGTATTCAGCAGCAATGGGGAAGAGATGAATGAGCAAATGGAGTGTTTGGGAATAGAAATAAGGAGGAAAACGGATTTGGAAGTGTTAAATGGCCGTTCCCCTTAAACATTAAGGGGACCGCCCTCGATAACAAGCCGGTCCCCTTAATCTTTAAGGGGGCCGCCTTTGAAATTTTCGAAATTTCGCGGAATTAGTTTCTAGAACAAAAATATTTATACATATATAATTAGATTTATAATATATCAAAAATACGTAAACGTTTATTGGCACGATGATAGAATTCTTAAAAAATTTTAATTACCGTTTCGATAATTAAAATGTACCTTTGACAATTTTGGATAAAATGATCAAAGTGTTAAGTTGATGAAGGGTTTGAGGAGTGTTCGGGAATATGTGAATAAGTTTATATATATATATATATATATATATATATATATATATATATATATATATATATATATATATATATATATATATATATATATATATTTATATATAAGTATAAATCTGAGTAAAAGATGGGTTGATGGGTGAGGTTTGAAAGATAGTAGCGGAGATAGGATATAGTCGGCGAGAGGAGTTTGTTTCATCCATAGTTTTCACGTGCGAAGGCGTTCTTACATGATAAAAGTCCACTTGACTCATATCCATTCATCATCATGAGTCTCCTAAAAGAGGACTTAATAGAATAACGCGAGGGGTGAAGGAAAGGGTTCGATAAAGAACAATTTCCTGGAGTTCTAGAAAGTCAACTAATGACGTATCTAGGTTATATATATATATATATATATATATATATATATATATATATATATATATATATATATATTTAATATATTAAGTATAAGAGTATATATAAGATCGAACAAATAGAGAGAAGAAGGCAAGTTATATCTATGCAAACAATGTAATCAACTAAAGCATATTTGATGAGGCGAAAAATGATCCGTTTTTAGGGGGTCATTTAAGCCCGTATTCGAATTTATTTGATCAAATATTGCCCTAAATCGTTCCTTTTGTGATTTTAGGTACTTTGGGAGAGAAATCTGGAAAAGGAAGCAATTCGGACATTTTTAGAGCATAAAAGTGAAGAAAACGCCAAAGTCTTAATTTTCCATGCTGGGAACAGTAGGTGACGGCGTCAAGAGTAATTCCCAGACGGCGTCAAGAGCAGAATTCCATGAAGACCCAATACAGATTTGACGGCGTCACGAAGGTAGGGCGTCAAGAGTAAAAACTCATGATGGCCTGGAAATGATTAAGTCTTGACGGCGTCAAATGTAGATCAAGGCAGTCCGAGAATAGTTTTGGCAGCGAGGTAACGGCATCACAATGTTGGTCTTGACGCCGTCAGACCCATTTTTCTATATATAGTTTTCTAATTTTCACATTAAAAAGAGAGAAGTTTTGGAGAAACCCTAAGTACGATTTTGGTGCAACTTTTACAGGTTTTTCAAGGGTTCCAAACCCTTGATACCTTTCATTGTAATTGAGATAAGTGTTCTTTTAATTCAATCAATATGTCTATGTGTTGGTTGTCTATATCTTGTTCTTGTCTTAATTCCATCATGCTAGGCTAGATCTATCTTTTGTTTGCTTGGATCTAATGAAACCTAGATGTTAATTATTTGTTTATTACTTGTTTATTCTTGTCTTGGATGAATGATTTATATGTTAGGCTTAAGAAAACCGGCAGATCTCCACTTGGTAACATGCTTGAATGTCTTAAGAAACATGAACCGACGCGCACTAGGTCTTTATTGGTTGTATTTAATGCATGAGCCACTGTTTACAATCCATATAGTTGTGATGGGCATGGTGTAGGAGGAGATAAGAGCTCATAGAATTGGGGAGTTAAGTGTGCCACCCCATGAATGGTATTAAGGAATATGATCCGTCATCCATGCAATTATAACAAGTAATTAACGTGTAAAAGATGTCTAAGGAGTAGTGAAATCTAAGTAAACACATTTTCTCCACTTATTGCTCACAACTTTAGTATAATTTAGTTTATTTTTTCATTTCCAGTATTTTATTTTGATTGCATCTTTAGTATTGGTTAGTTGATTAGCAACTAATTCCGCCCAAATCCTTCAAACCCGAGATATTTACTTGCTTTCTAAAAAATATAAAATACAAAAATAATCATCCTCACCTTTAGAACTAGTATTTAGGCTTTCTAATCCTAGCGACACTATTCCTAAGCTGAACGATCAATCCCCGGTACTTGTCACTATACTATACTACAACGATCAGGTACACTGCCTGGTGGGGGTTGTAAGCTTCTCGAGATCCCTCGAGAGGTAAAGCCTGGCGCAATTCCCACGTATCAAGTTTTTGGTGTAACAATTCGCAATTTCAGGTTAATTACTATTCCCGGAAAATTTTACTATTCATTTTTCCCGAAATTTGATTTTTGTTTCTTGGCCTCGAGTGATAAATCATTTTCATGGCAAATTAAAAGTTTAACCTTCATAAGCTCATTTTCGTGAAAAATATGACCAGAATAAGCCTCGGCCGTGAAAAACTGGAATTTTCAGTTTTTAAGCGTTTTTACTCAGCCGTAACCTTAGCCTATACCTGCACCGCATTTCTAAGACGATTTAAGTTCTCATCTTATTAGAAAAAGTCAACATATTTTTCTCTCCTCCTTTGACCAAAAATCATTCCTTGATTTTATAAGTCATTCCTTGATTTTTAGGCTTACGGTTTGATGTCTAAAAGTCATTTAATACCAACCGACACTAGACTGAGCCCAGTCTAGACATTATAAGTCATTTTAAATTATTTTTATCCTATTAGAAAAGTAACATTTTACTTTTCTCAATTTTACGCAATATTCGTACGTTTTACGTATTACGCGTTTTAGACCCGTGTTTCCAGTTTTAGCAGGGTTTTACCACCCCAATGGAACCTACCACTCATTTTATATTTTATTATGGAGTATAATTACATGTTTAACCATTCTTCCAAGTTTCGTATTTTTACGATACCCGGTTTTACGTTTTGTGACGTAACAACTTACGGTTAGCAATTTACGGAGTCGGAACTAGCTCCATAAGCTTAGATAAGATCGTCACAAGTCAAACCTTCCTCCCCAAGCATATGAACCGCCACTAGGGGGGGGGGATTCACACTAGGTGTCATGATCTTATGCTTAGAACTCTTGGATGAGAACATGTGTTAACCTTGGCCTCCAAGGTTTGACAAGTCAAGGTTCTAACCTCCTCATTTGCATATAAATAGCCCTCCTCTCCCTCCTTTGTACGCCAACTTCACAACACACCAACACCATCTCCTTTGCTCATTCTCTTCCAAATTTCATGCAAGATTCAAGTGCATAACAACACATAAACCCTAGTTTGATCTTAGGTTATCAAAACACTTCCATAACCTCATATACTTTGGTGATTTCTCTTGAGTTTGAATCTACTCAAGTCACCTCAACTTTCATCATCTCTCTTTCAAGAATACAAGAGTAGAAAGATTGCATGAAGTGAAGTGGGTTGAAGCTAAAGTCTATCAATGTCCTTTTCCTTACATGTTAACTTCCTTTCATCTTTGAAAGCCAAAAGTTGTAAGCCAAACCCTAACATGCTTCTTGTTGAATAATCATGTTCATGTTATTTACATATTATTCATGCTATATTATGTCTTGTATTCATGTCCATGATGTATAAAAGTGAGTAAAACAAGTTGTTGTAATTGATTGACAAGATAAGTTATTAAAACAAGTAGACTAGTGACTTTCTTGGTATAACCTGATCAAAATGGTAAAATTATGATATTGGATCATTACATATTATAGTAGAGGACTTAACAAGGAAACCATAGCAATTTGAACCACCTAAAACAAGTATATGAGTCAAAAGTTACGCCTATTTGAAGTTACCAAAGATTTTCGGCAAAACTGCCTAAACCATACTGTTTTGCATTCTGACTTTTTGAAAGTCACCCTTCTGCTCCGATTCATCAAAAACTTAAAACACGAAAGTTGTCCGGAACGACGTTTTTGTTCAGGAACAAAGAAGCTCGAGCCCTGAAAACGCTTTCCGAGTGATAATTTTTTCAAATTCTTAACAGCCCATTTTTAGACCAAAGTTATTACATATAGGTTATGGTTTATGAAGACCAAAGGGGTCTTATGACCTAGAATCAAGATCACAACCATGGCTAGAGCCAAGGTTGAGACTCAAGACCATGGAACAATGACCAAAGGTCATGGCAAGGCCATGACGAAATGACCATGAAAGCTTATTTAGGCGTAAACATTTAACAAAGAGTTAACGATAACTTGAACAAACAATTTGGATCTACTTCACTTAAAGGAATCATGAGATATTACATAGAGAAAAATGGTCATACAAAACTTATGAAACTTACCCTAATAACAATCTTCATGTAAAAATAAACTTTCCTAAGTTTATTCAAATACCGGACATGTAAGTTTTCGGATCAAAACTTATATCTATATACTTTATCAACTACTACAATAGTAGGGAGCCTCATGTGAGGAGTTCATTATGTAAGCCGTCGAGATGAGTTGTGGATTTACGAATTAAAGTGTCCTGGCTCCTCGAACGCTTACTAACATGACTTCTGAATTATGTCGGCCCGAACGGTAATAAACGATATACAAAACATACATGTTTCATGAATCTTTTCTTTCAAAGACTTACAATATACATCATACCACATCATGGACTAAATGCAAGATATATATATTGGCACTACTTCATATTATTTACTCCAATCCTAAGTCGCGACATTCTATTATAGGTTGCTCGTAGAAACCTTCACGATTCAACCGTTACATTCATTACTTGCTATCTTACTTAAGGTGAGTTCATAGCCCCATTTTCCATTACTTAATTGTTTTACAAACCCTTGGGGGAATACATGCTATTTTTAACCGAGCACAATGTTTTTAAATTGTATGCTTGCCTGATTGTTTTATTATCACTAAGTATCATCCTTGCCAAACCGAGATCCCTTATTATGAACCATTTAATCACTAGAAATAGTGAGCGCGAATATTGTGAATAGGCCTATTGGGATTGACGAATCCCATTTGTATTGACTAAGTTCAAACAAATGCATTAATATTTGAGACATTAGGTATGACGGCAAAGTACCTACCGGGATAACTCCGCCGATCGATATTGGTACCCGTTAACGTTTTGTTGTCATAAGCTTAGTGAATTAATAACCGTTCTGGGCGTATAACAACGTAGCCTACCTGTTTTGTTTTCCAACCATTGGTGTGAGTCTATAGCTCACACTACCAACATATTGTGTTCAAACATTAAATAAACTCTATGAATATCACTCAACCTTTGTGTTGACCTCTCAAGCATGTATTTCAGGTTCATGACGATCAAGGATGGCACGGAAGGGCACGGATACTCAAGAGGGCTATAAATTTTATTATCATTCGAAAACTCACTTAATGTGATTTGTAAACATGGAACCAATTGGGACCTCATTTTGTAATCTCTGATATTTATACAATTTGAATGATAAATCTTTTAAAACGACTCAATTGGAGTTCGTTTTCTATTATTGTGACTATTGTGCCGTCGAGTAACACCCAGTTTGAATTCCGCTGCATCCATGAATTGGGGGTGTTACAGATTGGTACTAGAGCCATGGTTATAGAGAAACAGGTCTAATTGAGACCTAAACTATAACTACAATTACAAGCAAAAACATTTTTATAGCCTTCCGCTCTCCGTGTCTTCCATCCTCCAGACGATTATGGACTTAGTAAGCATGTTATGATACACAAACATATTAGTATATTCATATATACCCATTTTGAGCATTTCCCCGTAGACATTTTATGCTACACAAACATAATTGCATATTAATACATGTACCCTAAACATAATTGAGCATTTCCCCGTAAGCATATTAGTATATTGATATATAAACTCGGTTTATTTTCAATCATTTATCTAAACAAAGGACTAAACATATCTGCGTATGCCTATTCTAGGGCATTTCGACACAACCAGATTCTCCCAATCATGTTCCTACTCCAACATTTTATGTCCAAGACATTGTAACTGATTGCAATGGTCTTTCCTATTTTCCAAGACATTGTATTATACAATGGTCTTAACCATTTCTCAAATGTTTTGAGTCACACAATGGTCTAACCTACATCCCAGACATTGTGAATTGCACAATGGTCTAACCTACTTCCCAGACATTGTGAATTGCACAATGGTCTAACCTACTTTCGAGACATTGTGTTTTGCGCAATGGTCTCTAGAATTATTCCATCACATCATCAATATCATTTCATATGATATCAAAAACCCGTCACAATCTATCGATTTCAAAACAAGAAATATGAGATTTCTAAAGGACAAACAAATCCATCACCTACAAAAGCTGAAGTTCAGCTCTACATTCATCAAAGTTTTCTTTTGAAACCTTCATTGTTAAAAGTTCGTGATCCTGGCCAAGTATGTTCTATTTTAGAACTACTTAAAACTTCCTTTCCATACGTACCTACCCTTACTATCTTCTATGCAATAGAATATGAAAACATAGGTTACAAGTCTTGTATGGGCGGGACTTGCAACTGAAGGGTTTGACATCGCCTTTGTTTAGTGGACAGTTTCCCGAAAGCAAAGGACATCTCACAGGTATACCTAATTTTGGTATTTGGAAATTTTATCGAACCTTGGCTAAATATAGACTAGTCACCTATATTTAACCTAGGGACAGTGGAATATAGTCTGACTAACTATATTCGACTTAAAATTTTCAAATACTGAGAATAGTTGTACTAGGGTTATGTTTAGATTGATTTCCTACATGAACACGATAAACCACCAGAATACATTAAAACAATCTAGAGACACGATAGTGCCTTACCACTTAGCGAAATCTTAACATCTTATTTGTACTACCTAATTTCATTCTTGAAAGTTTTCATTTATGAGATAATCCGAACTACTATCTTGGGATAGTTATCAATTATTCTCTTCATCCTGTAGAAGTACTATCCTGTTTAGGTCCTAAGAATACCATTCCATCATAAACCTTTAAAATTTCTTAAAATTTTTAAGCAAACTTGACATCTCTACCAATATTAACATTAAGCATACACTACGCACTTTTGTTCACCAACATATCACATCATTATCATCACAAGTCCAAATACTCCATACATCCAAGATCTGATAAGATGTATCATGATCTTAAACTACTCTATTGGTGGCCAAACATGAAAGCCGATATTGCAACATACGTTAGCAAATGTCTTACATGCTCCAATGTAAAAGACGAACATCAAAAACCATCCGGTCCATTGCAACAACCAGAGATTCCTATGTGGAAATAGGAAAGAGTTACTATGGACTTCATTACCAAGCTCCTAAAGACATCAAGCGGTTATGACTCCATTTGTGTCATAGTTGATCGTCTCACAAAATCCGCACACTTTATACCAATCAAAGAGACTTACAAAATGGAACAACTTACTCGACTGTACGTCAAAGAATTAGTCTCAAGACATGGTGCACCGATATTCATCATATCGGACCGAGATGGTAGATTTACTTCCAATTTCTGGCAGTCCCTCCAGGACACCTTTGGAACAAATCTAGACATGAGTACAACGTATCATTCTCAGACCGATGGTCAGAGTAAATGAAACATTCAAACACTTGAAGACATGCTTCGAGCTTGTATAATAGACTTTGGAAAAGGATGGGATACTCATCTACCATTAGTCGAATTTTCTACAACAACAGCTATCATACAAGTATTAAAGCAGCTCCATTTGAAGCACTTTACGGTCGAAAGTGTTGTTCACCTGCTTGTTGGGCTAAAGTGGGGGAAGTTCAACTCACTAGTCCAGAACTCATCCGTGAAACAACGGATAAGATTGTACAAATCAGAAGTCGACTACAAACCACAAGAGATCGACAGAAAAGTTATGCCGACACATGATGCAGACCCCTAGAATTCCATGTCGGAGACAGGGTTATGCTAAAGGTATCGCCTTGGAAAGGCTTGATACGATTCGGTAAACGAGGAAAACTAAACCCAAGATACATCGGACCATTCAAAATCCTAGCCAGGGTTGGCCCTGTGGCGTACAGACTTGAGCTTCCATCAGAACTCAGTAGTGTACACCCACTTTCCATGTATCTAACCTAAAGAAATGCTTGTCGGATGAATCACTCGTGATTCCACTCGATGAAATTCATCTCAATGACGATCTTCAATTTATTGAGGAACCCGTAGAAATCATAGACCGAGAGGTCAAACAACTCAAGCAAAGCCGTATTCCAATTGTCAAAGTTCGTTGGAACTCACGACGTGGTCCTGAATACACATGGGAACGAGAGGACCAGATACATAAGAAATACCCACATCTTTTTACCAACAAAGTTTCTACTCCCAATGCAAATTGATCTCCGGGATGGAGCTCTCATATGGGGTGGAGACTGTAACAATTCGCAATTTCAGGTTAATTACTATTCCCAGAAAAATTTCACTATTCACTTTTACTATTCAATTTTCCCGAAATTTGATTTTTGTTTCTTGGCCTCGAGTGATAAATCATTTCCATGGAAAATTAAAAGTTTAACCTTCATAAGCTCTTTTTCGTAAAAGTTATTAAGGAATTACACGTTTTAGGGTAAAACGTCATTCAGAAATTCTACGCACAACGAAACTCGACCCCGTCAGGTGACCCCACATCAGAAAAATGTTTGAAACACTCATGATTTATTTAAGAATAAATCATGACTGAGAAAAATATGACCAGAATAAGCCTCGGCCGTGAAAAACTGGAATTTTCAGTTTTTAAGCGTTTTTACTCAGCCGTAACCTTAGCCTATACCAGCACCGCATTTCTAAGATGATTTAAGTTTTCATCTTATTAGAAAAAGTCAACATATTTTTCCCTCCTCCTTTGACCAAAAATCATTCCTTGATTTTATAAGTCATTCCTTGATTTTTAGGCTTACGGTTTGATGTCTAAAAGTCATTTAATACCAACCGACACTAGACTGAGCCCAGTTTAGACATTATAAGTCATTTTAAATCATTTTTATCCTATTAGAAAAGTAACATTTTACTTTTCTCAATTTTACGCAATATTCGTACGTTTTACGTATTACGCGTTTTAGACCCGTGTTTCCAGTTTTAGCAGGGTTTTACCACCCCAATGGAACCTACCACTCATTTTATATTTTATTATGTAGTATAATGACATGTTTAACCATTCTTCCAAGTTTCGTATTTTTACGATACCCGGTTTTACGTTTTGTGACGTAACAACTTACGGTTAGCAATTTACGGAGTCGGAACTAGCTCCATAAGCTTAGATAAGATCGTCACAAGTCAAACCTTCCTCCCCAAGCATATGAACCGCCACTAGGGGGGGGATTCACACTAGGTGTCATGATCTTATGCTTAGAACTCTTGGATGAGAACATGTGTTAACCTTGGCCTCCAAGGTTTGACAAGTCAAGGTTCTAACCTCCTCATTTGCATATAAATAGCCCTCCTCTCCCTCCTTTGTACGCCAACTTCACAACACACCAACACCATCTCCTTTGCTCATTCTCTTCCAAATTTCATGCAAGATTCAAGTGCATAACAACACATAAACCCTAGTTTGATCTTAGGTTATCAAAACACTACCATAACCTCATATACTTTGGTGATTTCTCTTGAGTTTGAATCTACTCAAGTCACCTCAACTTTCATCATCTGTCTTTCAAGAATACAAGAGTAGAAAGATTGCATGAAGTGAAGTGGGTTGAAGCTAAAGTCTATCAATGTCCATTTCCTTACATGTTAACTTCCTTTCATCTTTGAAAGCCAAAAGTTGTAAGCCAAACCCTAACATGCTTCTTGTTGAATAATCATGTTCATTTTATTTACGTATTATTCATGCTATATTATGTCTTGTATTCATGTCCATGATGTATAAAAGTGAGTAAAACAAGTTGTTGTAATTGATTGACAAGATAAGTTATTAAAACAAGTAAACTAGTGACTTTCTTGGTATAACCTGATCAAAATGGTAAAATTATGATATTGGATCATTACATATTACAGTAGAGGACTTAACAAGGAAACCATAGCAATTTGAACCACCTAAAACGAGTATACGAGTCAAAAGTTACGCCTATTTAAAGTTACCAAAGATTTTCGGCAAAACTGCCTAAACCATACTGTTTTGCATTCTGACTTTTTGAAAGTCACCCTTCTGGTCCAATTCATCAAAAACTTAAAACACGAAAGTTGTCCGGAACGACGTTTTCGTTCAGGAACAAAGAAGCTCGAGCCCTGAAAACGCTTTCCGAGTGATAATTTCTTCAAATTCTTAACAGCCCTTTTTTAGACCAAAGTCATTACATATAGGTTATAGTTTATGAAGACCAAAGGGGTCTTATGACCTAGAATCAAGACCACAACCATGGCAAGACCCAAGGTTGAGTCTCAAGACCATGGAACAATGACCAAAGGTCATGGCAAGGCCATGACGAAATGACCATGTAAGCTTATTTAGGCGTAAACATGAAACAAAGAGTTAACGATAACTTGAACAAACAATTTGGATCTACTTCACTTAAAGGAATCATGAGATATTACAAAGAGAAAAATGGTCATACAAAACTTATGAAACTTACCCTAATAACAATCTTCATGTAAAAATAAACTTTCCTAAGTTTATTCAAATACCGGACATGTAACTTTTCGGATCAAAACTTATATCTATATACTTTATCAACTAATACAATAGTAGGGAGCCTCATGTGAGGAGTTCATTATGTAAGCCGTCGAGATGAGTTGTGGATTTACGAATTAAAGTGTCCTGGCTCCTCGAATGCTTACTAACATGACTTCTGAATTATGTCGGCCTGAACGGTAGTAAACGATATACAAAACATAAATGTTTCATGAATCTTTTCTTTCAAAGACTTACAATATACATCATACCACATCATGGACTAAATGCAAGATATATATAGTGGCACTACTTCATATTCTTTACTCCAATCCTAAGTCGCGACATTCTATTATAGGTTGCTCGTAGAAACCTTCACGATTCAACCGTTACATTCATTACTTGCTATCTTACTTAAGGTGAGTTCATAGCCCCATTTTCCATTACTTAATTGTTTTACAAACCCTTGGGGGAATACATGCTATTTTTAACCGAGCACAATGTTTTTAAATTGTATGCTTGCCTGATTGTTTTATTATCACTAAGTATCATCCTTGCCAAACCGAGATCCCTTATTATGAACCATTTAATCACTAGAAATAGTGAGCGTGAATATTGTAAATAGGCCTATTGGGATTGACGAATCCCATTTGTATTGACTAAGTTCAAACAAATGCATTAATATTTGAGACATTAGGTATGACGGCAAAGTACCTACCGGGATAACTCCGCCGATCGATATTGGTACCCGTTAACGTTTTGTTGTCATAAGCTTAGTGAATTAATAACCGTTCTGGGCGTATAACAACGTAGCCTACCTGTTTTGTTTTCCAACCATTGGTGTGAGTCTATAGCTCACACTACTCAACCTTTGTGTTGACCTCTCAAGCATGTATTTCAGGTTCATGACGATCAAGGATGGCACGGAAGGGCACGGATACTCAAGAGGGCTATAAATTTTATTATCATTCGAAAACTCACTTAATGTGATTTGTAAACATGGAACCAATTGGGACCTCATTTTGTAATCTCTGATATTTATACAATTTGAATGATAAATCTTTTAAAACGACTCAATTGGAGTTCGTTTTCTATTATTGTGACTATTTTGCCATCGAGTAACACCCAGTTTGAATTCCGCTGCATCCATGAATTGGGGGTGTTACATTTGGCGCCGCTGCCGAGGAATAGTTATTGTCTAGTTTAGGATTTCTTTTTATTAGGTCTACTTACTAGATTCCTTTCTAGTAAGATTTTATTTTTATTTTTAGGTTTTCTTTAGTCTATCTATTTCTTTGTGTCCTTTGTTTGTAAACTATTTCGATGGATCACAATAACATTGATTGTTTGATTCCTGTTATTCGTGTTTTTCGTCGTAGGATCTTCCAAATGCCCGCCCCACTTCCTTTAGCAGAAAATGAGAACCCACCTAACCTCTCACCCAACCACCACTTTGACAATAATTCTGAGTTAGATGAGTATGATCATGATGATGACCGTAGGGCTAGTCCTTTATACTATTCAGACTCCGATGAGGATCTTGATGATGGTGATGTGATTAATGAGAATAGGATGGAAGAAAAAATAAACCCTCTTAGGTATGTTGAACCTAGAACTAGGATTGAGTGTGATAGTTCATTTAACATGAAATTCCCTTGTAAGATCGGATTTAAGAGCTTTAACGCCTATCTCAACTCATCTCTTCTGATGAATATAATCTCACGTAATGAATACAATCAAATCATGGTAGATGAGTTAGAATACAAAGGAGAAAACATTATTGCTAAGGCAATACCATTGCATGTGTTTGTAGGAAGCTTGGTTTATCTTGTTGAGTTCATGGTTATGGAGAATCTAGGAGAGTTTATTGATAATAAGTTGACCCAAGTTGTGTTTGGAAAACCCTTCAAACAGTTGACCAACCTCGATGAAAAACTCATAGAAGGGCTAATTACATTCTCAGATGTGGATGAAGATTTTGTCTATCAAATGCCCCGCACACACCCTTGGTTCAAAGATTTTTCCATGGAAAAGTGTAGTAGGTATCCGCCCATGGAAACTTTAAGTGAGAATGATAAGAGAAAAGGACTTAAGTACACGCATGAAAAGAATAAAAGATACTATCGCAGATGCTTAGAGTTAGGAGACGAATATAAGAAAGATGAAGCGATTATTAGATGGCTCACACTTGGTTATGTGAGCATAAGCGATACACGGTAACCCATGACCTTGTGTCTAGCTACAAGACTCGTAAATAAAGAAAAGCGCTTCTTGGGAGGCAACCCATGTTTTGTGTGATTTTATTTGTTTGTTTGTTATTTGCTTCCGTATGCATGCTTAATTTTTATTGTTGGTAGATCATGTTTCTAAACTAAATAGTGGAAATACTTTACTTTGTTGTTTTGGCTTAGTCTTAACTCCACCTAAAGGTATTTTTGCAAAAGATAAGTGTAAGGGGAAACCCCAAATATGTTTTTAAGAAACAAACCGATCATGATTCTCCACAATATTAAATGAACATGTATATTCGTATTTGTTAGAGTCAAATGCTTGTATTGAGTCATAATGAAGTTTTGCAGGATTTTCCAGGAAGTAGGACCAAGTTTTTCCAGAAATTTTCCGGAAACTTAACATAAGGATTTCTGCAGGTCACTTCTGACGGCGTCATGAGTTTACTCTTGACGGCGTCAAGTGTAAAAATCTGGAAATTTTACCAGTTTTATGGTTTTTGTGAATTATTAAGTTTTATAATCTCCAGGAGATCTGCAAACTTCATTCCACAAGCATTATATCTTATCTTGTTTTCTAGGATTTAGTAACTTATATAGGATGCCACCGATTTTACGCGAGGTTGTCTTGTCTATTTTATCAGGTTTTACAGGTTATGTATGACAAGAAGATGATTTATATTCTAGAAGGGAAGCTTTGATTGTTCATTTTCTTGGAGGAAGATTTAACCTGGCCACCTTATTATCCATACCGAGCGAATCAGGGGAGTATTTGATTTCATTCTTTTTACTTATTTCACTTTTACATTCTTTACTTGAACATTAGGGACAATGTTCATCTTAAGTGTAAGGGGAGGGTAAAAAGATGATACCTTACATGTACACTTTCGCTTGAGTTTGTTTGTTTAATAGTAGATGTGTAATAAAACTATGAGAAATACTTGTTAGTGCAATTTTAGCGCCAAATTTAAAAATTTTTACAACATTTAGGAGTGAAACTTTAGCCATAGCAAGCGTCTCATGGATAGGAGATTGTATGACTAGCACATAACCGTATATTCAGAAAAATTTTCCGCCCAAATATGTGAGGTTCGCCTTTAAATTTGATAGGAAAAGCATTTACTATTATTGCTTATGAGTGTACCGGTAGCATTTAGATTCTAGAACTTGCGTTAGTGATGCATCCCGAGACCGCTAGTGAGACTACATTTGTGTAGTAGGATTTACTACATGATAAGAGGTATTAGGATCACTCTTGTGTTAAACTCGTATTATAATTACTTGACCATTTAAGTCATATTACTTGGCTAGTTAATTCAACTAATTTTTCCCACACCCTTAGCGTTGTACTCATTTTTAGTACACGAAACCCCTAGTACACCCCTCCGAGCCTATCTTTTCATTTCTAACGTTAAGCATTTTACTTAAAGGAAGAATTTGTTACACCCCACTTAAATGTACAACCAAATCGCCTTAGCCTTTCGTGTATGCGCTCATTTTTAGTGCATTATTGTTATTTGTTAAACCCTAAGTTAACTTTCTAATTGATTACATGGTTGCTAAGTCGAGTCATATCCTTGTGCATATTGTTTTGGGACGATTGGGACTCATGGGTAAGTACTTATTTTATGGAGTAATGGAGAAGAACATCATTTATTACCCCCATATGTACGTTAATCTTAAAAGTGCTCCAAGTGTTTTGATTTTCTTAATTCGAGTCATTAGTTTAGTTAAATGTAAAGTATGTAAAGATTCAAGTGGAAGGGGAATATTTATTCCCTATGATGTATTATTTTGGATGGTAGGGTAAGAGTGTATGCAAAAAAAAAAATATATATATATAGAAAAAGGAAAAGAGAAAAAACATACGGACTACCATCCCTTTTTAATCTATGTTCATTTTATATTTTTTTTTTATTTTTCATTTATTAGCTTAAGTCGAGTCTAGTCTTGGCTTAGCAATGCCATATTGTACATGTAATTAACTAAGATTGTTAACTCGCCACCAGTAAAACTTCCTTTATCCAACAAAACCGTGTATTTCATATCCCTACACCTAACGTTACAACCCTTTAAAAAGACCTCTTTGATAGTTTATCCTAGGTTCTTACACCATGTGGTGGAGGTTTGATCCTTTCCCAAGCCTATGGTAATCTATTTTGCTATGACAGGTAGTGAGAGATATCTTCCGTTTCCATATTGTAATTTACACTTTATTACACCCGAGAGATGTGAGTATCTAAACACTATTTGTAAGGTGCTAGTATATGACCTCCGTCCTTGTCTATTGGTCTTTAGTGGAACGATTATTTGTTGTAATTACTTTTATATTAGTGTTAAATGACCCCTAACTTGTATTTTGACTAGAATAAAAGCGCATTTGCTTGAGGACAAGCAAATCTCAAGTGTAAGGGTATATGATGAGGCGAAAAATGATCCGTTTTTAGGGGGTCATTTAAGCCCGTATTCGAATTTATTTGATCAAATATTGCCCTAAATCATTCCTTTTGTGATTTTAGGTACTTTGGGAGAGAAATCTGGAAAAGAAAGCAATTTGGACGTTTTTGGAGCATAAAAGTGAAGAAAACGCCAAAGTCTTAATTTTCCATGCTGGGAACAGTAGGTGACGGCGTCAAGAGTAATTCCCTGACGGCGTCAAGAGCAGAATTCCATGACGACCCAGTACAGATTTGACGGCATCACGAAGGTAGGGCGTCAAGAGTAAAAAGTCATAACGGCCTGGAAATGATTAAGTCTTGACGGCGTCAAATGTAGTTCAAGGCAGTCCGAGAATAGTTTTGGCGGCGAGGTGACGGCGTCACAATGTTGGTCTTGACGCCGTTAGACCCATTTTTCTATATATAGTTTTCTAATTTTCACATTAAAAAGAGAGAAGTTTTGGAGAAACCCTAAGTACGATTTTGGTGCAACTTTTACAGGTTTTTCAAGGGTTCCAAACCCTTGATACCTTTCATTGTAATTAAGATAAGTGTTCTTTTAATTCAATCAATATGTCTATGTGTTGGTTGTCTATATCTTGTTCTTGTCTTAATTCCATCATGCTAGGCTAGATCTATCTTGTGTTTGCTTGGATCTAATGAAACCTAGATGTTGATTATGTGTTGATTACTTGTTTATTCTTGTCTTGGATGAATGATTTATATGTTAGGCTTAAGAAAACAGGCAGATCTCCACTTGGTAACATGCTTGAACGTCTTAAGAAACATGAACCGACGTGCACTAGGTCTTTATTGGTTGTATTTAATGCATGAGCCACTGTTTACAATCCCTATAGTTGTGCTGGGCATGGTGTAGGAGGAGATAAGAGCTCATAGAATTGGGGAGTTAAGTGTGCCACCACATGAATGGTATTATAACAAGTAATTAACGTTTAAAAGATGTCTTGGGAGTAGTGAAATCTAAGTAAACACATTTTCTCCACTTATTGCTCACAACTTTAGTATAATTTAGTTTATTTTCATTTTCAGTATTTTATTTTGATTGCATCTTTAGTATTGGGTTAGTTGATACAAAAGTATAAAAATACAAAAATAATCACCCCTCACCTTTAGAACTAGTATTTAGGCTTTCTAATCCTAGCGACACTGTTCCTAAGCTGAACGATCAATCCCCCGGTACTTGTCACTATACTATACTACAACGATCAGGTACACTGCCTGGTGGGGGTTGTAAGCTTCTCGAGATCCCTCGAGAGGTAAAGCCCGGTGCGATTCCCACGTATCAATATTTATCTAAGCATGGCAATGAGTTATGAAAGAATGGCGAACCCGGTGGTATTCAAAAAAAATCTTCAAAATCATCAAGATGATATATAGACTTTGAAAAAGTCTATGTTGAGAGAAACTTCAAGATTGCAATGTTGACAAATTCTTCGATTCTTCAATAGCCGTCACTTTAGCTCGCCATTTTAGATGAAGAGCCCTAAGAAACTTCCTAACAAAATTCTTACTAGAAAAATTCTCATCAAGTGCTTTTAAACTTGTGATGATAGTGTTAAATCTAGCAAAAGCATTATCAATTGATTCCTCTTCCGAAATCGTGAATTGCTCATATTGTTGAACAAGTAGATCTATCTTATTATCTTTGACTTGACTATTACCTTGGTGAGTTATTAGTAAAGAGTTCCAAATTTCTTTTGCGGTTTCACACATAAAGATCCTTTCGTACTCTTTACGTGGTAGCGCCTTATAAATAACCATTTTTGCTTCATTATTTTAAGCAAGTTTTCTTTTTAAATCATCATTTTGTTTTTCAAAAGGTACGATTTCATCCTTCTTAGTTTCGGGGTTATTTTGAAGAGGTAAAAAATCACCATTAGTAATAACATGCCAAAGATCTAGATCTTTCGACTTCACATAAGTTTCGAATCGATTTTTCCAATATAAAAATCCATCACTTTCAAATAGTAGTGGTCTTTGCATAGATTGCCCTTCTAAATATTATTCAGATTCCATAGATCGTTACAAGTTTTAAAATACAATATATTTTAAAGATCTTGCTAGACGTGGCTCTTGATACCAATTGTGGAAAACTAGAAGGGGGTTGAATAGTTTTACGTCCTTTTAAAAGTTTATTATCAAAAATATTTTGTAGCTTATTAAAAACTTTCGATTCAATCTCAAGTGAATTCAAATGGCAACCAATATAAGCAATTCTAATCTAATAATGAAAGTATTGAAATGTAATGAAGAATAGAGTTAGAAAGATCAAACCACAACACGCGAATTTATAGTGGTTCGGTTACAAGGACACCTTCCTTGCCCTACTCCACTCCCCGAGTACCACACTCGAGAGTTTTCTTCACTATGTCAACAAACTCCTTATGGTGGAGAAACCTTACACACCTTGGCTTACACGAGTTAACGACACTAAGCTAAATGTCGAGTTCTAATCGTAGCTAGAACCAATCTCACGACTTCTTCAAGGCTTCACACCTTCTTCACAACTTCACAACTTCTTCAAGGCTTCACACCTTCTTCACACCTTCACAACTTCAAACCTTCTTCTATGCACAACTAATTCACAACTACTAAACTACTTTACAAAACACCTAGTTTATACAATCAACAAATTTACACAACACTTTTACAAATATCTAACACATCTACAATATTAAACTAGCTATTCACAACACTACTACAATTAGATGGATGTAGAAAAGTGTTCTTCTTCTTGCACTTGAATGGATGAAGGTTTGGATCACTTGGAAACAAAGACTTATGAATTATATGATCAAAGGATTTTAGATCTAGAAATGGAGGTTGGATCAGAAAGTTTATAGTGCAAAAAGGTGAGGAAAATGTGTGAAATGATCCAATATTTATAGGGCCAAGTTTTACTGTTCGGGAGCGTGCCGGTCCCCTTAATCATTAAGGGGGCCGTCTAGTAAAATTAAGGGGGCCGACCTCTTGAATGTTGGAAAATTTTTTCTGGATAAAATTTGCCCTTTTTGGTTGGAAATTTGAAATCATATCTTTGTGGTTTAATATAGCATTACCAAAAATGATTTACAAATATATATATAAAATGTTTATATCATTTTATAAGATGTTATGTCTTAAGACAAAATTTCCTTTGATCATGTAATGCATAAGATGCTTAGTTTATGCATACCTTATGATGACGTATAGTCTATATTTGGGCCACGAGTCCAAATAATACAAACTACTAGCGCCTAAGTCCACCACGAGTGGGCTACCATGACAATGTATTGGGCCGCAGTATCAATGGCTTGGGCTCACGAGGCCCAAAGCCCAACTAAACCCACCGGGTACGAGATAAGGATCATCTATTCATGGAATAGATATCCTTTCCTCGGATAAGCACTACGCGTGCAAAGAGTACGGAGCAAGAAACACGGTTTCTACGCTCCTATATATAGAATCATACGATTCTCATTCAAGGTACGAGATACAAACCCTAAATCTCTACGAGAACCTTAAATCGATTACTTACTCTCACGCCGGAGTCTAATCGGGGGAGACAATCCCTCGATAAGCCTAACGGTGTTGTTTATTTTCTTAGTGCGCAGGTTCACAAGCATTAAGAGCGAATTGGTACGAAAGCAAGAGCCTAAACTAGGTAAGCCCAACTTTTGTATCAACAAGTGGTGCCATCCGTGGGACCACACTAAGAACTTGATACTAGAATGACGAAAAACAAGAACTCAGGGCAGCGGACCCCGCAGCCAGATAAAACTCGAGACGACTCGCACAAGAAGAAGCACAAAGGCTCGACTTCAGGATTAATCTATGGAATGACCAGTACGGCTGCTCAACCAGAGATAACCCCAATTCCCACTACGGTGGAATTACCCTTGGAAGTCGCCCAAGCCGCTACGGCAGTTACAGGCGCTGATGCGCACCCTCTTCGCCACGCCTCATCAAACGGTACCTATAGTGGACAACACTATACCGCCAGGCGCACCTAATCGTGAGAGGGGACTTCATGCTGAAAGAGAAATTCTGCAGCGGAAGAAGATGCTCCTGAGTTGATGCTAAACAACTTCGTGTCGCAACACTACGAAGCTCTAAGTAATCTCATGTGAGATGAAGCAAGAAGAAGATCAGGCCATAACCTGCACGACAGGCTAAATTTTGGCCCAGAAAGATCTCCACCGTGCCATTATGAGCACGAACGCAGTGAAAGGCGCACCAATGTCCACGACAGACTCGGTACGCCATCTAACTCTCAACATTCGGAGGAATACGAAGGTAACGAGAGGCGCTCCGACATCCATACCAGGCTTGGTAGTAGGAGATTGGAAGACAGACTTGGACGATCACGATCGCCAAGCGCAGGCTCCTCCAAATCTAGAAGGCGAGTTCACGACTGATTGGGAAGGAGACCCTCCCCAAGTGAAAGCCCCTCAAACTCCTCCTCTGACAAAAACCGGCGCAAGCGCCACAGAAAAAATAACTCCTACTCTAGTGATTCCTCGAACAACGAGGACAAAGAGACCCGGCACTGGAAGTCCAGAGGAAAACGTCGCGAAGAAAAGGATGAAGATTTATCCCTTCCTTGGCGTCGTCAAAAAGTTGACGCGTTCACAAGACGCATCAGCGATTACTCTGATCGCAAGAAAAGGCGCATTCCTGCTAATGTGAAAACATATGATGGAACAGGTGACCCTGATGATCACCTAAAAATTTTCGAGTCAGCGGCTGCTATCGAAAATTGGCCACAACCTGTGTGGTGCCACATGTTCAACTCTACCCTCATAGGGAATGCGCGAACATGGTTCAACCAGCTTCCACGACGAAGCATCAATGGATTTGAAGAGTTGCGAAAGGCATTCCGCCTAAACTTCACGCAACGAAAGAAGTGCGCAAAAAACCCTGTGGAATTAGCCAGGGTAAAGAAACGTCAAGGGGAATCCACAGGCGCCTTCATGGAGCGCTTCAAGGATGAATGCATGCAATTCAAAGCGTGCCCCGAGGTACTAAAAATCTCAGGATTCATGAATGGGATCAATAACCCAGAGCTGATACGGAAGCTAAATGATAGGGTACCTCAGAACTTTGATGAACTAACAAAGCGCACCAGATCCTTCATCCAAGGAGAAGCAGCGGTTGCGGATAGTAAAAAAGGCTACTCAAGCTATAAGCAACAAGAACAGCCTAGGAGACAATCCAATGATCAAGGCAGCAATCGCGGCAAGAATTACCGCGGTCAGGGAAGTGGGCAAGGTAATGACAGATATACCCCCCTCACCAATGCGCACCGCAGAGAACAAGCGCATAGGGAGTGGGTACTGCGACTACCATGGCCAAAAAGGCCACACCACCAACGAGTGCGTCCAGCTAAAACAGCTAATTGAAAAATTAGTAAAAGAAGGCAGAATGGATTACCTGGTGAAAAGCATCAAAGAAGGGAAGGATAGGCAAAAGATTGGAGCCACGAAAGAGCCCCAAAAGGATAAGGCTGATATCATCTACATGATACAATCATGGCAAAGCAAAACAAAACAGAAAGTTAGCCAAAAATTTTCCTCAGAGAAAGAGATATCCTTCCCCACCATCACCGCGGACAACGCAGTGGTAGAGCCATTAACCATCGAAATACATACCGGGGGTCACGACATCCGCCGCATGTATATCGATGGAGGAGCATCCGCAGATATCTTGTATGAACACTGCTTTAAAGGACTAAAACCCGAGATACAAAACCAGTTGATACCAGCCGCGACATCATTAACTGGCTTCACGGGAGAAAAAATATGGCCTATGGGACAACTACGCCTACTCGTGGTCGTAGGAGATGAACAACACTCCACGGCAACATGGATAAACTTCATGATTATCATGTCTCCCTCACCATACAATGGTATCATTGGGAGACCTGGAATATCATCCATGCGCGCTGTACCATCCACAGCACACGAAATGCTAAAATTCCCAGTTAAAGGAGGAATTGTTACCCTCTACAATACCACGGTGCCTCCTAAAGAATGCAACGTGGTGGTTAATAAGGAGGATCACATCCCAGAGCAGCGCGCAACAAAAATACCAAACTTAAAGGTCGCCATTCATCCTGATTACCCAGACCAACAAGTATCGATTGGAGGATCTTTATCTGACAAAGGTAAAGCAGCTGTATGCGCACTCTTGCAAAGGAACCTAAGCATCTTTGCGTGGGAACCAAAGCATATGACTGGAGTGCCACGCTCTATTACGGAGCACAAGCTACAAATCCGACAAGGATATCCCCCAATAAGACAAAAGAAGCGCGACCAAGCTCCGGATCGCGCAAAGGTTATTCTGGAAGAAGTTCACAAACTTGTGGATGTAGGTAAAGAAAAGCGATGGCAGTTGGAGGATGTGCGTGGACTTCACGGACCTCAACAAAGCATGTCCACAGGACTGCTACCCGCTGCCAGAAATAGATTGGAAGCTCGAATCTCTGTGCGGATATCCCCTCAAATGCTTCTTAGATGCATATAAGGGATACCATCAAATTCAGATGGCAATGGAAGATGAAGAAAAAACAGCTTTCCACACGAGTCAAGGAGTCTACTGCTACACAAAAATGCCCTTCGGTCTAAAGAACGCAGGCGCAACCTACCAACGACTAGTGGACACGGATTTTGAAAAGCAAGTGGGTCGCAACTTGGAGGTGTACGTAGACGACCTCGTCATAAAAAGCCACACAGAGCAAGAATTAGTGCGCGACATCGAGGAAACGTTCAAAACGTTGGAGAGGATAAACATGAAACTGAATCCCAAAAAATGTACGTTTGGCGCATCGGAAGGTATGTTCCTCGGGTACTTAATTGAACCAGATGGTATCAAACCTTGCCCCGAAAAGACAAAAGCTGTTATCGATCTCCCCTCGCCACGCACACTAAAAGAAGTCCAATCACTAAACGGAAAGCTAGCAGGGTTAAGCCGTTTCTTATCCAAGTCCGCTGACAAATCACTCCCTCTTTTTAAAACACTCACGAAGTGTACAAAAAAGGGAGATTTTCGGTGGACAGAGGAAGCTTTCCAACAACTAAAACATCAACTGGCATCTCTTCCCAAACTGGTCGCACCGCGACCAGGGGAAGAACTGATTATGTATTTATCGGCAACCCATGGAGCAGTCAGCGCAGTGCTCCTAACAGATAGAAACTCCGTTCAAACTCCCATATATTTTGTGAGAAAAGCATTAAAAAAGACGGAAACTAACTACAGCGCTATGGAAAAACTGGTCTTAGCCTTAGTATTCGCAGCCAAAAGACTGCGCAGATACTTTCAGGCGCACCCAATAGCTGTCATTACAGACCAACCCATCAAGCAAGTTATTTCCAAACCTGACGCATCAGGGCGGCTACAAAAGGGAGTGTATTTTTAGGTGAGTACAACATCTCATACAGACCGCGCACTGCAATCAAGGGACAAATACTAGCCGATTTCATCGTCGAAAAGCCAGATACTGATACTCCACTTGCAACAAGCAAGATAGAGTTAACAGAACCATTGATTATGTTCACAGATGGATCATCATGCACAGATGGATCAGGCGCAGGTCTTATTCTTACCAACCCAGAAGGGATAGAATTCACCTACGCACTGCGCTTCGAATTCACAGCCACAAACAATGAGGCAGAATACGAAGTACTACTCGCTGGACTACGCATTGCAATACAAATGGGTGTACGTAACCTAGAAGCAAATGTGGACTCCAAGCTAGTAGCTAACCACGTGTTAGGCGAATATATAGCCAAAGATGAACACATGATCCAATACCTTGAAAAGACCAAGTCCTTGATACAAAGCTTCGATAGGTTCACAATCAAACAGGTACCTAGAGGAGACAACAGAAAGGCTGACGCGCTCAGCAAGATCGCGTCTACAAGCTTTGCGCACCTATCAAAATAGGTCTTGGTAGAAACACTAAAGAACAAATCAATATTGGAGATGGAAGTATCCACGGTGATAGAGGAACATGATCCCACGTGGATGACACCTATCATCGACTTCATAAGCAAAGGGATCTTACCACAAGAACAAAAGGACGCTCGAAGGGTACGGCGCACGGCGCAAAAATTCGAATTACGAAATAACATCCTATATCGACGTTCCTTATTACAACCCTGGCTCAGATGTGTTGGACCTCTCCAAGCAGATTATGTTCTCCGAGAAATTCATGCGGGATCATGTGCCATGCACTCAGGACCACGGTCCGTGGTGGCGCGCGCACTGCGCTCAGGATATTATTGGCCTACTATGCATCGCGACGCGCGAGATATGATCAAAAAATGCAGCAATTGCCAAGTGCATAGGCCAATACCGCCCCAACCACAACAAGAGTTAACCCCCATTACCTCACCATGGCCGTTCTACAAGTGGGGCATTGACTTTGCAGGCCCCTTCCCAGTTGCAGCGGGAGGGATAAAATTTCTCATTGTAGCCATCGACTACTCACAAAGTGGATTGAGGCGAAAGCGGTAGTGAATATCACTGGCAATCAGGTTAAACGATTTGTGCGGGACAACATTATGTGTCGCTTCGGACTACCGGGGGAAATCATCTCAGACAATGGGAAGCAATTCCGCGACAACCCATTCAAAGACTGGTGCACACAATTAAATATCACACAACACTTCGCCTCAGTGAAACACCCACAAACCAATGGTCTGGTAGAGCGCGCAAATCGTAGTCTAGGCGAAGGAATAAAAGCGCGCCTTGACAGACACAAAGGCAAATGGGTAGAGGAATTATCGCATGTATTATGGGCACACCGCACATCAATAAAAACCAGCACAGGAGACACACCATTCTCCCTTGTCTATGGAACAGAAGCCGTCATACCGGCCGAAATTGGAATGCCAACAATCCGCACCGCGGAGGTAAACGTCATGACAAATGATGAAGAATGGCGCATCGACTTAGACTTGCTGGAAGAAAGGCGCGAACGTGCATCTATCCGAGAAGCAAAGGCCAAAGCAAAAATGAAGAAGTATTATGATTCAAAAGTCAAACACACTTCTTTCAGGCCAGGAGACTTTGTGTACCGCGCCAATGACGCGAGCCATGCAGAGGACACAGGCAAACTCGGACCCAAATGGGAAGGACCTTACGAGGTCACAGACGTACTAGGTAATGGTGCATACAGGCTGCGCAACATGGATGGTCACGAACTACAGCGCACCTGGAACATTTGCAACCTGAAGAGATGTTATCTCTAGGGAAGGCTACGGCCCACAAAAAAACATACTTGCACTCTAGTACGTGCCCAATAAATGTTTGTTCTTTAAAATTCCTTTTGTTTTTTTTAGGAATTGTATCTTTATTTTCATACATTTGAAAGTATTAATAAAACATTATGGTTTCTAGCTAACTCCATAACACAAGTTACTTTATTGACTACGTTTATCATGTTTCAATATGGTTATACTTTGCCCACGTGGCGTGCATGCACCTACTAAGACCACACGATGGCAGAAAGGAAGAGTTAACCTACTAATTTACTCGTTGAGTAAGAGGGTTGCAAACCCATCAACACTGGATCACGAATCCCTGCGCACCCCACGACGGGTGCGCAGCCTTGCTAAGCACCTTACTTACAAGATGTTGAAGTAAGTTTTCCTTACGCACCCCACGACGGATGCGCAACTATTAAGTACACTGTACAAGTTTAGCAAATAATGAGCCAAGACACTTGGTCAAACTTAGCAAACAATGCAAGTATATTTCTTAAAGTCACGCACTTTCACAAGCCGAGACACTCGGTCAAACTTAGCAAACAATGCAAGAATATTTCTTAAAGTCACGCACTTTCACGAGCCGAGACACTCGGTCAAACTTAGCAAACAATGCAAGAATATTTCTTAAAGTCACGCACTTTCACGAGCCAAGACTCTTGGTTACAAATATTACAAACTTCGCATGATAATGCAAGTTCATTTATCTTAAGTCACGCACTTAATTTAAATACATTATACAAAAAACGAGCCAAGACCCTTGGTCACTTATAATTTATTTTAAGCTACGCACTTAATTTAAATCCGAGAAAAACATCTTAGTTGAACTTTTTTAAAGATAACAACTATACAAAAAAGATACTTCTTGTTATTTACATGATAAATATACAAAGTTACGAAGTAGCCTACACACTATGGCGATGGTCAGGGCTATCCTCTGGAGTAGCGGAACTCCCCGCCTCCTGAAGCCTTCTCAGGATCAAAGCATCCTTGGGAGAAACGGTAGGAACACTCACAGGCACACCATCAGACCTGGGGATGTGTGCGGTGCCCACGCCACACAATACTGCCTTTCCCTTAATGCCCTTCTTCTGGGCAGCCCTCTGCACATGACGCTCTACAACTTCTTTCAAGGGAATCTCCCTTTCAAGAGCAAACGGGGTAAGGATATGGCGAGGCTGTGCAAACACGGTAACCCGCATCTGCGACACATCAGGTTTCAAAAAATAATCTGGTTGCGCCTCTGTATCCTCTAAAAGGTGGCGCTCCAATGTCAAACCCGCCATGATTACATCTATGGGATTGTCTTGGTCACGCTCCAACCTCCCAATGTGCGGCAACTCGAGGACCTTCAACCCCGCCATGGCCTGCATCAACTCATCATATGCAGCCTCATTATAACCGGGGATCCCCGCTAAATCCTTGTTCAGCAGCTTGGCCTCATGGAGATCCTCCATAGCCTGCGACTTCCCACGAGCCACCGCACAGTGAACCACTTTCCCAAAAGCCTCCTTCACCTCTTGGGACTCGAAAGTACCCATAGCTGCAAGACGCAGTCCGTGGCTAATCAACCACCTACATCAACAAAGACAATTTGTATTAATCAAAAGGCGTAAGCAACAAAAAATATTATGAAGACGAGGAGTAACAAAGAAATACCTGCGCTCGGCAATGGTCGACATCAAATGAGGATACAACTCCTCATCATACTCTATACTGAGACGACGCAACTTCTCCTCCTAAACCAAGATGAGCTTGTCCATATGCTCCTTGAATTCTTGGATGTTTGCAGAGTGCTCAGCTCTCCTCTCATTAAGGTACGCCACTGACCAGGTAGCATCAGCCTCCATCTACTGAAGTCTAGCCCTCGCATACCTAAGATCCGCCAGAATACTCACCTTATCCTGGGTGATCTTCTTAGCATACGCCTTGGCGGACTCCGCCTCTGCTTGCGCCTCAGCCAGCTGCGCACGGAGACGAGCATTCTCCTCAGCAACAGCGCTGCCCTCTCCAACATACTACGTCCTTAACTGAGCGACAAGCTCAGTCTGACGCCCAGACACCACAGCCAACTCCGCCAATAGCTGTGACATTGTGGCGACATCAGCCACCTTTGCTCCCTCCTCCGCACTCTCAGGAGGGACCACACCTTCCACAGACGCAGCATCACCCTTCTCAGTATGCTCACTATAAACGCATGACAATGAAGGTTAGTAACTATTACAACAAGTAATACAAAAGACTAAACACGGAACCAGAAAAGCATACGAAAGAGCTATTTACCGTGGTGGAGGAACCTCTGCAGCCTTTTCCTCCACAATAGTGGCGACACCCTCCTCCTCTGCAGATGACTCTTCATCCACCACCAGATGGCGCCTCCTCTTGGAAGTGCCACTGCTTTCAGCATCTCCCTTACGCTTCAGACTCTGCACTACCACATTAGGCCTGAGCATTTCTACGCTGTCAGAAGACTCAGTGCGCACCTCTGGTGCCACGCTCTGCACAGGCGTTACCTGGAGCGGCGGGGTATTCTCAGGAACAACCTCCGGCAGCATGGTCAAATGACCCTCCGTCGCCTCCAGTAGTGGCTGCTCACCCTCCTTCAGAGGGCGTACTCCAACTGTCACCTGCTTTGGCTCCTTAAGCCTCACGAAATCAAACAGGTCCATCTCTGCGTAGAACAAAGACAAATAACAAAGGACAACTTCGTTACTTAAGCAAAACAAAAAATATATACTTACGTTCTAGAGGCAAATGCAAGAAGGGATGAGCACCCACCCTGGTTGTTCGCATCAATGAAAGTTGGAACTGCGCCAGCGCCATCAAAATAATTGCGACTAAGACCCATGTGCACCAAAAACTCCTCAGGATAGGAGTTAATGGGAATACGGTTCTGGTCAATGGTCTCCGCATCTGACGCGCTGTACGAACCAGGGATAGGACGCTCATCCCTCGGCAGCGCGTGTTGGTTATAAAACCCAAAGCGCGACGGAAACACTGCATCGTCCACCCAGAAGAAAAACTCCCTCCAGTTCCTTAATGCCTCTACTTTCTCTGTATAACAACGCAAAGGCCCTGGGCGTTTGGCAAAGGTTACCCACCTGTTTGACCATGTTGAATTATAGAACGCGTGGAATTGATCTATAGTGGGGGTTATGGCCAGTAACTGACAATTCACATCAAAATTAGCTATCTTGGCCACACCTAAACAGTGCAGCTGCGATATGTGAAGCTGATAGTGATTGAGCAAATTGCTCAAAAATATGGAAATGGGTATGCGATAATTCGCGTAGTCAAAAAGACGCGTGTATAAACCAATCTTCCCGTCGGGGAAATCAGCAATACACGCGTCTACATCAGGAGCCTCCGGATGAACGTCATAAGGAATGAAGTAGTCGGAGGCGAATCGACGTACCTCATCCTCACTCATCGCGGAGGAAAAGTCCTCTAATTGCTTCACCATTTTCAAATAGTATTTTTTCAAAGACTACTATATTGAGCACGCGCAGTTACCTAACAAAGGTTGAAAATCGGATAAAAGAGCTTGAAGTAATTTGCGAATGGTAGAAATGTTTTTACTGTGTGTTTTTAACAATGGGGGCGGCGACTATTATATGGGAAATATAAAAAACCCTAGACGATGCCACGTGGATCCCACTCACAAACGTGTGGTTGGAAAACAAACGCGATAAGCACTTTTTCCTTCTATCGAGGCACACGTGGATAGCCTCCCCATTTTTCGTAGCATTTTTTGAGATATTTTAAGACTTGGCCAATGGTTTCCCTCTTTTGGGCAGGAAATACTTAACTCTTTCCCGCCATGCTTGCCGCTAGATTTATTAGTCTAGTATCCGCAGCTACGCACTGCGCACACTAGACTGGGGGGACATGATGACGTATAGTCTATATTTGGGCCACGAGTCCAAATAATACAAACTACTAGCGCCTAAGTCCACCACGAGTGGGCTACCATGACAATGGTTTGGGCCGTAATATCAATGGCTTGGGCTCACGAGGCCCAAAGCCCAACTAAACCCACCGGGTACGAGATAAGGATCATCTATTCATGGAATAGATATCCTTTCCTCGGATAAGCACTACGCGTGCAAAGAGTACGGAGCAAGAAACACGGTTTCTACGCTCCTATATATAGAATCACACGATTCTCATTCAAGGTACGAGATACAAACCCTAACTCTCTACGAGAACCTTAAATCGATTACTTACTCTCACGCCGGAGTCTAATCGGGGGAGACAATCCCTCGATAATCCTAACGGTGTTGTTTATTTTCTTAGTGCGCAGGTTCACAAGCATTAAGAGCGAATTGGTACGAAAGCAAGAGCCTAAACTAGGTAAGCCCAACTTTTGTATCAACACCTTAAGTGATATTAGATGTAGAAGTAAATATTTGTTACCAAATACTTGTTTACGTCTTAATCTTGACTTAATTTGATTTGAGTTTTGTGATTATCAAAACATAGGTTTATTGAGAGATATTAATAACCTTTTTAAACATTATTTATATCAACACTAATCACCCTAGACGTTTTCCCATAAAACGTCTCTACACACACACACCTTTCTAGGTTTACATTGTGACATACTTGAATGAATAAGCCTATTCCCTGTATTCTCTTTATATAATAGAGAACTAGGGTTACAAAATACTACGAAGGACTATATTGAAATAACTTCTTTGTAAAGCAAGTCCTTTGTCTTTTGCATTCTTCACTTTGTCATCATAAGTCCTTTATCTTTCATATTTTTTCAATATCAACTTAAGTATAATTCCTAACAACCATCATGTGATAAACACCACCGCCGAAAGATTTTCGACGCGGGATTCTATTGGTCCACAATATTCCGTGATGTCAAAGAAATGGTACAAGCATGCAATGCATGTCAACGGGTCGGGAACATATCAAATAGGGATGAAGCACCTCAGAATTTTATACAAGTATGTGAGGTTTTTGATGTCTGGGGAATTGACTTCATGGGACCCTTTCCATCTTTAGGAGGTAATGAATACATTTTAGTTGCCATCGACTATGTTTCAAAATGGGTAGAGGTACAAGCCCTTAGGACCAACGACGCCAGGGTAGTTATTCATTTCCTGAAAAAGTTGTTCGCTAGGTTTGGAATTCCTAAAGCTCTCATTAGTGATAGGGGAACCCACTTTTGCAATGCGCAAATGGAAAAGATCATGAGGAGATACGGAGTGTCCCATCGATTTTACACCGCCTATCACCCACAGACCAATGGCCAGGTCGAAAACACGAACAGGGCTATTAAAAGAATACTAGAAAAAACGGTTAGCTAGAATAGAAAGGACTGGTCATTTAAACTCGATGAGGCCTTATGGGTATTCCGAACTGCCTATAAGACACCTATTAGAATGACCCCGTTCCGCATGGTGTATGGTAAGGCATGTCATCTTCCGGTAGAATTAGAACATAAGGCTTATTGGGCGCTTAAGGCATGTAATTTAGATTATACAATTGCCGGAACAAAAAGGTTCTTGCAACTACACGAGCTTGATGAGCTAAGGTTAGAAGCGTATGAGTCCTCCATTAAATATAAGGAGAGGGCAAAAAGGTGGCATGACCAACGAATTACGAAACCTAAGGAATTTTCAGAAGGGGGCAAAGTCCTATTGTATAACTCTCGGTTAAAGTTATTTGATGGATCTTAACACCTTGAACTGTGTTAGATTGATACTTTGAATTATATCACTAAGTATGTGGAATTTACTTAGTAACACATAGAAGTTTGATTGTGAGTGAATGAAACAGTTGTTAATGAATAAGAACAATGTATGTAACAAAAAGTTGGCTTCAATATTATTAATAATAATAATACGAGTGATCTTTGTATCACTAGGGTTACACCTTGAAGCTCTAGAAACGTGTATGTAACCTTTAACCTAGGATCTCCTTTTATAGCACAAGGAGTCCTCTTCTACAAGATAAGTATAATGCTAATAGAATAAGATATACACAAGATCTATTCTATATTTATCTAAACACGTTTCCTAACAGTTATCTAAGCAGCAGTGGTAATATATGTTCTTGCAGTGGTAATGAGTTTCCACTGCAAGTACATTCTTCAGCAGTTGTAATGTCTTCACTAGCCGTGGTAACTGTTATTATAATTCCCAACAATCCTCCCCTAAACTTATGATTAATAAACAAATCAATAAGTTTCTTCAAGTAATCAGCAAACATGAGGATATGGGAATTCTTCCAAACACTTGTCTTCTTCTTCTTAACTCTCTATCAGCTCTCATACTTTGATCATAAATCCTTTGTAGCAAATCTTCTATGACTTCTATTCTTTCCCAGCACCTAAGCTTCACTGACATCATCACAGTCAATACACCAGCTCTTAATGGATATTCTTTCTCTGCAAGCATAAACACATCAACTCCATCTTGAGTAGAAAGATGATGCACAACACTTGAGACATAAAACTTCCACAAAGTATTCATGTTATGAGCTTCAAATCTCCAATGTCTGTCACTTGGGTCAGGTTCATATAGTCTTCTGAAGTGTACCCATAACTCCTTAGCTTTGACATCAACAAGTTCATCCTTCCTAAACTGATCTTTAACAATTCTCCACAAAGTATCCAAGTCTTCTCTATCACAAGATCTAACAATGTCTTCAAAGTCTCTGCAAATGCTTGTGATACTTACAGTTCTAATGATCTTCCAAGCAACTCCAAAATCATCAGAATAGATTTCCCAACAAACTACTGGATATTTTGTTTATAGAGGTTCAATATTAAGCACATCAGTCTCTATAAACATCATGTTTTTAACTTGCTCTTCTGTCAACTTGCTAGGACCCTCTTCTACTTGAGATGATTCCTGAGTCTTCAATTTCTTAGCATCTTTTGATCCAAGACTCACTCCTGACCTTTTTGCCTTCATCACTACAGGTTCTTGATCCATTGGAATGAATTTACTATCTTGTCTTTTAATCCTGTAGTAAATGCCTTCAATTTGATCATGTGACAGTCCTTTGAATTGAGCCATCTTCATATTGCCAACATGACAACAAAAAGTCTTCATCTCAGCAATGATCTGTGCCTTTGTAAGTTACCTTGGCTTCTTTTGACCTTTTCTAACATCCTCAATGACATCATCAAGAGCCTGCTGATTCTTCATTTGAATGAAATCTTTTAGTTGAGCAGACCTTTGTTCTTCATTCAAGGTTGTATTTGCAATAAGTTCAATAGCCTTCTTTCTGATTATTTGATCATTATTAATCAAGTAGGCAATCTCTTCTTCTGTAGGCACATAAGTGAACATAGGAGGTTTCCCATGTATGACAGTTGGTGGAACAACTGAAAGTGGTTCTGCCATAACTGCTTCAAGTTTATCTAACCTCTTTGCTTCCATAAAACTAGCAACTTCATCTTCCTCTATCTTTCTCTTCTTTTCATTCTCTGCTACTTACTGTTGCTCTGCCAATCTTGCATCAAAATCAATTTGAGCTTGTTCTTTCTTAGAAATCTTTCTTGTTTGCTCTTGTTCTGAACTAGTCAGAATAGCTTTTCCTTTGATTGATCTTATTCTGGCAGCTTCTTCCTCTGCAGTGGTAATTTCTTGAGTAGCAGTGGGAACATTTTCACTTGCAGTGGAAATATGTCGATCAGTGGGAACTTGTTCTGCATCAGTGGAAATTGGTTGAGCAGTTCCAACTGTATCATCAAAGTGAAAATCAGCATCAACATCCATATCTTCAAAATCTAACTTCCTCCCCTTAATCTCATCTCCATCATCCTCTGCTTGAGCATTGTCAGAATCAGTTGACTCCTCAGCAAATTCCTTATCAAAATTAATTCTCCTCCCCTTAAACTCTACATCTGATTTCCTCCCTTGTTTGGAAGAATCTCCCAAATCTTTACTAGAACTTGCAGAAAATTCATCCTCAGGTGAAGATGAAGTGGAAAACACAGCCTGAGCAGGTCTTTTCTTCTTGAGACTCTCAACTTCATTCTGTAACCTTTGAATCTCAGCCTTAAATTGATTCAGCTCTGTGGCATATTGTACTTTAGTCTGTGCCAGATCTTTCTCCAGAGCTTGAACCTGCTTGACTAATTTTGTACATATGTCCATCAATTCAGGTAGTTGCACACTGCCCTCAACACTTCCCTAGTAGGACTAGGATTAAGCCTTGAACCACCACTGCTTGTCCCTAAACCAAAAGGTTCAGCAACATGCAATGTTGAGATGAGAGAAGATGGCTATTTATGCCTTCTCTCATAAGTGTGAGTTACAGCAGGGGTATGGTGAATTGGTGGAACAACAATATTGGGTGTGTTTTGGGATACAACTGGGATTGGTGCATCTTCACCCTGTACTTGTGAAATTTTAGCAAGCATTTGAGGAAAAAGTGGATGAACCTCCCCATTCCAAAGATCTGAAGCCTTACACATGTTTTGAAAAACTTTTGGCTTAAGACAGGAGGCTTCATAAATTCTATTGTGAGGTTGAAGTTGAAACTCATTTAACACTGCTTGCACAAACCTTGGATACATCAAAAATTTATATTGACTCTTTACATTACCTTTCATATTATTGAAAATAAGCTTTGAAAAATTAAAAGTCCTATCAGTTGCCAAACAAACCAAAGTATAAGCCATGGTTGATGCAAATTGTTCATAAGATGTTTTCTTAGGACTTAGGCAATGTAAAAGAGTGTGAATTAAAAATCTCCAATGGGGACAAAAACATCCTTTTCTGAAAGTTACTTTTTGTTCAGATGTATCATACCCCATTAAAGCAATATTAGTGAAAATTTCTGAATTGGGTAATGTGATGATACCAATGAGATCATCCAATTGGAGAATTCTCCTCAAGGATGACTCAGTAACATCAATAGTTACCCCATCCACTGTGGCTCTTAGAGCTTCCACAGATTCATGTGTGTCTCCCTGTTCAAGAGTTATGGACTCCACAGTGTTCCAGAACTGTTTGATATGAGAGACATAGATTGTGGGATTAATAGTTAAGGCATACCTTATATGAGATGTGGGTTTAGAAAATCCACAATCTGATGAAAAACAGGGCCACTCTTCTCGTTTGACTTTTGTAGATAGGCCACTTGGTTGTGCTCCTCGACAAATTTTAGAATCGCCATGATATTTGTGAAAAGAGAGTAAAAGTGTTAGTAATCAAGATAAAAATCAAGCCGTATGATGATCAATTTATACTAGTAGGGTTTGAGGAGGTTGCGCAATGTGAATTATCTTTAGAAAGAATTATCTTTGGAAAAGAATAATTTATAATAAATAAGTACATAATTCACAAAAGATTTACCATATTATTAAAGAAAGATGGTTATATTTACAACGGCTAGTAAAAAATAGATTATTGACACAACAGTTGTAACGGCTAGTTCATCAGTGGAAAAATTACTCTTGCAGTGGTAACTAATGAACTAGCAGTGGTAAACTTTTCACAACATATCAAAGAATAGTGGTAAGTAAAACATGAAAATTAGCTTCTCTTTTCATAGTTTTTAGCAAACTACCAGCTATCAACAGATTTGATATGTCTTTAACATGAGCCGTTTGCTATGGACTAGCCAACTCTTGATCACTTGGAGTATGGTGAGTTGATAACCATATAGTTTTTGGTAAACTATCAACCATAAACGGATTTGAAAAGTCTTTACCAGGAGCCGTTTGCTCTGGACTAGTTGATTCTTATGTGAATTAGACATGGTAAATCAATAACCATTTGTTGTGTGTCTATGATACACACCTTATAACTCCAATGACTTCAATAATATGGCTTGTAAATTCCAAAACAAAATAACACTCAACTTAACCCATAAACATTAACCCAAAGTAACTTTTTAACCAAGTTACTATTCACAAAAATATCTTCCAAAAGTCAACCCGATAATAACCAAATTTACTCCTCCAACCTACCAAAACAGGTAAGAGTAAATATTATTCATTAAATAGAATTTGACCTTGACTTTGCTTATAAAAGGGGGCTCAAAAACCTTTATCTCTCATCAACAAACATCTTCAACAACTCAAACCCTTTATCAACACAATGAGCTGGTTTCCATTAGTCTACATATCTTCAGATGATTCATCAGATGAAGAGATCAACTATTGTTCAAACTCAGAGGAATATTCTACACGATGGAGTGATTACTTTCCACCAAGTACAACCACATCCACAGCATCCAACATGACATCCAGAAAGACTGAAGCTTCTACTGCTCCATCCTTGGAGTTCTATTCCAGCTCTTCCTCTGATGATGATGATGATCCAACCTTCAACGTTTCCAAAGAGCTTCCAAAGGCCCTCACCACAGCATTGAAGTCTACCATAAGCAACATGAAGTGGCATGCTATTGAGAAGCCTACCCAAGCACCAAGGCCTCCCAAGCAAGTTCTGTGACTTGCTTGTCCAAGGAAGCAACTTTCTTTTGATGACAAGAAAAAGAAAGCTTCCAAAGGCAAGCATGATTATGAGGGAAAGGGGAAGAATCCTATGGAGTAGATGTTAGGTTGTTGGGTTATGTTTTGTGATGTTTTACTTCTTCTTGGTGATGATGTAATCTGAATGGTTGTTATGTACTTTCTTTAGCCATCAATAAAAGTACTTTTTCTTTATGCTTGTATCACCAATCTTTCCACTGTTGTATGATTATTTCCACTGTGCTCTTGATAACTCTGCATTCAAATTAGTAGAAAACCATACATACAATACAAACAATACTAGTACCTAAAAACTATCCTGCAACACTGAAAAGTAGTAGACATCAAAGATTTATGGATTTAGCATTCCAATACCTGTTACCAAGTATTGAAACCTACCCACATCAAGCCCTTTTGTTAATAAATCAGCATAATTGTCATCAGTATGGATTTTGACAACATTAATAAGCTTTTTCTCAAAACAATCTCTAATAAAATGATGTCTAATTTCAATATGTTTAGTTTTAGTGTGTTGCACAGGATTTTTAATAATTCATATGGTACTACTATTGTCTATATAGATAATGGTGTTCATGAAATTGTACCCATAATCCAATAATTGATTCTGAAGCCATAGGATCTGAGCACAACAACTAGCAGCTGCAACATATTCTGCTTCAGTGGTTGAAGTAGCAACCATAGTTTGCTTCTTGCACTGCCATGACACCAATATACATCCAAGAAATTGACATCCTCCAGTAGTTGACCTTCTATCCAAACTTGCACCAGCATAGTCACTATCTGAGTATATGATCAATTACATAGGGGATTCTCTTGGATACCATAATCCTAGATTAGGATAAGTCTTTAAGTACCTAAAAATCTTCTCCACTGCTGTCATATGTGATGTCTTTGGAGTCACTTGAAATCTTGCACAAGCACATACAGCAAACATAATGTCTGACCTTGATGAAGTAAGATACATCAAAGAACCAATCATAGATCTGTAAGTGTGAACATCAACATTAGCACCACTAGCATTCTTCAACAATAGATGAGTGGTCTTGTCAGCAGGGGTATTTGAAGGTTTTGCATCTTGAAACTGGAACTTCCTAATAATCTCAGTCACATATTTATCTTGACTGATAAAGATACCTTCTTTACTCTGTTGTACTTGCAGCCCCAAAAAGAATGTAAGTTCTCCCATAGAACTCATTTGAAATTCATCCTTCATCAGTTTTTCAAACTCTTTGCACATCTCTTGTCTAGTAGACCCAAATATAATATCATCAACATATACTTGAACAAGCAAAATATCACCCTTGTCTTTCTTGATGAACAAAGTTTGATCAATCTTGCCCCTATGAAACCCATTGTTCAATAAATAAGTAGCTAAGGTTTCATACCACTTCCTTGGAGCCTGATGTAAGCCATAAAGAGCCTTAACCACTTTATACACTTTGTTTGGGTGTTGAGGATCTTCAAAGCCTAGAGGTTGAGAGACATATACCTCCTCATCAATAGTACCATACAGAAAGTCACTCTTAACATCCATTTGATAGACAGTAAAGCCCATAAAGGATGCATAGGCTAGAAACAGTCTAATAGCCTCAATCCTTGAAACAGGAGCAAAAACTTCTTCATAATCAATACCCTCCTCTTGAGTGTATCCTTGAGCAACCAATCTAGCTTTCTTCCTGATTACAATACCTCTTTCATCTTTCTTGTTTCAGAAAACCCATTTAGTACCAATGACCTTCATATCATCAGGCAAGTCACAAAGAACCCAAACCTTTTGAAGTTTAAACTGCAACAACTCCTCTTACATTGCTTTAACCCAGCTAGATTCTTCTAGAGCCATATAAACATTCTTAGGCTCCACCTGTGAGAGAAAACAGAAAAACAAACACTCATTCTTCCTTTTATGCTTCTTGGACTCATACACTTCACTAATGAACCCATGAATATCATCTTTCTTTGTCTGTCTTCTAGTCTTCACACCTGATTGAAGTTCACCAATAACATTATCAAGTGGATACACTTTGTGAATTGAAGTCTGTGATGTGTTAGGAATATCATATGTTGTTGGCATGTTTGTGATTTCTACATCATCACTTGGTGATTCCTGAGAAGTATGTTCTGCATTTGGGCTGTCAGTGGAAACTTCTAATGTAGTAGTGGGAATTGAGTTACCACTGCTAGTAGGAATTTCTTTATTCAATTCATCAAAATTCACACCATCTGCATCACTTGACTTTTTAGAATTGTCAACAAAGTCCCAAAGTTGCATAACAATTTGATCTTCATCATCTTTGCAAGCTTCATCTTCATCAATGAATTCTTCTGAATCATCAAGATCTTTGTCTCGTGTGCTTGAAGTAAGAGGTGCATAATTCATTGTATTGGATAATGTTTCAAGATCAAATAGCCAATCTTGTCATGAACCTGCTATGTTAGCTTATTTTCAAGAAACTCAACATGCAAATTCTCTTCAATCTTCTTTGTTCTTATGTTTTATACTCTAAAATCCTTTCTAACCGTAGAATATCCAACAAATAAGCCTTCATCTGACTTTTCTTCAAATTTACCCAGATGATCAATGGTATTTAGAATAGTAACATGACACCCAAATGGCCTCATAAACTCCAAAGTAGGAGGTCTTCCTCTGAATAACTCATAAGGTGTCTTGTTCTTTGTTTTGACCACTAAAACCCTGTTCTGAATGTAACAAGCAGTGTTAACTGCTTCAGCCCAAAAAGTCACTAGAAGCTTTGAGTCAGCTATCATGGTTCTAGCAGCCTCAATTAGTGTTCTGTTTCTTCTTTCTGCAACTCCATTTTGTTGAGGAGTTCTTGCAACACTAAATTCTCTCTTAATACCTTTGTCTCTGCAGAAAGCATCCATAACTTTATTCTTGAACTCTGTCCCATTGTCACACCTGATGATCTTGATTTTCTTTTCAAATTGATTTTCAACTTTAGTGATGAATGTTTTAAGGATGCCAGTGGTTTCATCCTTGGTTCTTAAAAAGAAAACCCATGTGAATCTACTAAAATCATCAGTCACAACAAGACAATACTTCTTCAGATTGATGCTGCTAACTGATGTAGGACCAAACAAGTCCATATGCAGCATAAAGAGTGGATGATCAATAGAATTGAATGCTTTGGTCTTGCATGAAGCTCTGTGTTGCTTTCCTTTGAGATAGGCAACACAGGTTTGGTCATTTTCAAATCTTTTCTCTGGTAGACCTCTGACAAGTCCATCTTTCACAATCTTGTTGATGGTCTTGAAGTTAACATGACCAAGTCTTCTGTGCCAAAGCATGGATTCATCTAAAGTGGCTTTTGCAAGCAAGCAAGTAACATCATTATTAGCCACTATGTTCTTCATTTCAATGCTATACAAATTTCCTTTTCTAGGGATTTTAACCAAAATATCACTTTCATCAGGGAGCTTATAATCCTTAGATAAGATATAGCATTCATCTTCTGTGAATAGAACTCTATGCTTCTTGTCACACATCTGTGACACACTAAAAAGGTTTTACTTGAGTTCTTTCACATATTGCAAATCTTCAAAGTCTATGTTTCCAGCCTTGATTGTTCCTTTGCCAGAAACTTTGCCATCAATTCCTCCTCCAAAGCTGACAAATTGTCCATCATAAGGTTGAAAGTCTGAGAGATAGGATTTATTGCCAGTCATGTGCCTGGAACATCTACTCTCTGAGTATCCTTGATCATTTGTAGTCTTTGAATGTTCCTGCACACAAAATAAAGGAATTAGTTCCTTTTGGGGACCCAAGCCACAAATGACTTGGATCTGCCTCGTGTATCAATATAATTGTATATGTCAAAGGTCATTGATACACCATTGGGATTGTTTGAGGTGATGGTTCCTTTTTGTTTCCATTCCCAATGTGCTGAGGCCTTAACAACATTTCCCATATTTACCCTTTTATTGTTCACAGACCCACCAGTGGAAACCTTTGGCCTTGAAGTAGTAACTGCTGGCTTAGCAGTGGAAACTGCTGGTTTTGAAATTTTGGGTACCCACTTGTGATTATTGTAAACTTTCTTTTCAAAATTGGTCTTTTTCCCTGTTTGATTATATTTAACAAAATTAGTAACAAGGGACTTAGGGTAAACTTTGTTTTTATTGCTGGCAGTGGTAACTGCTGGTCTAGCAGTGGAAATTGGTTTTATGCCAGAATTAAGCAAAACAGACATGGGAATCTTCTTGCTTAGTAGATTTGGGTGAGTTAAGTTATTAGCATTGTGGCCATTCACCCTAGTATTCCCAAACACTTCCCTTCTATCCAAGTGGTAGGTACAGTTATAAGCCAAATGGTCAAAGCTACCACAGATATGACAGGGTTTGTTGTTGAACACAAAGTCACTACCAAATTGCCTAGATTTAACATGATTCCAACTCCTCATATTTCCCCTAGGAGTTGTTGACCTATTTCTGTACATCTCTGCATATCTAGTAGTGGGCCTAGTGAAATTAGGTTGTGTCCTAGGCTTCTCTTTGACCACATCAGGAATACTCTTTTTAACCTCCGCTCTTACATTCTCAGGAACACTAGGTTTAGACTCAACATTTAAACTTTCATCCTTAAGAGATGAGTCACTAGCACTATCAAATGTATCAACCTCAACCTGAACCTTTTCAATAACAGCCGGTTTAACAAATTTTGGTCCATAGGTCATAGGTGGTTCCTGGAATTCTTCTAATCCTGTGTGAGCTAAATCAATGCTAGGAGGTGATGGAACACCTCTTAGAGGTGGTGGAACTGATTTGTATCCAACTCCTGATTTGGCTTTGATGACAACTTAGGCTTCCCAAATTTTGTCAATACACTTGGATTGGTGATCCAGTGTATTGCAAGTTATCTTTATATTCTCACTAGCCATTTTAACCTTTTCTAGTTCTTCCCTAAGAACCTTGTTGACAGCAACCTGATAATCTAAGTCTCTTCTTAATACTGCAATATCATCATTGAACTTAGATTCATTTGCCCTATAATGCTCTAATTGAGTTTCTAAAACACCTAGGCCACTTTTATGATTTACTAAGTTATAATAAGTATGATTTAACTCTAGCAATTGTTCATCATATTGTGCTCTAATTTTCTCATATTCTTTTAAAACCTTAAAAGTTTTAGAGCAAGCATTATTGATTTGTACCTCAGAGTCAGAAAAAGCCATTAGTGCAAGCTCAGTAGCAACCATTGCAGACTCTGAATCATCTTCTTCATCCTTAGTCATAAAGCTCCAATCAAAGCTCATTCCATCAATAGCCAATAGTCCCTTTGGCTCATCAGTTGTAGGTTCTTTCTTCTTGTCCTTCTTATACTAAGTTGACATGTTGTCAGTTTTCCTTGGTTTCCTGCACTCCTGGCAAAGTGCCCCTTCTTATGACAATTATAGCACTCCACCTTCTGTTTGTCAAAACCTACTGTTTCATTATCACTGATGTTAATCTTTCTTCCAGTCTTCTTCCAAAACTTCTTTGTTCTTAAGCTTAGTAATGCCACCTGCCATTTAATGTCCATCTCCTCCATATCATCCTCATCAATTTGATCCAAATCCTCATGATTGAGAATTGAACCACCCACTTGACTTGATATAAAGGCATAGAAGGTAGAATCACTAAGTCCTGCAATCTGTCTTTTTGAACTACCAGTGGAAACAACAATGTTAGCACTGTCATCATCACTATCACTTTCTTCATCTGAACTATCATCAACAGATGATGATATAAGTGCTACACTTCCTGAACTTGTGCTTAATTTGCCAGCTTTCTTCAGTCTTTGTTCAATAACCTTGAAGTTATTGTACAAATCATTAAGTTTCATGGTCTACAAATCTGGCTTATCTTCCCACACTGCAACATTGGTTCCAAACTCAGAGGGTAAGCTTCTTAAGAACTTTAGATTGAGGTCTTCCCTTTCCACCTCAATTCCAAAAACAGTGAGTTGAGTAACAATCTTTTGTAGCCTTGTGAAGATGCTATCAATAGATTCATTACTTGTTGAACCAAAGTTTTCATAAGTTTGTTTCAGCAGGGTCTTCTGAGTTTTCTTGGTGGAATCATTACCACCAAAAACATTACAGATCTCCTCAAAAAGAGTCTTTGCGGTCTTGTATTTGCTGAATGCTAGAACTTGATCTCTGGGAAGAGTCATCAGCAACAAACCTCTGGCCTTCAGATCATTCTTCATCTGAAGTCTTTCATCATTAGTAACAGGTCCAGTGTTAACCTTTATTACTTCCTTGCCACCAACCAACTCTGAAGTAGAACTTGGTTTGAAGGAATTTCCAACCATAATGATCTCCCAGAGTGTATAGTCTTGGACCATAAAGAATTGTTCGATCATTAGCCTCCACATCTCATAGTCATTCAACTTAAACTTTGGAAGCTTAGCAGCAATGTTTGATTGACTGGTTTCTGTCTCCATTGATTCTTGATTGGGGTAAAAGCAGTCAGATATTATTGACCAAGGTCAATAAGTCAAAGACAGCCTCGTTCCAATTCTCCGGTGATAGTATAGTGTGTCCCCGGGTCGTTAAGTCCCAACGAGATTGAAATGGTGCTTTTTGGAAATCGTTTAGGAATGAGTGGCACTAAGGACAGTAGCCAAGATGATATGTGCTACTGATATTTTGGTATTTGTACACAGATATAATATTCACAAATAACAGATATACAGGTATATGCACGAATTCACAATTAGGAACCAGGTAATCTGACAGAAAATTGGGTTTTGATTAATTACAAACTACAGGGGGTGCAAATGAAACTTTTGAAAACTTAAAATTAAAAAGAAATTTAAAATGAAAATGAAATTATGAAAATGATTATTTTAATATTTAAATATTGTTTAATTGATTAAACTATTTAAAATCTAATTAAAATCTAATTTTAATTAACTAAAAATTACAAGGATTACAAATTTAACTAAAAACTTGCAAAAATATTTTCTAAACCTTAAAAAGAACATGAAGAAAGTATAAAAAAATAAAAATAAATATTTTTGTCTTTTTATGAGTTTTTTATTAATTAAAAACTATTTAACTTAATTAAACTAATTAAACTAATTTAAATTTCAAATAATACTAAATTCACTTAGAAAATTATAAGAAAATTTATAAAATTATTTAACCATCACAGGAATCCTACAAAATTATAAAAACTTCTAAAAATTATGTTTAAGGCTATTCCACTAATTATTTACCTTTTAATTACTTAAATCTAATTTAAATAATAAAAATAAGAAAAATGGAAAATGAACAGTAGAAACTAAAAATATATTTTCTAAAAATATTAACTAATTTATAAAACCTAGAAAAATTATAAAAACCTACTGTTGTTACTAAAAATTTAAGAAAACTAATTAATAACTAATTTTACTTATTTAATTAATTAAACTACTTTTAAATCTAATAAATAGTAAACTGATTATGAAAAATCTAAGAAAATTATTTTAAATACTTAAAGGTACAAGAAAATTTATAAAATTATAAAAATGGAAAAGTGCTTATAAATAAGCTGAAATGAAAAATGAAAAATATAGTTTCTATTAAATAGAAGCTATCACTATTTTTATGTTTGGTTTTTTGGAGTTTTTCTTTTTGACATCTAATTATAAGATAAAAACAAGATACTTTTGTGAAACAACTTTTTTCAAAGCTTAAAAATAAGCTGTATGCACCCCCTTTAGCAAAACAGTTTGACTTTTATGGACCAAGAAGCAAAATAGGCACAAATGACTGTATGTGGGGACCACAATGATGAAAATAGGTACAAATAAGTTAATTGAAATAAAATAAGACAGAAACAACAAACTATGACCACTGATAAGCTGATAAGCAACAAAATAAGCACTTGACACTTTGAACCTCAACTCAGACTTGGGATAGACTTTGGTAACAAATCCAGGTGGGGTCCACTGATTCCTAGGTCAAGCAAATGGTCAATCTATGATTCCTGGTAGGAGGGGGGTTGGGAAAACCAAATTTGAAACACTAGGGCCCACTGAGGTGGTCAGAAACCACCACCAAAGGTGGCTAGGTGGAGGTGATATGCTGATGCAGGGGAGGTCAGTCCCCCTACAAGTGACTTTGGCTTAAGGTGGGGTCCACAATAAAATTCCCAAAAATAAAAGAAAGGTGAAACCTCAAATTTGAGCTGGTAGACAACAAGTAATAACAGGTTTCAAGTCTTCAATCCAAACACAAAATTAAACAAAATTCCCACAAGTTTTGGAAAAATCTGATGAGCAACTTTTGACTTTTTGATGAAAACACAAACTTTGACTTATTTGGATTTCTACTAACTCTTACTAATTATAAATTAAGTTATGAACTAAATTTAAGCTAGATTACTCTAAATTAACAACCTATGTAGCTAATTTGATGGATCAAAGTACCCAAACCTCTCACAGTTAACTATGAGGAGAAAATTTTTATGATTTTGACTTTTTGATGAAAAAAGACTTGGTTTTATGATTGTTATGTTCTAGTATTAACCTAAGTAACTTGTAGAAACCAGAAGTAGCAATACTTAGACACCACAACCCTTTGAATCCCCTTGATCCAAACACACCTTATTATAAAACTGTTTTTGGTTTTAAGAAGCTAAAGGCTATAACAGCTTATGAGATTGTTCCAATTCAACTTCTTATGAAATATTAAAGCTAAAAGAGTACTTAGAAACAGCTAGCAACTTCAATTACACAAGACCACCACTTAAACTAGTTTGACTGTAAAAGTTATGTATTTTAAACTACAAATCACTAAAACAACAATCAAAAAGCACAAGAAACACAGAATAACAAGCAAACACAGAGATTACAAGGATTTAAAATTTTTAGGGAAAAATCAAAATTAGCATAGCTTACAAATCACCCCTAGCATGAACAAGGGGTTTTCCACTGATGCCTATCTTTAGATATGCTAAGTCCACTTCCGAGCTTGCCCACAAATGCTTCCTAATACCTGCAATAAAACTCAACACAACACAGTTGACTATAGTTGACTTTTTTTTTGGATTTTTGATTTCTTCTAGTGATACTGAGTTTTAATTGTCTCTATAAGCTTAAACAAGCTTAAGGAACCTAAGTGACCCTATATCAGTCCATGTTCATTGATACAAATCACAACTAACATTGTTGAGAATTTCAGAAATTTTAATAAATGGCAATTACACAAAACAGAATTGAAACTTGTATTTTTATAACTTCAAAAGACTTGAATTACAATGAAACAGCTACTACAACACTTGAATTATAAAAATTACACTAAATTTGAAAGCTTGACTTAATTCGATACTAATTTAACTAAAAATAACTACACCCTGTCTTCCTTGCATTCTTCTCCTTTATATATCTATCCATTATGGTTCAATAATATCTCTAAGCAAATCCCCATCCATTTTGAGCCTTTGGATCACTGCTAGGCCATTGATTAAACACCACGTGTTTTTGGCGGGAAAATTGGTGTGTGGGATTTGGACTGATTCAGGCAAGGGGGTGGTGGCATTAATTGTTGATGTGAGGGTAGGTGCAGGAGGTGTAGGGAGGTGATGATGAGACTGCAAGTGGTGGTGGTGGGCAGCAATACTAGGGTGGTTTGGTGGTTTGGCTGGGTGAGTGAGGGAGAGGGAAAAAGGGTGGGGTTTGACTGGTATTTGACCCAGGTCAAACCTTTGACCCTGGGTTTTATTAAAACGGGGTGGTGTGGGCTTGTGGTGTTTTGGGCCAAAAGAGGGAATGGGCTTTGTATTGTGTGGATTGGACTATGGTTTTAGCTTATGATAATACTATGGGATCCGGTTTGGTTTTTATTTGCACAAGGACCTTTTTTGTAATTTTCTGAAAGTTTGGGGTGAGGTTTGGTAATCTTCCAATTTGTTTACAAGGTCCATTTTATGCCATATGATGAATAGTTCAAGGACCAAAGTTGATTTTTCCATTTAGATTTCACCAGGGACTAAAACTGCTAAACTTTCAAACTTCAGGGACTTGTTGTGTAATTTCACCAAACTTTTCCACCAAGGACCAATCCAGTCACATATGAGAAGTGCAAGGACAAAATTTGTTTTTCTCAAAGTTTTTTATATCCCAGGGACCATTTTTGACAATTTTCAAAGTTCAGGGACTAAACTTGACATTTTGTGACACTTTCCACCAAAGGACTAATTGTGTAATTTTTTGATTTAAAAGGGACATTTGGTGACTTTTTCAAGTTTTTAGAACAGCCAGGGACTAGATTTGACAATTTTTGAAAGATGAGGAACTGAAACTGCCAATTTTGCAAACTTTGTGCGTTTTTCATTTGTTTTTGATTATTTTGCATTTGAAACATGTAAAACACTTTCCTGGGATATTTTCACTATTTTGATTCAATATTGAGTGTTTTTACATGTTTTGGCAGCTCAGAAAAAGGTAAAAATGATGAGTATTTACACACTCATCAATCCCCCACACTAAAACATTGCTAGTCCCTAGCAATCTTTTGAGAAAAACTTGATGGATTTGAAAATCTCTTTACCAAAATCCATCACTTCTGGAGTAGCCAGGTGTAAGAACTGTGGCACACCTGATAACCGTGTGATTTTAAGCAAACCACCAGCTGTCAACGGATTTGATTAGTCTTTACCAAAAGCCGTTTGCTTCTGGACTAGCCAGCATCTTGATGGACTAAGTCAACATCTTGGTGAGCTGATTACCAATTATGGATTTTCCACGGCCTTTACCACAAGCCATAATCTTGTGGGCTAGCCAACTCATTCGCTTTATGGGATATGGGGAGTTAAGGAACCATACAATTTTTGGCAAATTGCAATCCATCAACGGGTTTGAGATGTCTTTACCAAGAGCCGTTTGCTCCTGGACTAGCCAATCCATTTGTCATTTAGACTTTGGCGGACTGATTACCACAAAAATTTTGATATAAAGTGAAAAAATTTTGAAAAATTTAGGCCTAAAAATCGGGGTACCTAGAAAGTATTTTGTGATAAAATTCGTAAGAATTTCCCCCCCCCCCCCCCACACTAGAATTGAATATTGTCCTCAATATTCAAAGTCCCGGCTATTATGCCGAATCTCTGAACGGAAAAAGCTAATATTCGAAACTAACTGTGGGAATATTAATTTTATTTTTCACTTTATTTATCTGTACATATAAACATTTTTATCATTTTTTTTTGAACTGAAACCTTAGATACATATTTATTTTTCAAAAGGTGGGGGACGGCCACCCCCCACACTAGAGTGGTAGAAAGTAGAAAAAGTCAGAAATACGGGTGAAAACCCATATATGTTGCTAATTTTTGTTCACCGAGTCACTAGCTTGACTCGATCCCCTAATTCATTGGTCCATGGGGAAAGTTTGGAGATCCGGGACAACCATGGGTGGTATGTCCTCTCCAAAATAATGTTTCAAACGATGACCATTCACTTTCAAGTTGGGACCTTCGGGTTGAGATAACTCAACAGTCCCGTATGGATATACTTTAGCAATAGTGAATGGTCCAGTCCATCAGGTTTTTAATTTCACCGAGAAGATCTTTAACCTTGAGTTGAAAAGAAGGACTCTGTCACCGACGTTGAAAATGCGGTTCTTAATCTTAGAGTTGTGAATCTTCTTTGTCTTTTCTTTGTAGATCAAAGAGTTCTCGTAGGCTTGATCACGAAGTTCGTTTAATTCATTGAGTTGAACCTTACGGTGATCAACCGCTTTATGAAGGTCGTAGTTTGCATGTTTCAAGGCCCAGTAGGCTTTGTGCTCGAGCTCGATCGGTAAATGACACGTCTTCCCGTATATAAGCTTGTATGGAGTACACCCGATGGGTGTTTTGTAAGCTGTACGGAAGGCCCAGAGTGCATCATCTAGTTTATCCGACCAGGAAGCACGGTTTTCACCTACTGTCCTCTCAAGAATCCGCTTAATACCACGGTTGGAAACCTCCACCTGCCCACTTGTTTGTGGGTGATATCCGGTAGAAAGACGATGAGTAACACCGTACTTTAGCATGACTTTTTCAAATTGATCATTTCAAAAGTGAGTACCACGATCACTAATGATGGCACGTGGAGTTCTAAAACGAGCAAAGAGGGATTTCAAAAATTTCACAACAACTCGGGCATCGTTAGTGGGTAAGGCCTTAGCCTCAACCCATTTTGACAAGTAGTCAACAGCCACGAGGATGTATTTGTTTGCACGAGAAGATGGGAATGGCCCTATAAAATCAATGCCCCAGACGTCAAAGATTTCACAAACTTGAATGGCATTTTGTGGCATTTCGTTCTTTTGTGAAATATTACTGTGACGCTGACAAGCATCACAAGCTTTGACTAACTCGTGGGCATCCTTATAGATCGTGGGCCAATAGAAACCGGAATCAAACACCTTTTTGGCGGTGTAGTTAGGACTATGGTGGCCCCGGTGGGTCCAGCATGGCAAGCCTTGAGAATATCAGCGGCTTTCTGTCCGTATACACATCGCCTGATGACTTGATCGGCACAGATTTTGAAGAGAAAGGGGTCGTCCCAGAAGTAATGTTTAACCTCTTTGAAGAATTTGTTCTTCTGTTGGGACGTCATCCCCTTAACGATGAAGTTACCCGCATGGTAATTTGCAAAGTCGGCAAACCATGGGGTAGTAGAGTCACCACGAAAAGCAACCGCATTGAGTGTCTCGAGAGGAAATGTTTCATTTATTTCCTTTTTCTCGAACACATCTTGATGTGGGTTTTCTAATCGTGAGAGATGATCAGCAGCAAGGTTCTCAGCTCCTTTTTTATCACGGATAATGATATCAAATTCTTGGAGGAGGAGAACCCAACGGAGAAGCCTCGGCTTTGCATCTTGCTTTGCAAATAGGTACTTCAAAGCCGAGCGATCCGTATACACTACGCATTTAGTCAGGATTAAGTATGGCCGGAATTTTTCAAAGGCATACACCACAGCAAGGAGTTCTTTTTCAGTGGTGGTGTAATGACCTTGAGCCTCGGTCATAGTTTTGCTTGCGTAGTGTATAGGCTGAAAGTATTTTGCTTTTCGTTGCCCCAAGACCGCACCTATGGCAAAATCACTAGCATCGCACATAAGCTCAAAAGGTAGGTCCCAATCGGGGGCAACAAGAATCGGTGCCTCGGTAAGCTTTTTCTTTAATATTTCAAAAGCTTCGATGCACTCAGGAGAAAAGATGAAAGAAGCATCCTTCTCGAGGAGATGGGTCATAGGCCGGGCAATCTTAGAGAAATCTTGGATAAACCTACTGTCACAACTCGTAATTTCCGATCATTTTCAAAATTTTGACAATCTACTATTCATCAGGTACTATTCACCGATTACTATTCATCATTTTACTATTCATCGTTTTCGAGATCAATTTGATATTCTGAGAAGCGTTCAGAAATTTTACTATTCACCTGACACTATTCATTCCGAGAGAAAACCACTATTCATGTGCATTACTCATGTCATTGTAAATTTAGTTTACGAGTATTCAAATTCGCGTAACCGTATTGGTTCAGGAGCGAATTCATGCATTATCATTGGGACACTTCATACGGACTAGAAATAGTCTGCATATCATCATAATAGCATTTGCATACTATTCCACTCGTAGGATAATTAAACTAATACTTTTGGTATAATTAACTTTTACGTATAATTATTTCTATATAAACATTAACAAACGATTAATAATGTGACTAACACGTCCGACACTCCCGACTATGATCCTAATATATTTTTATATTCATTTTAATAATATAAAAATTATAATATTAATTTACCTGGTATTTTAGAAATTTATTTATTTCGTATCGTACGCCTAATTTAATTACTACGGTTTTCATAGAAATTAAACGACGATTAACCAAACACTCAATATTTATACCCAACATATTTTTACAATTTTTACGACTTTATTATGTCCCGGTTAACTCCGTTAAAATTTATTTTTAGTTAACTCGGTACCCGGTATTCCCTAAAACTACTAATATATACATAATACTATCAAATAATTACCAAATCCCACCAAAACTCTTACACACCCCAACCCCCTCCTAATTGCCGCCCCCCCCCCCCCCCCCCCCCCCCGCCTTAACCTTTTCTTACATCCTTTGAAATTCTACTACTTCCAATTAATGCAAAATCGATCTTGTCTACAAGTCAATAATACATATATCTTATACCTATCCATTTCATCTCATTTCCTTAAAAAGAACTAGCAACTTTTCTCCTTTTTCTCTCTAGCATTTACACGGCAACAACAAAGAGGAGGCAAGACCAAAATATTTTTCCAAGATCAAAGTGTAATCTTGTTCATATAGTTATCCTTGTTAGAGTTTTGGAATATAAACTCAAGGATCATTAGGTTTTCATCATCTAAACACCTATTTCATTCAAGTAAGTTTACAAAATTTATTATTATCATTTCTTCAAGTATTTATTATGTTCATATGGTTTCCTATACTATATTACATGCATATGCTAGTTATACCACTTTAGTTTACAAACTTTTAACTTTGAAACCCTAGAAAGTGATTATAGTTAGATCCTTGTTAGATCCACTTGGTTTATGATGTTTAGAAACCCATGACACCCTAAGAAGGTGTATGGTAGGATTAGACTAGTTTTGTGGTGATTGAAAGTGTTTTGGTTGAAGTTGGAACTAGATTAGAACCCTAGAAATGGTTTTTGAAACAATATATTTACCTACTGTTGCTATTTTTAAAACGTGGGAAACTCAGTAGGTGATGGATAATTTTTTACCAAAGATTTAGAAAATACTTTCAAAAACGAAACTTTTGGCGAAAGAACGGATTAAAACGACCTTATAACGAAGGAGATATGATTTTTGTAAATTTAACGACGAAAACTATTTTCTGAAAAACTGCATGCTGTTTGACAGTTTTCGACGGGCAAATAGAGGCGTTAAACGTAACCTAGAGGAGCCGAGTTATCGAAAATATATTAATACATACTAAAACGAATCCGTGGATATAAAGAACGAGGAAAATGAGCTTAAAACGACCAAGTTATACACGTTTTAAAATCGTCAAAACTATATATATATATATTTAGTAACTACAAGAAAATAATATAACTACGTACTAAATAATATATTTTCTAGATTTCTTATTCAAGGAGTTTATTTTTAACTAACGAAGTACGTACGACTCAAGGTTTATTACGCGACTACTAGACATTATTTTAAGGTTTTCAAGACGAGGAATATAACACTAACATTTTTATACGATATATATTACGACAAGTTTTTATAACTCTATTTGGACTTATTTTTCCTAAGTATGGAAAGTATTTTATTTGACAATAACTAGTATTTCCAAGTTACGAGTGGTATAGGTATCATGTGCATGTGCTTTCATTTACATCACGGCATGATCTAAATTAGATCACGATTATTCATTTAGGTTGTGGCTAGTGTTCGCACCTCATTGTCCCGACTACTTTACCATCATTGTATCATCTTTGTACCATCATTTCGAGGTGAGTTCTCATAGCCCTGTTTTAATTATTTATTTGATTTTAAATCCCACGGGGGAGAATACATTGCACCAATTATTTTTGTACATGCCCAAGTATTACGAATTCCATACATTGCTTAACTTACCTTATTATCAAGTTAAGTCACCTTTTATTATCATGGACCGTTAATTCACAAGTGAGCAGGAGTGAGTGGATAGATCTATTGAGGGTGACGCCTCCATCCGTGGTAATTTTTACCGACGAGTCAAGCGGATGCATCTCATGTCTTTGATGCGTGGGAATCGCAACAGGCTTTACCTCTCGAGGGATCTCGAGAAGCTTACAACCCCCACCAGGCAGTGTACCTGATCGTTGTAGTATAGTAGAGTGACAAGTACCGGGGGATTGATCGTTCAGCTTAGGAATAGTGTCGCTAGGATTAGAAAACCTAATTACTAGTGCTAAAGGTGAGGGATGATTATTTTTTGTATTTTTATATTTTTATGAAAGCAATTAAAATCTCGGGGTTTGAAGGATTTGGGCGGAATTAGTTGCTAATCAACTAACCCAATACTAAGATGCAATCAAAATAAAATACTAGAAATGAAAATAAGCTAAATTACACTAAAGTTGTGAGCAGTAAATGGAGAAAATGTTTTTACTTAGATTTCACTACTCCCTAGACATCTTTTACACATTAATTACTTGTTATAATTGCATTGATGACGGATCGTATTCCTTAATACCATTCATGGGGTGGCACACATAACTCCCCAATTCTATGAGCTCTTATCTCCTCCTACACCATGCCCAGCACAACTATAGGGATTGTAAACAGTGGCTCATGCATTAAATACAACCAATAAAGACCTAGTGCGCCTCGGTTCATGTTTCTTAAGACGTTCAAGCATGTTACCAAGTGGAGATCTGCCAGTTTTCTTAAGCCTAACATATAAATCATTCATCCAAGACAATAATAAACAAGTAATCAACACATAACTAACATCTAGGTTTCATTAGATTTAAGCAAACACAAGATAGATCTAGGCTAGCATGATGGAATTAAGACAAGAACAAGATATAGACAACCAACACATAGACATATTGATTGAATTAAAGGAACACTTATCTTGATTACACATGCAAGGTATCAAGGGTTTGGAACCCTTGAAAAACCTGTACAGTTACACCAAAATCGTACTTAGGGTTTCTCCCAAAACTTCTCTCTTTTTATGTGTGAAAATTAGAAAACTATATATAGAAAAATAGGTCTGACGGCGTCAAGACAAACATTGTGACGCCGTCACCTCGCCGCCAAAACTCTTCTCGGACTGCCTTGATCTACATTTGACGCCGTCAAGACTTATTCATTTCCAGGCCGTCATGACTTATTACTCTTGACGCCCTTCCCTCGTGACGCCGTCAAATATGTACTGGGTCGTCATGGACTTCTGCTCTTGACGCCATCAAAGAATTGCTCTTGACGCCGTCACCTACTGTTCCCAGCATGGAAAATTAAGACTTTGGCGTTTTCTTCACTTTTATGCTCCAAAAACGTCCGAATTGCTTCCTTTTCCAGATTTCTCTCCCAAAGTACCTAAAATCATATACCCTTTAAATGACCCCCTAAAAACGGATCATTTTTCGCCTTATCATATACCCTTACACTTGAGATTTGCTTGTCCTAAAGCAAATGCGCTTTTATTCTACTCAAAAGACAAGTTAGGGGTCATTTAACACTAATATAAAAGTAATTACAACAAATAATCGTTCCACTAAAGACCAATAGACAAGCACGGAGGTCATACACTAGCACCTCACAAATAGTGTTTAGATACTCACATCTCTCGGGTGTAATAAAGTATAAATTACGATATGGAAACGGAAGATATCTCTCACTACCTGTCATAGCAAAATAGATTACCATAGGCTTGGGAAAGGATCAAACCTCCACCACATGGCGTAAGCACCTAGGATAAACTATCAAAGAGGTCTTTTAAAGGGTTGCAACGTTAGGTGTAGGGATATGAAATGCACAGTTTTGTTGGATAAAGGAAGTTTTACTGGTGGCGAGTTAACAATCTTAGTTAATTACATGTACAATATGGCGTTGTTAAGCCAAGACTAGACTCGACTTAAGCAAATAATTGAAAAATAACCAAAAACAAAAAATGAACATAGAATAAAAAGGGATGGTAGTCCTTATGTTTTTTCTCTTTTTCCTTTTTCTATTTTTTTTTTTTTTTTTTTTTTTTTTTTGCATACACTCTTACTGATGCGTGGGAATCGCACCTTGCTTTACCTCTCGAGGGATCTCGAGAAGCTTACAACCCCCACCAGGCAGTGTACCTGATCGTTGTAGTATAGTATAGTGACAAGTACCGGGGGATTGATCGTTCAGCTTAGGAATAGTGTCGCTAGGATTAGAAAACCTAATTTACTAGTTCTAAAGGTGAGGGATGATTATTTTTGTATTTTTATGTTTTTATGAAAGCAATTAAAATCTCGGGTTTTGGAAGAGTGGGCGGAATTAGTTGCTATTCAACTAACCCAAAACTAAGATGCAATCAAAATAAAATAATAAAAATGAAATTAAACTAAATTATACTAAGGTTGTGAGCATTAATTGGAGAAATTGTGTTTACTTAGACTTCACTACTCCCTAGATATCTTTTACACGTTAATTACTTGTTATACTTGTATGGATGACGGATTATATTCCTTAATACCATTCGTGGGGTGGCATACATAACTCCCCAACTCTATGAGCTCTTATCTCCTCCTACACCATGACCCAGCACAACTATAGGGATTGTAAACAGTGGCTCATGCATTAAATACAACCAATAAAGACCTAGTACGCCTCGGTTCATGTTTCTTAAGACGTTCAAGCATGTTACCATTTGGAGATCTGCCAGTTTTCTTAAGCCTAACATATAAATCATTCATCCAAGAACAAGAATAAACAAGTAATCAACACATAATCAACATCTAGGTTTCATTAGATCTAAGCAAACACAAGAGAGATCTAGCCTAGCATAATTGAATTGAGACAAGAACAAGAGATAAACAACCAACACATAGACATATTGATTGAATTAGAAGAACACTTATCTCAATTACAATGCAAGGTATCAAGGGTTTAGAACCCTTGAAAAACCTATAAAAGAGGCACCAAATTCGTCTTTAGGGTTTCACCCAAAACTTCTCTCCCCTTAATGTAAAAACTAGAAAACTATATATAGGAAAACTGGGCTGACGGCGTCAAGACAAGCATGTGACGCCGTCACCTCACCGCCAAATACTTCCTCGGACGGCCTTGATCTACTTATGACGGCCTGTGTGACGCCGTCACCAACCACGGTATTTTATTCTTGGCCTTTTGACGCCGGTAGGATGACTTTTGACGCCGTCAACAACTACGGTGTTTTATTCTTGATGTCTGACGCCGTCAGGGTGTAACTCTTGACGCCGTCACCTAGTGTCTTCAGCATGGAAAATTGATACTTTGCCGTTTTCTTCACTTTTATGCTCCAAAAACGTCCAAAATGGCTTCTTTTCCAGAATTCACTCTCCAAACACCTAAAATCACAAAAGGAATGATTTAGGGCAATATTTGATCAAATAAAGTCGGATTCGGGCTTAAATGACCCCCTAAAAACGGATCATTTTTCGCCTCATCATATACCCTTACACTTGAGATTTGCTTGTCCTCAAGCAAATGAGCTCTTATTCTACTCAAAAGACAAGTTAGGGGTCATTTAACACTAATATAAAAGTAATTACAACAAATAATCATTCCACTAAAGACCAATAGACAAGCACGGAGATCATACACAAGCACCTCACAAATAGTGTTTAGATACTCACATCTCTCGGGTGTAATAAAGTAATATAACATTATGGAAATGGAAGATATCTCTCACTACCTGTCATAGCAAAATAGATTACCATAGGCTTGGGAAAGGATTAAACCTCCACCACATGGCGTAAGCACCTAGGATAAACTATCAAAGAGGTCTTTTAAAGGATTGTAACGTTAGGTATAGGGATATGAATTACACGGTTTTGTTGGATAAAGGAAGTTTTACTGGTGGCGAGTTAACAATCTTGGTTAATTACATGTACAATATGGCGTTGCTAAGCCAAGACTAGACTCGACTTAAGCCAATAAATGAAAAATAACAAAAACATAAAATAAACATAGAATGAAACGGGATGGTAGTCCGTATGTTTTTTCTCTTTTTTTTTATTTTTTTTTTTTTTTGCATACACTCTTACCCTACCATCCAAAATAATACATCATAGGGGATGAGAATTCCCCTTACACTTGAATCTTTACATACTTTACATTTAACTAATCTAATGACTCGAATTAAGAAAATCAAAACACTTGGAGCACTTTTAAGATTAACGTACATATGGGGGTAATAATATTATGTTCTTCCCCATTACTCCATAAAATAAGTACTTACCCATGAGTCCCAATCGTCCCAAAACAATATGTACAAGGATATGACTCGACTTAGGAACCATGTAATCAATTAGAAAGTTAACTTAGGGTTTAACAAATAACAATAATGCACTAAAAATGAGCGCATACACGGAAGGCTAAGGCGATTTGGTTGTACATTTAAGTGGGGTGTAACAAATTCTTCCTTTAAGTAAAATGATTAAAGTTAGAAATGAAAAGATAGGCTCGGAGGGGTGTACTAGGGGTTTCGTGTACTAAAAATGAGTACAACGCTAAGGGTGTGGGAAAAATTAGTTGACTTAACTAACCAAGTAATATGACTTAAATGGTCAAGTAATTATAATACGGGTTTAACACAAGGGTGATCCTAATGCCTCTTATCATGTAGTAAATCCTACTACACGAATGTAGTCTCACTAGCGGTCTCGGGATGCATCACTAACGCAAGTTCTAGAATCTAAATGCTACCGGTACACTCATAAGCACTAATAATGAATGCTTTTCCTATCAAATCTAAAGGCGAACCTCACATTTTTAGGTGGAAAATTTTTCTGAATATACGGTTATGTGCTAGTCATACAATCTCCTATCCATGAGACGCTTGCTATGGCTAAAGTTTCACTCCTAAATGTTGTAAAGAATTTTAAATTTGGCGCTAAAATTACACTAACAAGTATTTCTCGTAGTTTTATTACACATCTACTATCAAACAAAACAAACTCAAGCGAAAGTGCATATGTAAGGTATCATCTTTTTACCCTCCCCTTACACTTAAGATGAACATTGTCCCCAATGTTCAAGTAAAGAATGTAAAAGTGAAAAGTAAAGAGAATGAAATCAAATACTCCCCTGATTCGCTCGGTATGGATTTTAGGTTGACCAGGTTAAATCTTCTTCCAAGAAAACGAACAATCAAAGCTTCCCTTCCAGAATATAAATCATCTTCTTGTCAAAAATAACCTATAAATCCTGACAACAATAGACAAGGCAACCTCGCGTAAAATCGGCGGCATCCTATATAAGTTACTAATCCTAGAAAACAAGATAAGATATAATGCTTGTGGAATGAAGTTTGCAGATTTCCTGGAGATTATAAAACTTAATAATTCACAAAAACCATAAGACTCCGTTAGAAAAACAAAACCGGTAAAATTTCCAGATTTTTAACTCCTGACGCCGTCAAGAGTAATACTCTGACGCCGTCAGAATGGACCTGCAGAAATTCTTATGTTAAGTTTCCGGAAAATTTCTGGAAAAAACTTCATCCTACTTCCTGGAAAATCCTGCAAAACTTCATTATGACTCAATACAAGCATTTGACTCTAACAAATACGAATATACATGTTCATTTAATATTGTGGAGAATCATGATCGCTTTGTTTCTTGAAAACATATTTGGGGTTTCCCCTTACACTTATCTTTTGCAAAAATACTTTTAAGCTGGAGTTAAGACTAGGCCAAACAACATAATAAAGTATTTCCACATTTTAATTGAGAAACATGATCAACCAACAATAAAAATAAAACATGCATACGTAAGCAAATAAAATCACACAAAACATGGGTTGCCTCCCAAGAAGCGCTTTTCTTTATTTACGAGTCTTGTAGCTAGACTCAAAGTCATGGGTTACTATGTGATCTCATCATTTGAACTGATGTAACCCATATAGTTGCGATCATTACTGTTATGGTGGTAGTGCCTCAATCTTTCGGTACTCGCAATCACCTTCCCACCTAATTTACTTCTCAAGTTAGCTACCCCATCTTGGCTCAATCCTTCGATTGTGAATGGCCCATACCACCAAGGACTTGGTTTATCGGGTGGTATTGTTGTTTCTGAGTGTCTCAAGAGTACCAAGTTCCCTTCCTCAAAAGGTGTATGATTTTCTTCATGTCGAGTATGTTCGAGTTCAATCGGAACCTTGTTGCTTTTTCTTCTTTCATCCTTAGCTTTCTTATAGCTTTTGATCCTTGCCTCCCATGCAAGAATCTTATTCTGAACACGAATGGGTGTCGTGCCATTGTTATTTTTGATCATTCTCCAACTCAAATTCTCATGCCCACTTTGCTGTGTCATGGGGAAACTAATCTTTCTTTTTCCAGATTTAAGCTCAATCTTCCTACCTTCATACTTAATGACAGCCCTAGCGGTGGTGAGGAATGGTGCCCCAAGAATTATTGGCATGCATCCATCCCCTTTATCATCGATGATCATAAAATCAACGGGGTACATGAATCCTGCAACATTAACTAATACGTCTTCTGCGATTCCTAGGGGGTATACGTACGAGTGTCCAACAAGGGATAACCTAACACGAGTAGGTGCTGGCATTTTTGACGTTAGTTGGATGTAGGTAGTTAGGGGCATAAGATTTACTTCCGATCCTTGGTCGGCGAAAGCACTAAGATGTTTCAAGTCCCCGATGCTCGTTGGTATTTCAAAGTTCCCACATGCTACCTGCTTAGTAGCCACCTTCTATACCAGTAACCTCTCGAATACTGATCCTCCAGGAAGCGTATCATACTCATCTTCCTCTTCTTCCTCTTTCTTAGGAACCTGTCCGGAGGATTGGTTACGCCCATCACCCTTAATCCAATTTGTTATGGTGTTTTCGTTTATATCATGTTTCAGGTAGTAACTCAAAGGTTGGGACTCTGGTTGTTTTTCTAAGGTTTGTTTAGCAGGAGTTTCTACCTTCTCGTTATCTTTATGGACAATGGTGATGGAGTTAACAAATTGGGTGGTGGGAGTGGCGCTTTCTTTCCTTAGCAGTATTCGTTCGGGGGTTTTCTGATTGGCATACTCCTCCAATAGACTCAACACCTCGTTCATTTTCTCCTGCATTTCTTCTTTCTGCTTATAAACTGCTTCTTCGAATCTAGCAAGCCGATCTGAGTGAGTTTCCATATATTCTCTCATCCTAGCCTCAAATTCTGAGCTAAGTTCCTTGGGAGGGGAACAAGGTGGGGCATAGTTCTGAAAAGTCTCGGCGTTTTCCCTAGAGGGTGATTCAGATAATGGTGCCGAAGTTGTTTTTGAGACAGAATTGACAGTAGCCCATCTAGGACTCAAAGGTCGCCTTTGCCTTTCCTCAAAATAGTCAACCTTTGCTTCAAGTTCGCATAAGAGTTCATCGGGTACTTCGGTGGTTCCTCCAGATGTCGAGACTGCATTGATGGCCGCTTCTATCGTATGTTTAAACTCCCACAGTTCCTGATTGTCAGTGGCGAGCTCCTCGATAATTGACCAAGACTCCTCGGCGTTCTTATCACGCAGTTTACCTCCCGCGGCCCTGTCGATGGTGCGCTTAGTGTGATAGTCAACATGGTCGTAGAAAATCTGGACTAATAACCAAAGGTTTATGCCATGATGAGGGAGCTTGTGGAGGAGATCCTTAAAACGGGCCCAAGCTTCGTAGAAAGTTTCACCCCGCTGTTGCTCAAACCACAAAATGTCCCTTCTAAGCATTGCAGTCTTTTCCGGCGGAAAGAATTGGGTAAGGAAGCGATTGGCGAGATTGTCCCATGTGGTGATGGATCCCGCGGGTAACCGCTCAAGCCATTGATTAGCTTGATCCCTTAGAGAGAATTGGAATAGGCGTAAGCGGGTAGTCTCTCTAGTTTCAACATCTGGATCTATGGAATCTACGATTTTGAGGAAGTCCTTAAGGTGTTGGTTTGGATCTTCGGAATGAAGTCCATGGAATGCACATCCGCTTTGCACCAACCGGATGGTGTCGGATCGCAAGGGGGTCACATTGGCTCCGGTGAGCTCAATGGTGTTTCGGTAGCCTTGATGGCTAGGTCGGGAGTACTCTCCTAAGGTTCGGGGCCTAAGGGGTTCTAGTGGTGGGTTTTGTTGTGGTGGGATGATGGGTTCAAAGATGTTACCACCTTCCATGATGTCGGATGGTAAAGAGTTACGAACAAAGGCACGAAGAAATAAGATAGACTAAAGAAGACCTAAAAATAAAAATAAAATCTTACTAGAAAGGAATCTAGCAAGTAGACCTAATAAAAAGAAATCCTAACCTAGACAATAACTATTCCCCAGGCTGCGGCGCCAAAAACTTGATGCGTGGGAATCGCACCTTGCTTTACCTCTCGAGGGATCTCGAGAAGCTTACAACCCCCACCAGGCAGTGTACCTGATCGTTGTAGTATAGTATAGTGACAAGTACCGGGGGATTGATCGTTCAGCTTAGGAATAGTGTCACTAGGATTAGAAAACCTAATTTACTAGTTCTAAAGGTGAGGGATGATTATTTTTGTATTTTTATGTTTTTAAGAAAGCAATTAAAATCTGGGGTTTTGGAAGAGTGGGCGGAATTAATTGCTATTCAACTAACCCAAAACTAAGATGCAATCAAAATAAAATAATAAAAATGAAATTAAACTAAATTATACTAACGTTGTGAGCAGTAATAGGAGAAATTGTGTTTACTTAGACTTCACTACTCCCTAGATATCTTTTACACGTTAATTACTTGTTATACTTGTATGGATGATGGATTGTATTCCTTAATACCATTCGTGGGGTGGCATACATAACTCCCAAACTCTATGAGCTCTTATCTCCTCCTACACCATGACCCAGCACAACTATAGGGATTGTAAACAGTGGCTCATGCATTAAATACAACCAATAAAGACCTAGTACGCCTCGGTTCATGTTTCTTAAGACGTTCAAGCATGTTACCATTTGGAGATCTGCCAGTTTTCTTAAGCGTTACATATAAATCATTCATCCAAGAACAAGAATAAACTAGTAATTAACACATAATCAACATCTAGGTTTCATTAGATCTAAGCAAACACAAGAGAGATCTAGCCTAGCATAATTGAATTGAGACAAGAACAAGAGATAAACAACCGACACATAGACATATTGATTGAATTAGAAGAACACTTATCTCAATTACAATGCAAGGTATCAAGGGTTTGGAACCCTTGAAAAACCTGTAAAAGAGGCACCAAATTAGTCTTTAAAGTTTCACCCAAAACTTCTCTCCCCTTAATGTAAAAACTAGAAAACTATATATAGGAAAACTGGGCTGACGGCGTCAAGACAAGCATGTGACGCCGTCACCTCGCCGCCAAATACTTCCTCGGACGGCCTTGATCTACTTATGACGGCCTGTGTGACGCCGTCACCAACCACGGTATTTTATTCTTGGCCTTTTGACGCCGTCAGGATGACTTTTGACGCCGTCATCAACTACGGTGTTTTATTCTTGATGTCTGACGCCGTCAGGGTGTAACTCTTGACGCCGTCACCTAGTGTCTTCAGCATGGAAAATTGATACTTTGCCGTTTTCTTCACTTTTATGCTCCAAAAACGTCCAAAATGGCTTCTTTTCCAGAATTCACTCTCCAAACACCTAAAATCACAAAAGGAACGATTTAGGGCAATATTTGATCAAATAAAGTCGGATTCGGGCTTAAATGACCCCCTAAAAACGGATCATTTTTCGCCTCATCACTTACCCTACCATCCAAAATAAAACATCATAGGGAATGAACATTTCCCTTACACTTGAATCTTTACATACTTTACATTAAACTAATCTAATGACTCGAATTAAGAAAATCAAAACACTTGGAGTACTTTTAAGATTAATGTACATATGGGGGTAATAAATGATGTTCTTCCCCATTACTCCATAAAATAAGTACTTACCCATGAGTCCCAATCGTCCCAAAACAATATGTACAAGGATATGACTCGACTTAGCAACCATGTAATCAATTAGATAGTTAACTTAGGGTTTAACAAATAACAATAATGCACTAAAAATGAGCGCATACACAGAAGGCTAAGGCGGTTTGGGTGTACATGTAAGTGGGGTGTAACAAATTCTTCCTTTAAGTAAAATGCTTAAAGTTAGAAACGAAAAGATAGGCTCGGAGGGGTGTACTAGGGGTTTCGTGTACTAAAAATGAGTACAACGCTAAGGGTGTGGGAAAAATTAGTTGACTTAACTAGCCAAGTAATATGACTTAAATGGTCAAGTAATTATGATACGGGTTTAACACAAGGGTGATCCTAATGCCTCTTATCATGTAGTAAATCCTACCACACGAATGTAGTCTCCCTAGCGGTCTCGGGATGCATCACTAACGCAAGTTCTAGAATCTAAATGCTACCGGTACACTCATAAGCACTAATAGTAAATGCTTTTCCTATCAAATCTAAAGGCGAACCTTACATATTTGGGTGGAAATTTTTTCTGAATATACGGTTATGTGCTAGTCATACAATCTCCTATCCATGAGACGCTTGCTATGGCTAAAGTTTCACTCCTAAATGTTGTAAAAAAATTTAATTTGGTGCTAAAATTGCACTAACAAGTATTTCTCATAGTTTTATTACACATCTACCATCAAACAAACAAACTCAAGCGAAAGTGCATATGTAAGGTATCATCTTTTTACCCTTCCGTTACACTTAGGATGAACATTGTCCCCAATGTTCAAGTAAAGAATGTAAAAGTGAAAAAGTTAAAAAGAATGAAATCAAATACTCCTCTAATTCACTCGGTATGGATAATAAGGTGGCCAAGTTAAATCTTCCTCCAAGAAAATGAACAATCAAAGGTTCCCTTCCAGAATATAAATCATCTTCTTGTCAAACATAACCTGTAAATCCTGAGAAAACAAACAAAAACCCAAAGCATCAACCCGAACAAAGATAACTCACAACTAGATGTAATTCCAGACTTAGGAATAGAATCAAAACAATTAAGGATATAATGCTTGTGGAATGAATGTTTGCAGATTTCCTGGAGTTTATAAAACTAAAGAATCAACAAAAACTTTAAGAATCCGGTATAAACAAAACTAGCCAAATTTCCAGAATTTTACACATGACGCCGTCAAGAGTAAACTCGTGACGCCGTCAGAAGTGACCTGCAGAAATTCTTATGTTAAGTTTCCGGAAAATTTCTAGAAAAACTTCGTCCTACTTCCTGAAAAATCCTGCAAAACATCATTACGACTCGATACAAGCATTTGACTCTAACAAGTACTAATACACATGTCCATTTAATATTGTTGTGGTTCATGCTCAATTTCATTCTTATAAACAAATTTGGATCTCCCTTACACTTATCTTTTGCAAAATACCTTTATATGCAATTAAAACGAAGTTAAAAACAAAATAAAGCATTCTCACAATTTACTTTGAAACATGAGCCACAAACAATAAAAATAAAACATGCATACGGAAACAAATAAAATCAAACAAACAAATAAAAACATACAAAACATGGGTTACCTCCCAAGAAGCGCTTGTTTTTGTTCGAGTCACGGGCCTGACTCTACCCTTATTTAATGGAAATAGGGGAGGTTCTCCCTACACTTAGGATTAAGTGTGGGTGAAAGTAGCGATACACACCCTTAGGGTGTGAATATGCCACGTGAGGTGAAGGGGGTGAGTGAATGGCTTCCTTCATCCTAAAACTACCCGGATAATATTGGTTGATGGGTGGGTCGGTTCCTCTTTTGTCTCCTAGAAATATATCTAAGGATGGAAAGGTGTGTAAAGATTGAGGTTCCGGTTCATCAACACTAGGAAATTCCCTAGAACTAGGAGTAAGGTTATCACTACAAGTGTTCAAACCTATATCCTAAAGTGGTGCCTGGTCCAAGGGTTCTACCTCCATTGGAATTCCTAAAGTTTCTTCTACTTCTTCCGGTAAGTCACGGGCGGTGCGTGTGCCTCAAATGATGGTTGAGTATTTTGTGGGCTTACGTTGTTCACCTCATCATTCCATGTGTCAGGATCTAGCCCTAACATTCTCCCAAGTATCTTACGTGCTTCTCTAGGCATCTCAACTTCTATGTCCGAATCATAAGGGTCATCCTCAATATTCTGACTGCTATATACAAATTGCCCAAGAGATTCATCATCTGTTTCTTGAGATTCATCATCATCGATCATAAAACCTAGGTCTTTTTGATCAATTTGATCATGCTCGGCTAAATCCTCCTCAATTGTTTTCTTAGGTAGTGATAATAGCAAACCTAGTGCTTCATCCAACTTATGATTTGTTGCAATGGCTCTCTCCATAATTCCTTGGAAAACTAGGTCGCATTTCCTATTTGCCTAACTAAAACTAGATCTTAAACATGGGGGTTGTTCATAAGAATCTATCCTAGGTGAAGGCTCATATGATTCATAGGTGTCTCTAAATGAGGTATTTTGAACTCTTTGGTGTGTTAGCCGGTCAACCCTATCTTGCAATCTTAGAAGTCTAAGTGTAGAGTCCATTTGAAGCAAATTACAAACAAAATCACAAAGAAAAGATAGACTACGAGAAAGCTACAAAAGAAAAAATCTCACTTGATAGGAATCTAATGAGTAGACCATATAAAAATCAAATTCAACCTAAACAATAACTATTCCCCGGGCTGCGGCGCCAAAAACTTGATTCGTGGGAATCGCAACAGGCTTTACCTCTCGAGGGATCTCGAGAAGCTTACAACCCCCACCAGGCAGTGTACCTGATCGTTGTAGTATAGTATAGTGACAAGTACCGGGGGATTGATCGTTCAGCTTAGGAATAGTGTCGCTAGGATTAGAAAACCTAATTACTAGTGCTAAAGGTGAGGGATGATTATTTTTTGTATTTTTATATTTTTATGAAAGCAATTAAAATCTCGGGGTTTGAAGGATTTGGGCGGAATTAGTTGCTAATCAACTAACCCAATACTAAGATGCAATCAAAATAAAATACTAGAAATGAAAATAAGCTAAATTACACTAAAGTTGTGAGCAGTAAATGGAGAAAATGTGTTTACTTAGATTTCACTACTCCCTAGACATCTTTTACACGTTAATTACTTGTTATAATTGCATGGATGACGGATCGTATTCCTTAATACCATTCATGGGGTGGCACACATAACTCCCCAATTCTATGAGCTCTTATCTCCTCCTACACCATGCCCAGCACAACTATAGGGATTGTAAACAGTGGCTCATGCATTAAATACAACCAATAAAGACCTAGTGCACCTCGGTTCATGTTTCTTAAGACGTTCAAGCATGTTACCAAGTGGAGATCTGCCAGTTTTCTTAAGCCTAACATATAAATCATTCATCCAAGACAAGAATAAACAAGTACTCAACACATAATTAACATCTAGGTTTCATTAGATCTAAGCAAACACAAGATAGATCTAGCCTAGCATGATGGAATTAAGACAAGAACAAGATATAGACAACCAACACATAGACATATTGATTGAATTAAAGGAACCCTTATCTTGATTACACATGCAAGGTATCAAGGGTTTGGAACCCTTGAAAAACCTGTAAAGTTACACCAAAATCGTACTTAGGGTTTCTCCCAAAACTTCTCTCTTTTTATGTGTGAAAATTAGAAAACTATATATAGAAAAATAGGTCTGACGGCGTCAAGACAAACATTGTGACGCCGTTACCTCGCCGCCAAAACTCTTCTCGGACTGCCTTGATCTACATTTAACGCCGTCAAGACTTATTCATTTCCAGGCCGTCATGACTTATTACTCTTGACGCCCTTCCCTCGTGACGCCGTCAAATATGTACTGGGTCGTCATGGACTTCTGCTCTTGACGCCGTCAAAGAATTGCTCTTGACGCCGTCACCTACTGTTCCCAGCATGGAAAATTAAGACTTTGGCATTTTCTTCACTTTTATGCTCCAAAAACGTCCGAATTGTTTCCTTTTCCAGATTTCTCTCCCAAAGTACCTAAAATCATAAAAGGAACGATTTAGGGCAATATTTGATCAAATAAATTCGGATTCGGGCTTAAATGACCCCCTAAAAACGGATCATTTTTTGCCTCATCAGTCTTATACAATTTGAGTGCCTGATAAACACTCATGTGGGGCCAATTCGATCTAGCTTCGGGGTCATGAGCTTAAGAGACAATGTAGCATTTTTGACATTTTGTCACGTTACTTTATACTTGTGGCTATTGAACATATGATTTACTTATAAACCTATGATTATTCACCAACTTTATGTTGACCGTTTTTGCAATGTATTTCTCAGGTTATTAAGGTAGCTCATGTTGCATACATTTGGACCTTTATGGAGTCGCGGAGTCGACGCGTCTCACTATATTTTCTGCACTTATGATACGTTTGATCTTGTTGAATTTGTTTTATCTAAATTAGCAACACCTTTTGGGACATATGTTTTGTAAATTCTGAATGTTTTAAATGATCAAACGCTGTATTTTCTAAACGACACTTTAGGTCGTTCAATATAACTGTAACTGTGATGCTATGACCGTCACCCCCAGGTATTCCATTCCGCTGCCATTTAGGTATTTTGGGGGTGTGACAGATTGGCATCAGAGCTAAGGTTATAGCGAACTAGGATGTATCTTGGACCCTAGACTATAACCACACCATCATAGCATCTCATCATTTCATCATAGGTGCATATTCATTATACATGTTGTTTCATGCACACACTGTGCGAGTTATTTATACCCATACTCATATATACATATGATTATCCACAAGTGACATGTCTTCAAATACTCACCCTGTTATCCTTTTATCGGATTCCGACGTTTAAGATACCCTCTTATCTTCCACTACCATTATACCACCAGTTGCACTTATGCCGCCATTAGCACCATTGAATTGTTAAAGGAATAAGGTTTTCCTATCATTCAGCCTATACATAGAATGCCTTTTGGTAGAATATTCAGACTTAATTTTTAATAGACTTATTAGGATGATTATTGCAAGGGAGATAGTATGTTTTCTTTCCTTCACTAGTAGGGCACTTACTACTCAGGTACTACTGCCACCATCAGCCGCTTATTACACTATTTGGTCGTCCCATAGTGCGTACTTCAACTTTACCTCTTAGATGTCGCGAGATAGCATGAAAGAGGGTAGTATTCCATTCACTATTATCATCATTATCTCCTAACCCATCACTAGGATTTCATCGTCACCGATGTTATTCTCATCCTTTAGAATACCACAATTGTCATTTCCCTTTTCCATTTCCACTTGCCACGAATTAGATAACACCTTGTGGATAATACCAAGACCACGGACTCAACAGGAACCTCTACAACACCAGGAAGTCTCTAGACTAGACTTATATCTTTACTAGCTTTTACTATTATCCTAGCACGAGAAGTGTGGCATAGTTAAAGAAACTTGTAGTATTTTGATTGTTGTACAAACGGAATCACCAAGTATTGACTCTACTATAGGGGAATGGTTGTGCTATCTATGATATTGGTCCATATAGACCGAAATTTTCATGTATTATATTCATGTGTTATGAATATGATGATTTTTATTACCTATAGATTCTCATGGACTCTTATGATTTGATGGAAATAGATTTAAGCAAACAACTCCAAGCATGACGCAAGCTGCTGTTGGACAATCCATTGCCAGGAACGTAACTACCGCCCTCACCAAGGAACTTACTCACGTGGAATTTATGGGTTGTAATCCCTCCTCCTTTAGCGGAAATATAGACACAAAGTAATTTCTCAAATGGTTCGAAGAATTAGAAACAATATTTCAATGTGGCGACTGCCGTAAGGAAGACAAAGTTAAGTTCGCCACTTGCACTTTTCAGGAGCATGCCCAGAAATGGTGGACTAAGTATGTTCAGGTAGTAGGAGTGGATGCTGCTTACTCACACTCTTGGGAGAAACTAAAAAGGATGATGAGTTTGAAGTTCTGTGTGAAAAGCGAATTACAAGCAATTGAACAGGAAACACTAAACCTTACCATGGTAGGAGATGATGTTGTCAAGTATACTGCCTATTTTTATGATTTTGCTCGACTGGGCTCTTCAATGGATGAACCGGAAAGCAAGAAACTTGAAAGGTACGTCGGAGGACTTTCTCCTGAAATTCGTATGTTGGTCAACTCATTGGAACCCGATACCATGCCTAAAGCTATCAGAATGGCGATCGAAGCAAAGGAACATATAGCCCGCACCAAGACATCAGGAAACAATAGTGACAATAAAAGGAAGTGGAACAACAATCGAGGTGAGAATGCCACACAAGGACCACGCAAGAGACAGGGAGTTGCTAAACCCTATGCTGCAGTCTAAATGAAAGGAATGATTACCTGGGTATTTTACCTAAGTGTGAAGAGTGTCAACATCATCATAACCCAGGCCGTTGCCTGGAACCGTTTGGCAACTGTAAGAAGGTTACCCACAAAACCAGGGATTGCAGGTTTCCAATTGTGGGTGATAATCAGAAACCATCAATAACATGTTTTGGCTGTGGTGTGGTGGGACACTTCAAGAGTGAATGCCCAGAGTTGGGAAGCCAGAATTGGAAGAAGAAGTTTAGGTTTTAATTATGTAAACCATAGTTTGAGCCCTCTAGGGTTGTACTTTCTTTTGGTACTTTCCATAAGTACGTTGGTGTAACCTAGTAGTATTAAGCACTTTCCTATCTAATGTAATGACTATCTTTTGTTACCTTCTGTGATAACCATAACTTTCGTTTACTCCATTTTCTATCCCAATCGTTCAATCTTTAATCGTTTCGCAACATTATACCATTGTCTTATTTAGGGAATAGGCTGATTTCGTATTTGACGGATTAGTAGATTATTTCCATTCCATAGGATTTACCCATGTATCCAATAAACCATTCAACGAATTTAGTTTCAAACTATTTTACTACCCTATGGGGAAATTTTTTTACCGAATTTCTAAAATGAGCTATTTTGTTACCATACTATAAATTGATTTTTCCGTCATTACGCCAAGTATTTAATATTATTACGCAAAACAATTTTTATGTTACTTTGAAAAGAAATATCTAGAATACCATTTTTAATAACAATGCGTTGAACACCATCTAAAACTTTTGAGAAAAAGTAATACTATTTTGACTAAATCAAGCATCGCATCATTAGTCCTCAACTATACATAGCCTGATCACCTATGTATACTTCAGGAAGGATTATGCCATGAAGGAAATAGTTACCTTTTTAAAAGTATTGCTAATAACAATCTTCATTTAAAAGCGTTTTAAACAAGTAAACTCTTTTATAAATGTCTTTTCCTGACAAACTCTCCCTTGATACTTACCCCACCTGTCACCCACTTAGCCATTAAGTTGGACTTTCCATTAACTTCTTTAGGAGAGACCTTCTGTATCAAGTACTAGGAGAATTCCTCGATACAAGAAAAAACAATAAAAGGATTACGGAACTATTAAACCTAGACTAAGAAAATTTATAACTCAACAACAATCCTAAGATACCAAGCGAACATCCGACTCACCATCTCTGACCTAGTTGTCCGATTTTATTATTCAAAGGTACTAGCTAGACTGAGCTACAGGATCGAACACATTGTCAAGGTACGCTAAGCAACACTATAGAAATAAACAAAGCCTCCTAACCGATACTGTAGAGTGTTTTGAGTTAACATGGTCTCATCCATACGCAAACTTCCCTGTAATGAGTTTTCACCGAGGATTATTGATTCGAATTAAGGATATCGATAGAGGATTTCCTAAGGAGTTGTGTTCTCTAGATATTTCAGATAACCTCATTTCCATACCAAGGAAGGAATCAGACCCGAATATACATTTTGCCAACATGATGACAATTTCAACGATAACCATCTCAAGACTTAAGTTGATTGAATACCTAGGCTTGTAGTTTTGCCAGATAACCACCAATAGGCATCATCCAATATCAAGAACCGAACATTAGACATCTATGCATTATGCGAACATTTCCTAGCCTACCATTTTATTCTTGTTAGTGTTTTCACTTTTAAATAAAGTTGATTTAAAATTTGTGTTTATACAAATCACATATCTTGTAGAAAATAATTTTTGAATTACCTATTTTGAATAAATACGATCCTTTTTAATCAATATTTAGCTAAACCATTGTACAATGGGAAATATATAAACATCAAACTTTGGTAAACAGTCCTATTCACAACCTATTTGAAAACCGCGTCACATTTCCTAACTATTGAATTTTGAATCATCAAGAAAGATATTATTTAGTAAACCATTTGCTCCATTTTCTAAATTCGTTTATTCAGAAAAAGATTTCGACCAAAAACTCAAAAATCGCGAGATCAATTTTGAAAACCAATCACCATGCTACATCGCTTATGCATTTAGGGCTTTGTGACTTGACAATAAGGAATATTGAAATATGTGATGAAGGAAATTAGGAGGAACACCATAGAATGATTACAAACGTCAGTAATGTAGACCAAGCACAGTAGGCAAAGAAAGACATATGTCTTAGCATCCCTTAGACCAAAACACAAGGAATCAAAGTGTTAACCATATTCTATCTTCTTCGTATAACGCCCTTTTCGAAAAGTATAACGTTGTAGAATTAGTTACAAGATTTATTGTACCCATTTCAATTGTTCCTGGTAAAGGAAATCGAATTACCTTAGACTTCTAACAATCATTCTAAGATTTCCTTCGGAACCTCATTAAGATGTAAACACTACCTATCATCCTCAGACCGATCATCAGAACGAGAGAGCGATTCAAACATAGGAAAGTTATACTCAGAGTATGAGTGATTGACTCTAGAAATGGTTGGACTAACCATTCACCATAAATCAGATTCTTTTACAACCATAGTTATCGCGCGAGCATAGAGACTACACCATTTGACGCACTTTATGGTCGAAGTACCAATTACCCATTTACATACCGAAATCGGAAAGTTAAATTCACCGGTCTAGGACTAAACTATGGAACAACAAAGGAAATTTCACAAGTCAAGAACCCGTTATAAGAAACGAGAAACTGATAGAGGTTAGGTTGGTACATGATGCACATCATGCGGATTGGGTATCCTTGAACAGCAAACCAACTAGATTCACGTGAGAGAACGAACTAAGTTGAAAGATTTGCCTTGGAGAGGCATGATACGATTTTGGTAACATGAGAGATTGAACCTTTAGTATATTGGACCATTTAAGATTCATTTTAGAATCGACCAACTAACATATAAGATTTGAGTTCTGACATAGTTCAGCAACATATATTACCACATTATAAACCTGAAGAAGGACTGATCATCTATTGACGAACCAAACTAGGAAAAAGCCAAACTCACTATTCCTGTAGGCATTCATGAAATAACCAGAAATTTCCTACAAGTCAAGAATCAATTACAAATTCTATAAGTTGTAAACCATTAAAACTTCAAGTTGGTAGCCAGATCATGTTGAAAGTTCTGCCTAGGAAAGGCATGATGTTATTCGGAAAAATTTGGAAAGTTAAAACCGATATACACTGGACCACTTAATATTTCAGACAGAGTAGGCCTAGTGGCCGTCAGACTTGAGCCTTGCTAGAGAACAGCCGGATTACACAACTATGTTTCACCTATTCAAATCCCAAGAAATGACTTTCAGATTAGTCACTTATGATTCCATTGGAAGGAATCCAACCCAATGACAAACCTAAACCATGTAAGAGAACCACTAGAAATCATGGACTGTTAGGTCGAACAGTAGCAACAAAGCCGAATTCCTATAGTGAAAGTTGGCTGGAATTCTCAAATATTATCATCTTTTCACCAATACCACTCCAGAGACCAACACAAACTGAACTTCGGGACGAAGTTCCTGTTAGAGGGGAAGACTGTCACAACTCGTAATTTCCGGTCATTTTCCAAACTTTGACAATCTACTATTCATCAGTTACTATTTCCGAATTACTATTCATCGTTTTCGAGGTCAATTTGATATTCTGAGAAGTGTTCAGAATTTTACTATTCACCTGACACTACTCATTTCCGAGAGAAAACCACTATTCATGTGCATTACTCATGTCATCGTAAATTTAGTTTACGAGTATTCAAATTCGCGTAACCGTATTGGTTCAGGAGCGAATTCATGCATTATCATTGGGACACTTCATACGGACTAGAAATAATCTGCATATCATCATAATAGTATTTGCATACTATTCCACTCGTAGGATAATTAAACTAATACTTTTGGTATAATTAACTTTTACGTATAATTATTTCTATATAAACGTTAACAAACGATTAATAAAGTGACTAACACGTCCGACACTCCCGACTATGATCCTAATATATTTTTATATTCAATTTAATAATATAAAAATTATAATATTAATTTACCCGGTATTTTGGAAATTTATTTATTTCGTATCGTACGCCTAATTTAATTACTACGGTTTTCATAGAAATTAAACAACGATTAACCAAACACTCAATATTTATACCCAACATATTTTTACAATTTTTACGACTTTATTATATTCCGGTTAACTCCGTTAAAATTTATTTTTAGTTAACTTGGTACCCTTACCCTTTTCTTACATCCTTTGAAATTCTACTACTTCCAATTAATGCAAAATAGATCTTGTCTGCAAGTCAATAATACATATATTTTATACCTATCCATTTCATCTCATTTCCTTAAAAAGAACTAGCAACTTTTCTCCTTTTTCTCTCTAGCATATACACGGCAACAACAAAGAGGAGGCAAGACCAAAATATTTTTCCAAGATCAAAGTGTAATCTTGTTCATATAGTTATCCTTGTTAGAGTTTTGGAATATAAACTCAAGGATCATTAGGTTTTCATCATCTAAACACCTATTTCATTCAAGTAAGTTTACAAAATTTATTATTATCATTTCTTCAAGTATTTATTATGTTCATATGGTTTTCTATACTATACTACATGCATATGCTAGTTATACCACTTTATTTTACAAACTTTTAACTTTGAAACCCTAGAAAGTGATTATAGTTAGATCCTTGTTAGATCCACTTGGTTTATGATGTTTAGGAACTCATGACACCCTAAGAAGGTGTATGGTAGGATTAGACTAATTTTGTGGTGATTAAAAGTGGTTTGGTTGAAGTTGGAACTAGATTAGAACCCTAGAAACGGTTTTTGAAACAATATATTTACCTACTGTTGCTATTTTTAAAACATGGGAAACTCAGTAGGTGATGGATAATTTTTAACCAAAGATTTAGAAAATACTTTCAAAAACGAAACTTTTGGCGAAAGAACGGATTAAAACGAGCTTATAACGAAGGAGATATGATTTTTGTAAATTTAACGACGAAAACTATTTTCTGAAAAACTGCATGCTGTTTGACAGTTTTCGACGGGCAAATAGAGGCGTTAAACGTAACCTAGAGGATCCGAGTTATCGAAAACATATTAATACATACTAAAACGAATCCGTGGATATAAAGAACGAGGAAAATGAGCTTAAAACGACCAAGTTATACACGTTTTAAAATCGTCAAAACTATATATATATATTTAGTCACTACTAGAAAATAATATAACTACGTACTAAATAATATATTTTCTAGATTTCTTATTCAAGGAGTTTATTTTTAACTAACGAAGTACGTACGACTCAAGGTTTATTACGCGACTACTAGACATTATTTTAAGGTTTTCAAGACGAGGAATATAACACTAACATTTTTATACGATATATATTACGACAAGTTTTTATAACTCTATTTGGACTTATTTTTCCTAAGTATGGAAAGTATTTTATTTGACAATAACTAGTATTTCCAAGTTACGAGTGGTATAGGTATCATGTGCATGTGCATTCATTTAGGTTGCGGCTAGTGTTCGCACCTCATTGTCCCGACTACTTTACCATCATTGTATCATCTTTGTACCATCATTTCGAGGTGAGTTCTCATAGCCCCGCTTTAATTATTTACTTGATTTTAAATCCCACGGGGGAGAATGCATTGCACCAATTATTTTTGTACATGCCCAAGTATTACGAATTCCATACATTGCTTAAGTTACCTTATTATCAAGTTAAGCCCCCTTTTATTATCATGGACCGTTAATTCACAAGTGAGCGGGAGTGAGTGGATAGATCTATTGAGGGTGACGCCTCCATCCATGGTAATTTTTACCGACGAGTCAAGCGGATGCATCTCATGTCTTATACAATTTGAGTGCCTGATAAACACTCATGTGGGGCCAATTCGATCTAGCTTTGGGGTAATGAGCTTAAGAGACAATGTAGCATTTTTGACATTTTGTCACCTTACTTTATACTTGTGGCTATTGTACATACGATTTACTTATAAACCTATGATTATTCACCAACTTTATGTTGACCGTTTTCGCAATGTATTTCTCAGGTTATTAAGGTAGCTCATGTTGCATACATTTGGACCTTTATGGAGTCGTAGAGTCGACGCGTCTCACTATATTTTCTGCACTTATGATACGTTTGATCTTGTTGAATTTGTTTTATCTAAATTAGCAACACCTTTTGGGACCTATGTTTTGTAAATTCTGAATGTTTTAAATGATCAAACGCTGTATTTTCTAAACGACACTTTAGGTCGTTCAATATAACTGTAACTGTGATGCTATGACCGTTACCCCCAGGTATTCCATTCCATTGCCATTTAGGTATTTTGGGGGTGTGACACCTACGGTAGAAGCCCACATGACCCAAAAAGCTCCTAACACCTTTAACGGTGGTGGGATGAGGTAATTTAGCAATGACATCGATTTTGGCTCTGTCAACCTCAATCTCGTTTTTTGAAATTTTATGGCTGAGGACAATGCCCTCATTGACCATAAAGTGGCTCTTCTCCCAGTTGAGACTTAAATTAGTTTCTTTGCAACGTTTAAGCATCTGTTCCAAGTGGGAGAGACAAGACTGGAATGAATCTCCGATGACTGAAAAGTCATCCATGAATACCTCCATGGTTTTCCCGATCATTTCGGAAAAGATAGACATCATGCACCTCTGGAACGTGCCTGGTGCATTACATAAGCCGAAAGGCATACGTCTGTAAGAAAAAGTTCCGTAGGGGCATGTGAAGGTTGTCTTCTCTTGATCCTATGGATCAATGGGGATTTGGAAGTAACCCGAAAAACCATCGAAGCAGTAGTATTCATTCCCCGCAAGTCTTTCGAGCATTTGGTCCATAAAAGGGAGAGGAAAATGGTCTTTACGGGTGGCTTCATTTAACTTTCGATAGTCAATACATACACGCCAACCCGTGACCACGGTAATGCTCATTGGAATCAACTCGTTATCCTCGTTGGTGACAACGGTAATGCCACCCTTTTTAGGAACACAATGAATTGGGCTAACCCAAGGACTGTCATATATAGGATAAATCAATCCCGCATCAAGAAGTTTAAGAACCTCTTGTTTGATAACTTCGTGGATTTTGGGATTTACCCTTCTCTGTTGTTGCACTGCTGGCTTAAAGTTATCCTCCATTAAGATTTTGTGTGTACAAAAGTCCGGGCTTATGCCCTTAATGTCGGAAAGTTTCCAAGCAATTTCTTGCTTGTTTGCCTTAAGAACCTTTAGGAGTGCAACCTTTTCCTCATCTTTTAAGTCTTTAGCAATAATGACGGGTAATTTATTATCACCCTCCAGAAATGCATATTCTAGATGAGGAGGCAAGTCCTTGAGCTCAACCTCGGGAAAGTCTTCAGTTATTTCAACATTTTTGACTTCCGCTTTATGAAGTATTTTCGGAGACGGAGAGGGTGAAGGATCGTCATTTAACAATCTTTCAAGGAGAAGAATGTCCCCCTCCGGGTCAAGATAGTTTTCATCAACCCCATGCGGGATTGAGCTATCCTGAGCAAGAAAAGCCTCGACCTCTTCCAGAAGAAAGTCACTTCCCTCAAACGGAGTGAAGGAAGGGGAAGAGTCAGAAATGATAGGATCAGTAGAAAGACTGCCACTGGATGAGAAACCAAGGACTTCTTGAGAATACTCCTCAGACGCAACATTGATGATGTCAATTCGGTTAACCGTTTCAGTGTCATAGTTGGAGGAGTATCTTGAAGTCTAATCAAGATTGAATGTGATGGCTTCACCACCAACACATAGAGTGATTTCTTCTTCGAATACATCGATTAAAGCACGACCCGTTCTTAAGAATCCCCTCCCGAGAATAAGAGGAACTCTTGGGTCAGCATCGAAATCAACAATCACGAAATCTGCCGGAAAATGGAACTTTCCTACTTTCACGAATATATCTTCAGCAATGCAGAGAGGACGAGATATAGTACGGTCTGCAAGCTCGAGTGTCATGCAGGTCGGAGTGAGAGCAGGAAGAGAGAGTCTTTTCCAGACTGTGTAAGGCATCAGGTTAATGCTTGCACCGAGATCGGCCAAGGCAAAGCATTCAACCATCCTCGGGAAAATACAAGGAATGAGAAATTTCCCGGGATATCTGATGAGGCGAAAAATGATCCGTTTTTAGGGGGTCATTTAAGCCCGAATCCGACTTTATTTGATCAAATATTGCCCTAAATCGTTCCTTTTGTGATTTTAGGTACTTGGAGAGTGAATTCTGGAAAAGAAGCCATTTCGGACGTTTTTGGAGCATAAAAGTGAAGAAAACGGCAAAGTCTCAAATTTCTATGCTGGGAACAGTGCATGAAGGCGTCAAGAATTGCTCTTGACGGCGTCAGAGTCCCAAGAATAAAAATCCGTAGTTGGTGACGGCGTCACCAAGGCCGTCACCAGTCCGTCACGTGTAAACTTGCGCGCGGAGTAGCTGATATTGTTTTGGTCATAACTTTTGCATACGAACTCGAATTTAGGTGATTCAAAAGCCCACGCGAAGAGGACGAAGAGATCTACAATTTGGTGAAAAAATGGTCTTGACAGCATCAAGAGTATGGGCTGACGCCGTCACGAAGGGCCGACAGAAAACATGCCTATAAATATAACTTCATAACTTCACTTTTTGTAAGCCCTAAACCCTAAAGTCGATTCCTGGGTTTAGGTGGGTGTTTTTCCAGTAACTTAGAGGGTTTCAATCACTTCATAAACATCATGTATTGGTTTGATGATTCTATCTCAACTATGTCTTTCATTATTCTTGTTGATTGTCCTTCTTTGATTATGTTTTGTTAATTCACCTTGTGTCTACTTATGATTGTGTGAAACTTGTATATAATTGATTAGATCTTATTGATTCCTTGTTGATGTTTGTGTCTATCTTCATCAATTAGGGCGTGATACTTCGATAGATCTAATTGGTTTAGTTTATAATCCTTGTTTCCTATTGATTCTTGTTTTGATTGAATGATTTATATGTTAGGCTTAAGAAAACTGGCAGATCTCCAAATGGTAACATGCTTGAATGTCTTAAGAAACATGAACCGAGGCGTACTACGTCTTTATTGGTTGTATTTAATGCATGAGCCACTGTTTACAATCCCTATAGTTTTGTTGGGTCATGGTGTAGGAGGAGATAAGAGCTCATAGAGTTGGGGAGTTATGTATGCCACCCCACGAATGGTATTAAGGAATACAACCCGTCAATTAAAACAAGGTTACAATTCAATAGGTAGGATTGGATAGCTAGCAAGAAGTAACATATCATGGGTAGACATGCTTCACTTATCTTGTAGAACCTTAGTTTAGTTTTCTTGTTAATTAGTTTAAACAGTAGCTTTTGGGTTAGTTGATTAGCAACTAATTCCGCCCACTCTCCCAATACCCGAGACTTTTACTTGCTTTTCATAAAATATAAAAATACAAAAAGAATTATCCTTCACCTTTAGACCTAGTTAGATTAATTTCAATCCTAACGACACTATTCCTAGCTGAACGATCAATCCCCCGGTACTTGTCACTATACTATACTACAACGATCAGGTACACTGCCTGGTGGGGGTTGTAAGCTTCTCGAGATCCCTCGAGAGGTAAAGCAAGGTGCGATTCCCACGCATCAAGTTTTTGGCGCCGCTGCCGGGGAATAGTTATTGTTTAGGTTGGATTTGATTTTTATTAGGTCTACTCATTAGATTCCTATCAAGTGAGATTTTTTCTTTTTATTTTGTAGCTTTCTCGTAGTCTATCTTTTCTTTGTGATTTTGTTTGTAACTTGCTTCAAATGGACCTTACACTTAGGCTTCTAAGATTGCAAGATAGGGTTGAGCGGCTAACATACCAAAGAGTTCAGAATACCTCATTTAGAGACACCTATGAATCATATGAGCCTTCACCTAGGATAGATTCTTATGAACAACCTCCATATTTATGATCTAGTTTTAGTGAGGCCAATAGGAAATGCGACCTAGTTTGCCATGGAATTATGGAGAGAGCCATTGCAACAAATCATAAGTTGGATGAAGCACTAGGTTTGCTATTATCACTTCCTAAGAAAACAATTGAGGAGGATTTAGCCGAGCATGATCACATTGATCAAAAAGACCTAGGTCCTATGATCGATGATGATGAATCTCAAGAAACAGATGATGAATCTCTTGGGCAATTTGTATATAGCAGTCAGAATATTGAGGATGATCCTTATGACTCGGACATAGAAGTTGAGATGCCTAGAGAAGCACGTGAGATACTTGGGAGAATGTTAGGGCTAGATCCTGACACATGGAATGATGAGGTAAATAACATAAGCCCACAAAATACTCAACCATCATTTGAGGCACACACACCGCCCGTGACTTACCCGGAAGAAGTAGAAAAAACTTTAGGAATTCCTATGGAGGTAGAACCCTTGGACCAGGCACCACTTAAGGATATAGGTTTGAACACTTGTAGTGATAACCTTACCCCTAGTTCTAGGGAATTTCCTAGTGTTGATGAACCGGAACCTCAATCTTTACACACCTTTCCATCCTTAGATATATTTCTAGGAGACAAAAGAGGAACCGACCCACCCATCAACCAATATTATCCGGGTAGTTTTAGGATGAAGGAAGCCATTCACTCACCCCCTTCACCTCACGTGGCATATTCACACCCTAAGGGTGTGTATCGCTACTTTCACCCACACTTAATCCTAAGTGTAGGGAGAACCTCCCCTATTTCTATTAAATAAGGGTAGAGTCAGGCTCGTGACTCGAACAAAAACAAGCGCTTCTTGGGAGGCAACCCATGTTTTGTGTGTTTTTATTTGTTTGTTTGTTTGTTTGTTTGATTTTATTTGTTTCCGTATGCATGTTTTATTTTTATTGTTTGTGGCTCATGTTTCAAAGTAAATTGTGAAAATGCTTTATTTTGTTTTTAACTTCGTCTTAATTGCATATAAAGGTATTTTGCAAAAGATAAGTGTAAGGGAGATCCAAATTTATTTATAAGAACGAAATTGAACATGAACCACAACAATATTAATTAGTACTTGTTAGAGTCAAATGCTTGTATCGAGTCGTAATGATGTTTTGCAGGATTTTCCAGGAAGTAGGACGAAGTTTTTCCGGAAATTTTCCGGAAACTTAACATAAGAATTTCTGCAGGTCACTTCTGACGGCGTCACGAGTTTACTCTTGACGGCGTCACGTGTAAAAATCTGGAAATTTTACCAGTTTTGTTTTTCTAACGGAGTCTTATGGTTTTTGTGAATTATTATGTTTTATAATCTCCAGGAAATCTGCAAACATTCATTCCACAAGCATTATATCTTTAATTGTTTTGTTTTTATTTCTAAGTCTGGAATTACATCTAGTTGTGAGTTATCTTTGTTCGGCTTGATGCTTTGGGTTTTTGTAGTTGTTTTCTCAGGATTTACAGGTTATGTTCGACAAGGAGATGATTTATATTCTAGAAGGGAAGCTTTGATTGTTCATTTTCTTGGAGGAAGATTTAACCTGGCCAACCTATAATCCATACCGAGCGAATCAGGGGAGTATTTGATTTCATTCTCTTTACTTTTTAACTTTTACATTCTTTACTTGAACATTGGGGACGATGTTCATCTTAAGTGTAAGGGGAGGGTAAAAAGATGATACCTTACATATGCACTTTCGCTTGAGTTTGTTTTGTTTGATAGTAGATGAGTAATAAAACTATGAGAAATACTTGTTAGTGTAATTTTAGCGCCAAATTTAAAATTTTTTACAACATTTAGGAGTGAAACTTTAGCCATAGCAAGCGTCTCATGGATAGGAGATTGTATGACTAGCACATAACCGTATATTCAGAAAAATTTTCCACCCAAAATTGTGAGGTTCGCCTTTAGATTTGATAGGAAAAGCATTCATTATTAGTGCTTATGAGTGTACCGGTAGCATTTAGATTCTAGAACTTGCGTTAGTGATGCATCCCGAGACCGCTAGTGAGACTACATTCGTGTGGTAGGATTTACTACATGATAAGAGGCATTAGGATCACCCTTGTGTTAAACCCGTATTATAATTACTTGACCATTTAAGTCATATTACTTGGCTAGTTAAGTCAACTAATTTTTCCCACACCCTTAGCGTTGTACTCGTTTTTAGTACACGAAACCCCTAGTACACCCCTCCGAGCCTATCTTTTCGTTTCTAACTTTAAGCATCTTACTTAAAGGAAGAATTTGTTACACCCCACTTAAATGTACAACCAAATCGCCTTAGCCTTCCGTGTATGCGCTCATTTTTAGTGCATTATTGTTATTTGTTAAACCCTAAGTTAACTTTCTAATTGATTACATGGTTGCTAAGTCGAGTCATATCATTGTACATATTGTTTTGGGACGATTGGGACTCGTGGGTAAGTACTTATTTTATGGAGTAATGGGGAAGAACATCACTTATTACCCCCATATGTACGTTAATCTTAAAAGTGCTCCAAGTGTTTTGATTTTCTTAATTCGAGTCATTAGATTAGTTAATTGTAAAGTATGTAAAGATTCAAGTGTAAGGGAATTCTCATCCCCTATGATGTATTATTTTGGATGGTAGGGTAAGAGTGTATGCAAAAAAAAAAAAAAAAAAAAAAAAAAAAAAAAAAAAAAAAAAAAATCGAAAAAATTAAGAAAAAGAAAAAAAAAATAGAAAAGAAAAAAAAAACATACGGACTACCATCCCGTTTTTATTCTATGTTTATTTTATGTTTTTGTTATTTTTCATTTATTAGCTTAAGTCGAGTCTAGTCTTGGCTTAGCAACGCCATATTGTACATGTAATTAACTAAGATTGTTAACTCGCCACCAGTAAAACTTCCTTTATCCAACAAAACCGTGTAATTCATATCCCTATACCTAACGTTACAACCCTTTAAAAGACCTCTTTGATAGTTTATCCTAGGTGCTTACGCCATGTGGTGGAGGTTTGATCCTTTCCCAAGCCTATGGTAATCTATTTTGCTATGACAGGTAGTGAGAGATATCTTCCATTTCCATAATGTTATATTACTTTATTACACCCGAGAGATGTGAGTATCTAAACACTATTTGTGAGGTGCTTGTGTATGACCTCCGTGCTTGTCTATTGGTCTTTAGTGGAACGATTATTTGTTGTAATTACTTTTATATTAGTGTTAAATGACCCCTAACTTGTCTTTTGAGTAGAATAAAAGCTCATTTGCTTGAGGACAAGCAAATCTCAAGTGTAAGGGTATATGATGAGGCGAAAAATGATCCGTTTTTAGGGGGTCATTTAAGCCCGAATCCGACTTTATTTGATCAAATATTGCCCTAAATCGTTCCTTTTGTGATTTTAGGTACTTGGAGAGTGAATTCTGGAAAAGAAGCCATTTCGGACGTTTTTGGAGCATAAAAGTGAAGAAAACGGCAAAGTCTCAAATTTCTATGCTGGGAACAGTGCATGAAGGCGTCAAGAATTGCTCTTGACGGCGTCAGAGTCCCAAGAATAAAAATCCGTAGTTGGTGACGGCGTCACCAAGGCCGTCACCAGGCCGTCACGTGTAAACTTGCGCGCGGAGTAGCTGATATTGTTTTGGTCATAACTTTTGCATACGAACTCGGATTTAGGTGATTCAAAAGCCCACACGAAGAGGACGAAGAGATCTACAATTTGGTGAAAAAATGGTCTTGACGGCGTCAAGAGTATGGGCTGACGCCGTCACGAAGGGCCGACAGAAAACATGCCTATAAATATAACTTCATAACTTCACTTTTTGTAAGCCCTAAACCCTAAAGTCGATTCTTGGGTTTAGGTGGGTGTTTTTCCAGTAACTTAGAGGGTTTCAATCACTTCATAAACATCATGTATTGGTTTGATGATTCTATCTCAACTATGTCTTTCATTATTCTTGTTGATTGTCCTTCTTTGATTATGTTTTGTTAATTCACCTTGTGTCTACTTATGATTGTGTGAAACTTGTATATAATTGATTAGATCTTATTGATTCCTTGTTGATGTTTGTGTCTATCTTCATCAATTAGGGCGTGACACTTCGATAGATCTAATTGGTTTAGTTTATAATCCTTGTTTCCTATTGATTCTTGTTTTGATTGAATGATTTATATGTTAGGCTTAAGAAAACTGGCAGATCTCCAAATGGTAACATGCTTGAACGTCTTAAGAAACATGAACCGAGGCGTACTACGTCTTTATTGGTTGTATTTAATGCATGAGCCACTGTTTACAATCCCTATAGTTGTGCTGGGTCATGGTGTAGGAGGAGATAAGAGCTCATAGAGTTGGGGAGTTATGTATGCCACCCCACGAATGGTATTAAGGAATACAACCCGTCAATTAAAACAAGGTTACAATTCAATAGGTAGGATTGGATAGCTAGCAAGGAGTAACATATCATGGGTAGACATGCTTCACTTATCTTGTAGAACCTTAGTTTAGTTTTCTTGTTAATTAGTTTAAACAGTAGCTTTTGGGTTAGTTGATTAGCAACTAATTCCGCCCACTCTCCCAATACCCGAGACTTTTACTTGCTTTTCATAAAATATAAAAATACAAAAAGAATTATCCTTCACCTTTAGACCTAGTTAGATTAATTTCAATCCTAACGACACTATTCCTAGCTGAGCGATCAATCCCCCGGTACTTGTCACTATACTATGCTACAACGATCAGGTACACTGCCTGGTGGGGGTTGTAAGCTTCTCGAGATCCCTCGAGAGGTAAAGCAAGGTGCGATTCCCACGCATCAATATCCAAGCTTTTCGAGAAGCTTTTTCAAGAGCACTGCTGAGCAATGCTCATTAAACGGAGTTTTTGCCATTTCACAGAGTTTTTCTTTGTTGCTTATCAGATTTTTGATTGTCGAAGCAAACTTAGGCATGAGAAGAAGAGCATCCGCGAAGCTAATATCAAAGCGTAATTCTTGGAAAATTTGATAAAATTTTTCCATCTGATGGTTAGCTTTTTCGCGGTTCTTTTGATCATTCATACGTGAAGGATATGGAATTGAAGGCATAGGATCATTTTTTGGAATTTCATCAGAACTCACAGGGGGATCAAATACAACTTTCGGCTTACGAGCCGGGACCGGGACAACTTGAGGGTGGACGTTGTTGATACCTCCGTTATTAGTAGGAAGTACCGTGTCCGTGATAACCTCAGGTTCACGTTCCGCTACCTTAGTAGGAGGAGAAGAAGAGGTAGAGGGAATCGAGGGTCCATTGTATGATACCCCACTTTGGGTGGTGATCGCTTTGACATCGCCCCTCGGGTTAGCGATCGTGTTGCTCGGTTGTGTACCCGGGCCCGAGGGTCGATCATTTAAAGACTTCTGAAGCTCAGAGATCTTGCTGATCAATAACCGATTCGTTTCCTCTTGTGCTTTCATGAATTGTTTTAGCACTTCATCGGAGGAAGACGAGGGTGGAACAACATTTTGAGGAGGATTTTGAACACGGTTGTTTTGAAAATTCCCTTGATTTTGATTGTTGTTACCCTGAAAATTGTTTCTCTGATTGAAATTACCCTGATTGTAATTTCATTGATTCTGGTTTCTTTGAAAATTTCCATGAAAACCTTGATTTTGATTGCCATTTTGAAAATTATTTTGATTAAACTGGCCTTGATTTTGGTTCGGGTTTTGGAAATTTGAGTTTTGACCTTGTGTTGGGAATTATACTAACAGTTACCACGGCTAGTGAAGATGTTACAACTGCAGAAGATTGTACTTGCAGTGGAAACTCATTACCACTGCAAGAACAAATATTACCACTGCTTACTTGATAACTGTTAGAGAAACACGCTTAGATAAACATAGAAAAGATCTTGTGTGTATCTTATTCTATTAGTATTATACTTATCTTGTAGAAGAGGACTCCTTGTTGTATAAAAGGAGATCCTAGGTCATAGTTAGAATATATCTTTCTAATACGTTTTCTTAGAGCTTCAAGGTGTAACCCTAGTGATATCATAGATCACTCGTATTATTACCATTAATAATATTGGAGCTATTTGTTTGTTACATACATTGTTTTTACATACATACAACTGTTTCATTCACAATCAATCTTCTAAGTATCATTAATTAGATTCCGCATACTTAGTGGTATCACTCAAAGTATCAATATTAACACAAGTTCAAGGTGTTCACGATCTAACAAGTGGTATCAGAGAAAGGCTTTGATATTTTGATTTAGAAGACCCTATGGCAGACTCAAAAGAAACAATGGAGACAGAAACAAGCCAATCAAACATTGCTGCAAAGCTTCCTAAGCTTAAGATAAATGATTTTGAGATGTGGAGGCTTATGATAGAACAATTCTTTATGGTTCAAGACTACACATTATGGGAGATCATTATGTGTGGAAATTCATTCAAACCTGGTACAACTATAGAGCAGGTTGGTGACAAGACAGCAACAAAAGTTAACACTGGTCCTGTCACTAATGAAGAAAGAAGTCAACTGAAGAATGATTTGAAGGCTAGAGGTTTGTTATTGATGGCTCTACCCAGAGAACAAGTTCTGGCTTTTAGCAAATACAAGTCTGCAAAGACTCTTTTTGATGAGATCTGTGAAGTGTTTGGTGGTAATGATTCCACCAAGAAGACTCAAAAGACTTTATTGAAGCAGACTTATGAAAAATTTGGTTCAACAAGCAATAAATCTCTTAATAGCATATTCACAAGGCTACAAAAGATTGTTACACAACTCACTGCTTTTGGAATTGAGGTGGAAAAGGAAGATCTCAATCTTAAATTCCTAAGAAGCCTACCTTCTGAGTTTGACACCAATGTTGCTGTTTGGGAAGATAAGTCAGATCTAGAGACCATGAAGCTTAATGATGTGTACAATAACTTCAAAGTTATTGAACAAAGATTAAAGAAAGCTGGAAAATTAAGAACAAGTTCTGCAAGTGTAGCACTCATATCATCATCAGGTAATGATAGTTCAGATGAAGAAAGTGATAGTGATGATGACAGTGGTAACATGATTGTTTCCACTGGTAATGGAAGTGTTTCCACTAGGAGCTCAAAGAAACAGGTTGCAGGACTAAGTGATGCTACTTTCTATGCCTTTATATCAAGCCATGTGGGTGGTTCAATTCTCAATCATGAGGATTTGGATCAAATTGATGAAGATGATATGGAGGAGATGGACATTAAATGGAAGGTGGCATTACTAAGCTTAAGATCAAAGAAGTTCTGGAAGAAGACAGGAAGAAAGATACATATAAGTGGTGATGAGACTGTACGTTTTGACAAAAAGAAGGTGGAGTGCTATAATTGTCACAAGAAGGGGCACTTTGCAAGAGAATGTAGAAAACCAAGAAAGTCTGACAACAAGTCAACTTGGTACAAGAAGGATAAGAACCAAGAACCTACAACAGAAGAGCCAAAGGTGCTATTGGCTATTGATGGAGTGAGCTTTGATTGGAGCTTTATGACTCAGGATGGAGAAGATGATTCAGAATCTGCAATGCTAGCTACTGAGCATGCACTCATGGCTTTCTCTGACACTGAGGTACATATTGATAATGCTTGTTCTAAAAACTGTAAGGCCTTAAAAGAGTATAATAGCTTAAAAACACAATATGATGAGCAGATGCTAGAGTTACATCATACTAATCATAACTTAGCAAATCATAAGAGAGGTCTAGGTGTTTTAGAAAAACAGATAGAGCATTATAGGGCAAAGGAATCTAAATTCAGTGATGACATTGCTGTGTTAAAAAGGGATTTAGACTTTAAGATTACAGTAAATGAGGCTCTTAGGGAAGAGATTGAAAAAGTTAAGAAGGCTAGTGAGAACATTCAGATAACTAAGCAAACACTAGATCATCAATCCAAGAGTATTGACAAAATTTGGGAAGCCCAAGTTGTGAGCAAAGCCAAATCAGGTCTGGGATACAAATCAGTTCCACCACCTCTAAGAGGTGTTCCAGCACCTCCTGGCATTGACCTAGCTCACACAGGTTTAGAAGAGTTTCAGGATCCACCTATGACCTATGGACCAAAATTTGTTAAACCAGTTGAAACTGAAAAGGTTCAAGTTGAGGTTGAGACTTTTGATAGTGCTAGTGACTCATCTCTTAAAGATGAATGTTTGAATGTTGAGTCTAAAACTAGTGTTACTGAAGATGTTAAAGTTGAGGAAAGAAAAAGTATTCATGAAGAAGTCAAAGAGAAGCCTAGGACACAGTCAAATTACACTAGGCCTACTACTAGGTATGCAGAGATGTACATGGATAGGTCTAAATATCCTAGAGGGAACATGAGAAGTTGGAATCATGTTAAAACTAGGCAGTTTGGTAGTGATTTTGTGTTCAACAATAAGGCCTGTCATATTTGAAGTAGCTTTGACCATCTTTCCTATACTTGTAACTACCACATGGGAAGAAGGGAAGTTTTTGGGAATACAAGGGTGAATGGACATATTGCTAACAACTTTACTCACCCAAACCCTCCAAGCAAGATGGTTCCCAGGTCTGTTTTGCTTACCACTGGAATTAAACCTATTTCCACAGCTAGACCAGTAGTTGCCACTACCAGTAGTAAAAACAGAGTTTATCCTAAGTCCCCTGTCACTACTTTTGTTAAATCTTATCAAACAGGGAAAAAGACTTATTTTGAAAAGAATGATCACAAGAACCACATGTGGAAACCCAAATTTACCAAACCAGTAGTTTCCACTGCTAGGCCTGCAGTTACCACTGCAAGACCAAATGTTTCCACTGGTGTCTATGTGAATAAGAAAAGGGTAAACATGGGTAATGCTGTTAAGGCCTCAGCTCGTTGGGAATGGAAACCAAAAGGAACAACAACCTCAAACACTCCCAATGGTGTATCAATGACCTTTGATAGATATAATTATATTGATACACGAGGCAGATCCAAGTCATTTGTGGCTTGGGTCCCCAAAAGGTACTAATTCCTTTATGTTGTGTGCAGGGACATTCAAAAACAAAAGAGGATCAAGGTTATTCAGATAGTGGATGTTCCAGGCACATGACTGGCAACAAGGCCTATCTTTCAAATTTCAAATCATTTGATGGGCAAGCTGTCAGTTTTGGAGGAGGAATTGGTGGCAAAGTTTCTGGCAAAGGAACAATCAAGGCTGGAAACTTTGACTTTGAGAATGTATACTATGTACCAGAACTCAAGTACAACCTCTTTAGTGTGTCACAGACGTGTGACAAGAAAAACAGAGTTCTATTCTCAGAAGATGAATGCTATATCTTATCTAAGGATTATAAGCTACCTGAAGAAAAAGACATTTTGCTCAAAATCCCTAGAAAAGGTAATCTATATAGCATTGACATGAAGAAGATAGTGGCTAAAGATGATGTTACTTGCTTACTTGCAAAAGCCACTTTGGATGAATCTATGCTTTGGCACAGAAGACTTGGTCATGTTAACTTCAAGACCATCAATAAGATTGTAAAAGATGGTCTAGTCATTGGTTTACCTGAGAAGAGATTTGAAAATGATCAAACATGTGTTGCTTGTCTTAAAGGTAAACAACACAGAGCTTCTTGCAAGACCAAGGCAGTGAATACTATTGATCATCCACTCTACATGCTGCATATGGACTTGTTTGGTCCTACTTCTGTGAGCAGCATCAATTTGAAGAAATATTGTCTAGTTGTGACTGATGACTTTAGCAGATTTACATGGGTTTTCTTCTTAAATACCAAGGATGAAACTACAGGCATACTCAAGACTTTCATCACTGAAATTGAAAATCAAGCTGAAAAGAAGATAAAGATCATCAGATGTGACAATGGGACAGAGTTCAAGAATAGAGTAATGGATGATTTCTGCAGAGACAAAGGTATTAAAAGAGAATTTAGTGTTGCAAGAACACCTCAGCAAAATGGTGTTGCTGAAAGAAGAAATAGAACACTAATTGAGGCTGCTAGAACCATGATAGCTGATTCAAAGCTTCCAGTGACATTTTGGGCTGAAGCAGTTAACACTGCTTGCTATATTCAAAATAGGGTTTTAGTGGTCAAGTCAAAGAACAAGACACCTTATGAGCTTTTCAGAGGAAGACCCCCACTTTTGGATTTCTTGAAGCCATTTGGATGTCATGTCACAATTCTCAATACCATTGATCATTTGGGAAATTTTGAAGAAAAGGCAGATGAAGGTTTCTTTGTTGGTTATTCCATGGTTAGTAAGGCTTTTAGAGTCTACAACTTAAGAACAAGGAAGATAGAAGAAAACTTGCATGTTCAGTTTCTTGAAAATAAAGCTAACATAGCAGGTTCAGGACCTGAATGGCTATTTGATCTTGAGACTTTATCAAATACAATGAATTATGTTCCTATTACCTCAGATTCAAGTGATGCTGATCTTGAGGACTCAGAGGAGTTTATTGATGAAGATGAATCTTGCCAAGATGATGAAGATGATAAAGATCAATTTGTTATGCCAATTTGGGATTTTGATGTTAATGCAGACTCACAACCTTCAAAGAATACTGATAAGGAAGATGAATTTGTGAATTTTGATGTTCTGCATGACGATATTCCTGAAGGCAGTGGTAATCCTGTTACCACTACAACACATGATGTTTCCACTGACGGTCCAGATGTGGAAAATATAGCTCAGGAGACACCAAATGATGATGTTGAAATCACTAATATGCCATCATCATATGATATTCCTAACACATCACAATCTACAGTTCATAAAGCTCACCCAATTAAGAATGTTATTGGTGAAATTAATTCAGGTGTGAAGACAAGAAGGCAAACAAGGATGACAGATGTTCATGGGTTCATAAGTGAAGTCTATGAGTCCAAGAATCACATTACTAAGAATGAATGTTTATTCTTCTGCTTTCTATCACAAATGGAGCCTAAAAATGTTTCTATGGCTTTAGGAGAGTCAAGCTGGGTTGAAGCTATGCAGGATGAGTTGTTGCAGTTTAAGCTTCAAAAGGTTTGGGTTCTTTGTGATTTGCCTGATGGTATGAAAGTGATTGGTACTAAATGGGTGTTCAGGAATAAGAAAGATGAAAGAGGTATTGTCATCAGGAACAAAGCTAGATTAGTTGCTCAAGGATACACTCAAGAGGAGGGTATTGATTATGAAGAAGTTTTTGCTCCTATTGCAAGGATTGAGGCTATTAGATTATTTCTAGCCTATGCATCATTTATGGGCTTTACTGTCTATCAAATGGATGTTAAGAGTGCCTTTCTGTATGGTACTATTGATGAGAAGGTATATGTTGCTCAACCTCCAGGCTTTGAAGATCCACATCACCCCAATAAAGTTTACAAGGTAGTCAAGGCTCTTTATGGCCTACATCAAGCTCCAAGGAAGTGGTATGAAACCTTAGCAAATTATTTGATGAATAATGAGTTTCATAGAGGCAAGATTGATCAAACTTTGTTCATCAAGAAGGACAAGGGTGATATCCTACTTGTGCAAGTATATGTTGATGATATTATCTTTGGTTCTACTAAACAAGAGATGTGCAAATGGTTTGAGAAGCTCATGAAAGATGAATTTCAAATGAGTTCTATGGGAGAACTTACATTCTTTTTGGGGCTGCAAGTACAACAGAGTAAAGAAGGCATCTTTATCAGTCAAGACAAGTATGTGGCTGAGATAATTAAGAAGTTCAAGTTCACTGATGCAAAATCTTCAAATACCCCTGCTGACAAGACCACTCACTTATTGTTAAAGAATGCTAGTGGTGTAAATGTTGATGTCCATACTTACAGGTCAATGATTGACTCTTTGATGTATCTCACTTCATCAAGGCCAGACATTATGTTTGCTGTATGTGCCTGTGCAAGATTTCAAGTGACTCCTAAGACATCACATATGACAGCAGTGGAAAAGATTTTTAGATACTTGAAGACTTATCCTAATCTAGGATTGTGGTATCCAAGGGAATCTCCTATGGAGTTGATTACTTACTCAGATAGTGACTATGCTGGTGCAAGCTTGGATAGAAGGTCAACCACAAGAGGATGTCAATTCCTTGGATGTAGATTGGTGTCATGGCAGTGCAAGAAACAGACAATGGTTGCTACTTCAACTACTGAAGCAGAATATGTTGCAGCTTCTAGTTGTTGTGCTCAGATCCTTTGGCTTCAGAATCAACTCTTGGATTATGGGTACAATTTCATGAACACCATCATATATATAGATAATAGTAGTACAATTTGCATTATTAAGAATCCTGTGCAACACACTAAAACTAAACATATTGAAATTAGACATCACTTTATTAGAGATTGTTTTGAGAATAAGCTTATTAATGTTGTCAAAATTCACACTGATGACAATTATGCTGATTTATTAACAAAAGGACTTGATGTGGGTAGGTTTCAGTACTTGGTAACAGGTATTGGAATGCTTAATCCATAAATTTTTGATGTCTAATACTGTTTAGTGTTGCAGGATAGTGTACTATTATTGTTTGTATATGTTTGTATGGTTTTCCACTAACATTTATGCAGAAGAAACAAGATCAGTGGAAACTATGCATCATACAGTGGAAAGATTTGCTCTCACAGTGGAAATAAAGAAACAGAGAAGATCATTTATTTATCACTTCAAAAGGTTGCAGAGTACATTCTTTCACAAAGACAAGTTCAAAATACATGCAAACTTAAACAATCCACAACCTAACAACCTAAGATCTTCAGACACTACATAGGTTTCTTTCCTTTGCCCTTATAAGCATGCTTGTTCTTAGCTGGCTTATTCCTCTTCTCATCAAAGGATAGCTGTTCTCTTGGACAAGCAAGCCCAAGCACTTGTGGTGGAGGTTTCAGATCTTTTGCAGGCTTTGATGCCTCTGGCCACTTCATGTGGTGTATGGCAGTCTTCAGGGCAGTTGGAAGTGCCTTTGGTAGTTCTTCAGAAAGGTTGAAGGTTGGATCATCTTTCTCTGAATCGACATCATGAGATGGAGCTGATGCAGTACTTGATGGAAAAGCACTTGGTGGAAAGTATCCACTCCATCCAGAAGAATGCTCCTCAGAATCTGTAACATAGCTGATCTCTTCATCAGAAGAGCTGTCAGAGGAGATGTACACGATTGGGAAACTCATATTTAAGTTTAGGGTTCGTTAAAGTGATGATTTGGTTGATGCTGATAAGTGTGTTTTGAGATCCCTATTTATATGCAAAGTCAAGGCCAATGGATAATTAATGAAGTATCTTTACTTCTATCCGTTTTGGTAGTTTGGAGAAGTAATTATGGAAGATATTGGGTTGACTTTGGAGCAATAAATGTATAAATAGTAACTTGGTTAAAAAGTTACTTTGATTAACTAATATTGGTTAAGTTTGGTCCTTAAGATGTTTAAAGTGAATGGAGTAATAAGGTGTGTATCTTAGACACACAACAAATGGTTACTGATTCACCATGTCTTATCCACATAAGAATCAACTAGTCCTGAGCAAACGGCTACAGGTAAAGACACATCAAATCCGTTCATGGTTGATAGTTTACCAAAAACTAGGTTATCAACTCACCATACATCCTTGTGATCAAGAGTTGGCTAGTCCATAGCAAACGGCTCATGGTAAAGACACATCAAATCCGTTGATAGCTGATAGTTTGCTAAAAACTATGATAAGAGCAGCTACTTTTTACATGTTTTACTTATCACTGCTCTTTGAAAATTCTGTTGCTTTTACCACTGCAGGTTCACAGTTACCACTGACAGTGTAAAATTTTTCTTAATATGTGTAGATGCAGGACATGACTATATCATTCAGAGCTCTACCATGGCAACACTTCATGTGTCTGATTCTAAGGGATTGGATACAGGTGGTGAAATCCCTAGCCAAATTAAAACATATGGGTGGTTCAGAAGTACTATCTAGTTTAACTAGGTAAGAAATTGAATCTTTATCTAATGATGCACCTCTCCCAGAAGGTAATACATCTGGAAGTGCTGAAGGCAGTATGTTACAAAAGGAATTGATGGAACTGTGTACCAAAATTCTAATAACAGATTGATACAAACGGAATTGATGGAAGTTCTTCTGAATTTTATCTGATTGTGTTGATTTTGGTGGAGATTCTCCCAAACAAGGGAGGAGAAAAATGATGATCAGATTCAGGGGAGGATTGCTCTCAGCATGTCAATGTTGAAATCAAAGTTAAGAGTTTATGCAGATAATGAAAAGATTAGAGCTTTGATTCAGAAGATTCAAGATCAATATGCAAGAGCTGATAAAGTGTTGAGAAAAACAAGATAAGTGTTTGGAAGAATTCCCATATCCTCAGGTTTATTGTATACTTGAAGAAACTTGTTGATTTACCTATAAATCATAAGTTTAGGGGAGGATTGTTGGGAATTATACTAACAGTTACCACGGCTAGTGAAGATGTTACAACTGCAGAAGATTGTACTTGCAGTGGAAACTCATTACCACTGCAAGAACAAATATTACCGCTGCTTACTTGATAACTGTTAGAGAAACACGCTTAGATAAACATAGAAAAGATCTTGTGTATATCTTATTCTATTAGTATTATACTTATCTTGTAGAAGAGGACTCCTTGTTGTATAAAAGGAGATCCTAGGTCATAGTTAGAATATATCTTTCTAATACGTTTTCTTAGAGCTTCAAGGTGTAACCCTAGTGATATCATAGATCACTCGTATTATTATCATTAATAATATTGGAGCTATTTGTTTGTTACATACATTGTTCTTACATACATACAACTGTTTCATTCACAATCAATCTTCTAAGTATCATTAAGTAGATTCCGCATACTTAGTGGTATCACTCAAAGTATCAATATTAACACAAGTTCAAGGTGTTCACGATCTAACACCTTGGTTAAAATTCTGATTCGAGTTACGGTTTTGATTTTGGTTAAAACCGGGAGGTCCGAGAAAATTGTTGGAACGATAGCTTAAGAGATTACGGTCCCCTTGTGGTTGGTAAGAATTACCCCCCGTGTTGTAGGAACCGTGAGCAGCATAAACGTTCTCTTGAGGAAACCCAGTAGTAGCTGGACACTCGGAATAAAGATGTGGACCCCCACAAGTTTCACAACTTCGGGCCACGGCTTTCACTTGCTGATTTTGAACCTGATTTTGCATCGTTTGGTTCATTCTCAACACAGCCGCAGAAATATCATCCATCTTTTTGGTAAGAGCAATTATTTCAGGAGATGATGATGAAGGAGTAACTGAATTACATGATGCATCCCTCTCCTCAGAGGAATCCCAAAAGTTATGGTGGGCAGTCATGTTCTCAATCAAGTCATAGCACTCCTTGGGACGCCTTTTCATAAAGGTCCCACCAGCAGCAGCATTGAGAATATCCCGGTGCCTCAATGTCAGACCATTATAGAAGGTGTCTATGATGGTAACTTGCAACATATTGTGATTAGGGCACCGATCAATAGCTAGCTTATAACGTTCCCAAGCCTCAAAAAGAGACTCATCGAGACGTTGCCGGAAGTTGCTGATATCATTTCGTAACTTGGTAACCATGGAAGGTGGAAAATATTTTGCTAAAAACTTGGTTACCATTTCATCAAAGGTACGAATAGAATTCCTTGGGAGTCGGTCAAACCATGCAGTGGCATGATGAGTGAGAGAATAGGGGAAGAGATACAGCCGGAGGGCATCATCGGTGACACCATGCTGTTTCATGCTTTGGGTGACCGTGAGGTATTTATCAAGATGCTTGTTAGCATCGTCACCCGGTAATCCGTGAAATTGACACGAATTCTGGACTTATTGGATCATGTGGTGCTTGAGGCCAAAGTCCGTAGCCTCAATAGTGAGTGGTGCAATAGGCCCACTCCTTCCCTGCACGGTAGGCTGGCACAGCTCCTCCATCGTTCGGAGATCGGGAGCTGGCACATCCCTGGGAGGGTCAGGGGGTGGTAATGGTGGTGGTGGCCCAGCGGCCATTTCGGTTTTTGGTTCTTTCGTATCAGTACGTAGCTCGGGTACGTTTTTCTGATTTTTACGTTTTGTTTGTGACCGAGTGCGCATGCACTAAAAACAATTTTTTAAAACAAGATCGAGGCAAAACCACAGTAAACTTAAACCAAAAAACACAAGTGAATGGCTTCTTTAAAAAAGGTACACCACTCATAGGGATATAAAGGCAAGTTTTAATCTTAAGTTTGGGAACTTATTATGTCCACACCCCCAGTTGGTAGGTGTTCAGCCTTGGTTTGCGGTGGTAAGATTTTATGTATTTTTTAATTTGAAAAACTGTTTTAGGCTTACGGGTGTGTGTGCAGAAAACTTGGAAAATATTTTTTGGAACTGATTCATTAACCGAAATCGTTCTTTTAAGATTACTCGCAGGCTGGCGGGAGAAAGTAAATAGGTTTCCTCTTCAGTTCGCAATTTAATGTCAGAACTTACCTTAAACCAACTATTTCAGGTTGTAATCTTAAAGAAAACGAAGTAATTTAACTTCACAGTTTGTTTTGTTGTTTTTGATTTTTTTGGTGTTGTTAACACTTCAGGAAAAGTGTTAATGAACTTTTTTGATATGATTAATATTTTTACAAAAACTTTTTACAAACTTGTGTGAAATTTGTACAGGGAGGGTTTTGAAAACCACTAAACTTAAAACGATTTTTTAAAACACGCAACGACCTCCCCGGCAGCGGCGCCAAATTTTGATTGGGGTAAAAGCAGTCAGATATTATTGACCAAGGTCAATAAGTCAAAGACAGCCTCGTTCCAATTCTCCGGTGATAGTATAGTGTGTCCCCGGGTCGTTAAGTCCCAGCGAGATTGAAATGGTGCTTTTTGGAAATCGTTTAGGAATGAGTGGCACTGAGGACAGTAGCCAAGATGATATAGAATTGATTTTGCTACTGATATTTTGGTATTTGTACAGAGATATAATATTCACAAATAACAGATATACAGGTATATGCACGAATTCACAATTAGGAACCAGGTAATCAGACAGAAAAGTGGGTTTTGATTAATTACAAACTATAGGGGGTGCAAATGAAACTTTTGAAAACTTAAAATTAAAAAGAAATTTAAAATGAAAATGAAATTATGAAAATGATTATTTTAATATTTAAATATTATTTAATTGATTAAACTATTTAAAATCTAATTAAAATCTAATTTTAATTAACTAAAAATTACGAGGATTACAAATTTAACTAAAAACTTGCAAAAATATTTTCGAAACCTTAAAAAGAACTTGAAGAAAGTATAAAAAATAAAAATAAATATTTTTGTCTTTTTATGAGTTTTTTATTAATTAAAAACTATTTAACTTAATTAAACTAATTTAAATTACAAATAATACTAAATTCACTTAGAAAATTATAAGAAAATTTATAAAATTATTTAACCATCACAGGAATCCTACAAAATTATAAAAACTTCTAAAAATTATGTTTAAGGCTATTCCACTAATTATTTACCTTTTAATTACTTAAATCTAATTTATATAAGAAAAATAAGAAAAATGGAAAATGAACAGTAGAAACTAAAAATATATTTTCTAAAAATCTTAACTAATTTATTAAACCTATAAAAATTATAAAAACCTACTGTTGTTACTAAAAATTTAAGAAAACTAATTAATAACTAATTTTACTTATTTAATTAATTAAAATACTTTTAAATCTAATAAATAGTAAACTGATTAGGAAAAATCTAAGAAAATTATTTTAAATACTTAAAGGTACAAGAAAACTTAGAAAATTATAAAAATGGAAAAGTGCTTATAAATAAGCTGAAATGAAAAATGAAAAAGATAGTTTCTATTAAATAGAAGCTATCACTATTTTTATGTTTGGTTTTTTGGAGTTTTTCTTTTTTACAGCTAATTATAAGATGAAAACAAGATACTTTTGTGAAACAACTTTTTTCAAAGCTTAAAAATAAGTTGTATGCACCCCCTTTACCAAAACAGTTTGACTTTTATTGACCAAGAAGCAAAATAGGCACAAATGACTGTATGTGGGGACCACAATGATGAAAATAGGTACAAATAAGTTACTTGAACTAAAATAAGCTAGAAACAACAAACTATGACCACTGATAAGCTGATAAGCAACAAAATAAGCACTTGACACTTTGAACCTCAACTCAGACTTGGGACAGACTTTAGTAACAAATCCAGGTGGGGTCCACTGATTCCTAGGTCAAGAAAATGGTCAATCTATGATCCCTGGTAGGAGGGGGGTTGGGAAAACCAAATTTGAAACACTAGGGCCCACTGAGGTGGTCAGAAACCACCACCAAAGGTGGCTAGGTGGAGGTGATATATTGATGCAGGGGAGGTCAGTCCCCCTGAAAGTGTCTTTGGCTTAAGGTGGGGTCCACAATAAAATTCTCAAAAATCAAAGAAAGGTGAAACCTCAAATTTGAGCTGGTAGACAACAAGTAAAAACAGGTTTCAAGTCTTCAATCCAAACACAAAATTAAATAAAATTCCCACAAGTTTTGGAAAAATCTGATGAGCAACTTTTGACTTTTTTATGAAAACACAAACTTTGACTTATTTGGATTTCTACTAACTCTTACTGATTATAAATTAGGTTATGAACTAAATTTAAGCTAGATTACTCTAAATTAACAACCTATGTAGCTAATTTGATGGATCTAAGTACCCAAACCTCTCACAATTAACTGTGAGGAGAAAATTTTTATGATTTTGACTTTTTGATGAAACAAGACTTGGTTTTATGATTTTTATGTTCTAGTATTAACCTAAGTAACTTGTAAAAACCAGAAGTGGCAATACTTAGACACCACAACCCTTTGAATCCCCTTGATCCAAACACACCTTATTACAAAACTGTTTTTGGTTTTAAGAAGCTAAAGGCTATAATAGCTTATGAGATTGTTCCAATTCAACTTCTTATGAAATATTAAACCTAAAAGAGTACTTAGAAACAGCTAGCAACTTCAATTACACAAGAACGCCACTTAAACTAGTTTGACTGTAAAACTTAAGAGTTATGTATTTTAAACTACAAATCACTAAAACAACAATAAAAAAGCACAAGAAACACAGAATAACAAGCAAACACAGAGATTACAAGAATTTAAAATTTTTAGGGAAAAATCAAAATTAGCAAAGCTTACAAATCACCCTTAGCATGAACAAGGGGTTTTCCACTGATGCCTATCTTTAGATATGCTAAGTCCACTTCCAAGTTTGCCCACAAATGCTTCCTAATACCTGCAATAAAACTCAACACAACACAGTTGACTATAATTGACTTTTTTTGGATTTTTGATTTCTTCTAGTGATACTGAGTTTTAATTGTCTCTATAAGCTTAAACAAGCTTAAGGAACCTAAGTGACCCTATATCAGTCCATGTTCATTGATACAAATCACAACTAAGATTGTTGAGAATTTCAGAAATTTGAATAAATGGCAATTACACAAAACAGAACTGAAACTTGTATTTTTATAACTTCAAAAGACTTGAATTAGAATGAAACAGCTACTACAACACTTGAATTATAAAAATTACACTAAATTTGAAAGCTTGACTTAATTCGACACTAATTTAACTAAAAATAACTACACCCTGTCTTCCTTGCATTCTTCTCCTTTATATATCCATCCATTAGGGTTCAATAATATCTCTGAGCAAATCCCCATCCATTTTGAGCCTTTGGATCACTGCTAGGCCATTGATTAAACGCCATGTGTTTTTGGCGGGAAAATTGGTGTGTGGGATTTGGACTGATTCAGGCAAGGGGGTGGTGGCATTAATTGCTGAAGTGAGGGTAGGTGCAGGGGGTGTGGGGAGGTGATGATGTGACTGCAAGTGGTGGTGGTGGGCTGCAATACCAGGGTGGTTTAGTGGTTTGGCTGGGTGAGTGATGGAGAGGGAAAAAGGGTGGGGTTTGACTGGTATTTGACCCAGGTCAAACCTTTGACCCTGGGTTTTATTAAAACGGGGTGGTGTGGGCTTGTGGTGTTTTGGGCCAAAAGAGGGAATGGGCTTTGTATTGTGTGGATTGGACTATGGTTTTAGCTTATGATAATACTATGGGATCCGGTTTGGTTTTTATTTGCACAAGGACCTTTTTTGTAATTTTCTGAAAGTTTGGGGTGAGGTTTGGTAATCTTCCAATTTGTTTACAAGGTCCATTTTATGCCATATGATGAATAGTTCAAGGACCAAAGTTGATTTTTCCATTTAGATTTCACTAGGGACTAAAACTGCCAAACTTTGAAACTTCAAGGACTTGTTGTGTAATTTCACCAAACTTTTCCACCAAGGACCAATCCTGTCACATATGAGAAGTGCAAGGACAAAATTTGTTTTTCTCAAAGTTTTTAATATCACAGGGACCATTTTTGATAATTTTCAAAGTTCAGGGACTAAACTTGACATTTTGTGAAACTTTTCACCAAAGGACTAATTGTGTAACTTTTTGATTTAAAAAGGACCTTTGGTGACTTTTTCAAATTTTTAGAACAGCCAGGGACTAGATTTGACAATTTTTGAAAGATGGGGGACTGAAACTGCCAATTTTGCAAACTTTGTGCGTTTTTCATCTGTTTTTGATTATTTTGCATTTGAAACATGTAAAACACTTTCCTGGGATATTTTCATTATTTTGATTCAATATTGAGTGTTTTTACATGTTTTGGCTCAGAAAAAGTAAAAATGATGAGTATTTACACACTCATCAATTCTTCTGAGTGAACTAGGTTCTTCTAAATCAAAGTATCAAAGTCTGGCTCTGATACAACTTGATGGATCTTAACACCTTGAACTGTGTTAGATTGATACTTTGAATTATATCACTAAGTATGCGGAATTTACTTAGTAACACTTAGAAGTTTGATTGTGAGTGAATGAAACAGTTGTTAATGAATAAGAACAATGTATGTAACAAACGGTTAGCTCCAATATTATTAATAATAATAATAATAATAATACGAGTGATCTTTGTATCACTAGGGTTACACCTTGAAGCTCTAGAAAAGTATATCTAACCTTTAACCTAGGATCTCCTTTTATAGCACAAGGAGTCCTCTTCTACAAGATAAGTATAATGATAATAGAATAAGATATACACAAGATCTATTCTATATTTATCTAAACACGTTTCCTAACAGTTATCTAAACAGCAGTGGTAATATATGTTCTTGCAGTGGTAATGAGTTTCCACTGCAAGTACATTCTTCAGCAGTTGTAATGTCTTCACTAGCCGTGGTAACTGTTATTATAATTCCCAACATTATTTCCAGGGAAACTCAAGTCTAGATGGTATGGGCCATTTACGGTGAAAAGTTCCTCTAAAACTGGAGCTGTTGTGTTACTAGACGATGAAAGTAGAGAATTTACTGTCAACATACAACGTGTAAAACATTATCAAGAAAATAGTAATGAAATGATTAGTGAGGAGGATGTAACATTTGATGATGAGGTCACGTAATAACCCATGACCATGAGTCTAGCTACAAGAATCGTAAATAAAGAAAAGCGCTTCTTGGAAGGCAACCCATGCTTTGTATGATTTTTATTTGTTTGATTGTTATTTGTTTCCGTATGCATACTTTATTTTTATTGTTGGTAGATCATGTTTCAAACTAAAATAGTGAGAATACTTTATTTTGTCGTTTAGCTTTGTCTTAACTTTATCCAGAGGTATTTCGCAAAAGATAAGTGTAAGGGGAAACCCCAAATATGTTTTTAAGAAACAAAATTGATCATGATTCTCCACAATATTAAATGAACATGTATATTCGTATTTGTTAGAGTCAAATGCTTGTATCGAGTCATAATGATGTTTTGTAGGATTTTCCAGGAAGTAGGACATAAGTTTTCCAAAAATTTTCCGGAAACTTAACGTAAAGATTTCTGGAGATCACTTCTGACGGCGTCAGGAAGAAATTCCTGATCGCGTCATGTGTAAAAATCTGAAAATTTTGCTAGTTTTGTTTTTCTAACTGAGTCTCAAAGTTTTTGTTGAATCTTTAGTTTTATAAACTCCAGGAAATCTGCAAACATTCATTCCACAAGCATTATATCTTACTTTGTTTTCTAGGATTTGTTAGTATATATAGATTGCCGCCGATTTTACGCGAGATTGCTTTGTTTGTTTTCTCAGGTTTAACAGGTTATATATGTCAAGAAGATGATTTATATTCTGGAAGGGAAGCTTTGATTGTTCATTTTCTTGGAGTAAGATCTAACATTGTTACCACACTATCCATACCGAGCGAATCAGGGGAGTATTTGATTTCATTCTTTTACCTGTTTTCACTTTTACATTCTTTAATTAAACATTGGGGACAATGTTCATCCTAAGTCTTAGGGGAGGGTAAATGATGATACCTTATAGATACACTTTCACTTGAGTTTGTTTGTTTAATGGTAGGTGTGTAATAAAACTATGAGAAATACTTGTTAGTGTAATTTTAGCGCCAAATTTAAAATTTTTTACAACATTTAGGAGTGAAACTTTAGCCATAGCAAGCGTCTCATGGATAGGAGATTGTATGACTAGCACAAAACCGTATCATTCAGAAAAATTTTCCACCCAAATATGTGAGGTTCGCCTTTTGATTTGATAGGAAAAGCATTTACTATTAGTGCTTATGAGTGTACCGGTAGCATTTAGATTCTAGAACTTGCGTTAGTGATGCATCCCGAGACCGCTAGTGAGACTACATTCATGTAGTAGGATTTACTACATGATAAGAGGCATTAGGATCACCCTTGTGTTAAACCCGTTTCATAATTACTTGACCATTTAATTCATATTACTTGGCTAGTTAAGTCAATTAATTTTTCCCACACCCTTAGCGTTGTACTCATTTTTAGTACACGAAACCCCTAGTACACCCCTCCGAGCCTATATTTTCGTTCCTAACTTTAAGCATCTTACATAAAGGAAGAATTTCTTAAACCCCACTTAAATGTACACCCAAATCGCCTTAGCCTTCCGTGTATGCACTCATTTTTAGTGCATTATTGTTATATGTTTAAACCCTTAGTTAATTATCTAATTGATTACATGGTTGCTAAGTCGAGTCATATCCTTATACATATTGTTTTGGGACGATTGGGACTCATGTGTAAAGTACTTGTGTTATGGAGTAATGGGGAAGAACATCATTTATTACCCCATATGTGCGTTAATCTTAAAAGTACTCCAAGTGTTTTGATTATCTTGATTCGAGTCATTAGATTAGATTATTGTAAAGTATGTAAAAATTCAAGTGTAAGGGGAATATTTATTCCCTATGATGTATTATTTTGGATGGTAGGGTAAGTGTGTATGCAAAAAAAAAAAAAAAAAAAAAAAAAAAAAAAAAAAAAAAAAAAAAAAAGATAGAAATAAACAAAAAGAAAAAAAATAGAAAAAAGAAAAGAGAAAAAACATACGGACTACCACGTTTCATTCTATGTTTGTTTTATGTTTTTGTTATTTTTCATTTATTAGCATAAGTCGAGTCTAGTCTTGGCTTAGTAACGCCATATTGTACATGTAATTAACTGATACGTGGGAATCGCACCAGGCTTTACCTCTCAAGGAATCTTGAGAAGCTTACAACCCCCACTAGGCAGTGTACCTGATCGTTGTAGTATAGTATAGTGACAAGTACCGGGGGATTGATCGTTCAGCTAGGAATAGTGTCGCTAGGATTAGAAAATCTAAATACTAGTTCTAAAGGTGAGAGATGAATCTTTTTGTATTTTTATATTTTTTAGAAAGCAAGTAAAAATCTCGGGTTTGAAGGATTTGGGCGGAATTAGTTGCTAGTCAACTAACCCAATACTAAAGATGCAATCAAAATAAAATACTAGAAATGAAAATAGACTAAATTATACTAAGGTTGTGAGCAATAAGTGGAGAAAATGTGTTTACTTAGATTTCACTACTCCCTAGACATCTTTTATATGTTAATTACTTGTTATAGTTGCATGGATGACGGATTGTATTCCTTAATACCATTCATGGGGTATCGCACATAACTCCCCAATTCTATGAGCTATTATCTCCTCCTATACCATGCCCAGCACAACCATAGGGATTATAAACAGTGGCTCATACATTAAATACAACCATTAAAGACCTAGTGCAATAGGTTCATGTTTCGTAAAACGTTCAAGCATGTTACCATTTGGAGATCTGCCAGTTTTCTTAAGCCTAACATATAAATTCATTCATCCAAGACAATTATAAACAAGTAATCAACACATAATTAACATCTATGTTTCATTAGATCCAAGCAAACACAAGATAGATCTAGCCTAGCATGATGGAATTAAGACAAGAACAAAAGATAGACAACCAACACATAGACATATTGATTGAATTAAAAGAATTCTTATCTTAATTACACATGAAAGGTATCAAGGGCTTAGAACCCTTGAAAAACCTGTAAAATTCGTACCAAAATCGGACCTAGGGTTTCTCCAAAACTTCTCTGTTTTTTAATGTGAAAATTAGAAAACTGTATATAGGAAATAGGGTCTGACGGCGTCAAGACCAATCTTGTGACGCCGTCACCTCGCCGCCAAAACTCTTCTCTGACTACCTTGATCTACTTCTGATGCCGTCATGTATTGTGCATTTCCAGGCCGTCATGACTTTTACTCTTGACGCCCTTTCTTGTGACGCCGTCAACTCTGTACTGGGTCGTCAAGGAAATTACTCTTGACGCCGTTAGGATGTTGCTCTTGACGCCGTCACCTACTGTTCCCAGCAAGGAAAATTAAAGACTTTGGCGTTTTCTTCACTTTTATACTCCAAAAACGTCCGAATTGCTTCCTTTTCCAGATTTCACTCCCAAAGTACCTAAAATCACAAAAGGAACGATTTAGGGCAATTTTGATCAAATAAATTCAATTCCGGGCTTAACTGACCCCCTAAAAGTGGTTCATTTTTCGCCTCATCATATACCCTTACACTTGAGATTTGTTTGTCCTCAAGCAAATGCGCTTTTATTCTACTCAAAAGACAAGTTAGGGGTCATTTAACACTAATATAAAAGTAATTACAACAAATAATCGTTCTACTAAAGACCAATAGACAAGCACGGAGGTCATACACTAGCACCTCATAAATAGTGTTTAGATACTCACATCTCTCGGGTGTAATAAAGTAAAAATTACAATATGGAAACGGAAGATATCTCTCACTACCTGTCATAGCAAAATAGATTACCATAGGCTTGGGAAAGGATCAAACCTCCACCACATGGCGTAAGCACCTAGGATAAACTATCAAAGAGGTCTTTTAAAGGGTTGTAACGTTAGGTGTAGGGATATGAAATACACGGTTTTGTTGGATAAAGGAAGTTTTACTGGTGGCGAGTTAACAATCTTGGTTAATTACATGTACAATATGGCATTGCTAAGCCAAGACTAGACTCGACTTAAGCTAATAAATGAAAAATAACAAAAATATAAAATGAACATAGAATAAAAAGGGATGGTAGTCCGTATGTTTTTTCTCTTTTCTCTTTTTTATTTTTTTTTATTTTTATTTTATTTTTATTTTTTTTGCATACACTCTTACCCTACCATCCGAAATAATACATCATATGGGATGAACATTCCCCTTACACTTGAATCTTTACATACTTTACAATGAACTAATCTAATGACTCGAATTAAGAAAATCAAAACACTTGGAGCACTTTTAACATACATATGGGGGTAATAATTGATGTTCTTCCTCATTACTCCATAAAATAAGTACTTACCCATGAGTCCCAATCATCCCAAAACAATATGTACAAGGATATGACTTGACTTAGCAACCATGTAATCAATTAGATAGTTAACTTAGGGTTTAACAAATAACAATAATGCACTAAAAATGAGCGCATACACGGAAGGCTAAGGCGATTTGGTTGTACATTTAAGTGGGGTGTAACAAATTCTTCCTTTAAGTAAAATGCTTAAAGTTAGAAACGAAAAGATAGGCTCGGAGGGGTGTACTAGGGGTTTCGTGTACTAAAAATGAGTACAATGCTATGGGTGTGGGAAAAATTAGTTGACTTAAGTAGTCAAGTAATATGACTTAAATGGTCAAGTAATTATAATACGGGTTTAACACAAGGGTGATCCTAATGCCTCTTATCATGTAGTAAATCCTACTACACGAATGTAGTCTCACTAGCGGTCTCGGGATGCATCACTGACGCAAGTTCTAGAATCTACATGCTACCGGTACACTCATAAGCACTAATAATGAATGCTTTTCCTATCATATCTAAAGGCGAACCTCACATATTTGGGTGGAAAATTTTTCTGAATATACGGTTTTGTGCTAGTCATACAATCTCCTATCCATGAGATGCTTGCTATGGCTAAAGTTTCACTCCTAAATGTTGTAAAAAATTTTAAATTTGGCGCTAAAATTGCACTAACAAGTATTTCTCATAGTTTTATTACACATCTACCATTAAACAAAACAAACTCAAGCGAAAGTGCATATGTAAGGTATCATCTTTTTACCCTCCCCTTACACTTAAGATGAACATTGTCCCCAATGTTCAAGTAAAGAATGTAAAAGTTAAAAAGTAAAAAGAATGAAATTAAATACTCCCCTGATTCGCTCGGTATGGATAATAAGGTGGCCAGGTTAAATCTTCCTCCAAGAAAATGAACAATCCAAGCTTCCCTTCCAGAATGTAAATCATCTTCTTGTCATACATAACCTGTAAATACTTAGAAATAGACAAAACAACCTCGCATAAAATCGGCGGCATCCTATATAAGTTACTAAGTCCTAGAAAACAAAATAAGATATAATGCTTGTGGAATGAAGTTTGCAGATTTCCTGGAGATTATAAAACTTAATAATTCTCAAAAACAATAAGACTCCGTTAGAAAAACAAAACCGGTAAAATTTCCAGATTTTTACACGTGACACAGTCAAGAGTTAACTCTTGACGCCGTCAGAAGTGACCTGCAGAAATTCTTATGTTAAGCTTCCGGAAAATTTCTGGAAAAACTTGGTCGTACTTCCTGGAAAATCCTGCAAAACTTCATTATGACTCAATACAAGCATTTGACTCTAACAAATACGAATACACATGTTCATTTAATATTGTGGAGAATTCTGATCGGTGTGTTTCTTAAAAACATATTTGGGGTTTCCCATTACACTTATCTTTTGCAAAAATACTTTTAGGTGGAGTTAAGACTAGACCAAAACAACAAAGTAAAGTATTTCCACTATTTAGTTTAGAAACATGATCTACCAATAATAAAAATAAAGCATGCATACGGAAGCAAATAACAAACAAACAAAAAATAAAATCACACAAAACATGGGTTGCCTCCCAAGAAACGCTTTTCTTTATTTACGAGTCTTGTAGCTAGACTCAAGGTCATGGGTTACTACGTGACCTCATCATTGGTTCCACTCTCTAGGTCGTCTTCTAAACCAGTTTTGTATTCCGGTCCTAGTTGCAAGCATTCTTTGTAGAAACCAAGCATCCTATTCTTTACATACTCTACTCCTCTACGTCTATCCTCCTCATTCCTATAATAAGCCGCTTGCTTGTGTTCCTTTTCGAAATTAGAGAGAAGGCGGTATTGCTCAATCTTGTAGGGCATTTGATAAGCAACCTCATCATTCTCTTCCTTGAATCTAACTATCCCTAAAGTCGGATCATAACTCATCCTAGTGGCCTCAACAAATGGTTTTCCAAATATTATTTGGCTTAGGCAAGCATCTATCACCGGACGAGTGTCTTCAACTATCATAAAATCGATCTCATAGGTGAGATTCCCTATAATCACATGCAATCCCTTCACTCTTCCTGCAAAATTACTTATCAGATTCTTATTAGGCATCATCCAAAAATTAAGTTGCTTTTTCATCACCCAATTGTAATAAGTCCTAGTCATGATGTTCACGGGGGATCTAGGGTCGATGTAAGCTTTCCATATATGCATGTGCCCGATATTGCATGGTATGTTAATGTTAGAGGGGTCTCCCATTTTGATAAGGGGGTTGCCAAGGATATATGGTCTCTCGGGACTATCGAATAAATCCTTATGGTATTCCCGTTCTTTCTTGGTGGGCAACTTATCAAAGTATTTTTCTATAGGCTCTACCTCCTCTAATTCCTCTCTCCTATTAACCTCAACTTCCCTACTCTCATCCTTAGTCTCGGCTTCTATTCTAACTTCATCCTTGTCACTCTCTTCTATCTCCTTATCTAATGGCTTAATGGTGACAACATTGACAAAGTGGACATGTTTGGATGATGAGGGATCCTTAATTTGGATTCCGTTATTGGTGTCCCTAGTGTCCTTCCTAGGTGTGACTAACGCTTGGTTGTTGAGGGCTTTCAACAAGTTGTCAATCTTGTTGGTCATCTCCGTTTGTTGTTGGTTTAATTCGGTTTCAAACCTAGCTATGCGAGCTTCTTGAGATGCCATAAACTTTGACATCAACCCTTCAAGATTGTTGGTACTACCATAGTTGTTAGAAGGATTGTTGTTGAAAGTACGGTTGGATGGTGGATCATTTGGTTGGTAACGATTAGGCGGATTGGAAGAATTAGGTTGATTTTGTTTCCACCTAAGGTTTGGGTGATTTTTCCAAGAGGGGTTGTATGAATCACCGTAAGGGTTCGGCTCAGGCTTGAAAATGTACCAGTTATCTCCCACTTTGTCGGTACGCGTGGATGCGTAGTCTGCAAAAGCTGTTCTGGGGAGTTCCACACAATCACGAGTGTCGTGGGGACCACTACATAATTGGCATGAAGAAGTGATTTTGTTCACTTGGCTTGAAGGTTTAGGAGCTTCGTAAGATTTCATGAGAAACTTGACTTGGTCCTCAAGTTCCATGATCCTACGGTCGGGAGTGCTAGAATTGTTCGAAGGCAAAGATATTGCCTTGACCGTTTTGTTCAAATCACGGGGATCATTCCAACTTTCGTTGTCATAGAGAGCAAGATCTTCTATGAGTTCCCATGATTGTTCCGCACTTAGATCACGTAGCTTACCACCGGCCGATTGGTCAATGGCTCGCCTCGTGGAGAGATCGATATGGTCATAAAAAATTTGGACTTAGAGCCAAAGATCTATGCCATGATGAGGGACTTTTTGGAGTAAGTCCTTGAAACGAGTCCATGCTTCATAAAGAGATTCATTTTGACGTTGTTGGAACATCAAGATGTCATTTCTAAGCTTAGTAGTTCTCCCCGGTGGGAAAAATTGAGCAAGGAAACGAGTGGTGAGATCATCCCATGTGGTGATGGATCCCGCGGGTAAACGCTCAAGCCATTGACTAGCTTGATCCCGTAGAGAGAATTAGAATAGGCGTAATCGGGTTGTCTCTCTAGTTGCAACATCTAGGTCTATGGAATCTACAATTTTGAGGAAGTCCTTAAGATGTTGGTTTGGATCTTCGGAACGAAGTCCATGGAATGCACATCCGCTTTGCACCAACCGGATGGTGTCGGATCGCAAGGGGGTCACATTGGCTCCGGTGAGCTCAATGGTGTTTCGGTAGCCTTGGTGGCTGGGTCAGGAATACTCTCCTAAGGTTCGGGGCCTAAGGGGTTCTAGTGGTGGGTTTTGTTGTGGTGGGATGACGGGTTCAAAGATGTTCCCGTTGTCCATGATGTCGGGTGGTGAAAAGTTACGAACAAAAACACAAAGAAATAAGATAGACTAAAGAAAACCTAAAATTAAAAATAAAATCTTACTAGAAAGGAATCTAGCAAGTAGACCTAATAAAAAGAGATTCTAACCTAGACAATAACTATTCCCCGGCAGCGGCGCCAAAAACTTGATACGTGGGAATCGCACCAGGCTTTACCTCTCAAGGGATCTTGAGAAGCTTACAACCCCCACCAGGCAGTGTACCTGATCGTTGTAGTATAGTATAGTGACAAGTACCGGGGGATTGATCGTTCAGCTAGGAATAGTGTCGCTAGGATTAGAAAACCTAAATACTAGTTCTAAAGGTGAGAGATGATTCTTTTTGTATTTTTATATTTTTTAGAAAGCAAGTAAAAACCTCGGGTTTGAAGGATTTGGGCAGAATTAGTTGCTAGTCAACTAACCCAATACTAAAGATGCAATCAAAATAAAATACTAAAAATGAAAATAAACTAATTTATACAAAAGTTGTGAGCAATAAGTTGAGAAAATGTGTTTACTTAGATTTCACTACTCCCTAGACATCTTTTACATGTTAATTACTTGTTATAGTTGCATGGATGACGGATTATATTCCTTAATACCATTCATGGGGTATCGCACATAACTCCCCAATTCTATGAGCTCTTATCTCCTCCTACACCATGCCCAGCACAACTATAGGGATTATAAACAGTGGCTCATGCATTAAATACAACCAATAAAGACCTTAGTGCAATAGGTTCATGTTTCCTAAGACATTCAAGCATGTTACCATTCGGAGATCTGCCAGTTTTCTTAAGCCTAACATATAAATTCATTCATCCAAGACAATTATAAACAAGTAATTAACACATAATGAACATCTAGGTTTCATTAGATCCAAGCAAACACAAGATAGATCTAGCCTAGCATGATGGAATTAAGACAAGAACAAGAGATACACAACCAACACATAGACATATTGATTGAATTAAAAGAATACTTATCTTAATTACACATGAAAGGTATCAAGGGCAAAGAACCCTTGAAAAACCTGTGAAATTCGTACCAAAGTCGGACCTAGGGTTTCTCCAAAACTTCTCTCCTTTAATGTGAAAAATTAGAAAAATATATATAGGAAAAGGGGTCTGACGGCGTCAAGACCAAACTTGTGACGCCGTCACCTCGCCGCCAAAACTCTTCTCGGACTGCCTTGATCTACTTCTGACGCCGTCATGTATTATGCATTTCCAGGCCGTCATGACTTTAACTCTTGACGCCCTTCCTTCTGATGCCGTCAAATCTGTACTGGGTCGTCATGGAAATTACTCTTGACGCCGTCAGGAATTCCTTCTTGACGCCGTCACCTACTGTTCCCATCAAGGAAAATTAAGACTTTGGCGTTTTCTTCACTTTTATGCTCCAAAAACGTCCGAATTGCTTCCTTTTCCAGATTTCACTCCGAAAGTACCTAAAATCACAAAAGGAACGATTTAGGGTAATATTTGATCAAATAATTTCAATTCCGGGCTTAAATGACCCCCTAAAAGTGGTTCATTTTTTGCCTCATCATATACCCTTACACTTGAGATTTGCTTGTCCTCAAGCAAATGCACTTTTATTCTACTCAAAATACAAGTTAGGGGTCATTTAACACTAATATAAAAGTAATTACAACAAATAATCGTTCCACTAAAGACCAATAGACAAGCACGGAGGTCATACACTAGCACCTCACAAATAGTGTTTAGATACTCACATCTCTCGGGTGTAATAAAGTATAAATTACAATATGGAAATGGAAGATATCTCTCACTACCTGTCATAGCAAAATAGATTACCATAGGCTTGGGAAAGGATCAAACCTCCACCACATGGCGTAAGCACCTAGGATAAACTATCAAAGTGGTCTTTTTAAAGGGTTGTAACGTTAGGTGTAGGGATATGAAATACACGGTTTTGTTGGATAAAGGAAGTTTTACTGGTAGCGAGTTAACAATCTTAGTCAATTACATGTACAATGTGGCGTTGCTAAGCCAAGACTAGACTCGACTTAAGCTAATAAATGAAAAATAACAAAAAACATAAAATGAACATAGAATAAAATAGGATGGTAGTCCGTATGTTTTTTCTCTTTTTCCTTTTTCTATTTTTTTTTTCTTTTTTTCTTGATTTTTTTTTATTTTTTTTATTTTTTTTTGTGCATACACTCTTACCCTACCATCGAAAATAATACATCATAGGAGATGAACATTCCCATTACACTTGAATCTTTATATACTTTACATTAAACTAATCTAATGACTCAAATTAAGAAAATCAAAACACTTGGAGCACTTTTAAGATTAACGTACATATGGGGGTAATATATGATGTTCTTCCCCATTACTCCATAAAATAAGTACTTACCCATGAGTCCCAATCGTCCCAAAACAATATGTACAAGGATATGACTCGACTTAGCAACCATGTAATCAATTAGATAGTTAACTTAGGGTTTAACAAATAACAATAATGCACTAAAAATGAGCGCATACACGGAAGGCTAAGGCGATTTGGTTGTACATTTAAGTGGGGTGTAACAAATTCTTCCTTTAAGTAAAATGCTTAAAGTCGGAAACGAAAAGATAGGCTCGGAGGGGTGTACTAGGGGTTTCGTGTACTAAAAATGAGTACAACGCTATGGGTGTGGGAAAATTAGTTGACTTAACTAGCCAAGTAATATGACTTAAATGGTCAAGTAATTATAATACGGGTTTAACACAAGGGTGATCCTAATGCCTCTTATCATGTAGTAAATCCTACTACACGAATGTAGTCTCACTAGCGGTCTCGGGATGCATCACTAACGCAAGTTCTAGAATCTAAATGCTACCGGTACACTCATAAGCACTAATAATAAATGCTTTTCCTATCAAGGCGAACCTCACATATTTGGGTGGAAAATTTTTCTGAATATACGGTTATGTGCTAGTCATACAATCTCCTATCCATGAGATGCTTGCTATGGCTAAAGTTTCACTCCTAAATGTTGTAAAAAATTTTAAATTTGGCGCTAAAATTGCACTAACAAGTATTTCTCATTGTTTTATTACACATCTACCATTAAACAAAACAAACTCAAGCGAAAGTGCATATGTAAGGTATCATCTTTTTACCCTCCCCTTACACTTAAGATGAACATTGTCCCCGATGTTCAAGTGAAGAATGTAAAAGTTAAAAAGTAAAAAGAATGAAATCAAATACTCCCCTGATTCGCTCGGTATGGATAATGTGGTGGCCAGGTTAAATCTTCTTCCAAGAAAATGAACAATCAAAGCTTCCGTTCCAGAATATAAATCATCTCCTTGTCAAACATAACCTGTAAATCCTGAGAAAACAAACAAAAACCCAAAGCATCAACCCAAACAAAGATAACTCACAACTTGATGTAATTCCAGACTTAGGAATAGAAACAAAACAATTAAAGATATAATGCTTGTGGAATGAATGTTTGCAGATTTCCTGGAGTTTATAAAACTAAAGAATCAACAAAAACTTTAAGACTCCGGTATAAACAAAACTAGCAAAATTTCCAGAATTTTACACATGACGCCGTCAAGAGTTAACTCGTGACGCCGTCAGAAGTGACCTGCAGAAATTCTTATGTTAAGTTCCGGAAAATTTCTGGAAAAACTTGGTCCTACTTCCTGGAAAATCCTGCAAAACATCATTACGACTCGATACAAGCATTTGACTCTAACAAGTACTAATACACAAGTCCATTTAATATTGTTGTGGTTCATGCTCAATTTCGTTCTTATAAAAAAATTTGGATCTCCCTTACACTTATCTTTTGCAAAATACCTTTATATGCAATTAAGACGAAGTTAAAAACAAAATAAAGCATTTTCACAATTTACTTTGAAACATGAGCCACAAACAATAAAAATAAAACATGCATACGGAAACAAATAAAATCAAACAAACAAACAAACAAATAAAAACACACAAAACATGGGTTGCCTCCCAAGAAGCGCTTGTTTTTGTTCGAGTCACGAGCCTGACTCTACCCTTATTTAACGGAAATATGGGAGGTTTTCCCTACACTTTGAATTAAGTGCGGGTGGAAGTAGCGATACACACCCTTAGGGTGGAAATATGCCATGTGAGGAAAGAGTGGTGGATGAATTATACACTCAAAGGGCCGTGCTCCTATCATCATAACCTTACCTACTTCAATTGGGTTAGTGGACGGATTAAGATTTTCTCTTAGAAAGGGGTCATCTTCTATCAACTTCGAGAGACTCCTAGTTGGAGATCCATCTTGACCTAATAAACCCGGTTTAAACCCATAATGTTTCTTATGATCAATCATAAATGGGTGATGTAAGCATGTAAGGTCATTTTCCACTCATATATTGGCTTCCTCTCTACAAGGCTTAAAGTCTACTACCTTTGTACTAAGACTACCCGGACAATATGGTTTGATGGGTGGATCGGAACCTATTTCAATTCCTAAATTTTCATCCAAGGATGGAAGATTAGGTAACGGTTTTGGTTGAGGCTCTGGTTCATCAAAACTAGGAACTTCCCTAGAACTAAGAGTAAGGTTATCATTATAAGTATTCAAACCTATATCCTCTATTTGTGTTTGGTCCAAGGGTTCTACCTCTATTGGGACTCCTAAAATCTCATCTACTTCTTCCGGGTAAGTCATGGGTGGTGTGTGTTCCTCAAATGATGGTAGGACTTGTGGGGTACTTGGTGGGCTTAAATTTTCAACTCTATCCTCTATCTTATCAAGATTACCAATGTGCTCAGCTTGTATTGTGGTGAAATCAAACCACCCCGTGTGCCCAGTTATCTCATCTATAGTTTTATCCCCAAACAATCTTCTTGCTTGTTCCCTTAAACTTGCTATCAATTGATCCGTAACAACGTTTGTTGGGTTGTCCATTTTTTTGGCAAGTTTGGCACAATTCTCTATGGTTTCCCATGCTTCATCAGCACTTAATCCCAAAAGGTCCCCATTTGTGGCATGGTCAATGTCCATTTTGGTATAGTGGTCGACACGATAGTAAAATATTTCAATTTGGGACCACAGATCGAAATTATGATGAGGGACTTTTCGGAGTAAATATTTAAAACGAGCCCATGCATCATATATAGGTTCATCCTCATGTTGTTTAAACATCAAGATGTCATTTGGAGTGGGTGAATTATGTGGTTGGTAGTACGGTGGATTCGCGTTCTCCATAATGGCTAACAGAATAGTCAATGGAAAGGTTTTTACAAACAAAGACACAAAGAAAAGATAGACTAAAGGAAACCTAAAAATAAAATAAAATCTTACTAGAAAGGAATCTAGCAAGTAGACCTAATAAAAAGAAATTCTAACCTAGACAATAACTATTCCCCGGATGCGGCGCCAAAAACTTGATACGTGGGAATCGCACCAGGCTTTACCTCTCAAGGGATCTTGAGAAGCTTACAACCCCCACCAGGCAGTGTACCTGATCGTTGTAGTATAGTATAGTGACAAGTACCAGGGGATTGATCGTTCAGCTAGGAATAGTGTCACTAGGATTAGAAAACCTAAATACTAGTTCTAAAGGTGAGAGATGATTCTTTTTGTATTTTTATATTTTTTAGAAAGCAAGTAAAAATCTCGGGTTTGAAGGATTTGGGCGGAATTAGTTGCTAGTCAACTAACCCAATACTAAAGATGCAATCAAAATAAAATACTAAAAATGAAAATAAACTAATTTATACTAAAGTTGTGAGCAATAAGTGGAGAAAATGTGTTTACTTAGATTTCACTACTCCCTAGACATCTTTTACATGTTAATTACTTGTTATAGTTGCATGGATGACGGATTATATTCCTTAATACCATTCATGGGGTATCGCACATAACTCCCCAATTCTATGAGCTCTTATCTCCTCCTACACCATGCCCAGCACAACTATAGGGATTATAAACAGTGGCTCATGCATTAAATACAACCAATAAAGACCTTAGTGCAATAGGTTCATGTTTCCTAAGACGTTCAAGCATGTTACCATTCGGAGATCTGCCAGTTTTCTTAAGCCTAACATATAAATTCATTCATCCAAGACAATTATAAACAAGTAATCAACACATAATGAACATCTAGGTTTCATTAGATCCAAGCAAACACAAGATAGATCTAGCCTAGCATGATGGAATTAAGACAAGAACAAGAGATACACAACCAACACATAGACATATTGATTGAATTAAAAGAATACTTATCTTAATTACACATGAAAGGTATCAAGGGCAAAGAACCCTTGAAAAACCTGTGAAATTCGTACCAAAGTCGGACCTATGGTTTCTCCAAAACTTCTTTCCTTTAATGTGAAAAATTAGAAAAATATATATAGGAAAAGGGGTCTGACGGCGTCAAGACCAAACTTGTGACGCCGTCACCTCGCCGCCAAAACTCTTCTCGGACGGCCTTGATCTACTTCTGACGCCGTCATGTATTATGCATTTCCAGGCCGTCATGACTTTAACTCTTGACGCCCTTCCTTCTGACGCCGTCAAATCTGCACTGGGTCGTCATGGAAATAACTCTTGACGCCATCAGGAATTCCTTCTTGACGCCGTCACCTACTGTTCCCAGCAAGGAAAATTAAGACTTTGGCGTTTTCTTCAATTTTATGCTCCAAAAACGTCCGAAATATTTTCTTTTTCCAGATTTCACTCCGAAAGTACCTAAAATCACAAAAGGAACGATTTAGGGTAATATTTGATCAAATAATTTCAATTCCGGGCTTAAATGACCCCCTAAAAGTGATTCGTTTTTCGCCTTATCAACAAGTTGTTTTTTTTTTTTTTTTTTTTTTTTCGAGAATCTAAGCTGTATCAAATTCCTTGGATGGTATGAACCACCCATGGAGTAGTTGGACTACAGCGGATAACAGGAATGACTGAATGAGTAGCAATGTAAGAATATGGTTAACAAGGTACTGATAACCGAGCTTGACGTACTTTAGTTTAACCGAGGAACGAAATTCTCACAATATTTGCGACATTTTTGTTGGATTGTTAAGAGAAAGTGGGTAATTGAAGAGGATGAAGAAAAGTAGCTACAGGTGAAGGGAGATTTAAAGGTGAGGTGAACGTAATGAATGAAGACAGATGAGAACATATATATGATGGGTGAGCTATACAACATCATGCAACTGTCCGTTAGTACTGTTGTGACCTCCATTAATAAAAGTTTTAATTTTTACCTGAACTATTGAATGATACACACTTTATGATACCTTAAATGAATAGACATGACTCTTTTGATATGCATCCTCAGTCTGTTGGTAACAAATAATGGTACTAACAACAGTAATAGGACGGTGTTTGAATGTAGGTTTTCTTGTTTATGTTTGTATGAATATAAAGGTTTAATTTAGAAGATTAGTTTGTATGAATATTGTTGATAGATTATAGTTATTTTTTTAAAAAATAAGCTATTTAAAAAATAATCTTTTTTGGTAGGCATAACTTATAAGAGATTCTTAGAAAAACAATATTTTATAATCTCTTAAAACCAAAGGTTACTTCATGTATCTTATAAAAATGATTTAAGATTATTTAAGTAACAAACTTTTTTTACATACCAAGATATTAATCTACACCCTCCATCTTTATCTTAACTACATTATAATGCATTTAGGCCATTCCTAAAAAGGAAATCTTAAAAAAATAAGACCAAAAACATTTCTTTAATTGGAAGGATTTCAAACTAATCTTAACTACATATGAATCGGAGTTAAGTAACATTATGAATTTTAATTTCTTTAATTGTAGGAGCCACTAATATTTATAAACCTCAATAACTTGCAATAACCCATTTAATGAATCTGATATAACAGTCCGATTAATAAAATTAAATAAAAAAAATAAAAAAAGAAAACTGCAATAAGATTTAAAAAAATAAAACGTCTATACTATAACTACCTTTTAATGCATATTTCATATATATAAAGCATACAAACTAACCCACAAACCAACACAGTTTAATCTTAGCTTCTAAACACATATATCTACTACGTTTTAAAGTATTTGAGACAATATTAAATAAGGAAAGTTTAAAGTGAAAAACATTTTCTCGACACAAACATAGTCACCGGGTACCCGCCGCCGCATTGCGCGGGTACCCTTCTATTTGATATAATGGATGAGATTAATCTCAACAATTAAAAAAAAAAAAAAAAAAAAAAAAAAAAAAACGCGTTTATCCTTTTTTATTCAAATATTAATATTTTTCAAACCGTTAATCGTTAAACGAAAAAAAAATATACCGTTATGGCGAGCATTTAATTATCTTTCTATAGATAGGCACTTTGATATATTTTTGTCAAATTTTTTTTTTTTTTTTTTTACATTTTTTTCGTGACCGAAAAAATCACATGTGATATTACATATCACATGTGATATTACACTAATATCACATATGATATTTAACATCACATGTAATATTATGTATCACATGTGATTTTTTTTGCCATGAAAAAAAACGTAAAAAAATGATTCTTTTTTGTCGAAAGTATATCAAAGTGCCCGTTTATATAAAGATAATTTAAAATTCATCGCGATGGTGTAATTATTTTCGCTTAACGATTAACGGTTTAAGAGATATTTAAATTATAAAAAATTAGTGAAATGTTAAAATTCTTTTAATTTTAACAATTGATTTAATTTTAGATGGATGATAGTGATGAGTTCCTTTATATGTAAAAAAAAGATTGATATGTAAAAGTAACTCTACTCTTATATTTCGGAGATTATATTCTTGAACGATAAACATACTACCGGTATCCATTATGTGATATATGAGTCTAAGTGACACGTCTATATATTAATCGATCGGATTAGTATACCATTTATGACATTTAACTAAAGCATGGCCCAATACCGGACATCTTTTATATAATACAACAAAACCTCTAGTGATGACATTCGTATTTTAAAAAAAGATTATTTTTTTATTAAGTAATATTTTAATTAATTCTTATTTTTTAATTTATAAATTTTTAAATTCGTTTTGTTGATATATACTACACAAGTTGAAGATAAATACAAAAAATATAGATAAGATGCAAAATTTTTAAATGATTATCTTTAATAATAAAAAACTATAATTTTAAAAAATATAATTATTTATTTTAAAAACTATAATCCTAAATCAAACAAAACAAATATTAAATTATTTATTTTTTAATAAACAAAAATATGTTATTCAAAAAACTTTAAAAAAACTCGCGCGTGCGCGTGCATTATGACTAGTACCGTTATAAAGACCGATCTTTATTAATTAACTATTTAGCAAGTAATTTTAATTAGCAAACCTGATATATATAATTTCTCTCTTGTGTTCTTAGGCTTATAAGGTTCCTCGAGACTAAAATTTATACTCGTTCATGATAGGAGGTTTAGATTATCTGTATTTTAAGTTGCGAATCCGCGATACCTATACTCGTTCAGAACGATGGTGTAAAATAATGTATTTTAGATGCGGGTAATGATATAACATAATCCAGATTGGACAACAAAAGTGATGGTAATAAGAATCTATATTTTAATACTCTCTCCGTTTTAAAATATAAGTCCGTTTTGACTTTTTCATAGTCTTCTTATTTTAACTTTGACCTTAACTCTTTTATTTGTTGTTATATAATACTTATTGTAAAATATATAAATGAATTTGTGTTTTAAATGCATTTTCATTGATATGCTTTTTATCAATCATTATATAACACGAAAAATAAATAATTAAAGTCAAAGTAGAAAATAAAAGACTTTGAAAATTCAAAAATGGACTTATATTTGTGACGGATGGAGTAGTGAACTAGAAAAGTAAACGAATACTCGAATAGTAGCTATTTTGTTTATTTTCAACATCTATTGTTCTATAATCTATACCTAGTTTTTAACTCCTAGATTTATTTTTTGTTTAACTTCTCAATTATTTTCTAGCAAGAAATATACTTGTTTTCTTTCTTTAAGAGCATGCGGTAAGTTAACCACAAGCCCCGAATTATAACTTAACACACTTCATTTTAGGGGTGTGTTAACTTACTAAGTCCTGCGTTAAGGGCAAGGCAAGGGCAAGGCATGACCCTGACGCTAAGAACTTAACGTGCGTTAATGTGAGAACTTAGCTTAAAAAAAAAAAAAAAAAAACCACCCTCTCTAATAGGGTTGAAATTGAAAATAATAATTTAGGTAATGGTGAGTTATAGGTGAGTTATGTATTTCTTCTTTATAGAAATTTGTATTGTAATTGTTATTTAAATTTTATTAGCGCACATGTGTATAGATCGATTAGATTAATGTATTTCTTCTTTATAGAAATTTGTATTGTAATTGTTATTTAAATCGATATCGGATTTTTTGTTTAACATTTATATTTATTACAAATTTATATGATCTAAAAAAATATATTTTAACTATTTATAAGGAAAATTGGTCAATTGAAAGTGAAAAAAGCTAAGTGAAAAACTTAAAATGATCAACTATTGTGAAAGTGAAAACTTAAAAATTAAAAATGAAAACACATAATTTGAATCTCATATTTTAAAGAAAGTAATTGACTCACACAGGATAATAGTTACTAAGTTAATAAATAGTTGATTTTTGAGACCACTTATTAGAAGAATGAGATCATAACATATCTTTACTTTGTGTTGTAACATACAACACACGTTTAAAAAAAAAAAAAAAAAAAAAAAAAAAAAAAAAAAAAAAAAACGAACCATTAAGAGATTTTTAAAATTAAGTTTAAAATATACATAACAAAGAGTTGGGAATTTTCTTGTATTTAACTAGACGAGTACTTGTATATGTTTGTGAGATTTTCTAGCGACATATTATTATAGTTATATTTTGGTTAAGTTTGGAAAACACAGAACAAGAGAGTGGGAAATTTTTTTATTTATTTAACTAGACGAGTACTTGTGCATATCAACTGGATTTTCTAATGGAATATAATTAAAATGATATTTTGGTTACACAAAACACTTAACCAAAATATCATTATAAATATATGCAGCCAATATATATATATATATATATATATATATATATATATATATATATATATATATATATATATATATATATGTGTGTGTGTGTGTGTGTGTGTGTGTGTGTGTGTGTGTGTGTGTGAAGGTTAATGTGAGATCAAACTTAAAGTTGTAAAAATAAGATCTAGTCTAACCAACTAATAAAAACATTTATAAATAACCATATTATCAATTATACACAAAAAATAAAATATTAATACGAATTAACATATTAGCAACTAATAACCAATAAATACATGTGTTTTGATTAGTGATACACAATTTTAAATTTATATGTCGATCAAAGTGTATTACCTTAAACTGATACATTTTACATGTCGAATCAAAGTGTATCATATTAGTTTCGTCAAATTAAAAAATAAAACCAATGAAACTTTAACAATTTTAGTTATAATTAATAAAAAATATAATTTTATTTTAACGAGAACTTCACTAGTCAAATTTTAGTTGGATTTTATTTTTACAACTTTAAAATTGATTTTATTTGATCTATATATATATATATATATATATATATATATATATATATATATATATATGTATATGTATATATATATGTATATATATATAGGATCAAATAAAAGAATAATTAAAATAAGAAGGATAAGAATGATATATATATTGAAATTGTTTTCAGGTTGCGACTAGGATTTTGCATATTGTTAATAGAGTAATGCTACACTCACTCAAATTTTACAAAAACAAAACCCACACAATGACATGGATGTTTATCATTGGTAATTTTACTCTTACATTATCTCTCTTCTCTTTAATTAACCCAATCATATTCATTCATGTCATTGTGTGGATTTTGTTTTGTAAAATTTGAGTGGATGTAGCATTACTCTTATTAATAACTGTAATATTTATAGATTGTATTCTTGTAATATCTTTAAAAATAAACTATGGGCCGTTTGGTTTAATGATAGAAATCACAATTGATATGAGTATGATAGTAGTGATGGGCCTTTTAAGAATGGTAGATTCATATTAAAGTCCTTTGTCACTTTTGATGTATACCCAATGTATAGATTTCACCATACAGATTAACATAAGACGAATAACATATATCATTCCTATACTTATTTTTTATTCCCATATGTTCAAACAAAACGCGCCCTTCCCTTAAGTATCATGATCACAGTCATTCCGGTCCCATAACGCTAAACATTTCCTAAACAAGACGCTATAATACCATAAAACGGACACGAACGCTTAAACGGACGAATTTTCTTGTTCATGTTTGTTTATTAAGAAAATGAATTGTTCATGTTCGTTTATGTTCGTTCATTAAGACACTAAACGAACGCTAAACGAACATAAACGATCGAACATAAATGAAAATAGACAAACAAACATAAACTTTATAGAATTCTTCACAATATTGTTTTATAAGTGTTGTTTTGTTTAAACAAACCAATTTTTAAAATAATAAAATTAAAAGATATGATATATGAACATAAATAGATAAAGAAAAACATAAACGAAGTTTAAAGAACGCCTAATCGGACGTTCACGAACATAAATGAACGAACGAGACTTTTGTTCAAGTTCGTTCATTTAACTAAACGAACGTAATATATTATTCATGTTCGTTCATTTAATAAACGAACGAACATAAACGAACTTTTTACCGAACGGTTCATGAAATGTTCACTGAACGTTCAGTTCGTTTATAACCCTACTAGCTAGTAAATTTTGTTTGTTAAAAAAAAAAAAAAAAAAAAAAAAAGGAATAGTAATCAATGGATATTTCACATTGGTATAGGTTGTTCCTTAATTTACTAATGTTGTTGCGGGTATAACTAGATCTACAAAGTAGTTTTAATACTTTTTCAAATTTCCATTGTATTCCAGACATTGTAAGTTGGCATATGCAACTCACATAAATTGTTGGGCAAGGTAAAATTATTACTGTACTTTCTTCGTCTTAAATTATTTGATAATATTTTTTTTTAGTTTATTTTAAACTAATTATTTATTGCTAAAATTAAATGTACAAGTTTGATTGATTTATCATATTACACTTAATTAAAATTATTATTACAAAATCTTATAAAAAAAACAGCAATTAATTAGTTATTTTAAACCTTTTTTTATTATTTTTTTTTATTTTTTATTTTTGTAACACATTGAAGCATCCTCTAATACATTTATTGTAACTAGAATACCAACAAAAACAGTTAGTCGTCATACTACTCATACATTTATATAGCTTCCCCACATTTGACTAAACGAGGGATGAGATGTGCCCCTACCAGAAACTAGCGACTATCCCGAGCTATATATATTTGGCGAAACGGACCCAAAATTGATTTAAGTTTAACTAGTTATAATATCCGTGCGAGCAAGGGGTTTTCTAAAAAAATTAATTATATAGTGTTATCGTTTAAAAACAGAAAATTTTATGTATATTTTAAAAAGTTAGAGCACCAATATGTGCAAAAGTAAATAAAATAGTTAGCAGAAATTGTAAATATAACTGTGACGTTATTGGGTCAAATGTTCTTTGATCACATTGGTTTACACATAAATCAAATTTATATTAAAATTTTTGTTACTATATGAACATATAAGAATTTAACCGTAAAAATTGTGATATAAGTAAAACTAATAAGTATGCAGTAGTTTCTCATTATGTATTAATGTCAATTAATATTTTTTAAAAATTTTATTGGATGAAAAAATTTAATTTTGTTTAGCTGACATAGGTGTTAATGTTGAGGTTGATGTTGTTGTTTAACTTTAACTATTGATATCATGTTATACAAAATGTGCAAGTTCAGTAGAACATAATGAGCGTTGATAAAGTTAAAATAAACTCCATAAAGTTTTTAACAATGTTTTTCCGGAAATCCGTATATAAACTTTAAATAATAATTACACGAGTCGTTATAAATACAATCGCGTATATTTATTTTCATATCACAGTAACTTGTACTTACCATTTGGTATTTATATTACCGTTAATAATAATTTAACTTTATTTAATATTCAAACCCGTATATGTATAGATTAAACTTTTAAACATGATAACATGAGTTCTTATTTATATTTAACGTACATAGTAAAAAGATATTTCAATAGATGAAAGTTTAAAACTAATATTTATTTTAAAAGTATTTAATGTATATTAAAACTAATTCATACATTTATAAAAAAATTTAAGTTTAATTGATAGAAGTCTCAAACCAATACTAATACTCATGTAATTGTAAACAAAGTTTATATTATAAAGTGTAAGGGGTTATTTGTTTATTATATAAAGTTATAAAAAAAACATGAAAATTTATAATTTTACACTTAACTCCATATAATATATTTAAAATTCAACCACTAATGTTTTATTAATTACCTCCTCTTTTTTTAAGTTTGTATTTTCATAAATTTGAAACATATATTTTTATGTGTTTTTTTCCTCAATCAAATTCTTCACCAAATTTATTAAAGTTTGACCAAAATCAATTCAATTTTGACTTTTTATTGTCCAATCATATTGCTCGATTTTGCCTATATGTCAAAATCGAGCTTTCATATTTGTCCAGTTTTTTTTTCACTAAGATTATTTTGTTAAAAATACTTCGAAATGATGTAATTCATTTATTATATAAAAGATTACTTTTTGACATAATGATCATTTTAATAAGCTAGTTGTAGAACTCGTTTACGTTTGGGATTTGGACAAATTGTATACCAGTTAATATTTCAGTAACTTTGTGTTTAAGTTAAATATTATGATAATTCTTAAATTCATGCTTTTATAATTTTTCTATAAAATTATATTAAATTTTTAATACTTATATAGTTATAATACTCGTGTACGCTTGGTTTTACATAATATTTTTATTATGTGTTAATATCGATATGTATTTCGTATAGATTGTTTTGTTATACGAAGGATTTAACTTTATTTAACTGACATGGTGTTTAGTTTGATCATGTTTAAATGTAATTATTGAATGTTGAAAAATTTATATATGTTTAGTACCATATAATAACCTTAAAAAATATGCACCGTTGTTATGTGTAGAATCTCGTTTATTCATTTTCATGTTACAGTAACGTATGAGGTCATGCCTTCATTTAGATATTTATATTATTGTTAGTCTTAATTTAAGCCGACTTTTAAACCCGTGCGCGAATTAGACTTATAAGAGGAATAATATGAGTCGTTATTGAATGTAAATAGTTAAAAATTAAAATAAAAATAAAACCTTTTTTAAGATATCTTTACTTAATCTTATAAAGAAGAATAATATTAATCATTCGTATATGTATAATCTCATGCATTCAATTAAATGTCACGGTAAACTTGTGTTTCTATTTTTATATTTATAATTTCGTGCAAATAGATTAGTTTAATATATACTAATAATAATATTTATAAAAAACAATAACATATTGTTGTAACTTTTTTATAAAATATAAAGTATAAGGGGTACAAAATCTATGAGATATTTATTAAATTTATAAAGTAATTAAAAAGCATGAAAACTGATGAGTATACTTTAATTAAATTTAATAGCCAAAGTTTTATTAATTACCCCTCATTTTTTTTTTATTATTTTACAGAATTGACACATATGTTTTTTAGCACATTTTATAAATTAAACAAAAATTTAATATTTAACCAAATTAAGCCTCAAATTTGATTTTTATTCGCCAACAAAAATGTTCAATTTTGCCAGCAGAATGATACACTCCTATTAGTCCAATTGTAAATTGTTGGGTTCTTTTTTCAATTTGTGGAATTCTCTTATTATATAAGAGATAATAGTTGTGATCTAGTAGAAAATAGGAGGAAAACCCACTATTTTCTAAAAAGTCTAGAAAGTGTCTTCATATCCGACATGTATCCTCTCCACTTTCACATACATATTTTTTTCCATTTCACAGGTAACATCACATTATCATTACGGTTTACCGCATTTAAGTACTTTATCATTCAAAATCATAAAATTAAGTTTTGATTTTCATTCAATTTCCTCATTTAAATGTTCATTCACTAAAAATGACCACAATCTTCATGAATCGAAGTTCATCAAAAGTAGGGTGTCGTTGACTTTGAGTTAAAACAAAATTAATATGACAATTATTGATCAACAACCCCTAACTAGCATCGGGTAACATCAATTCTTCATCTTTTATATCTAACTTTTAAGTTTATATTATATTTTGTCATAAATCAAGTCTTTATAAAAGTGTTTAATGAAATATCTGTCTTTTTTACAATTTTTATTTTCAAAAGCAAAAAATATTTTATTAATATAATTGCAAGCGAATTATGAAAAAAAAATACCTAATTTTTGTGAAGAATAAGTCTTCAATTATGATGAAAAATCTATAAAACAATGATGAACATTAGTTTGGTTTGTTTTTCCATCGATTGTGTTCGTGAAATATCAAAGTGATGTTTTTAAGAATGACAAACAATGTTTAAAACTGTGATGAACAAAACTTTGAATATGCAATTGTTCATCACTTCACATAATGTGTATGAAATATAAGCTATGAGTTCAGTAAGTTGTCATCACATAATGTCTCAATGAAGTAATTTTTTGATTTTAGAGTTTGTAGGTGTCTATCACAGAACGGTGGGATAGAGAAGTAACAAGATGTAACGATTAATAAAGGTGTTTATCGCCACTTTCTACAACATCACAAATCGTTTGGTGATTGACTAAGTAGGATTTTGAGTGTTTGGTTGTGAAGAAACCGAGTTTGAAGATGTTGTTCGGGGATGTGAGTGTTGTCATTTTGATTTTTTTTGGGAGTTTCTAGGTTGTTATCTTTAGTGTCTCAACCAACTGGTTAGGTTCATCAAATATTGTTGACCATAAGAATGTTAGTTATGTTCTATCAGTTTATATTCATCAATATAAAATGTTTTGTAGTTTTTTTTCAGTGTATGTTCATCAATAAAAATTGTTCATCAAATTTTATTGTAAGTTCATCAAATACGAAAATGCTCATCAATGTTCTTCCTATAAGTTCATCAATATCTTGATGTTCATCATATTCTGATATTCATAAATTATCATGTGAATGTTCATCATAACTTTATATTCATCATACCTGGTGAATCGTGGGTTGGAGGGAAAAGGGAGAGAAGGGGAAGGGATACGTGTCACTCACTGATGAATATTTAGGAGGGAGTCAACTTTCTATTTGATTGTTAAGGCTCATTTTATACATATTTCTATATGCTTTATTATTGCTTTTTTACCTATATTTTAGTTTTTTTAGTGAATTGTTTATACTTAATAGATTGTATTTGCTATCATAAGTTCATCGGACGTGCCGTGGAAGAAAATAAGGAAAACACCATGATTTGGAGCTAAAACAAAGATGTAACCTCAAGTTCAATGTTTCTTGACACATGTTTATTGTTTTGGCCATATCTTGCTAATGCGAACTCCAATTGAGATTATTCAAAATGACGTAGAAAGACGAAAGAAATATCTAAAACTTTCATTTTAGTGTAAAGTCATGAAAATGCATAAGAACATCAGCTTTGCACTAAAAACAAGCGTACTTCACTCTGACGAGAAAAAGAACAATAAGTCCCAAGTGTGGCAGTTTCCAACAAAAGTGTTTCGCCCTTCTTGTCAGATGCATATTTTGGTCAATTAATGACTCCTATTAACTCCAAAACTGGTCATACCAATCCCGTCCTTCCCAAGGACGAATTTGGGGGTGTTTCACACTCTTATTTCTAGTATATATCACCTATCATTTCCAGATATTAAGACTCCATCAATATACATCTTGGAGACCTTGGAACTAGGGTGAGAGACCTAGGATTCAAGGATCCAAACACCCCTCTACCACAACACCATCATCAATACCTATCACAACCATATTAGCTATGAATTTCCTAGTCCTAACATCATTTTGTAGAACCTACAAACACTTGATACTTAGATGATTCAAGACAAACCCTTCTAAGTCACTATACTAAACCTTGTTCCAAACACCCAATTTTTAGGGCACTTGCATTTTTTAGAGGTTATGTGACATCTCCCGGGGTTATTTCAAAAGTCTTGCAATGTTAGTTGATTTAGGGATAATTTTGTTTTTGGAGTGGTGTTTGGTTTTGGTAGGAACATTGGTTTTTGTTCTTGCTCTTTGTAGTACTTTTCATGGAGACTTTGGTACAATTGTTATAGTTGACATAACTAATGCCTAAAAACATTTTTAATATTTAACGACATCTCTATGTTTTGATAATTATGTTGGGAATGCTTGAAGTGACGATCATTATCGAGTCAATCAGTCTTGTAATAGGTTGCAATATTATTAGTTCGTTGAAGTTTTAATATGTTTTATGTTATTAATGTTTACATGTTTTGTTAAAGTGTAAGGGCTATTTATGTAATATGTAGTAAGTCATGTGAAGCCCTAGACTACAACTATAAATAGACATGTAACCCTCCAAGGAGGGTGTTGGTTCGTTTGGAATAAGAAATATCTCTTATTTCCTCCCTAGTTCTCTCTCACTCTCTAACATATTACTTTCTCTCTCTAAACATATCTCATATGTGTGAAATAATGTAAAACTTGGGTCCCAACAATTGGTATCAAGAGCTAAGGGATAATATAGGTTGTTTTAGGTTAGATTTGGTCGAAAAACTAGGTTTAGAGGCAGTTTTCACGAATCTTGGTACTGTTCATACGTCCATTTATCGAGTAAGAAAGGAACATATCGAGTAAGGTTTAGCACTTTTCTAGGAGGTATCGAGTAAGGGACTACTTCTATCGAGTAAGGTTATTTTTTATCGAGTTAGTGAAGTGGTTATCGAGTAAGCAGTGGTATTTATCGAGTAAGAAGTTGCGTATTTTTAGGCTTATCGAGTAAGCTGAATTGTTTATCGAGTTAGTGTAGTTTTTATCGAGCAAGCATACTATCGAGTAACTGTTTTGGCGAGTTAGCCAAGTTTAGCGAGTAAGCTATTACACCTTATCGTTTATCGAGTAAGGTCTTTCATAGTTCTCATTCTAGGCCAAACTATACTTGATTAATTTTTCCTTACCGAGTAAGAACCTTGTATCGAGTAAGCCACAAGTATCCACTAAGCTATCGAGTTAGAAACAGTTTTACCGAGTTTGAAAGTTTTTACCGAGAAAGAAACAGCTGTACCGAGTAAGGAATTATCTTCTGTTCCATCGAGTAAGGACTTATCCACTGTTTCATCGAGCAAGGAATTCTGATAACCTACAACAATAACCTTTGTTTATCCTTCAAAGATCCATTTTTTGGTGGGAAAATTTGAGTAAAATTTAATTTTTACAAGAGACTAAACGTTCAATTTTTACGCGAAATTCAAATTTTGGTATAACGGTGAAAATTTTGGCCCAAATTAAAATTTTTAGGTCAAAATTCAAATTCAAATTTTTTCTCTAACATTTGGCGGCAAAATTTTTGAAACTCAAAATTTTCTTGTAACCCTATAATTGCATTTCATAGTGATTTTCAAATTTTGTGAGAGAAAAATTTTCAAATTAATTTTGGAGGGAAAATCAGAAATCACTGTTTTGACCATTGTGTGTTTTATCTCAACTATACATTTTAGTTTGATTATTCCGATTACATCGCAACAATCATGAGGGAGAGAAAATGTATCAATCAAGTTCACAAGAGAGAAAGATATCTGAAGTTGAGAAAAGAGCCATCCATTCAAAGGAAAATTGTTTAGCACGTTTTGAATCAGTTAAAATTCAATGCAAGATTCTCTCAGATGCAAAGTTTCCTTCGTGGAGTACCTTTACTTTATTCTTCGGAACTGAAATGGACCTTCTAACCTTCCAAAGGAAACTCCGAGAAAACTTAGTTCAACTAGAAAAGCAAATTGAACAGGGAAGTGATTGAAGACACAGTTCAAATGGTTCATGACCATGGATTTTAAAGCTTCTCTTCTGAACTATGAATTTCAAAAACAAGTTATGGAGAGAGAACATCACTAGTATGGAGGTTGAAGCTTTTAGAGATCAGCTTGGTTCATTAATGAGCTATCTAGAAAGGGTGATTAATGAAAGATCACTTCATCTGAGGGTTATCAAAGAACTGGAGATGCAGAAACGAGTAAGAGAATTGAATATACGGGAGAATTAGAGAAAAAGGCAGACACATGAAGGAATAATCATAAATGAAGGGATATTAGATGATGATTTGGTTTTTACGGGTCATAATGCATTATCAGAACACCAGAATGGAAAAAACACTCAAGGGAATGATTCGGATGCTAACGGGAAACTCAACCCTAAGGATAATTTAAAGACTGCTGCTGCTGATATCGGATCTTCACATTGTTCAGACATATTGGTTAAGGTACATCAATCAACTGATGATGTCAATATATTTGATAATGTGTTTGCTTATGAGACACAAAGTCATGTATAACCTGAGTACATTAACAACATATATGTGGTGAATCAGGATGATAGAAATATTACTCCTGAGACTCCACATATGGATCTTAATGGAGGTACGTGTTAGGTCATGATTTTATAACATAATCACTAAGATAGATCTAGAGAGAGAAAGAGAGTAGAGAGAGAGTGGAAGGAACCCTTTAGAATGAAAATGAAAGAGATGAAATCACTAGAGAACCAACCAACTTCAAAATGAGGTTATACATAGCTATTTATAGGTAAGGATTAGGGCTTCTCTAAACTTAGACAATATGACATACTTAGCCCTTAGACTTTATCCAAACCTATAAACCAAGCATAAAACATACAAAACACATACAATAACTAATGTTTTAACTAAATAATGCAACCTATACCAAAACTCAATGACCGACACTTGAAATAATAAAGTCTATTCCCAATAATCTCCCCCTAAGTGTTGGTCATCAAAGGTTGCTTGACGTCGTCATCTTCTATACTTTGACTTTGTAGTTGACGTCCTCAAAAATAGTTAGAAAAATCTTTCATTGTTCTTTGTACTTCGTTCTTTGTTGATGTGAAGGTGATCATGTTATGAAGTTGTCTGCCAATCGTCACTTCTGTGTCTGTGGTGGTTGTCCGCCATTCCAGCATGCTCATACATCTTAGGACTTTAGAATTTCGAAAGCACGAGGTTCCTTTGCATATTCTTTGATCTTTAGTCTTTATACTTTGTAGATTCTTCTTTTTGGCGTAGAATCTTTCTTTAATCTTTGTGGTGCTAAGATCTTTGGGGGAGCTTTCATTTGCTTCAAGATGTATGTATAAGCATGCTGGAATCTACCATCATGGAGGAGATGTACCTGCAAGTAAACAGTTAGCAATAATCAACCGGTACTTACGGATAAGGAATTAGAGCTCGTCAACAGCATATTGTGAAGACTCCTTCTAATCCTTATCCAGGCCGTTCCCATATCAGATACTCCCGAAGGAGCTTACGAGACCTACTAGGTAGCTCAATGACTGGGTGAGTCGCTGGGGATCACTCCACGACTGTAGTCGCTAAAGAACCACCACGAACACTAAGCGTAACCCTTGTGGGGTTACCGAAGTGACCTGCTGTCAGGGCTGTTTGATGTTGACCCTGGCAGGAATTTCCGTTCAATCATTGAGAAATACATATGTAATTCTCTCATAAACGTTCTAGGCAGATTGCTAAGATCTGCGAAGGACTCGATAATTTACAGCTGGTGCCCATTGATGTAGAACACCAGTTGTAGAAATACTAAGTGTTCCTAAGAGATCTTTGATGTATCTCATGGCTCTAGACTCGATAAGTGCTCACTTAGGTTTCCTATACGGAGACTAGGGAGGGGTCTCCTGCTTCAATATCAACTATCTCTAAGAGATAAGTCGATAGATTACACTGGTTCCCCGTGAGAATGAAACAAGCTCTTTTAAGAGAACTTGAGTGGTTAAGAAGGTTTAGTGCATTGCATCACTGGGTCCATGACAACTTTATCTTCAATACCAGTGTTGCTTTAGCAACAACCAGTAGCATATGAGTTGAACCCGGTGTCTGCCCTAAGGTTGAATCACATGGAGGGCTATTTCTTTGCAACCTTTTCATTACTTTTCTTTTTAATTCTTCAACCCCTTCTTTCTCCTTTCATTCTTTACTCCTTTTTTCGTATCGTACCTAAGGACTTCTAGTTCTAACTATTGGTGGTGTCCTTGGGTAGATCCCTCCGGCTTAGGCGGATCATAGGATGGTTATTTCCTAACCTTAGTCACCTTATAACTCCATGACTATCCTATAATTGCCATTGAAACCTTTAAAAATCTCTCAAAGTGTTTGTGTTTATCAAACATTTTGTTTAACACTTTGAGAGTTTTATGTTTTCTTATGAAGGGCTCCCCCTTCACATGTGCTCATAAGTATTTAATAAATTTGCACATGCGGGAGGAGCAAGCACTTTTAGAATTGATCCACATTCAGTGAACAAGACCGATTCGAGACACGCTTACATCACTAGTTAGACTAGCTTGAAGTTATTACCCGGCCTGGTCAAGTTCACAGAAAGTTTCTCAAAATGGTACATTTCTACTAAGACAAATCCTTTTCGAGACACGCTTACGTGGCTAGTTAAAGAGTTCCATTGTCAGCTTTTAGGTGACAACTAGCTCTAGTAACTAACTTGATGTTATTACCCGTCGAGGAAAAGTCTTTTCGGATTTACTAACTTTTATGTTTCGTCAATTCCTGGGTGAATCTGAGTCTAGCTCGCATGAGATTTGACTTTTAAGCAACATTTAACTTTTATATTTTAATCACTTTCACTTTTCTCCCCCTCAAAAATAGCATATTAGATGTTGTTTTTGATAAACTTTTGATTAAAATATGCTTTTTGAGTCTTATGGGGAGATTTCAACAAGAACTTTTGGTTTTCAAACGAAGAATTTTTCAAGTGCTCCCCCTCAACAAGTGAATACTCATTGAGGTGAAATACTTGCCTTTTGAGCAGAATTATGAAAATCAGAAAATGTTTGATTAATTCTACTCAAAAGTAAGAAGCCTTCGCTCCTTATCTAAGGATTGAGGCACTGAAGCATACCTCAGGGTCCTTTAATTACAAGCACGGGTTATACACTGTTATGTGTGCACAAACCATCAAAACATGATTTTGACAAAGCATTTTGATTTTGAATACTCCCCTCAAAACGAGCATGTGTTTTGACATTTTTAAACTTTGGAGCGAATTGGGGAGTAAAGGTTTGAAAAATCTTGAGCAAAATTTTGAAAAACCTTTTGAAAAATTTTGAATAAATTTTGCTCAAGATTAAGAAGTTTTAGATAAGCTTTGCATGAGAACTTCTTGTTTTCAAGGAAAAGTGCACGTTTTGTTTTTAAGAAATGGTTTAGCAAGGCACTTTCCTTTCTTTGAAAACCGAATTGTACACTGAAATGAGTGCACAAGTCGTTGTTTTAATACAAAATTAGTTTTCTTTAAACAAAATACTCCCCCTCAAATAATGAACATTATTCGAGAGATAGTCTTCTTGAGCAGAATTTAGAATCGTATTAATGAAATACTTTTTGAAAAATTCGAGAGATGATTCTGATCAAGGTTTTAGAAAACATAATTAAGTATTATACAACAAAGAATGCTTGAAATTCAAAACTCTTTTACTGTTGAAAGTTGTTTGAGACTCAGAGTCTCTCTTTTGAGTTTTAAAATCTGAAAAAGATTTCCATCGAAAGTTGAACCTCATGGGTTCTTTTTGAAGATTAGTTTTTGTGATGAATGGAAAACTTCAGGTATTTGGGATGCCCAAATCAGAGTCATTCTTTAATCGTAGCCAAAGCATTCCAGATTATGAAAATTTGAAAAATTTAAAACAACTTTGCTTTGGTCTTCACACTTGCTTTACCGGTGTAAAACAATAGTGTAGAGTTTGGAAAAAATTGTTTCACACCATTTTGAATCCTTTTACCAGTTTAGCCTTTAAACACATTTTGCCCTTTGACCTCAAAATATGTTCCATAAGAAACATTTTGTGAATGTTGAAGTTTTGACTTTCAATGGGATGACATGTACTTGCACACAGAGAAAATGCATCAGGCATAAACAAGTATGCGGATGAATAAAAAAAACTCATTCTAAATCTTCCAAAATGCTCGGAATTCTCAAATTAACACACAAGATCACAGATTAATTCATTCTATCACTCAAGATTTTCCAATTATGATTATGGTTTGGGGTTATGAATTGAGTCTATGCACACATGTTAGCATCGAAATGTAGGAATATTGAACAAACAAATGCCCTAGTAGCAACAAAGACATCGACATCTAAAACCCTAAATCACATGATTCTAAACCTATGTTGATCCTAATCGAGCAACTACACGAATCGAGCATTCTTTAGTGTTCTCTAAAGCTATATAAACAAGTTAATTAGACTAAACACATAAAAATTGAAAGCCCTGATTGATAACCCTAGTTTCTGATTATGCCCTTTTGACCGTTGAAAACACTTGAAACATTTAGGGAACGATAAGACAACAACCATGAAGAAATTAGAAACTCACAATCGGGGACATTCGAGGATAAAAAATCGTTAGTCTGAATCAATGAGGTTTATCGATTATGTGTGATACTTTTGAGAATATTTAAAGAAACATTCATTAGAGCCCGTTTTATTTTCCATGCAAGATCCTTTTTCCTAAGTTTAAGACGTTTGTGAATCTTTACTCATTAAAGGTTAATTACTTTTCCATTTGAAGTCCAAACAAGGTCAACTTGGAATCATTGAACAAAGAATTTCCTTTCTCCCCCTCGAATTAGCATATATTACGTGAAACCTTTTTGTACATTTTAATTCGAGAGATCATAGAAGTTTTTGAAAATGAGATTTTAATCCGAATGATGAAGAAACATTTTATCCTTGAAGAATTATGATAAGGTGTGCAAACTTCATGATATTGTGAAAAGTTTTCTCCCCCTCAAAACATGTTCCATTTTGATAGAGTAAATCAAAATTTGTTTTAATGAAGGAACATAGTTTTGAAGTTACGAAGTTTGTACACAGAGAAAGAAGATTTTTTTTTTTTTTTTAAATATTTAAAGAAAAAAAGTTAGATGTTTGACTCACTTAGTTTTAAAGAAAATTTTGCAAATCATCTGGAGTCAAACACCGCATACCAATATGGTGAACTAAATCAACAAACCTTGATGGAGGTAATTATCTCGCATGTGAGCAGGATCCAAATTGCGTGTAGACGACTCAGTAATGTCAGGAATGAGTTGAGCCGGTGCAAACGGATTAAAGAACGCTTATAGAACGCCTATGGGTCATGCTCAACGGTTTGTGGAACTGATTTAGATATGGAGTCTTCAGCTGATTGTCGTGAGTTGGACACGGTTTGTTCTGCTATTGTTGGAGATGCAATTGGAGGACCGTCTCTCCCAACAGTTGTTGTTGTTTGTGAGGTGAATCAGGTACTTGATGGTGATCAAGAAGTGCAGCAGAAATTGGTGAGACCTCAGAAAGACGGTTTTCAATCGTATCATCAAACAATTGAGCAAACAAGGTTTCCACTTCTTTACGGGTGAGAGACAGTGGTTTAGCCGAAGAATCCGGAAAGTCCAGACGGTTGGATGCGGGTCCTAAGCTGTTTTGCTCAGAAGCCATAACATTAAGCTCGGGTCCGAAACTGAGTTGTTCCGAAGCCATTCCTGTTATGTCTGCAAAAAAAAGAAAGAAGAGACAAGAAAACAGAGAACAAGGAACCCCAAGAGTAACTGGGTTCCAGATGTTAGAAGCATAAAGATGTAGTGTCAATTATCTTCTTGACACTCGAACACACAGTTCCGACGGTTTTCCTTCTTGTCTCAGGGGTAGAAATAGTGGAGTTCACATTAGTTTTGGTGCAAATATCTAAAATATTACCTGTAGGAATCCACCTAAGACCAATTGATTTGAAAATTCTACCCGTGGGTACCCACCTAGTGTTAGATCTAGGAGATGTTTTCCTTTTAGATGCAGTTGAGTGAAATGTGGGAGCATCACTTCGTTGAGAAAACCTACGTCCTATATTGATCCACTTCTTAGGTTTATGACTTATGACTTTTGGTTCAACGGGTTTGTTTGTCTTAGTCGATTGAGCCTTTTCAAGTGAATTTCCCTTTTGAAAATATTTTAAAGCACATACAACATGATTATTTAAGCAACTACTCTTAGATGCTAGCCAATTCCTATTAGTTTGTTGAGTACTTTTAGGTTTTGGTTTGCTACTACTAGCAGTGTTCTGCACTACATTGGAAGGCTTCACATGAGGTTTTGAACCTAGAATTCCATCCTTTTGAAGTAGCGCCTTTTTCCTAGCCTTTTCTAGATCATAGTACTTGTACATGTCATATTTGCCATAAAACTCTTTACTTTTAATGCTCGTTTTAGACACTGTTTTCGAGCTAATCCTAGAAGAGCCAGGTATAATCACGTGTTGAGATTTAGCAGACACAGATGCATTTTCCTTAGGCCAAGAATGTGGAGTGACTGGTTTTGTCAAATTGTTTTTCTCAACAACTTGGGAGGCAAACCGAGGTTTTGAAAATTTAGGTCGTTCAGATTTAAATGTAGTCGGTTGTCTAACCACTGATTGTTCTCTGATTTTTTGAGAAGGCGGTTTCCCCAAGATTGATAGTTTTGCAAACTTAGTATCCACACTCTGGCCAGTCTGTCTTCTTAATTTGTTTTGTAATGCAGCATGTGCAAACACCTTTTCTTGAATTTGACCTTTTAAAAGATCATTTTCTTTAACTAATGTATCCACACGTTTTCTTTGTTCATTCAAAAATTGACCATTGTTGCCCGAATTTAGAGATTCGTCTTGCAATTGAAGTTCAAGTGAGATGCAATGTGCCTCTAGTTTTGAAAAATCTTTATGGCACTGGGCAATGGTCTTTTTGAGAAGAAGGTTTTCAGACTCAAGAGTTTGATTTGATGTTTCAGCCATTAGATTATCATGTAAAGACTCAGACTCAGAACGTTTGTCAAGACATTGAACAACATCCTGGTCAACCTTTCCTTCATTTCTGAAGTTAGGTTGCTCAGATTGTTATTTCTCATATGCAGGCATAATATGATCAACAGTAGATTGTACCTCAACCATTTGCTCTTTGTCAAAGTTCGGTTCTTTGTCATAGATGGGTATGAAATCTTCCTCATCCATCTGTCCTTTGTCAAGGTTTGGCTCTGAGTCATAGAAGGGTATGATCTCTGCACAATCTGCATCTTTATCATTCCCCAATCTGCTGTTGTCATCCTGCACTTCTGATTCTGTCCCTTTGCTTTCCATGACAACCACATTAGCTTTCAATGAATCATCTTTATGAACTTGCTCTTCTTGAATCTGCAACTTCTGTTCTTTGATAGCACTCAGATGAAGTGATCTTTCATTAAGCATAAATTCTAAGCGGTTTAGGCGTGAAACAAGTTGATCTCTAAAATCTTCAACCTCCATACTTGTGATGTTCTCTCTCCATACATTGCTTTCATAATTATAGTGTATGAGAGATTTAAAATGCAATGCCATGAACACTTTGAACTGAGCCTTGAGCACTCTAAATCCTGCCATGCAATCGCTTCCCTGTTCAATTTGTTTTTCAATTTGAACAATGTTTTCTCGGAGTTTCCTTTGGAAGGTTAGACGATCCATTCCAGTTCCGAAGAATGCAATAAAGGTACCCCCCGTAGGAAACCATGCATTTGAGAGAATCTTGCATTGAGTCTTAACTGATTCAAAATGAGCTAAGCAATTTTCTGTAGAATTGATGGCTCTTTTCTCAGCTTCAGTCATCTTTCTCTCAAATGGGTCTTTAGAGTCATCACAAGCATTTGTGTTGTATACTGGTTCAGTATCATCCATGACACCCGAATTATCTTCCAATATTTTAACCTCATTGCCTACATTAACTACATTAGCAGTATTCTCACCATTCCCAACCAGCCTTTGAGTAATACTTCCTTGTATCACAACTCTTTCATCTTGCTTGGCAGCTCGATTTCGGGAATTTCGGGAATTTGATAAAGCCTGACTCGTAAATTGTATGAAGTCTGAGATGATTCTGCTGTGACTTAGTTCATGCATTTGAGACCTTGATTGATACATTTTCTCTTTGTTTAATTTCACAACTGAATCTACAGAATTATCAGACTCATACTGATTGAGCCCGAACCGTCAGATAATTATTGACCAAGGTCAACAAGTCAAAGACAGCCTAGAATCAATACTCCGGTGATAGTATAGTGTTTTCCCGGGTCGTTAAAGTCCCAGCGAGATTGAAATGGTGTCGTTTGAAATCGTTTTTGAGAAAGTGGCACTGTGGACAGTAGCCAGATGATGTGGAGTTGAAATTGCTACTGTTATTTTGGTATTTGTACACAGGTATAATATTCACAAAAATCAGATAACAGATATATGCACGTATTCACAATTCAGGTTTACGCAATCGGGCTGAAAAAGTGGGTTTTTGGTATTTAACAAACTACAGGGGGTGCTTTTGACACTTTTTAAAACTTAAAATTAAAAATGAAAATGAAATTATGAAAATGATTAAAATACTATTTAAATATTATTTAATTAATTAAACTATTTAAAATCTAAATTAAAATCTAATTTAAATAAACTAAAAATTATAACTATTACAAATTAAACTAAAAAGTTGCAAAAATATTTTCTAAACCTAAATTAGAACTTGAAGAAAGTATAAAAAATAAAAATAAATGTTTTTGTCTTTTTGTGAGTTTTTTATAAATTGAAAACTATTTAACTTAATTAATCTAATTAAACTACTTTTAATTAATATTAATATTAAATTAACTTAGAAAATTACAAGAAAATTTATAAAATTACTTAACCATCACTGGAATCTTACAAAATTATAAAAACTCTAAAAATTATGTTTTAAGATTAAACAACTAATTATTTACCTTTTAATTAACTTAAGTCTATTTTAAATAAATAAAATAAGAAAAATAGAAAATGAACAGTAGAATCTCAAAATATATTTTCTAAAAACTTATTATACTATATTAGAACTAGGAAAATTATAAAAACTAAGTTTAACTTTATAAAAACTAAACAAGCTATTTAATACTCAATATTAATTAATAATAAAGAAAACTGAGATTAAATCTAATTAGCACTAAATGACAAAATAAAAATCTGAAAAAATTATCAAAATTACTTTACTATATGAGGTATTTAATAAAAATATAAAAACACTAGTGACTTAATGAAAATTTAAAAATGAAAATTAAAATTAACTTGAATTAAATAGAAACTATCACTTATTTTAACTTTGGATTTTTTTTTGATTTTTCTTTTAAAGAACTATTTTATAACTTAAAATAACACACTTTTGTGAAAACACTTCCCAAGATAGCTTATAAATAAGCTATAAGCACCCCCTTGGCTTACACAGTTGACTTATGTTGACTATGTGGTCAATTGTGGTCAAATGGCTTAAGGTGGGGTCCAAAATGGTAAAAATGATTACAAATAAGCTCTACAAACTTAAATAAGCCAGAAACAATAAGCAAGGAGCACAATTAAGCTGTATAAAGAGAAATAAGCACTTATGCAGTTTCACAAACAACTCAGACTTGGGACAGACTTTGTGGCAAGTTATTGTGGGGTCCACTGGGTACCAGGTCAAACAAAGGGTCAATCCCTAATCCCTGGTAGGAGGGGGGTTGGGAAAAACTAATTAGAAGATCTGGGGTCTACTGAGATGATCACAAATCACCACCAAAGTGGTGGTGATAGACTGGGTCTGAGTGAGCAGGGCACACTTCTTGCCCTGCAACTCTCTTTGAGGGTTTGTGGGACCCACTTAGACTTCCACACAAATTAAGCAAAAATTAGGGGTCAAAGACCAGCTGGTGGACTCTTATCACAAGAAATTTCAACTCTTAATTTCCACTACACAACTCTCTATTAATCTTGGAATTTTGAGGAAAATCTGAGATGAACAATTTTTGACTTTTGATGAAACTTGTTACTTTGACTATTTTGGATTTCCAACACTTAGTACTGATTCAAATAGTTGTATTAAGCTATAATTTTACAACTTTAAGCTAAAATAACTATTTATGAATAGAAATGGTGAGGTTATGGACCTAGATGACCACCACAGTTGACTGTGGTGGTGGAAACCTTTTGATTTTGACTTTTAAGGTTAAAGAGACCAGGTATTGGGTTTCACAGACCTAGGTATGACATATACTGAGTGTCTAAATGGTTTAGGATAAGCAACAAGTACCACAGCTCAATGCTTTAGCCAAATCCAAACACTACCTTAAATGACTACTTATACTAGAAATTATGCAATCAATTACCAATCACCAATTTACTGATTCAACTAATTATATTAACTAAAATTAAAGCTAAATTAACAATCTAATACAAACAAAACTACTTCCTACTCAGATTCAAAAGTTTATGCAAATTTAGAAATATGAATAGACCAAGTTACCACATTTCTCACTCCAGCATGAAAAGGAGTATCTCACTATGCTAGCCTATCTTTAGATAGGCAAAACCAGCTCCAAGATTGATTACCACTTCCTTCTTCAACCTGAAAAACAACAATCAAGCACACAGTTGACTATGGTTGACCACTTTTAGATTTTTGATTTTCTTCTAATATGACTGAGTTTTAAATGTCTCTAAAGCTTCAACAAGCTTCTTGGAACCTACATGACCTATTTTCAATCCATGATTACCAATACAAGTAATGCAGAAACTCAAATGGAAACTCAGAATGCAAAAACACAATGCAGAATTGAACCTTGATTTTTTTATAACTTCAAAAGACTTTTAATACATTAATAAAGATGTTACAATACTTGAATTGAAAAGAGTTACACTAATTTGCTAGAAAATTTAAATTCGACACACTTAAAACTAAAAAAAACTGCTGAGTCTTCATCTTGCAATCTCTTCCTTTTATAGCTGAATATTAGGGTTCCCATCTATCCTCTGATCAAATCCCACCACTCTATTTGTCTTTTGGTCCACTAATAAAGAGCCACGTATTTTGGCGCCAAAATACGTTTCTTCAAATTGCTTCTGATAACGTGCATTGGGGAAGGGGCATTTATTGTGGGTGGCTTGGGTAGGTGTAGGGAGGTGGGGGTGTGATGATTAAGCTGCAAGTTGGGGTGGTGGAGCTGCAAAACCATGGCGGTTTGGTGGTATTGAGGTGAGGAGGGAAACTGGGGGAGAAGGGTAGTTTGGTTTGTGTTTGACTGGTATTGACCAGTCAAACTTTGACCCGGTTTATATTAGTGGTGGACTTGGGCTAAGTGGTGGACTTGTGGAATCTTGGGCCCAAAATGGATTAAGGTTTAAGTATTGGATTGGATTAGTTTTAGGTGTAGTTTAGTTTGGATCCGGTTTGGTTTATTACACAAGGACTATTTTTGTAACTTTGGGAAAGTTGAGGGTGTGAACTTGGCATCTTTTTAATTTGTTTTCAAGGGTGTATAATGCCATATCATGAATAGTACAAGGTTCTTTGGTGATTTTTTCAATTTATTTTTCACCAGGGACTGAAACCGTCAAACTTTCAAACTTCAGGGACCATTTGTGTAATTTTCACCAAACTTTCCACCAAGGACTAATCCTGTCATAAAAGGTTAGTGCAAGGACAAAATTTGTTTTTCTCAAAGTTTTTCATATCCTAGGGACCATTTTTGACAATTTTCAAAGTTCAGGGACTAAACTTGAAATTTTGTGAAACTTTTCACCAAAGGACTTATTATGTAACTTTTTGATTTATAAGGACCTTTGGTGACTTTTTCAAGTTTTTAGAATGACCAGGGACTAGATTTGACAACTTTTGAAAGTTGGGGGACTGAAACTGCCAATTATGCAAACTTTGTGCGTTTTTCATCTGTTTTTTGGTATTTTTGCATTTGAGACATGTAAAACACTTTCCTGGGATATTTTCACTATTTTGATTCATTATTGAGTGTTTTTGGATGTTTTGGCAGTTCAGAAATGGTAAAAATGATGAGTATTTACACACTCATCAATCCCCCACACTAAAACATTGCTAGTCCCTAGCAATCTTTTGAGAAAAACTTAATGGATTTGAAATTCTCTTTACCAAAAGCCATCACTTCTGGAGTAGCCAGGTGTAAGAACTGTGGCACACCTGATAACCGTGTGATTTTGAGCAAACCACCAGCTGTCAACGGATTTGATTAGTCTTTACCAAAAGCCGCTTGCTTCTGGACTAGCCAGCATCTTGATGGACTAAGTCAACATCTTGGTGAGCTGAATACCAATTATGGATTTTCCACGGCCTTTACCACAAGCCATAATCTTGTGGGCTAGCCAGCTCATTTGCTTATGAGGATGCGGGGGAGCTGAGGAACCATACAATTTTTGGCAAACTGCCAGCCATCAACGGGTTTGAGATGTCTTTACCAAGAGCCGTTTGCTCTTGGACTAGCCAATCCCTTTGTCATTTAGACTTTGGCGGACTGATAACCACAAAAATTTTGGAATAAAGTGAAAAATTTTTGAAAAATTTAGGCCTAAAAATGGGGGTACTTAGAAAGTTTTGTGATAAAATTCGTAAGAATTTCCCCCCCCCCCCCACACTAGAACTGAATATTGTCCTCAATATTCAAAGTCCCGGCTATTATGCCGAATCTCTGAACGGAAAAAGCTAATATTCGATGCTAATTGTGGAAATTTGGATTTTATTTTTCACTTTATTTATCTGTACATACAATCACATTTTTTTTTTTTTTTTGAGAACTTTATATACATATTTACTTTTCAAATGGCGGGGGACGGCCACTCCCCCACACTAGGGTGGTAGAAAGTAGAAAGAAGTCAGAAATACGGGTGAAAACCCATATATGCTGCTAATTTTTGTTCACCGAGTCACTAGCTTGACTCGATCCCCGAATTCATTGGTCCATGGGGAAAGTTTGGAGATCCGGGACAACCATGGGTGGTATGTCCTCTCCAAAATAATGTTTCAATCTGTGACCATTCACTTTGAAGTTGGGACCTTCGGGTTGAGATAATTCAACAGTCTCGTATGGATATACTTTAGCAATAGTGAATGGTCCGGTCCATCGGGTTTTTAATTTCCCCGAGAAGATCTTTAATCTTGAATTGAAAAGAAGGACTATGTCACCGACGTTGAAAACTCGGTTCTTAATCTTAGAGTCGTGAATCTTCTTTGTCTTTTCTTTGTAGATCAAAGAGTTCTCGTAGGCTTGATCACGAAGTTCGTTTAATTCGTTGAGTTGAACCTTACGGTGATCACCCGCTTTATGAAGGTCGTAGTTAGCATGTTTCAAGGCCCAGTAGGCTTTGTGCTCGAGCTCGATCGGTAAATGACACGCCTTCCCGTATACAAGCTTGTATGGAGTACACCCAATGGGTGTTTTGTAAGCTGTACGGAAGGCCCAGAGTGCATCATCTAGTTTATCCGACCAGGAAGCACGGTTTTCTCCTACTGTCCTCTCAAGAATCCGTTTAATACCACGGTTGGAAACCTCCACCTGCCCACTTGTTTGGGGGTGATATGCGGTGGAAAGACAATGAGTAACACCGTACTTAAACATGACTTTTGCAAACTGATCATTGCAAAAGTGAGTACCGCGATCACTTATGATGGCACGTGGGGTTCCAAAACGAGCAAAGAGGGATTTCAAGAATTTCACAACTACTCGGGCATCATTAGTGGGTAAGGCCTTAGCCTCAACCCATTTTGACAAGTAGTCAACTGCCACGAATATGTATTTGTTTCCACGAGAAGATGGGAATGGCCCCATAAAATCAATGCCCCAGACGTCAAAGATTTCACAAACTTGAATAGCATTTTGCGGCATTTCGTTCTTTTGTGAAATATTCCCGTGACGCTGACAAGCATCACAGGTTTTGACTAACTCGTGGGCATCCTTATAGATCGTGGGCCAATAGAAACCGGAATCAAACACCTTTTTGGCGGTGTAGTTAGGACTATGGTCGCCCCCGGTGGGTCCAGCATGGCAAGCCTTGAGAATATCAGCGGCTTCCTGTCCGTATACACATCGCCTGATGACTTGATCGGCACAGATTTTGAAGAGGAAAGGGTCGTCCCAGAAATAATGTTTGACGTCTTTAAAAAATTTGTTTTTCTGTTGGGACGTCATCCCCTTCACGATGAAGTTACCCGCACGGTAATTTGCAAAGTCGGCAAACCATGGGGTAGTAGAGTCACCACGAAAAGTAACCGCACTGAGTGTCTCGAGAGGGAATGATTCATTTATTTCTTGTTTCTCGGACACATCTTGATGTGGGTTCTCTAATCGTGAGAGATGATCAGCAGCAAGGTTCTCGGCTCCTTTTTCATCACGAATAATGATATCAAATTCCTGAAGGAGGAGAACCCAACGGAGAAGCCTCGGCTTTGCATATTGCTTTGCAAATAGGTACTTCAAAGCCGAGTGATCCGTATACACCACGCATTTGGTCAGGATCAAGTATGACCGGAATTTCTCAAAGGCATACACCACAGCTAGGAGTTCTTTTTCAGTGGTGGTGTAATGACCTTGAGCCTCGGTCATAGTCTTACTTGCGTAGTGTATAGGCTGAAAGTATTTTGCTTTACGTTGCCCCAAGACCGCACCTATGGCAAAATCACTAGCATCGCACATAAGCTCAAAAGGTAGGTCCCAATCGGGGGCAACAAGAATCGGTGCCTCGGTAAGCTTTTTCTTTAATGTTTCAAAAGCTTCGATGCACTCAGGAGAGAAGATGAAAGGAGCATCCTTCTCGAGGAGATGGGTCATAGGCCGGGCAATCTTAGAAAAATCTTGGATAAACCTACGGTAGAAGCCGACATGACCCAAAAAGCTCCTAACACCTTTTACGGTGGTGGGATAAGGTAATTTAGCAATGACATCGATTTTGGCTTTATCAACCTCAATCCCGTTCTTTGAAATTTTATGGCCGAGGACTATGCCCTCTTTAACCATAAAGTGACTCTTCTCCCAGTTGAGACTCAAATTCGTTTCTTTGCAACGTTTAAGCATTTGTTCCAAGTGGGAGAGACAGGTCTGAAATGAATCCCCGATGACTAAAAAGTCATCCATGAATACCTCCATAGTTTTCCCGATCATGTCAGAAAAAATAGACATCATGCATCTTTGGAACGTGCCTGGTGCATTACATAAGCCGAAAGGCATACGTCTGTAAGCAAAAGTTCCGTAGGGGCATGTGAAGGTAGTCTTCTCTTGATCCTGGGGATCAATGGGGATTTGGAAGTAACCCGAAAAACCATCGAGGAAGCAGTAGTATTCATTCCCCGCAAGTATTTCGAGCATTTGGTCCATAAAAGGGAGAGGAAAATGGTCTTTATGGGTGGCTTCATTTAACTTTCGATAGTCAATACAAACTCGCCAACCCGTGACCAAATGAGTTGGAATCAACTCGTTATCCTCGTTGGTGACAACGGTAATGCCACCCTTTTTGGGAACACAATGAATTGGGCTAACCCAAGGACTGTCAGATATAGGGTAAATCAATCCCGCATCAAGAAGTTTAAGAACTTCTTGTTTGATAACTTCGTGGATTTTTGGATTTACCCTTCTTTGTTGTTGCACAGCTGGCTTAAAGTCATCCTCCATTAAGATTTTATGAGTACAAAAGTTCGGGCTTATGCCTTTAATGTCGGAGAGTTTCCAAGCAATTGCTTGCTTGTTTGACTTAAGAACCTTTAGGAGTGCAGCCTTTTCCTCATCTTTCAAGTCCTTAGCAATAATGACGGGTAATTTATTATCACCCTCCAGAAATGCATATTCTAGATGAGGAGGCAAGTCCTTGAGCTCAACCTCGGGAAAGTCTTCAGTTATTTCAACATTTTTGACTTCCACTTTATGAAGTATTTGTGGAGACGGAGAGGGTGAAGGATCGTCATTTAACAATCTTTCAAGGAGAAGAATGTCCCCCTCCGGGTCAAGATAGTTTTCATCAACCCCATCGGGGATTGAGCTATCCTGAGCAAGAAAAGCCTCAAGCTCTTCCAGAAGGAAGTCACCTCCCTCAAACGGAGTGAGGGAAGGGGAAGAGTCGGAAATGATAGGGTCAGTAGAAAGACTGCCACTGGATGAGAAACCAAGGACCTCTTGAGAATACTCCTCAGACGCAACATCGATGATGTCAATTCGGTTAACCGTTTCTGCGTCATAGTTGGAGGAGTATCTTGAAGTCTGATCAAGATTGAATGTGATGGCTTCGCCACCAACACGTAGAGTGATTTCTTCTTCGAATACATCGATTAAAGCACGACCCGTTCTTAAGAATCCCCTCCCGAGAATGAGAGGGACTCGTGGGTCAGCATCGAAATCAACAATCACGAAATCTGCCGGAAAATGGAACTTTCCTACTTTCATGAAGCTATCTTCGGCAATGCCGAGAGGACGGGATATAGTACGGTCTGCAAGCTCGAGTGTCATGCAGGTCGGAGTGAGAGCAGGAAGTGAGAGTCTTTTCCAGACTGTGTAAGGCATCAGGTTAATGCTTGCGCCAAGATCGGCCAAGGCAAAGCATTCAACCATCCCCGGGAAAATACAAGGAATGAGAAATTTCCCGGGATCCCCAAGCTTCTCGGGAAGCTTTTTCAAGAGCACTGCTGAGCAATGCTCATTAAGAGGATTTTTTGCCATCTCACAAAGTTTTTCTTTGTTGCTTATCAGATTTTTGATTGTTGAAGCAAATTTAGGCATTAGAAGAAGAGCGTCCGCGAAGCTAATATCAAAGTGTAATTCTTGGAAAATTTGATAAAATTTTTCCATCTGATGGTTAGCTTTTTCGCGGTTCTTTTGTTCACTCAATCGTGAAGGATATGGAATTGATGGCTTAGGATCATTCTTTGGGATTTCATCAGAACTTACAGGGGGATCAAATACAACTTTCGGCTTACGAGCCGGGACCGGGACAACTTGAGGGTGGACGTTGTTGGTACCTCCGTTATTAGTAGGAAGTACCCTGTCCGTAGTAACCTCAGGTTCACATTCCGCTACCTTAGGAGGAGAAGAAGAGGTAGAAGGAATCGAGGGTCCATTGTATGATACCCCACTTCGGGTGGTGATCGCTTTGACATCGCCCCTCGGGTTAGCGATCGTGTTGCTCGGTAATGTACCCGGGCCCGAGGGTCGATCATTTAAAGACTTCTGAAGCTCAGAGATCTTGCCGATCAATAACCGATTCGTTTCCTCTTGTGCTTTCATGAATTGTTTTAGCACTTCTTCGGAGGAAGACGAGGGTTGAACAACGTTTTGATTTTGAACAGGAGGATTTTGAACACGGTTGTTTTGAAAATTCCCTTGATTTTGATTGTTGTTACCCTGAAAATTGCTTCTCTGATTGAAATTACCCTGATTGTAATTCCCTTGATTCTGGTTTCTTTGAAAATTTCCTTGAAAACCTTGGTTTTGATTGCCATTTTGAAAATTGTTTTGATTAAACTGGCCTTGATTTTGGTTCGGGTTTTGGAAATTTGAGTTTTGACCTTGGTTAAAATTCTGATTCGTGTTACGGTTTTGATTTTGGTTAAAACCGGGAGGTCCGAGAAAATTGTTGGAACGATAGCTTAAGAGATTTCGGTCCCCTTGCGGTTGGTAAGAATTACCTCCCATATTGTAGGAACCGTGAGCAGCATATACGTTCTCTGGAGGAAAGTCAGCAGTAGCTGGACACTCGGAATACAGATGAGGGCCCCCACAAGTTTCACAACTTCGGGCCACGGCTTTCACTTGTTGATTTTGAGCCTGATTTTGCATCGATTGGCTTATTCTCAACACAGCCGTAGAAATATCATCCATCTTTTTGGTAAGAGCTATTATTTCAGGAGATGATGATGAGGGAGTAACTGAATGACATGACTCATCCCTCTCCGCAGAGGAATCCCAAAAGTTATGATGGGCAGTCATGTTCTCGATTAGGTCATAGCACTCCTCGGGACGCCTTTTCATAAAGGTCCCACCAGCAGCAGCATTGAGAATGTCTCGGTGCCTCAATGTCAGACCATTATAGAAGGTATCTATGATGGTAACTTGCAACATATTGTGGTTAGGGCACCGATCAATGGCTAGCTTATAACGTTCCCAAGCCTCAAAAAGAGACTCATCGGGACATTGCCGGAAGTTGCTGATATCATTTCGTAACTTGGTAACCATGGATGGTGGAAAATATTTTGCTAAAAACTTGGTTACCATTTCATCAAAGGTACGAATAGAATTTCTTGGAAGTCGGTCAAACCATGCAGTGGCATGATGAGTGAGAGAATAGGGGAAGAGGTACAGCCGAAGGGCATCATCCATGACACCATGCTGTTTCATGCTTTGGGTGACCGTGAGATATTTGTCAAGATGCTTATTGGCATCGTCACCCGGTAATCCGTGAAATTGACACGAATTCTGGACTTGTTGGATCATGTGGTGCTTGAGGCCAAAGTCCGCAGCCTCAATAGTGAGTGGTGCAATAGGCCCACCCCGCCCTTGCATGGTAGGCTGGCACAGTTCCTCCATCGTTCGGAGATCGGGAACTGGCTCATCCCTGGGAGGGTCAGGGGGTGGTAAAGGTGGTGGTGGCCCAGCGGCCATTTCGGTCTTTGGTTCTTGTGTGTCAGAACGTAGCTCGTGTACGTTTTTCTGATGTTTACGTTTTGTTTGTGACCGAGTGCGCATGCACTAAAAACAATTTTTCAAAACAAGATCGAGGCAAAACCACAGTGAACTTAAACCAGCAATCACAAGTGAATGGCTTCTTTAAAAAAGGTACACCACTCACAAGGATATAAAGGCAAGTTTTAATCTTAAGTTTGGGAACTTATTATAGGTTTATTAATTAATTTTTTTTTTGAAAAACTGCTTTAGGCTTATGGGTGTGTGTGCAGAAAACTTGGGAAATATTTTTGGAACTGATTCGTTAACCGAAATCGTCCCTTTAAGATTACTCGCAGGCTGGCGGGAGGAAGTAAATAGGTTTCCTCTTCAGTTCGCAATTTAATGTCAGAACTTACCTTAAACCAACTGTTTCAGGTTGTAATCTTAAAGAACACGAAGTAATTTAACTTCACAGTTTGTTTTTGATTGTTTTTAATTTTTTTGGTGTTTTTCAACACTTCAGGAGAAGTGTTAATGAACGTTTTTCTGATATGATTGAATTTTTACAAAAAATTTTTACAAATTTGTGTGAAATTTGTACAGGGAGGGTTTTGAAAACCACTTAACTTAAAACGATTTTATAAAACACGCAACAACCTCCCCGGCAACGGCGCCAAATTTTGATTGAGCCCGAACCGTCAGATAATTATTGACCATGGTCAACAAGTCAAAGACAGCCTAGAATCAATACTCCGGTGATAGTATAGTGTTTTCCCGGGTCGTTAAAGTCCCAGCGAGATTGAAATGGTGTCGTTTGAAATCGTTTTTGAGAAAGTGGCACTGAGGACAGTAGCCAGATGATGTGGAGTTGAAATTGCTACTGTTATTTTGGTATTTGTACACAGGTATAATATTCACAAAAATCAGATAACAGATATATGCACGTATTCATAATTCAGGTTTACGCAATCGGGCTGAAAAAGTGGGTTTTTGGTATTTAACAAACTACAGGGGGTGCTTTTGACACTTTTTAAAACTTAAAATTAAAAATGAAAATGAAATTATGAAAATGATTAAAATACTATTTAAATATTATTTAATTAATTAAACTATTTAAAATCTAAATTAAAATCTAATTTAAATAAACTAAAAATTATAACTATTACAAATTAAACTAAAAAGTTGCAAAAATATTTTCTAAACCTAAATTAGAACTTGAAGAAAGTATAAAAAATAAAAATAAATGTTTTTGTCTTTTTGTGAGTTTTTTATAAATTGAAAACTATTTAACTTAATTAATCTAATTAAACTACTTTTAATTAATATTAATATTAAATTAACTTAGAAAATTACAAGAAAATTTATAAAATTACTTAACCATCACTGGAATCCTAAAAAATTATAAAAACTCGAAAAATTATGTTTTAAGATTAAACAACTAATTATTTACCTTTTAATTAACTTAAGTCTATTTTAAATAAATAAAATGAGAAAAATAGAAAATGAACAGTAGAATCTCAAAATATATTTTCTAAAAACTTATTATACTATATTAGAACTAGGAAAATTATAAAAACTAAGTTTAACTTTATAAAAACTAAATAAGCTATTTAATACTCAATATTAATTAATAATAAAGAAAACTGAGATTAAATCTAATTAGCACTAAATGACAAAATAAAAATCTGAAAAAATTATCAAAATTACTTTACTATATGAGGTATTTAATAAAAATATAAAAACACTAGTGACTTAATGAAAATCTAAAAATGAAAATTAAAATTAACTTGAATTAAATAGAAACTATCACTTATTTTAACTTTGGATTTTTTTTTTGATTTTTCTTTTACAGAACTATTTTATAACTTAAAATAACACACTTTTGTGAAAACACTTCCCAAGATAGCTTATAAATAAGCTATAAGAACCCCCTTGGCTTACACAGTTGACTTATGTTGACTGTGTGGTCAATTGTGGTCAAATGGCTTAAGGTGGGGTCCACAATGGTAAAAATGATTACAAATAAGCTCTACAAACTTAAATAAGCAAGAAACAATAAGCAAGGAGCATAATTAAGCTGTATAAAGAGAAATAAGCACTTATGCAGTTTCACAAACAACTCAGACTTGGGACAGACTTTGTGGCAACTTATTGTGGGGTCCACTGGGTACCAGGTCAAACAAAGGGTCAATCCCTAATCCCTGGTAGGAGGGGGGTTGGGAAAAACTAATTAGAAGATCTGGGGTCTACTGAGATGATCACAAATCACCACCAAAGTGGTGGTGATAGACTGGGTCTGAGTGAGCAGGGCACACTTCTTGCCCTGCAACTCTCTTTGAGGGTCTGTGGGACCCACTTAGACTTCCACACAAATTAAGCAAAAATTAGGGGTCAAAGACCAGCTGGTGGACTCTTATCACAACAAATTTCAACTCTTAATTTCCACTACACAACTCTCTATTAATCTTGGAATTTTGAGGAAAATCTGAGATGAACAATTTTTGACTTTTGATGAAACTTGTTACTTTGACTATTTTGGATTTCCAACACTTAGTACTGATTCAAATAGTTGTATTAAGCTATAATTTTACAACTTTAAGCTAAAATAACTATTTATGAATAGAAATGGTGAGGTTATGGACCTAGATGACCACCACAGTTGACTGTGGTGGTGGAAACCTTTTGATTTTGACTTTTAAGGTTAAAGAGACCAGGTATTGGGTTTCACAGACCTAGGTATGACATATACTGAGTGTCTAAATGGTTTATGTTAAGCAACAAGTACCACAGCTCAATGCTTTAGCCAAATCCAAACACTACCTTAAATGACTACTTATACTAGAAATTATGCAATCAATTACCAATCACCAATTTACTGATTCAACTAATTATATTAACTAAAATTAAAGCTAAATTAACAATCTAATACAAACAAAACTACTTCCTACTCAGATTCAAAAGTTTATGCAAATTTAGAAATATGAATAGACCAAGTTACCACATTTCTCACTCCAGCATGAAAAGGAGTATCTCACTATGCTAGCCTATCTTTAGATAGGCAAAACCAGCTCCAAGATTGATTACCACTTCCTTCTTCAACCTGAAAAACAACAATCAAGCACACAGTTGACTATGGTTGACCACTTTTAGATTTTTGATTTTCTTCTAATATAACTGAGTTTTAAATGTCTCTAAAGCTTCAACAAGCTTCTTGGAACCTACATGACCTATTTTCAGTCCATGATTACCAATACAAGTAATGCAGAAACTCAAATGGAAACTCAGAATGCAAAAACACAATGCAGAATTGAACCTTGATTTTTTTATAACTTCAAAAGACTTTTAATACATTAATAAAGATGTTACAATACTTGAATTGAAAAGAGTTACACTAATTTGCTAGAAAATTTAAATTCGACACACTTAAAACTAAAAAAAACTGCTGAGTCTTCATCTTGCAATCTCTTCCTTTTATAGCTGAATATTAGGGTTCCCATCTGTCCTCTGATCAAATCCCACCACTCTCTTTGTCTTTTGGTCCACTAATAAAGCGCCACGTATTTTGGCGCCAAAATACGTTTCTTCAAATTGCTTCTGATAACGTGCATTGGGGAAGGGGCATTTATTGTGGGTGGCTTGGGTAGGTGTAGGGAGGTGGGGGTGTGATGATTAAGCTGCAAGTTGGGGTGGTGGAGCTGCAAAACCATGGCGGTTTGGTGGTATTGAGGTGAGGAGGGAAACTGGGGGAGAAGGGTAGTTTGGTTTGTGTTTGACTGGTATTGACCAGTCAAACTTTGACCCGATTTATATTAGTGGTGGACTTGGGCTAAGTGGTGGACTTGTGGAATCTTGGGCCCAAAATGGATTAAGGTTTAAGTATTGGATTGGATTAGTTTTAGGTGTAGTTTAGTTTGGATCCGGTTTGGTTTATTACACAAGGACTATTTTTGTAACTTTGGGAAAGTTGAGGGTGTGAACTTGGCATCTTTTTAATTTGTTTTCAAGGGTGTATAATGCCATATCATGAATAGTACAAGGTTCTTTGGTGATTTTTTCAATTTATTTTTCACCAGGGACTGAAACCGTCAAACTTTCAAACTTCAGGGACCATTTGTGTAATTTTCACCAAACTTTCCACCAAGGACTAATCCTGTCATAAAAGGTTAGTGCAAGGACAAAATTTGTTTTTCTCAAAGTTTTTCATATCCCAGGGACCATTTTTGACAATTTTCAAAGTTCAGGGACTAAACTTGACATTTTGTGAAACTTTTCACCAAAGGACTTATTATGTAACTTTTTGATTTATAAGGACCTTTGGTGACTTTTTCAAGTTTTTAGAAGGACCAGGGACTAGATTTGACAACTTTTGAAAGTTGGGGGACTGAAACTGCCAATTATGTAAACTTTGTGCGTTTTTCATCTGTTTTTGGTATTTTTGCATTTGAGACATGTAAAACACTTTCCTGGGATATTTTCACTATTTTGATTCATTATTGAGTGTTTTTGGATGTTTTGGCAGTTCAGAAATGGTAAAAATGATGAGTATTTACACACTCATCACATACTCTAAGCCAGTATTAATCATGTTAAATTCCTGCATGTTTGCCATTAACATCACATCTGCAGTATCGATTTCCAAATCTGCAGTATTCAATTCCAAATCAGCATATTCATCATCAGATGTAATATCTCCCATGACACTTTGCAAAACCTCATTGAGATTACTCCCTTCAACTTCCATTTGACTAAGTGTGGCATTGTATTCAACATTATCGTCAAAGACTGGAGTTGAATCATAATCCAGAGCTTCCTCATCTGCAATATTTTCTGTATATGCCAAGAATGCCATGCTTGGTTCGATAAGATCTTCTTCATCATCAGTATCTTTCATTGTGTTTAAGCATTCAGAAGTTGAAGTTATATCGCCATTGCCTTTCTTAGAAGATACTTGACTAAGCTTCACTAGATTTTGCAGAAGAGATTGCACATTATTATGTAGTGTTGCAGGATGGTACTGTGGAATGAAGAAAGGCTCAGGTGCATTCGGAGGATTGAAGAAGAGACCATTTGGGGTGTAAATTAAGGATCCATGGTCAACAGCTGGAGATGGTGAAGCAGGGAGAATGGTCTTCAGAGGATTCATGCTTAAACAGGATTCAAGAATTTGCTTCATTCTGAAGTGATGAAGTTCTTCTGTACGATGCATAGCTTCAAGATATTTCCACATTTCATAGGCACTTGCTTGAAAGTCCATATTCATGTAAATTGAGTTGGGAAGTGCTAGTGTCATGAACCATGCAGCTTGTTGGTCAGCATCGTACTGAGCAAGTTCAGTAGCATTCAAATCTTCATCCATTTGAAGTCTGATAATCCCTGTTGAGTCAGCAAGAGATATCATTTTGTATGGACCATCTTGAATGGATTTAAGCATGAGATCTGCAGCAGGACGATCTGTGAGCCATAGTAGAAATCTCCGTTTCCAAACAGTATATGTTCCTGGTAGCAACATTGGAGGCCGTGATTCATCACCAAAGAGCAGCACATGATCAATGAGGGAGCTGTGACTTTGTTGTTGATGATACCGTTGCTGATAAGAATATTGGTGAGGAAGGTAGTTGGAAGAAGGTGATTGAGACGTTGTAGATGACATTGCTCTCCCCCTTGATTGTTGCGACGTAATCAAAAAAATCAAGCAAAATGTCACACGCAAGGTCGAAATAGTGAATTCAGATTTTCCCTCCAAAAATTATTTGAAAAAATTTTCTCTCCCAAAATTTGAAAATCACTATGAAATTCAATTATAAGGTTGCAAGAAAAATTTGAGTTTCAAAAATTTTGCCGCCAAATTTCACCGAAAAAATTTGAATTTTGGCCTAAAATTTGAATTTTTGGCCAAAATTTTCAATGTTATACCAAAATTTAAATTTCGCGTAAAAATTGAACATTTAGTCTGCTGTAGAAAATAAATTTTACTCAAAATTTCCCTCCAAAATTGAACGTTATACCAATTTTTTTTTATTTTTTATTTTTATTTTTTTTTATTTTTTTTAAATCAAGAAGAGAAAGATAAGAAGGAAAAAACTTTGTAAAGATGAGATGATGTGATTATGTTAGATTTGGATCTTTTAAGGATAAATAAAGGTTTAAATTTTAATTTGATTTGAAAACTTGAAAAGAGTTTGTGTTCTAACTCGATAAGTGTGGATTCTAACTCGGTATGTCATGAAAGTTGTCCAAACTCGGTATATCTTGAGTAAAATCCAAACTCGGAAGTTCTTGAAATGTTTCAAACTCGGTAGTACTTTTAAGTTTCAAACTCGGTAACTTATGTTGTTTTAATCTTCAAACTCGGTATGTTCATGGAGTTCCTAACTCGGTAGAGAGACTTGAGTTGGGCAGAGTTTCCCCTTAGTTAAAGTCACAACAAGCCTAACTCGATAAACGATTAGGAAAAGAAGGCTAACTCGCCAAAGTATCTCAAACTCGATATGACTTGTGATGCTAACTCGAGAGAGAAAAACCCAAACTCGGTAAGTTTTGAGAAAACCTAACTCGATAGAGATTAAAAAATCCCTAACTCGATAGACAGAAGTCCAAACTCGGTATGTTTTATATCCAAAACTGAAAATCCTAACTCGGTATAGAATCCAAACTCGATAGAAATTAAAATCCTAACTCAATATTAAATCCTAACTCGATAGAAACTCCCCAAACTCGATAGAAATTAAAATCCTAACTCGATATTGAATCCTAACTCGATAGAAACTCCCCAAACTCGATAGAAATTAAAATCCTAACTCGATATTAAATCCTAACTCGATAGAAACTCCCCAAACTCGATAGAACTTAAAATCCTAACTCGATATTGAATCCTAACTCGATAGAAATAGGAAAAACTCTAATTCGATGAACAGTAACCGTTTTGACACAAAATCACTTTTAAAAACTAGTTTTTCTACCAAATCAAACCTAAATCAACCTATATTATCCCTTGGCGAATGATACCACTTGTTAGGTCATGATTTTATAACATAATCACTAAGATAGATCTAGAGAGAGAAAGAGAGTAGAGAGAGAGTGGAAGGAACCCTTTAGAATGAAAATGAAAGAGATGAAATCACTAGAGAACCAACCAACCTCAAAATGAGGTTATACATAGCTATTTATAGGTAAGGATTAGGGCTTCTCTAAACTTAGACAATATGACATACTTAGCCCTTAGACTTTATCCAAACCTATAAACCAAGCATAAAACTTACAAAACACATAAAATAACTAATGTTTTAACTAAATAATGCAACCTATACCAAAACTCAATGACCGACACTTGAAATAATAAAGTCTATTCCCAACAGTACGGTTGAACATAACAGTATGAATCATGATCAAGAATGCACTTCAACTGCTTTAATAATTAAGAATATGCAAAACGAAGTTGATCGATGTAACAGGCTCAACTATGAACTAAAAGCAAAAAATGTGTCATTAACAAGGGACATTGAGTACTATAAAATACAACTTTCAAATCTTGAAAACAATGTCAAACGTGGAAAAAGTTTTGAAGTGGCATTTCAAGAATATTTCAGTAAAAAACAAGATCTTCAACACAAAATGCGTGAATTAATTAAGTCGAACGGAAAATTGGTTTCAAAACTCAAAAATGAAAATGTGAACTCAAACAACAAGTTGAACAACTTCAAAGGGAGCTTTCAAAAACACAAACAGATTTGTCAACTTGCAAAAAGAAATTTTATGAACATAAAGTGAGCAAAAGGAAAAGGGAAGACTCGTATCTTAACGACATTGTTGATTTAGAAGCTAAATTGAAAGTTTTTGAAAAAACTGCTTGTGATAAATCGTTGATTGTTGAGTCTGAAAACTTAAGAGCGGAAAATGGGATGTTGAGACACGAAAATGAGAAAATTTTAAAAGAGTCAAGTGACATCCAAGAGAAACTTAAACGTCAAATATTTTCTCTTGAGCAAAATTTTCAAAGATGTCAAGCACAAAGCATTAACTTTGAGCTAGCTTTACAACATAATCTTGAAAAGCAGTCTTTTGAAAACCCCTGGATGTTAAAGCTTGAACATGTTTAAGATGAAAACGTGTCAATGTAATGTCAAATTTCAAAATACGAAAAAGAGATTGAGCGTTTGAAATAGATTTACAAAAACCTGTTTGATTCAATCAAACGTTCACGAGTTCAGACAAAAAACTCAAACTTGAAACAAAAAGAGACTGAAGATTTGAAGTCTCAATTGAATGAATTTGCAGATAAAAAGTTTGAAAATGTTTTGCAAAAGATTGAATCAATGAAAAAGAAAAATGTTGATTTTCAAATCACAAAAGTTTCCTTCCCAAAACCCCTGTTCGATTCTAATACTGCAGATTTTGAAAAGGAAACGGGGGCGAAAATGTATCTTTTTGAAAATGAAACTCATGTGCTTGAAACGAAAGTGGTTGAGCTTGAAACGCTTTTAGCTCAACAAACAAACGATTTTGAAGATGCCAAACCCGACTTTTTCAACAAAGTAACCAAATTTGAAAATTATTTTGAAAGACTTGAAAAAGAAAATGTTGAGTTCGAATGGAAATTGTCTCATAAAACGGATGATTCTAAAGCCGAAAAGGATCAACTTTTGAAACAAATTGCTTCTTTAGAATCAAAATTGGCATCCCAAGATCATCTTTCTCTTTAAAATGAATAAAATGATTTGAGAGTTTCATACAATGCTTTAAAAGTGAAGTTTGATACTCTTAACCGATCAAAGGGTAAAGCTTCAATTTCAAATGTTTCAACACCAGAAGTGAGTGTTTCGAAGAAGGTTTACATGGGTGAATCTTCAAAACCATTTTCTAAAAGGGTTTCTCAGTTTACAACCTATTCTTTGCAAAAAGGAAGGAAGTTTTCAAAGAGATCAAGTTTTTCTGAAACATTTACTTCTAAAAGGTTTTCATATCCAAATGCTTCAAAAGAAAATAATCATGTTTTTCAAACTCCACATTCTCGTTTTACACCGGTAAAGTAAGTGTGGAAACCAAAGCAAAGTCGTTCAAAACCTTTCAAATATTCAATATCAGAATTGCTTTCGCTACAACATAAGAACGACTCTTCTTTGAACATTCCAAATACCGGAAGGTTTCCATTTATCACAAAAATAAATCTTCAAAGATAACCCATGAGGTTCAACTCTAGATGGAAATCTTGTTCTTTAGACTTTAAAACTCCAAGAGAAACACCGGGTTTCTCAAACAATTTTCAACTAAAAATGAGTTTTAAATCTCCATTGATTCCACGAGTATTATTTCAAAATGAAACACCGGTTTTCAGTCCTCGTTGGAATTCAACATCTTTAAATCAGATTGACACAACTTACAAATGGTTTTAAAAAATTGGTAAACCCGTTGGCGCCGTGCTTAAATGGGTTTCCAAGGTTGTTGTCTAATCTATCATTTCCTAATGGCTTGTAACTATTTCAGCTTACAACATGGGCTAAAACATTACGACTTGTGCACACATTTCAGTGTACAACTCGGGTTTCAAAGAAAGGAAAGTGCCTTGCTAAACCATTCTTTAAAACCAAATGTGCACTTATCCTTAAAAACAAGAAGAAGTTCTCATGCAAAGCTTATCTAAAACTTCTTAATATTGAGCAAAATTTATTCAAAATTTTTCAAAAGGTTTTTCAAAACTTTTCAAAATTTTGCTCAAGATTTTTTCAAATCAGTACTCCCTAATTCGCTCCAAAGTTTTAAAATGTCAAAACATATGCTCGTTTTGAGGGGGAATAGTTCAGTGTATAAAGTTTTAGTTACCTTGAAGCAAAATTTTTTCAAGAATTTTTCAAACTGAAATTTCTAAATCTTTCAGAATTTTGCTTCAAGAAGACTCCTTCCCTCAAACTTCAAAAAGTTTAAAATTCTCAAAACATATGCGAGTTTTGAGGTGGAGTATTTACATAAATAAATGTTTCGTCAAAATCATGCTTAATTGCTTGTGCACATATAGCAGTGTACAACCCGTTCTTTGAAATTAAAGGACCCTGAGGTACGCGTCAGTGCCTCAATCCTAATATAAGGAGCGAAAGCTTCTTACTTTTGAGTAGAATTAATCAAATTTTTTAAGTTTTTCATAAATTCTACTCAAAAGGACAAGTATTCCCTCTTGTAATCAAAACCTCAAAAAGTTATTTCACTTATTGAGGGGGGTAGTATTTGAAATGATCTTTGTTCAAAATGATAAGTTCTTGGTGAATCTCCCCATAAGACTCAAAAAGCATATATTAATCAAAAGTTCATCAAAAACAACATCTTATATGCTATTTTTGAGGGGGAGAAAAGTAAAAGTGATTAAAATATGGATGACAATGGACGCTTTAAGATTGAATCTCGTGCGAGCTCGACTCAGAATTGACCCAGGAATTGACGAAACGCAAAAGTTAATAATCGAAGTGACTTATCCTCGACGGGTAATAACATCAAGTTAGTTACTAGAGCTAGTTGTCACCTAAAAGCTGACAATGGAACTCTTTAACTAGCCACGTAAGCGTGCCTTGAAAAGGATTTGTCTTAGTAGAAATGTACCGTTTCGAGAAACTTTCTGTGGACTCGACCAGGCCGGCTAATAACTTCAAGCTAATCTAACTAGTGATGTAAGCTTGTCTCGAATCGGTCTTGTTCACTGAAAGTGGATCAATTCAAAAGTGCTTGCTCCTCCCGCATGTGCAAATTTATTAAATACACATGAGCACATGTGAAGGGGGAGTCCTTCAAAAGAAAACACAAAACTCTCAAAGTGTTAAAGAAAATATTTGATTATCACAAACACTTTGAGAGATTTTCAAAAAATGATTTCATGGCAATTATGTGATAGTCATGGTGTTTAAGGTGACTCAGGTTAGGAAAAACCGTCTTATGATCCGCTAGAGCCGGAGGGATCTACCCAAGGGCATCACCAATAGTTAGAATTAGAAGTCCTTAGGTATGATATGAAAAAAGGAGTAAAGAATGAAAGGAGAAAGAATGGGTTGAAGAATTAAAAATAAAAGTAAAGAAAAGGGTGAAAAGTAATAGCCCTCCATATGTTCAGCCTTAGGGCAGACACCGGGTTCAATTCATAGCGACACCGGCATTGAAGATAAAGACGTCATTGACCCAGTGACGCAATGCACTAAACCTTAAAAGAGCTTGTTTCATTCTCACGGGGAACTGGGGTAATCTATCAACTTGTCTCTTAGAGATGGTTGATATTGAAGCAGGAGACCCCTCCCTAGTAACCGCATAGGAACCCTAAGTGTGCACTTATCGAGGCTAGAGCCATGAGACACATCAAAGATCTCTTAGGAACACTTAGTATTTCTACAACTGGTGTTCTACATCAATGGACACCAGCTGTAAATTATCGAGTCCTTCGCAGATCCTAGCAATCTGTCGAGAACGTTTATGAGACGATATACTTATGTATTTCTCAATGATTGAACAGAAACTCCTGCCAGGTTCAACATCAAACAGCCCTGACAGCAGGTCACTTCGGTAACTCCTTGTGGGTTATGCTTAGTGTTCGCGGTGGTTCCAAAATGGTCTACAGTCATGGAGTGATCCCTAGCGACTCGCCCATTCGTTGTGCTACTTAGTAGTTCTCGTAAGCTCCCTCGGGAGTATCCAAAATGGGAACGGACTTGGTAAGGGTTAGAAGGAGTCTTCACACTATGTTGTTGACGATCTCTAATTCCTTATCTGTAAGTACCGGGTGTTTATTGCTAACTGTTTACCTGCAGCTACACATCACCTCCACGGCGATAGATTCCGCATGCTTATACATACATCTTGAAGTCAAAGAAAGCTCCCTCAAAGATCTAAGCAACAAAAAGTTCAAAGAAAGTTTCTACGCCAAAAAGAAGAATCTACAAAGTAAAGAGACTAAAGATCAAAGTGAAAGAAAGGGAACTACGTGCATGTGAAAGTCAAAGTCCAAAGATGTATGAGCATGTTGGAATGGTGGACAACCACCGTAGACGCAGAAGTGACGAAAGGCAGATTACACCATCATTTGATCACAACAACAAGAACGAAGAACGAAGATCACAAAGCATGATTGGAACAAAGAATCTAGCAAAGCTATTACACAAAGACTCAAAGTTCAAAACAACAAGCATCAAAGAAGTCAAAAGATCAGTCATTCCTATTGGTGGACCCATAACCCACAGGTCGCAAAAGAGATCTCAATGATCACCCCTTTAGGGGGAGATTGTTGGAAACACAAAAGTGTTGATCATAAATGCAATCAAAGAGAGATCTCAATGATCGTCCCTTAGGGGAGATTGTTGGGAATGCTTGAAGTGACGATCATTATCGAGTCAATGAGTCTGTAATAGGTTGCAATGTTATATTAGTACGTTGAAGTTTTAATATGTTTTATGTTATTAATGTTTACATGTTTTGTTAAAGTCTAAGGGCTAGTTATGTAATATGTAGTAAGTCATGTGAAGCCCTAGACTATAACTATAAATAGACATGTAACCCTCCAAGGAGGGTGTTGGTTCATTTAGAATAAGAAATATCTCTTATTTCCTCCCTAGTTCTCTCTCTCTAACATATTACTTTCTCTCTCTAAACATATCTCATATATGTGAAATAATGTAAAACTTGGGTCCCAACAAATTACAAAACGTAAACTCATTGAACTAAAAATTATGACGTAAACAAGTATTTAGCGATAAATATCTCACTTTACATTGAAATCACTTAAGGTATGAATAAACAAAGTGTTTATTGCATTCTATGATCAAAGAAAATTTTTCTCAATAACTAGACTTTTTATAAAATGTCACAAACATTTTATATCTTTTAAAAAATCATTTTTGGAATTAAAAAAATATGTTTAAATCATTATAAATATATGAATTCAAATTTTTAACCAAAAATGGCTAATATAATCCAGAAAAACCTTCCCCACAAAAGGACAAACAAGTCCAACGTTCTGGAGGGGCGGCCTCCTTAATTCCTTAGGCGGCCCCCTTAATAATTAAAAGGACCGACCCCTAATTAAGGGGACCGGCACACTCCAGAACAATATTTTTCTTGCTTATAAATACTGGTTCATTTCACAGATTTTTCTCACCTTTTGCACCCCAAAACTTTCTAATCTAAATCCCCTCTTTCATTTCTTATAATCCTTTGATCATAAGTACATTAATCCTTGTTTCAAAGTGATCCAAGTATCATCCTTTTAAGTGCAAGAGAAGAATACTTCTATCCACCAAGACAAGAAGTATTACAACTTGTTGTGACCTCCACATCCAAGTTGTTAGAGTAACATTTATTACATATTGTTTTGTTTAAATTGTTGTGAATATTTGGTAGAATATAGATTAGCAAGGTGTGTAGATAGAATAATTTGTGAGTAGATAGTTGTGAAGTAGATTGTTTGGAAGTAGATAGTTGTGAGGAAGATAGTAGTGAAGTAGATTGTAATAGATAGGTGTGAAGAAGTAGTGTTGTAATCAAGTTGTGACTAGGTGTGAAAAAGTTGTGTAGAAGGTGTGACGAAGTTGTGGTGTGATTATTGGTGTGTAAGGTTTTCTCCGCCATAAGGGAGCTTGTTGAGATATCGAAGATAACTCTCGAGTTAGGTGCTCGGGGAGTGTAGTAGGGCAAGAGAGGTGTCCTTGTAGCCGAACCACTATAAATATCTTGTCTCGCGGTTCGATCTTTCCATCTTTTACTTATTTCATTTCTTACATTATTGAAGTCTTAGTATTTAATTGTAGTTCTTTATATTGTGCAAGACTTGAATTCACATAATATCGAATCTAAAATTTTTGAAAGTAAACAAATTATTTCATAACAAATCAAAAAGACGTAAAACTCTTCAACCCCCCCTTCTAGTTTTCCATAGTTATTCCATAATAATGATCATTATTTTTGAATTTTATATGCTTTTGATGTATGATACTTGTTTGGATATGGAGTAGTCATTTATGTTTGGTTTGATAACATGTGATACACGATATAGTGTTTGGATGATTTTGTTAAGGCTTGTGAATAGGCATACTTGTGAACTCCATGTTATGTTTGATTGGATCTTGTTTGCCTCTTAATTGATTATCACAATTAACATAAGCCGAAAGGGTTAGTTGTAATGAGTAATTTTGAATCGTCTGTCTATAATGATTCAATACCATGCTTAAGACCTAATCTTATGTTGACTGACCGGATTCAAAGGAATTCCTATGTAAGTGTGTTTGATATGAACCATTCTTAATGCACTAGTGATAATGTAGTCTAAAGGTCGAACGTACTCTATGTTGTTATTAGGAGATATGCTTGTTGCGTTAATTACCCGTTAATTGAGACATGCATGATTTTGTTTATAAAGCCTTGCACTATCTTTATTTATTATGTTATTTGGATCAAATATAAATAAACACATCTTTTATGAACACATTTGGCTAGTTGATGAGTGAAAATCTAATTGGCCATTGCATGTCATTAAACTTTATGTGTTATGGAGTAGTCATTTTGATGTGTGGGATTGCGCCTACGCAAAAGGTTTACCTCTCGAGAGATCTCGATAAGCTTGCAATCCCCACCAGGCAGTGTACATGACCGATGTAGTATAGTGTAGTGGCAAGTATCGGGGGATTGATCGTTCTACTTGGGGAATAGTGTTCGTTAGGATCAAAACTTAATTAAACTAGGTCTAGAGGTGAAGGATGATTCTTTTTTTATTTTTATATTTTATGAAAAGCAAGTAAAAATCTCGGGTATTGGAAGAGTGGGCGGAATTAGTTGCTAGTCAACTAACCCAAATAACTACAAATGCAATAAAAATTAAACAACAAGAAAATAAATATGAGAAAAACCTTAGAATGATAGAAACGTGTTTACTTAGATTTCACTACTCCCTAGCTATCTTTCATTAATTAACTAGTTTGTTACAATTGCGTGGATGACGGATTATATTCCTTAATACCATTCGTGGGGCCGTGTACGATCTTCGCCAACTCTATAAGCTTCTACCTCTTCCAATGTCGAGCCGACAACTAGCTCCTAACATGGCATCCTTTGTAGTCACTTATGCATTAAATACAACCATTAAAATCGTAGTACACATCCACTTCATGTTTCTTAAAAAGTTCAAGCAATTTACCAATTGGAGATTAGCCAGTTTTCTTAAGCCTAACATCGAAATCATTCATCCAATAACAATTAATAACAAACAATCAATCAATAATCAATAGCTAGGTTTCATTACATCTAAGCAAACACAAACAAACCTAGCCTAGGATGTTAATGTAAAAACAAGCATAAGATAGAATCAAACAACACATAGACATATTGAATGATTATTGGAAGACTTATCTTTAAACAAACATGGATGAAAGAAGGGTTTGAAACCCTTACAAGAAGGTGAAAATTCGACCTAGGGTTTATGGTAAAGTTCCTCCAAAAGTTATCTCCCTAATGAATGAAAATTAGAAAACTATAAATAGAGATTACAATCTGATGGCGTCACGTTATACATGTGACGCCGTCAACTAGCCACTAATACTTTCCTCGGATTGCCTAAATCCAGATCTGACGCCGTCACTTTATAAACTTCTTTGGTCGTCTCCTTGTAATTTGCACGTGACGGCCTAGGCGTCACAAAGGGTGACGCCGTCACTCTTTAAACCCAAAAATCTTTCTGGCGCGTCTCGTGTAAACTTCATATCCACCTCTTTGCCAACACATGACGCCGTCACCTGTAGAGCGTGACGCAGTCAGGTACTGTTTCCAGCTTGATTTTGGAGACTTTGTCGTTTTCTTCACTTTTCGCTCGAAAAACGTCCAAAATGCTTCCTTTTCCAGATTTCTATTCCAAAATACCTAAAATGACAAAAGGAATGATTTGTGGCAATATTTGATCAAATAATCACGACTTAGGGCTTAAATGACCCCTTAAAACCATAAAACTTATCGCCTCATCAAATACCCTTACACTTGAGATTTGCTTGTCCTCAACCAAATGCGCTTTTATTCTAATCAAAATACAAGCTACGGGTCATTTAACACTAATATAAAAGCAATTACAACAAATGATCGTTCCACTTCAACCAAAACAAGCACGGAAATTATACACTAACTCCTCACAAATAGTTTTTGGATACTCACATCTCTCGGGTGTAATAAAAGTGTATAGCACAAATGAAAATGAAAAATATCTCTCACTACCTATCATAGCTCATAGATTACCATAGGCTTGGGAAAGGATCAATCCTCCACCACTTGGCGTAAGCACCTAGGATAAACTATAAAAGAGGTCTTTTAAAGGGTTGTAACGTGAGGTGTAGGGATATGAAAAACACGGTTTTGTTGGATAAAGGCAATCTTTACTGGTGGCGAGTTAATCATCTTGGTCAATTACATGTACAATGTGGCGTTGCTAAGCCAAGACTCGACTCGACTTAAGCTAATGAAAACTACAAAAACATAAAATAAACATAAAAGGAAACGGGATGGTAGTCCGTATGTTTCTCTCTTTCTCTTTTTCTATTTTATTTATTTATTTATTTATTTTTGTGCATACACTCTCGCCCTACCATCTAAAATAATACATCGTAGGGAATTTGCATTCCCCTTACACTTGAATTTTTACATACTTACAACTAACTATTCTAATGACTCGAATTAAGATAATCAAAACACTTGGAGTACTTTTTAAGATATTATTGCACATATGGGGGCAATAATTGACGTCTTCCCCGATACACCATAACAATAGTACTTTACCCTTTAGTCTCAATCGTCCCAAAACAATATGTACTAGATATGACTCGACTTAGCAACCATGTAATCAAATAGACAATTAACTAAGGGTTTAAACATGTAACAATAATGCACTGAAGATGAGTGCATACAAGGAAGGCTAAGGCGATTTAGGTGTTCATTTGGGGGTGGATTGTAAACAAATTCTTCCTTTAAGTAAAATGCTTAAAGTTAGAAACGAAAAAGATAATCTCGGAGAGATGTACCAGGGGTATCGTGTACTAAAAATGAGTACATCGCAAAGGTGTGGGAAATTAATTGACTTTACTAGTCAAGTGTACTGACTTCATTGGTCAAGTAATTATGATACGGGTTTAACACAAGCGTTATCCTAATGCCTCTTATCATGTAGTAAATCCTACTACACGAATGTAGTCTCACATGTGGTCTCCGGATGCATCAATATCACAAGTTCTAGAATCTAAGTACTACCGGTACACTCATAAGCATATTTTCCTAACAAATCTAGGGGCGAACCTCGCATATTTGGGGTGGAAAATTTTTGAATGGTACGGTTTTTTTGTGATAGTCATACAACTCCTATCCATGAGAAGCTTATTAAGACTAAAGCTTCACTCCTATATGTTGTAAGAAAATTTCAATTTGGCGTTAAAATTACCCTAACAAGTGTTTCTCTTAGTTTTTTTTACACACCTACTAATAAACAAACAAAAAATTAAGTGTAATTGCATTCTCTAATGTATCATCATTTACCCTCCCCTTACACTTAGGCTGAACATTGTCCCAATGTTCAATTAAAAGGATGTAAAAGTAAAGAAGGTAAAAGTATGAAACAAATACTCCCCTGATTCGTTCGGTGTGGATAATGTGTTAACATGGTTAGATCCTCCTCCAAGAAAATGAACGTTGAAAGCTTCCCTCCAGAAATATAAATCATCTTCTTGTCCAATATAACCTGTTAAACCTGAAAAAAACAATCATAGCAAACCTCGTGTAAAATCGGCGGCAAACTCTATGCATAATAAAATTCCAGAAAGCGAATAAAGATATAATGCTTGTGGAATGAATATTTGCAGATTTCCTGGAGTTTATAAAACTAAAGATTTAACAAAAACTTTTCGATTCCGGCAGAAAAACAAAACTTGTAAAATTTTCAGAATTTTACACATGACGCCATCAGGTTATAATCATGACGCCATTTGAAGTGACCTGTAGAAATTTCATGTTACGTTTCCAGAAAATTTTTGGAATAACTTACGCCTTAATTCCTGGAAATCCTGCAAAATATCATTATGACTCGATAAAAGCATTTGACTCAAACCAATACTAATATGCGTATTCATTTAATATTGTTGTGATTCATGTTCAATCTCGTTCTTTGAAACAAATTTGGATTTCCCTTACACTTATATTTAGCAAAATACCTTTATATGTAATCAAGACGAAGTTAAAAACAAAATAAAGCATTTTCACAATTTACCTTAAAACATGAGCCACGAACAATAAAAATAAAAAATGCATACGAAAACAAATAAAATCAAATAAATAAACAATCAAACAAATAAAGCTTGGGTTGCCTCCCAAGAAGCGCTTTTCTTTATTTACGAGTCTTGTAGCTAGACTCAAAGTCATGCTCTATCCTTAGGGTCGAACTTAGTGTGTAGATTCCTATCGGTTCTCTTAGTTCGGTATGACTTTTCAAACTTCTCTCCATCTATATCATATATAATCATCTTCATATGCCATGATTTGTCACCTTCCTTAGTTGGCTTGTCCCAATTCCTTTTACATTTATCACCTTCCTTTTTCCATTTGTTCATCCTTAAGTTGATAGGAATCACTCCTAGGAATTCAATCATTTTCCTAAAGACTAAGGGATCCTCAAAGGGGTTTAATTCCTCATCCCTTGCTATGAGTTTCTCCACCGAATGTGTTTGGTTTATCAAATCCCCCTCTAAATAAAATGGGAGTTGAGGTCCTATGAAGTCTCCATTGATCCAAGGTCCATATCTAGATGGTCTTCTATTCATGTCTACCCAATGAGGTGTTGTTTCATTCTCATTATCGTAGCTATGCTTCTTGACATTGTTGACTGACCAAGTCTCACCTTCTCCTACCGCTATCTTAGATTCCTTACAATCAATCATGGCACTAGCAGTCACTCACAATCCTCTTCCTACTAGCAATGGGCATGTAGTGTCACTAACCATATCATGGACATGAAAATCTGCTAAGATAGTTAATCATCCTACGTGAACTACTCTATCTTTAATCATTCCTACCAGGTGGGCAACACTTCCATCCCCTAGACCAATTATCACTTCCATCTCTTCTAACTTCCATAGCTTAAGTGTGGTGAAAATGGATAAAGGAATCAAGTTGATACTTGATCCTAGATCGGCTAGTGTATCGAAAGCTTCGGAGTTCCCTATCTTACAAGGTAAAACAAATATACCTGGATCATCTAGTTTCTTAGATAGTTTGTTTTGAACGAAAGCGGTCCCATTTTTGCCCAACTTAAGTCTTTCTTCATATTTTTCTAAGAGGGTGTTGTAGTAGGGGGCACAGGCTAAGACATCAATGACAGAGTGCTCAAGGTGAAGTTCCTTAAATTGATCTCCAAGTTCTTGTGTAGGAGGTGTTTCAACTACGCTATTGACCGGTTTAATGTTGGATGCTTTATTCAATTGGTCCTTTTGAAAAATTTGGGTTTGCTTGAAACACGTGCTCATGGCATTGACCAAATAGTATTGTGGACAAGAATTAGGAGACGAAATTGATGATATGGCGTTAACATTTAGTTTCGGGTTCTTGACCGTGTTGCTAGGGAGTGTTCCCATTTCTCGGTCATTAAGGACTTTCAACAATGTGTCAATCTTATTTGTCATCTCACTTTGTTTTTCTTTGAAATCGGCTTCAAACTTTGCTAAATGAGCTTCTTGAGATGCCATAAAGTTAGAAATCAATCGTTCAAAATTATTGGTACTATCATAGTTGTTGGAAGGATTGTTGTTGAATGTATGGTTAGAGGGTGGTCCGTTTGATTGGTAATGATTAGGTGGATTGGAAGAATTATTTTAGGCTGCATTTTGGCTTTGTTTCCACCTTAAGTATGGGTGATTTTTCCAAGAGGGATTGTATGAATCACCATAAGGGTTTTGCTCGGGTTTGAAAGTGTACCACTTGTCTCCCGATCCGTCAGTACACGAAGATGCATAATCCGCAAAAGCTTGTTCGGGGAGTTCCATGCAATCACGAGTGTCGTGGGGACCACTACATAATTCACATGAAGAAGTGATTTTGTTCACTTGGCATGAAGGTTTAGGAGCTTCATAGGATTTCATGAGAAACTTGACTTGGTCTTCAAGTTTCATGATCCTACGGTTGGGAGTGCTTGAATTGTTCGAAGCTAAAGATATTGCCTTGACCATTTTGTTCAAATCACAGGGGTCATTCCAACTTTCATTGTCATAGAGAGCAAGATCTTCTATGAGTTCCCATGATTCTTCCGCACTTTGATCATGTAGCTTGCCGCCGGCCGTTTGGTCAATCGTTTGCCTTTTGGAGAGATTGATATGGTCATAGAAGATTTGGATTTGGGGCCAAAGATCTATGCCATAATGAGGGATTTTTTAGAGTAAGTCCTTGAAATGATTCCATGCTTCATAAAGAGTTTCACCTTGATGTTGTTGGAACATCAAGATGTCATTCCTTAACTTGGTGGTTCTCCTTGGCGGGAAAAATTAAGCAAGGAAACGAGTAGTGAGATCATCCTAAGAGGTGATGGATCCCATGGGTAAATGCTCAAGCCATTGACTAGCTTAGTCACGTAGAGAGAATTAGAAGAGACGCAATCGGGTCATCTCTCGAGTTTCAACAACAAGGTCTATGGAATCTACAATTTTGAGGAAATCCTTGAGATGTTGATTAGGATCTTCGGAACGAAGTCCATGGAATGCACATAAGCTTTGCACCAACCGGATGGTGCCGGATAACAAGGGAGACACATTGGCTCCTTGAGTGAGCTCAATGGTGTTTCGATAGCCTTCGTGGTTAGGACGAGAGTACTGTCCTAATGTGCAAGGTCTAGGAGGTTGGTATGGTTGTGGTTGGTTTTGTTGTGGTGGGTTGGCGGGATCTAAGATATTGCCACCTTCCATCATGGCAGATGGTAATGGTTACGAACAAAGGAACGAAGAAATAAGATAAACTAAAGAAAACCAATAAAATAAAGTAAAAATCTCACTAGAAAGGAATCTAGCAACTAGACCTAATAAAAAGAAATTTAAACCTAAGCAATAACTATTCCCCGGCAACGGCGCAAAAAACTTGATCCGTGGAATTGCGCCTACGCAAAAGGTATTATCTCTTGAGGGATCTCGAGAAGCTTGAATCCCCACCAGGCAGTGTACCTGACCGATGTATTATAGTGTAGTGGCAAGTACCGGGGGATTGATCGTTCTACTTGGGGAATAGTGTTTGTTAGGATCAAAACTTAATTAAACTAGGTATAGAGGTGAGGGATGATTCTTTTTATATTTTTATATTTTATGAAAAGCAAGTAAAAATCTCGGGTATTGGAAGAGTGGGTGGAATTAGTTGCTAGTAAACTAACCTAAATAACTACAAATGCAATAAAAATAAAATAACAAGAAAATAAATATGAGAAAAACCTTATAATGAGAGAAGCGTGTTTTACTTAGATTTCACTACTCTCTAGCTATCTTTCATTAATTGACTAGTTTGTTACAGTTGCGTGGATGACGGGTTATATTCCTTAATACCATTCATGGGGTGTTAGGAATACAAATATTCATATAAAAGACTCGGTCACCTAAATATTGTAATAGAATTAAGTTAGCTCGTAGTTATTCTAGTTTAAGTAACATCGTGGAAGAAGGACAGGTCTTTACTCACTGTATGCCTGATCCACAGCCCGGGTGTGGGCATTTTATCTTTTTTTGTAGGAAACTATAAATACCCCTCTCAACATGTGGAGACGGTTGGTGCTTCTCTCATTCTTAATCTAATATTATATTTTCTCTCATCTCTTTCTCTCTCTAGAAACACCCAACTCACTCTCTCTCTAAAATCTCTTCTTATTCTTCTTTCTTGAATCTTACCAATCACAAAACCATACTAGTTATTATTATGTTTATCCTACAATTGGTATCAAAGCCAGGTTACGTCTTAGGAGTTGGTTTACTCGGTTTTTAGTGTGGTTTTTGTGGCGCTTAGTTTGGTTCGATTGGTGTTTGCTATCATACACTTGCTCACTCAAACTACTTGGTTAGACTTGTTTAGTGATTGGATTAGTCTTGGTTTATATAACTTTCAAGTTTCTCTTTGGGCTGTTGGGGTTATTGGTAGTTTATTTTGGTTAATATTTTTGGCTGCGGTTACGTTTTTTTTCTTGGCTGCGTTTACTTTTCACGAGAATATGACAAAAGCATGAAAGTTACATATGTATCACTTTGAGCTGGTCTAGCAATTTGTGTGTTTGTAATTTCGGGTATAAGAAAAAAACAAAGATAGTGACTGCTTTGTCACTTGTACTTGTGATTACTACTCTTTCTTGGTTGAGTTTAACTATTTTTGAGTTTAACTGCTTTTGTCTTACTGTTGCATTTAACTATTGGTTTTGCTTTCAAGTTCTTGCAGTTACTCCATCTTGGTAGCGTTTAACTTTCTAGCTAGCGTTTAAATATTTCTAGCGTTTAACTGCTTCTAGCGATTAAATGATTTTAGCGATTAAATGAGCTTAACGATTTGAGGGTAGCGTTTATCAACATCAAGTGAATCAGTCCTCTACTCTTCTTCAACAAACAAGTATCAAAAACTTTCAAGATCTCAGGTTGAACAAAAGAAGAACCAATAAAAGATTCACGAGTTTCTTTTTCACACAACCATCATCAATCCATATACAAGATTTTGTTTATATACGAAAATCAAAAGAAAGAACAAAGGAAGATTACTTCACCCTCCTTTTCATTCGATCACAACAAACAAGAAACGACAAGTAAACAAGAAACCATTAAAAAGTAAAAAAAAAGTGTAAAAATTTTTGGTTGTTCAATCCAACTGATCGGTTGGATTTCCAACCGAACGGTTGGATGAATCGGTGAATTTATTTTTTTTAGTTTCTTTTTTATTTTTTTTATTTTATCTTTTATTGTTTTAATTATTAATTATTTAATGTTAGTTAATTTAGTTATGATTAGTTTTAATGGTTTAAGTTAATTTTCATTTATTAAAGGTTTTAATTAAGTTTTACGATTAGTAATTAATGTTTTTATAAGTAGTTAATTAAGTTAATTAATTGACTTTATGTCATTAAGGTTAGGATAATGAAAAGTTTTTATAATTAAGTTTTCTTTTAAGTTTATTTTAAGATTTTATAATATAATAAATATAGTTTAAGTTTAATTGAGTCATTAGTATAAAAGTCATTTTTAATTTTAATTTTAAATTTTAAGTTTAAAAAAAATTGTTTCAGGTTTAAAGAAACCGATCGGTTACAGCCCGTAACCGATCTGGTTGCTTTTGGTGTTTGATCTAACCGATCGGTTAGATTAGAAACCGAACGGTTTCTCGCCTCGGGTTTAATTTTTTGGAATTTTATTTTGTGTTGTTTTTGTGTTTTTATAGCTTTAGCTAGTTAATTTATTAGGTATTGTTTCATTTTAAGTTTATTTTGATTATGACTAACCCTAATGCTAATGATTTGGTTGTTTTGTTGATGGTTATGTTATAATTAGTAATTTGCTTTAGTAAAATGGAGAGTTTAAGTCAAATTTCGGAGTACTTAAGGAATTTGGAGGATATATTCAACGATTCGGGTGATTCTTTGGAGAAATTGGAAAGCATGTTGGAGAAAGCGAAAAAGGATTTGGAAAATGGAGAAATAGTTGGGCAGAACGATGTTTGTTTGCCTAAGGAACTTAAGAAAAGGGTGGTTGTTTTCACAAGAGCTCCTTATAAAAAGTATGAGGCCCCACACATGAGGCATTCTACACCTTGTGCGGTGGAGGGGATCAAAGCTATGGACGCGGAACTTAATATGGAGTATGGGGACAACTATATAACGGAAGATGTTCTAGAAAAGCTTGGTTTTGTTCGTCTTGACTATGAGGATTATGGTAGAAAGAAGGTTAAGGATGTGAAAGTGAATATTCATGGACACATTTTTACGGTTGACTTTGTTGTTCTGGATTTTGGTAGAGAATTTCTTGTGACTACGAAGTGTACGGTGGACTTTGCACTTAGTAAGTTAAGGATTAATATGGCTGATTTGAAGAAAGAAAAAGAAGTGGATGTTATGATAGCGGAGTTATGTGAAGGTATGGAAAAAAAAGGAAGGAAAGGAAGAGGTTTGTAAGATGGGAAAAGCGAATAGGAAGAAAGGAACACTAAACAAACTTACCCAACCCTCCACCCCAAATGTAACTAATTCCACATCATCATCATCATCATCATCACTACCTAGTACACCACCAAATTCACCAAAAGTTACTCAACCTTTAACTAATGAACAAAAAGAATCGATATTGGAGAATTTAGAAGAGAAGATACATGAACTCATGGAGAAGAAACCTGATGAGACGAAAAATGAACCGTTTTTAGGGGTCATTTAAGCCCGGAATTGAATTTAGTTGATCAAATATTGCCCTAAATCGTTCCTTTTGTGATTTTAGGTACTTTGGGAGTGAATTCTGGAAAAGGAAGCATTTTGGACGTTTTTGCAGCATAAAAGTGAAGAAAACGGCAAAGACTTAATTTTCCATGCTGAGAACAGTACCTGACGGCGTCAAGAAGAAAATTGTGACGGCGTCAGGAGTAAAATCCATGACGACCCAGAGAAAACCTGAAGGCATCAAGAGAAGGGCGTCAAGAGTAATTTTCGTGACGGCCTGCAAAAGGAGTACACGTGACGGCGTCAAACCCAGATCTAGGCAGTCCGAGAAATTATTTGGCAGCGAGATGACGGCGTCAGAAATTTGTTCTTGACGCCGTCACCTCACAAAATCTATATATACTTTTCTATTTTTCATTCATTAAGAGAGGAACTTGTGTGGAGAATACTAGGGTCGAACCTAATAAACCCTAGGTCGTTTATAACAGTATTTTCAAGGGTTTTTACCCCTTGAAACCTTTCATGTTCAACTGAGATAAGTCCTCTTTCACTTCATTCAATATGTCTATGTGTTGTTTGAATATATCTTATGCTTGTCTTGATTTCAACATGCTAGGCTAGATCTTTCATGTGTTTGTTTGGATGTAATGAAACCTAGATGTTAATTATAGGTTGATTGCTTGTTTATAGTTGTAATGGATGAATGATTTCAATGTTAGGCTTAAGAAAACTGGCAGATCTCCATTGTGTAACTTGCTTGAACGTCTTAAGAAACATGAACCGATGTGTACTAGGTTTTATTGATTGTATTTAATGCATGAGCAAATTCTAGTGATCCCATGTTAGGAGCTTTTTAGCCTGCTCGACATAGGAGTGAAGTAGGCGCTTATAGGATTGGGGAAGTAAGTACGCAACCCCATGAATGGTATTAAGGAATACAATCCATCATCCACGTAAATGTAACAAGTAATTAACCTTTAAAAGATATCTAGGGAGTAGTGAAACCTAAGTAAACACAATTCTCCCATATATTGCTTACACCACTAGTATAATTTAGTTTATTTTCATTTTTCGTATTTTATTTTGATTGCATCTTAGTAATTGGCTTAGTTGACTAGCAACTAATTCCGCCCAACTCCTTCAAAACCAAGATTTTTACTTGCTTTTATAAAAATATAAAAATACAAAAAGAATCATCCCTCATCTCTAGACCTAGTCTTTAGGTTTTCTAATCCTAGCGACACTATTCCTAGCTGAACGATCAATTCCCCGGTACTTGTCACTATACTATACTACAATGATCAGGTACACTGCCTGGTGGGGGCTGTAAGTTTCTCGAGATCCCTCGAGAGGTAAAGCCTGGTGCAATCCCTACGCATCAAGTTTTTGGCGCCGCAGCCCGGGGAATAGTTATTGTCTAGGTTAGAATTTCTTTTTATTAGGTCTACTTGCTAGATTCCTTTCTAGTAAGATTTTATTTTTATTTTTAGGTTCTCTTTAGTCTATGTTATTTCTTCATGTTTTTGTTCGTAACTCTTCGCCTTCCGACATCATGGATGATGGTAACATCTTTGAACCCATCATCCCACCACAACAAGACCACCCACAAAACCCACCACTAGCTAACCAACCTCTTAGGCCCCGAACCCTAGGAGAGTGTTCCCGACCTAGCCACCAAGGCTACCAAAACACCATTGAGCTCACCCAAGGAGCCAATGTGTCTCGCTTGCTATCCGACACCATCCGGTTGGTGCAAAGCGGATGTGCATTCCATGGACTTCGTTCCGAAGATCCAAATCAACATCTCAAGGACTTCCTTAAAATCGTAGATTCTATAGACCTTGATGTTACAACTAGAGAGTCAACCCGATTACGCCTATTCCAATTCTCTCTACGTGATCAAGCTAGTCAATGGCTTGAGCGTTTACCCGCGGGATCCATCACCTCATGGGATGATCTCACCACTCGTTTCCTTGCTCATTTTTTCCCACCGAGGAGAACTACCAAGCTTAGAAATGATATATTGATGTTCCAACAACGTCAAAATGAAACTCTATATGAAGCATGGACTCGATTCAAGGACTTACTCCAAAAAGTCCCTCATTATGGCATAGATCTTTGACTCCAAGTCCAAATCTTCTATGACCATATCGATCTCTCCACAAGGCGAGCAATTAACCAATCGGCCGGTGGTAAGCTACGTGATCTAAGTGCGGAACAATCATGGGAACTCATAGAAGATCTTGCTCTCCATGACAACGAAAGTTGGAATGATCCCCGTGATTTGGACAAAACGGTCAAGGAAATATCTTTGCCTTCGAACAATTCTAGCACTCCCGACCGTAGGATCAGGGAACTTGAAGGTCGAATCAAGTATCTCATGAAGTCGTACGAAGCTCCTAGGCCTTCAAGTCAAGTGAACAAAATCGCTTCTTCATGTAAAATGTGTAATGGCCCTCACGAAACTCATAACCTTATGGAGCTTCCAAAACGCGCTTATAACGAATTCACATCATCTCACGTTGGTCTAGGTCCTCGAAACTTTGACGAGGCCTATGAGGCATGGAAGGATAAACCTAATTTCAGGAGGTACCAAACGCGGAGCGTATCCTTCAATGACTCATCCCTACTCGACTGGTCCGAGCATTTTCCATCACAGAGCACTCCTAGGCAAACTTGTGAAGATGCCCTGCAAAAGTTCATTCTATCTCAAGAATTACAGCTCTCTACGCTCGAGGCTAAGTTTAGAAAACAGCAAGCCGATATAAATAACAAGATTTGTAATCTGTTAACTGCTATTAAAGAGCACGCCATTAATAAACCAATTCAAGCTGATGAGGTCAAATCTGTTACCGTCATGAATGTGCCAACTTCTCCTATGAAAATAAAAAGTCCTAGTAAGCTATTTAAATATCTATCACCAAAAGTGAAAGATCCTGTTGACCCCCTAGAACCGATTCATTTTGTAAATACCATCACCACAATATCCACTCCCACACCTAACTAGAGCCAACAACCAGCTGGACATATAGATCATAAAGCTAAGGATGAAACCTCAAGGTTAGACCACAAATTAACTAAGGACCCCTCGTCATCCAAACACGTCCACTTTGTCAATGTTGTCACCATTAAGCCAATATATAAGGATATAGAAGAAAGTGACAAAGATGAGGTTGAAGTAGAAACCGAGACTACGGATGAAATTAGGGAAGTTGAGGTTAATAAGAGAGAAGAGTTAGAGGAAGTAGAGACTGCAGAAGAGTACTTTGATAAGTTTCCCACCAAGGAAGAACAGGAATATCATAAGGATTTATTCGATGGCCCCGAGACACCATCTATCCATGGCACACCCCTGATCAAAATGGGAGACCCCTCTAACATCAACATACCATGCAACATCAGGCATATGCATATATGGAAATCTTATATCGATCCTAGATCTCCTATAAACATCATGACTAGGACTTATTATAATTGGGTAATGAAGAAACAACTTGGTTATAGGATGATGCCCAATAAGAATTTGATAAGTAATTTTGTAGGAAGAGTGAAAGGATTGCATGTGATTGTGGGAAATTTCACTTATGAGATCGATTTTATGATAGTTGAGGATACTCGTCCGGTGATAGATGGTTGCCTAAGCCAAGTAGTGTTCGGAAAACCATTTGTTGAGGCCACTAAGATGAGTTATGATCCGACTTTAGGGATAGTTAGGTTCAAGGAAGAGAATGATGAGATTGCCTACCAAATGCCCTATAAGATTGAGCAATACCGCCTCCTGTCAAACATAGAAAAAGAACACAAACAAGCAGCTTATTATAGGAATGATGAGCATAGACGTAGAGGAGTAGAGAATGTGATGAATAGGATGCTTGGTTTATACAAAGAATGCTTGCAACTAGGTCTGGAATACAAAACTGGTATAGGAGATGACCGAGAGAGTGAAACCAGCAATGAGGTCACGTCGTAACCCATGACCTTGAGTCTAGCTACAAGACTCGTAAATAAAGAAAAGCGCTTCTTGGGAGGCAACCCATGCTTTGTGTGATTTTTATTTTGTTTGTTTGTTATTTGCTTCCGTATGCATGCTTTGTTTTTATTGTTGGTAGATCATGTTTCAAACTAAAAATAGTGAAAATACTTTATTTTGTTGTTTGGCCTAGTCTTAACTTCATCCAAAGGTATTTCGCAAAAGATAAGAGTAAGGGGAAACCCCAAATATGTTTTTAAGAAACAAAACCGATCATGATTCTCCACAATATTAAGTGAACATGTATATTCGTATTTGTTAGAGTCAAATGCTTGTATCGAGTCATAATGATGTTTTGCAGGATTTTCCAGAAAGTAGGACGAAGTTTTTCCAGAAACTTAACATAAGAATTTCTGTAGATCACTTTTGACGGTGTCACAAGTTTACTCTTGACGGCGTCACGTGTAAAATTCTGGAAATTTTACCAGTTTTGTTTTTCTAACGGAGTCTTAAAGTTTTTGTTGAATCATTAGTTTTATAATCTCCAGGAGATCTGCAAACATCATTCCACAAGCATTATATCTTATTTTGTTTTATAGGATTTGTTAGCATATTTAGTTTGCCGCCGATTTTACGCGAGGTTGCCTTGTCTGTTTTCTCAGGTTTTACAGGTTATATATGACAAGAAGATGATTTATATTCTGGAACGGAAGCTTTGATTATTCATTTTCTTAGAGGAAGATCTAACCTGGCCACCTTATTATCCATACCAAGCGAATCAGGGGAGTATTTGATTTCATTCGTTTTACTTATTTCACTTTTACATTCTTTACTTGAACATTAGGGAAAATGTTCATCCTAAGTGTAAGGGGAGAGTAAAATGATGATACCTTACAGATACACTTTCGCTTGAGTTTGTTTGTTTGATAGTAGATGTGTAATAAAACTATGAGAAATACTTATTAGTGCAATTTTAGCGCCAAATTTAAATTTTTTTACAACATTTAGGAGTGAAACTTTAGCCATATCAAGCGTCTCATGGATAGGAGATTGTATGACTAGCACAAAACCATACCAATCAGAAAAATTTTCCACCCAAATATGTGAGTTTCGCCTTTAGATTTGATAGGAAAAACATTTACTATTAGTGCTTATGAGTGTACCGATAGCATTTAGATTCTAGAACTTACGTTAGTGATGCATCCCGAGACCGCTAGTGAGACTACATTCGTGTAGTAGGATTTACTACATGATAAGAGGCATTAGGATCACCCTTGTGTTAAACCCGTATCATAATTACTTGACCATTTATGTCATATTACTTGGCTAGTTAAGTCAACTAATTTTTCCCACACCCTTAGCGTTGTACTCATTTTTAGTACACGAAACCCCTAGTACACCCCTCCGAGCCTATCTTTTCGTTTCTAACTTTAAGCATCTTACTTAAAGGAAGAATTTGTTACACCCCACTTAAATGTACACCCAAATCGCCTTAGCCTTCCGTGTATGCACTCATCTTTAGTGCATTATTGTTATTTGTTAAACCCTAAGTTAATTATCTAATTGATTACATGGTTGCCAAGTCGAGTCATATCCTTGTACATATTGTTTTGGGACGATTGGGACTCACGGGTAAAGTACTTATTTTATGGAGTAATGGGGAAGAACATCATATTATTACCCCCATATGTGTGTTAATCTTAAAAGTACTCCAAGTGTTTTGATTATCTTAATTCGAGTCATTAGATTAGTTTATTGTAAAGTATGTAAAAATTAAAGTGTAAGGGACATTTTCATTTCCTATGATATATTATTTTGTATGGTAGGGTAAGAGTGTATGCAATTAAAAAAAAATCAAAAAAAAAAAAAAAAAAAAAAAAAACAGAGAAAAAAACATACGGACTATCATCCCTTTTCATTCTATGTTCATTTTATGTTTTTGTTATTTTTGATTTATTAGCTTAAGTCGAGTCTAGTCTTGGCTTAGCAACGCCATATTGTACATGTAATTAACCAAGATTGTTAACTCGCCACCAGTAAAGACTGCCTATATCCAACAAAACCGTGTATTCCATATCCCTACACCTAACATTACAACCCTTTAAAAGACCTCTTTGATAGTTTATCCTAGGTGCTTACGCCATGTGGTGGAGGTTTGATCCTTTCCCAAGCCTATGGTAATCTATTTTTCTATGACAGGTAGTGAGAGATGTTTTCCATTTCCATATTGTGATATATACTTTATTACACCCGAGAGATGTGAGTATCTAAACACGATTTGTGAGGTGCTAGTATATGATCTCCGTGCTTGTCTTTGGTCTTTAGTGGAACGATTATTTGTTGTAATTACTTTTATATTAGTGTTAAATGACCCCTAACTTGTATTTTGACTAGAATAAAAGCACATTTGCTTGAGGACAAGCAAATCTCAAGTGTAAGGGTATATGATGAGACGAAAAATGAACCGTTTTTAGGGGGTCATTTAAGCCCGGAATTGAATTTATTTGATCAAATATTGCCCTAAATCGTTCCTTTTGTGATTTTAGGTACTTTGGGAGTGAATTCTGGAAAAGGAAGCATTTTGGACATTTTTGGAGCATAAAAGTGAAGAAAACGGCGAAGACTTAATTTCCATGCTGAGAACAGTACCTGATGGCGTCAAGAAGAAAATTGTGACAGCGTCAGGAGTAAAATCCATGACGACCCAGAGAAAACCTGAAGGCGTCAAGAGAAGGGTGTCAAGAGTAATTTTCGTGACGGCCTGCAAAAGGAGTACACGTGACGGCGTCAAACCCAGATCTAGGCAGTCTGAGAAATTATTTGGCGGTGAGATGACGGCTCAGAAATTTGTTCTTGACGCCGTCACCTCATAAAATATATACATACTTTTCTATTTTTCATTCATTAAGAGAGGAACTTGTGTGGAGAATACTAGGGTCGAACCTAATAAACCCTAGGTAGTTTATAACAGTATTTTCAAGGGTTTTTACCCCTTGAAACCTTTCATGTTCAATTGGGATAAGTCCTCTTTCAATTCATTCAATATGTCTATGTGTTGTTTGAATATTAATGAGGGCTCAAACACTCATCATTTTTGGTCAAATCTGAACTCCAAAACATACAAAAACACTCATAAATGCACCAAAATACTGAAAATATTTCAGAATTATGTTTTATATATTTTAGATGCAAAATGAGTAAAAACAGATGAAAAACGTACAAAGTTTGCAAAATTGGCAGTTTCAGTCCCCCAACTTTCATAAAATGTCAAAACTAGTCACTGGTCATTAAAAATATGGAAAATTATCACCAAAGGTCCTTCTAAAATCATAAGTTGTCATATTTAGTCCTTTGGTGAAAAATCTCAAAAGTTTTGAAAATTTACAATTTTAGTCCCTGGTGTTTAAAAATTGGCAGATTTGGTCCTTGGTGGGATGTTTTTGGAAGAAAAATCATTTTTTGTCCTTGGAAACTCAAAAATTGTCACAAATGAGCCTTGGGTGGCAAGTTAGTGAAATTACATGTTTGGTCCCTGGAGTTTGGCAGTTTAGCAATTTTGGTCCCCGGGTATTTCATTATGGAAAATAAAGCATCAAAGGACCTTGTACTATTGGAACTTGGCAATAATTCACCTTTGGAATACTTTGGGAATATTACATTTCTAGCCCTTGCATTTGCAGAAAATTACAAATTGGTCCTTGGGAAATTGTAACTACAAATGGACCCTTTGTGTTATTAAGTCTAAAACCAAACATAAGCAAAAAAAAAACCCAAAATCCTAATCCAGTAAAAACCCCAAGCCCATCACAAACTGGCCCAACTTCCCCACCCCCATTTTTGATATCACCCAGGGTCAACCTAGGTCAAATCCCCAACCAAAACACTGTTCATCCCATACCTTTTTCCCCCTAAAACCTGCTACTATGTCCCCCCTCCTTTCCACCAACCTGTCTCCTCTTCTCCACTCTACTAACCACCCTACACCCCCATCCCATGTGATACTTACAACCCCCCTCCTCCAGGTCACCATTCCACCAAAATATCTTTCCCGCCAAATTACAATTCAATGGCTAAGATCTTTTCAACCCATCCAATGGTTCACAAAAAAAGTGGGAAAAGCAGAGAAACCCACATGGGTCTACAAAAGTGAAGAAAAGAAGAAAAGAAGGAAGTAATTAGAGAGTAGCAGTTAGTTTTTTTTGTAGTTGAAGTTTAGTATCAAGTAGTGTAATTTTCTCTTTTAAAATATAATTTTCTGTTTGGAATTAATGTACTAAGCATACTTAGTGTATTCTAAACCTATTTCAAGCGTTAAATTCATCTTCTTAGCTCACTTAAGTTTGTGGCAGATTTTCATTCAAATTCTTATTTTATTTATAAAGTTGTTTTAAGCTGTTGTTATTTCTTTCATTTAGCTCAGTAAGCTCATCCACAAGCTTTTATAAACTTATGTAATGTTCAATTAAGCTTTTACTCAGGTTACTATAAAAAAAACTCAGAAATCCAAGGAAAATAGTATAGAAAATAAAAAGTTAGTGGAGAATGAAGAAGAAGTAGTGAGCAAGGAAGATTTTGGATAGATTCTGGTTTAGAACCTCTAGGAGGTAGTAGGACAAGTCATGGTGTTTGGTTCCTAGTTTGGAATTGACAGAACCAATTTGTAAGCATTTTCCTTCACCTTTTGCATTTCACTGCAGAATTAGTTTATATGTATGGTTAGCATATGCTTTTCTAGGTTTATTTAGTGTAAGTTAGTTGTTAAATTGCTTTAATACATTAGCTTCTTCATTAGATATAAGGATTGCTAACTTTATGATCTCACTGTCATAAGTACTTAATTAGTGACTTGTGGTCAAATGTTGTTAATATATGAGTTTTAGTGCTTTAACAATCTTATGGTATCATAATTTAATCTCTGGATTCATTGTTTTATCCTAAATCAGTGAGTTGTTTTGAAAATCTTATTTTCTTGTTGGTAAAGGGGTGTTTGGATCAGGTTTAGTACCTGTGCTCTAGTGGTTTTGTTGGTGTTAAATTGGTTTAGACATATTCATGTGGGTGTAATTAGGTTAGCTCAAGCATAAAATAGGTAGAGTATATTGCAGAAAGTCAAAAGTATCCTTTATTCACTCTCACAGTTTCACTGTTAATTGTTCATGCTTCAAGATTATTCAAATCACATCAAAAGTTGTTAAGATAGATTAATATCACCTCCTTATAGCTTATTACATCAGTTTTTAGTGTTTGTGATCCATTCAAAGTTCCAGAACGTCAACTTTTAAGTTTAATCAAAAAAGTCAAATTGCACTTGGGCAGAAAAACCAATTTTTTCAAGGATTTATTTAGAATTTTGTGGTTAGATCTAGGTCTTGCTGTTTTCAGGACTTGTATTCCACCACCTCATCTTCAAAGTCCCATCTTCCTTTTATTACTATGAATTTTCTGTAGGCCCCACCATTGCTTCAAACACACCTGCAGGGCAAGGTGGTGCCCTGCTGCACAGAACTCAGTCCAACACCCCAACTTTCAATGCACCCCCTGGCTTTCATAATGGGCCCACAGGTTTCTTATTGGCTTTTTGAAAAGCCAATAAGCCCCTTTTCAGGTTCCAGGGCTTATTTTGAGGTTTGCACCTCATTTGCTAGGGCTGCAAGGGCCATCAACCTTGTCCCATTTCTGTGTGAGCTGTGGTATAAGCCAAGTGATTATTGGACTTCCCCAGCTTATTGCTTATGCATGATCCTTTCTTTTTTGCTTATTTCTAGTTGTCCTAGCCTGTTGTAGCTTATTTAATCTCTTGTGTTCAGATGGTAGCTTATTCTCAGCTTTTCCGTAGCTAGTTTGACCAAAAGTCAAATGCTAAGGAAATAAACACTCATAAGTGCTTATTCCAGAGATTCAAGCATTGTTCCTTTTTTAATGTTTGTCATTTTTAGTTTATAAGTAGATTTGGAAAAGAAAAATCCAGAAAAACCAATTTTAAATCAAGTGATAGCTTCTATTTAAGAAGCTTGAGCTTATTAGCTTATTTCTCAGCTTTTTCCTTAAGTACTTTTGCATTTTATAATTTTCTTATATTTTTGCACTTATAATAGATTTTTAGAAAAAGTTTCAGATTTTTCTTTGTTTATTTGGTATTTATTATAATTTAAATTAGTTTTAAGTAATTAATAAATAGTAATTAATTAGTAATAATTATTTAAAAAGTCTTAAAATTATATTTTCTGTTTTGAAATTAGTTTTATATTACTTTAGATTTTTCTAAGTTTTATTTTTATTTTTCTAAGCTTATTTTACATTTTCTTATTATTTAGTATTTTTAAATAGTTATAATTAGTTTTTAATTAATAATAATTATTAAAAAAGTAGGAAAAATATATTTTCAGTTTGAAAATTAGTTTTATAATATTTTAGATTTTTCCAAATTTATTTTTCATATTTTTAGTGTAATTTCATAATTAGTTATGATTTAGGTTATTTTAAATAATTAAAAGTAAATAGGAAAATAGTAATTAATTAATAATAATTATATAAATAGTATAAAAATTAATTTTAATTTTCTGAAAATTTTGTTTTATTATTAGGATTGTAAAAATGTAAGTATTTTATTTCTTTAAAACTAGCTTTTTTATTTTGTACGTTCATGTAAATTTGAACTGAACGTACACGTTTTTAGGTTTAACGCATTTTTGGTTTTTCTGATTTCACATTCTTGTTCAAATAGCTTATTTAAGCTATTTCCTTGTGGATTCCTTAGTTTAATCAATCACAAACCCCTTTTCTGTCCAAATTCACCCAATCACAAACCCGTTTGAATACAATCCACACCTCGTCGGGACATAACGACCTGGGGAAACACTATATTCCGCGAAGCATTGACTCTAGGCTGTTTGAATTGGTTGACCATTCATCTGGTCAATTAGGTTGACCGTTTGGAGCCAATCAAAATTTGGCGCCGTTGCCGGGGAGGTGTGCGCGCTATTCTAAATGGTTTTGCGTATTAGTGAATCGGGATATACATCCTTTGTATATTTACCATCCTTGTTCATATTTTCTTATCTTATAAAAACAAAACTGTTCTCGAAAACATTTTAAATCAGTTTTCAACGAACACAAAAAACACAAAAACATTTTCTTTCTTATTTGTACAAAATGTGTTTCCAAAAACCCAAAAATATTCATGTTTACCCTCCTACCCCTTTGATTCTTCATTCCTTACCCTCCCAAACCTTTTGATTCTTTCTATGTCTCACCCACACTTTCTTATTTGCCATTGGTGTGCTAATCCTTATAATGGTGGCAATTGCCCAAGCTGTGGCATGGTAGAGTCAGGAAACGGGTCTGTCTATAACCAGAATCCCTATTCCTACCATGACACGACTGATTCATTCCATCAGTTACCACACCATGAGACTCAGCAATTTTACTGTTGTGAGTACTGTGGTGGTTCACACTATAGTTCTGATTGTCAATCGGGAAACACGCTTGTCTATGAGCAGTTTCCTGATAACAATTATGACTCTAGCACATACAACCCACAGCCACATCAGTTTTACTGTTGTGATTACTGTGGAGGTCCACACTCTAGCTCGGATTGTCAAACAAGGAATCCATTTCCTTGTAACAATTACGACTATTCGTTTTCAGACCCACCTCCACAGTACCAAATGATCCAATCAACTCCTCATGATACTAAGCAAGACCTTTTACTAAAGGCTCTTGAGATATTGAAAGAACTTAAGGAGGAGTTGGTTACTACATCGTTTCAAGACTCTTGTGAGAAATCTATGGCAGAATTACTTGCTGAAGAACGAAAGGCTAGAAACAAAAAGAGTATGGAGGAATTACTTGTCGAAGAACAAGCAGCTATAACACGTGCCAAATTTCATAAAGCTGCTCTTTTAGACTGTGATGATGATAGTGATAATGAAGACACCCTTGATATCCTTAAATTTTATAAGGGTTCGTCTGATTCATCATTTGTGATTCCTCCCATTGAAAATCAGGGAGAAAATAATGTGACGGAGAAATTACTAGCAGAAGATCAAATGGAACTTGTACAATCCATGAATGCTAGCTCCTCTCATCTCCCTCAGTCTGTTGTTATCACACCCGAAGTTCACACTCACTCACCGAACATGGGGGATGAGCATCTTAGCACTGTTCCTAATAAGAAATCGAACGAATTCATAAAGTCTAGTGTTCAGAACCTTATCCCAATCCCAAGAGAGTCACAGGGAACTTTTGATCATGTGTGTGATCTTCCTTCCCCTCTTGAGTGTTCAAACGATCATTTTGAGACTTTGTTAGATTTTAATGATGATTGTACATCTCATGGAGACATTGAGTATATTGACGCATCACTCCCACAGTCTGATGCTAATCCTCTTCTTGAGGAGTTCGCCGATGAACTTACTCACATCAATCCACTTCCAACGGGAAGTGACAATGATCTCTTTGACTTTGAAGCTGATCTTGGAGAAATTGAAAGTCTCCTTTATCATGATCAGTCACTCACTTCTTATCCTAACAGTCCAATAGAGAATGTTAATCACCTTGTTCCCAAAGCATTCAATACTACTCTCACCAATCCTCTATTTGAATTCGAATCTGAATTCACTTTGATTTCTGATAATCCAGTCTTTGGTATTCGGAATAAGGATTGTGATGAGGCTATTCCGGAACATGAGTTCACAGATTCACATCTTGTGAATAATTCTCTTCACGAGGAGTTCTCCAGTGAACTAACTCATCATATCATGACTCCTCCAGAGTATGGTAGCCCGGGGGGAAATACACTCAATCATGAGAATTTACAAATTGCCACTCTTCATCCTGGGATGTTTTCTAACCCAATGAGCTTAACCCTTGAAATCCAAATTCAGGCTAATGAGCCTGCTCTCGAGGAAGAAAATCTTATCATGATTTTCATCATGGTTTTCTTCCTTTTCTTTACCTATAAGGTGACTTCTTCTCTTCTTCACTCCCACGGGAATGAAGATACCATCTTTGATCCCGGCATTTTCATTTACCATTATCTTAAGCCAGGATTATATCTCATCGGTGTGGAACTTTCACGTGCTTCAAATGTTTGTCCAAACATCTTGAATGAAAGTCCGGTGGAGATTGTCTTTTCCACATCATGCTTCCCCAAGAACAAATGAATTCGGGGTCGAGTCAAGCTAGCGACTCGGTAAACAAAAAAAGTAGCATGTACTTAGGGTTTTCACCCTAAGTATGGGGGAGTTACCCCTACTGTGGTTACAAATAAAGTGAAAAATGGTATTTCCACATTTAGCATGTAATGTTGCCCTTTTACGTTCAAGGAGTCGGCATAATAGCCGGGACTTTGAATATTGAGGACAATATTCATTCTAAGTGTGGGGGGGGGGGGGGGGGGGGTATTCTAGCGATTTTTTTTCACATTTTACTATCTAGTACCCCTCTTTTGGCCAAAATTTCAAAAATTTTAAAAAAATTTCACTTGAGTTTCAAAAATTTTTGTGGTTATCAGTCCGCCATGTCTAAATGACAAAAGGATTCGCTAATCCAGGAGCAAACGGCTCTTGATAAAGATATATCAAATCCGTTGACGGCTTACAATTTGCCCAAAATTGTACGGTATCTCAACTCGCCATATCCAAAAAAGTGAAAGAGTTGGCTAGCCCGCAAGATTATGGCTTGTGGTAAAGGCAGTGGAAAAACAATAATTGGTAATCAGCTCACCAAGATGTTGACTATTCCATCAAGAGTTGGCTAGTCCAGAAGCAAACGGCTTTTGCGTTCAGAAAATTCACTATTCACATGACATTATTCATTTCCGAAGAGAAACCACTATTCATGTACTTTATTCATTTCAACGTAAATTTAGTTTACAGGTAATTAAATTTGCGTAACCAGTCAGGTTAAGCTGCGAATTCAAGCATCATCAGTAGGGACACTTCATATGGACTAGAAATGGCTTACATATCATTACAATAGCATTTGCATACTATTCCACTCGTAGGATATTCCAATTACTATTTTTGCTATAATTGACTTTTTACGTATTTTTATTTTTAATAAACGTTAACACGCAACCACTAATGTGACTAACATGTCCGACACTCCCGACTATAATCCCAATGTATTTTTATATTCATTTTAATAATATATAAATTATATTATTAATTTACCCGATATTTTGGAAATTTATTTATTTCGTATCGTAAGTTTACTATAATTATGACGGTTTTCGTAGAAATTAAACAATAATTATCCAAACACTAAATATTTATACCCAACATATTTCTACAATTTTTATGACTCTATTCGCCTTGATTCTTGATGAGCTATCACGTGGGATCCAAGAGTGCATCCCTTGGAGCATGATATTCGCAGACGATATTGTATTGGTGGCAAAGTCAGCGGAGGGGTTGAACAACAGACTTGAGCATTGGAGGGAGGCCCTTGAAGAGAATGGCCTTCGGGTTAGTAGGGAGAAGACTGAATACATGAGATGTGCTTTCGGTAGGAGCGATATCAGCCACAACGAAGAAACGGAAGTCTGTATCGGAGACCAGATCCTCCCACCTAAGGAGTCTTTTAGATATTTGGGTTCGGTGATTCACAAATCAGGGATGATAGACAACGACGTAACCCACCGTATCGGAAGAGGCTGGGCGAAATGGAGGACGGCGTCAGGGGTGCTATGTGGTAGGAAAGTACCCGTTAAGCTTAAGGGTAAATTTTATAGGGTGGCTATTAGACCGGCTATGCTCTACGGGTCAGAGTGCTGGCCTATCACAAAAGCTCAAGCAAACAAGGTGGAAGTAGCGGAACTAAGAATGCTCAGATGGACTTGTGGTAAAACTATGTCTGACATGATTCCTAACGGGGTGTTCAGATCGGCACCTGAAGTAGAATCTATTATCTCGAAGATGAGAGAAGGAAGGTTGGGGTGGTTTGGTCATGTCAGGAGAAGACCACAAACAGTGCCAGTAAGGAGAGTTGAATTGCTTATAGTCGATGGTCGGAGAAGGAGGGGTAGACCTAAACTCAGATGGGAGGATAGGCTTAAGCTCGACATGGAGGAGCTTCACTTGTCCGAGGACATGACCTCAGATAGGAACGCGTGGAGAGATATGATTAGTATTCGTGGTTAGTTTTGGGGCTATGATGGTTGAGGGTTTGGGGTTTGTTGTGGTTTAGGCTTTTTAGGGTCCCTTGGCTTGCCCCCTTTAGGAGTTCGGAGCTTTTGCTTTGCCTCGGCTAGTGCTTTGGTTTTGCCTTTGTTGTGCCTTTAGGCTTTAGGCCCTTTGCCTTAGCTTTAGGCCCTTTGCGTTGCCCTCTTTGGTCTTAGCTGCTTGGTTTGGCCATGGTCTTGTGTCCCCCTCGCACCCTTATTTGCTGGCGCTTGTCTAGGTGGTTTTGTTTTGGTTGTTTTGTCTTGGTTCTCTTGTCGTTTTGCTTTGTTTGCTCTTTTACTTGTTGTGTCAGTTTGCTTTTATGTTTGCTTATATGCATGTTGTGTCGTATTGCCTTTATGTTTGTTTGCTCTGTTTGCTTTTATGCTTTTCTTTGTTTTGCATTCTATTTCTCATTTTCTTTTCTTCGAGCACACTTTGTACACACTTGCCGGAGGTCTTTCTGGAAGCAGTCTCTCTACCTGCAGGGTTCCCTGGGGTAGGGGTAGGATCTGTCTACATCCCACCTCCCCCATACCCCGCCTAGGCGGGATTGGGTATGTTGTTGTTGTTATTATATCCCGGTTAACTCTGTTAAATTTTATTTCTAGTAAACTCGGTACCCGGTATCCCCTAAAACTATTAATATACACTTAATATTACAAAAAAATCTTACAAAGTCTTGCACCAAATCCCTTCCCCCCTTGCTTTGCCATCCCCCCCTACCAAATCCCTTACACCCTTGAATTTCTTACACCAACTCTAATTAAAACATGTACCTTTTGTCTAACTTATAATATATACATGATACATAGATATTTTTCATTTCCATTATACAAGTAACAAAAATATATCTCTCCTTCCTCTCCTCTCAAACTCACGGCCAACCACAAGGACAAGGAAGAAATCAAGATTTTTCAAGAACAAGTAATTTTACAAGTCCTATTAGTATCCTAGTTAAGGTTTTGAAATAAAAACATCAAGGATAATTAATTATTTTTCATCAAAAACTCTCTAATCTTGCAAGTAAGTTTGTCAAACTCATTTTTATAATTTTACCAAGTTTTTATAATGTTCATATGATTTATATACAAGATCTACATGCATATGTTATTTATACCACTCCATTTTATACATAACTAACTTTTGAACCCTAGAAATAGATGATAGGTAGATCCTTGTTAGATCCACTTGATTTATGATGTTTAGGAACCCATGACACCCTAAGAAGGTGTATGGTAAGATTAGACTAGATTTGTGGTGATTGAAAGTGATTTGGTTAGATTTGAAACAAGTTTGAAACTAGGAAATTGATTTTTGAAACAATATATATACATACTGTCCATATTTTGAAAACGTGGGAAAATCAGTAGATGATGGGTAATTTTTGACCAAAGATTTAGAAAATACTTTCAAAAACGAAGCCGTGGGCGAAAGAACGGATTAAAATGAGCTTATAACGAAGGAGTTATGATTTTTGCAAGTTTAACAACGGAAACTATTTTCTGAAAATATACCGTGCTGTTGGACGATTTTCGACGGACAAAGAGAGGCGTTAGACGTAATCTAATGAAGCCGAACTATCAAAAATATATTAATACACGTTAAGACGAATGCGTGGATATAAACAACGAGGAAAATGAACTTATAACGACAAAGATATACACGTTTCAAAATCGACAAGACTATATTATTTTGGCAGCTACAATTGGAAATAATAAACTACGTACTAAATACTATATTTTCTAGAAATATTGTTAAAGAGCTATATTCGTAACCAATGAAGTACGTATGACCCAAGGCTTATTTATACGACAAATTGACATTATTTTAAGGTTTTCAAAACGACGAATATAACGCTAACCTTTTATATACGATATATTACGACTAGTTTTTATAAGTCTAGTTAGACTTATTTTTCCTAAGTATGGAAAATACCTTACTTTGACAATAACAAGTATTTTCAAGTTACGAGTGGTATAGGTATCATGTGCATGAATGTTCACTACATCATTTCATGATCTAAAGTAGATCATATTCATTCATTTAGATTGCGGCTAGTGTTCGCGCCTTGTTGTCCCTATCATTTCACGTCATAGTATCATCGCTTCAGGCGAGTTTTCATAGCCCCGTTTTAATTCAATATTTTGATTTCAAATCCCACAGGGGAGAATACATTGCATCACTTATTTTTGTACATGCCAAAGTATTAAATTCCTTACATTTCTTAAGTTTCCTTATTACCACCTCACGACAAGTCCCCTTTATTATCATGGACCGTTAATTAATCTACAAGCGAGAGTGAGTGAATAGATCTATTGAGGGTGACTCCTCCATCCGTGTTTGGGTTGCTCCAATGGGAAAACGGATGAATTTCATGTCTAATATATTTAGAGTGTCTGGTAAACACTCATTTGGGGCCAAGTAACGTCTAGCTTCGGGGTCATGAGCTTAAGAGCCAATGTATTACTTTTGACATTTTGTCGGTTTACTTTATACTTGTGGCAAATGTACATATGATTTAACTTACAAACCTATGATTATTCACCAACATTATTGTTGACCGTTTTCACAATGTATGTTCAGGTAATTAAGACATATTCTACTTGGCATGCATGGAGTCATATCATTGAGTAACAAGGATGACGCGTCTCATTTTGGATTTTCATGCACTTATGAACTATCGTTTGATTGTACTAAAATTAATTCCTTAAACTTTTCAAGACTTTTGGGACCTATGTTTTATAACTCTGAATATTTTAAATGAATTAAACAATGTATTTTCAAAACGACACTTTAGGTCATTCAATGTAACTGAAACTGTGATGCTATGGCAGTCACCCCCAGGTATTCCATTCCGCTGCTAAAACAGGTATTATGGGGGTGTGACAGATTGGCATCAGAGCTAAGGTAATAGCGAACTAGGATGTATCTTGGACCCTAGACTATAACCACATCATCATAGCATCTCATCATTTCATCATAGGTGCATATTCATTATACGTGTTGTTTCATGCACACGCTGTGCGAGTTATTTATACCCATACTCATATATAATTATATTGACCTTGTTCACAAGTGACATGTCTTCAGATACACACCCTGTAATCCTTTCATCGGATTCCAACATTGATGATGCCTTGTCATCTTCCACTACCATTGTACCACCAGTTGCACTTACACCACCATTAGCACTATTGATTTGTTATAGGAACAAGGGTTTTCCTATTATTCAGCCCATACATAGAATACCGTTTGGTAGAGTATTCAGACTTAATCTTAATGGACCTATTAGGATGCTTATTGCAAGGGAGATAGTATGTTTTCTTTCCTTCACTAGTACGACGCTTACTAGTCAGGTACTACCACCACCGTCAGCTACTTATTTCACTATTGGTCGTCCCATAGTGCGTACTTCTGTTTTACCTCTTAGATGTCGCGAGATAGCGCGAAATAGGGTAGTATTCCATTCACTATTATCACCATCGTCTCCTAACTCACCACTAGGATCTCATCGTCAGCAACTTTGTTCTCATCATCTAAAGCACCACCAACACCATCACATCTCAGAGACCCTACACCCATATATGACAGGCCGCTTGAGAAGCAACCACTATTTGACATACCATTACCATCTACCACACGTTACACCACATTATAGGTTTGAGGTTGGTGAGAGTTTGAGAGCCTCTACTGCTTGACAAGCTACTACTCTTCATCGTTAGACGATGACCTCTAATTTTTTGAGATTACCCATGAGTGTTTGGACGATACACTCTGAATAATACCACAAGCCTCACGAACACAATAATAACTGCAACAAATCGCCCAAGGGTGGCATCTATCAGAAGGACTCTATATTATCTTAGATGATCGACTCATACCTCCATAACACAATAAACCAACAAGATGTTTTGAACGGTATTATACCATCATAATGGAACTCATCACAACTCTCCCTTTATTATCAGTTTGATTACACCACATTCTAAGCCGATGATTTCATCATTAGTCGCTCTAGCAACATTTCACCGACCAATGTGGTCACATTAGTAGTTTTGACATATAATTACAACTTTGGAAAGATGCGATTAAGACAATAGGATTAATAAAGACGAAGATATCTTTACGATTAGATGGTCATGTTGACCAAGATAAAAGTGACTACCCTAGTTTTCGTGTTTCAGAGATAATAACAATTCAAGTAAGTCAAAGTCTAATTAAATTTTTGTACAAACAAAAAGATTTCTTGCAAATCTTACGAAGTATGACAAATTATTGATTTTCAATGGTTGGATTAAAATTCATTTTTGTTTGAGCAATAATCTTCTTGAACTCCCTTTTTCCAAAGACATATATATATGAGATATTGTTTTTATCAAAATAAAAAATATTTCGTAGTCACATCTTTTACATAATGATATTCATTACAAATTCAAATAAAGTCACTCCAAAATACATTTATGATCAAATTTTCACAGTGTTTCACTCAAATAAATGTTGTTAATTTTAGAAACCATATCTCCAAGAAGGAACACGCATAACTCATGAACGAATCTCGAAAGCAACCACTATACCTACTTGCTATTTAACCTTAGATGCAAAAGAAACCCCTCTACCAGAGATTGCCAATATTGATACACCATGCCTTAACACCAATACTTCAAATTACGAATTTTTCGCTCATTCCATAATATAAGACCCTCACACTAGTATAAGTTTGTTGAATTAAAAGATCAAGGTACAATTACTCAACAAAATTTATATTCTTTTCGGAGATTGTTATAGCTTAGTCACAATGGGACAAGACCTAATTTTCATGAAAGGATATCGAGAAGTTTCACCTGATCATAAGACATTTAGCTTGCATTCTTGGCAAATCAAAACATCATTCGATGTGGTACCTACTTGACTCAGATCACCCGTACAACAATTTCCATTCTTTATACATTTTAGTCATGCCTAGAGGGATTACACATTTGAACCTATGAATTTTAGCTTGTATAAATTCTCGAATACTTCAAATCATTGGCACCAAATTTCTGCCCTATATCCTTCAGTTGACTGTAGATGCCTTAAAGAAACGTTCATCTTTCACGCTCTCAATATCACTACCATATTCTCGACCACTTCATAATCATAAACCACTACCCTGTTATGAACCAAGATATTTACATTCTTTAAATAAGTGGATTAGTAGACTATTACCATACAATAAGATTCACCCATGTATCCAATAAACCATTCAACGAATTTTACTTCAAGCTATTTTACTACCATATGGGGAAATTGTTTTACGGAATTATTAAAAATAAGCTATTTTATTGCTACCCGATAAATTGATTTTTCCGTTATTGCAACAAGTATTTACTATTATTACGCGAAACAATTTTTATGTTACTTGAAAGGAAATGACTAGAATACCATTTTTCAAAACAAAACGTTGAACACCATCTAAAACTTTTGAAAAAAAAAAAATAATAAAATAATGCTATTTTGACTAACTCAAGCATTGCATCATTAGTCCTCAATTATACATAGCCTGATCACCTATGTATAATTCAGGAAGGATTATGCTATGAAGAAAATAATTACTTTTTAGGGATTGTTAATAACAAACTTCATTCCAAAGCGTTGTAAACAAATAAACTTTTTCATAAACATCTCTTTTTGACAAACCCTCCCTGGATACTTACCCCACCTGTCACTTACTCGGCCATTAAGTTGGATTTTCCATTGATTTCCCTAGGAGAGACTTCCCATATCAATTACTTGGAGGATTCCTCAATTACTAACCTAGACTAGAAGTATACAGTAAGAAAATTTATAACTCAACAACAATCCTAAGATACCACGAGCCCATCCGAATCACCATCTCTGACCTAGTTGTCAAATTCTATCATCCAAGGGTACTAGCTAGATTGAGTTTCAAGATCGAACACAATGTGAAGGTACGCTAAGCAACACTATAGAGATAAACCAAGCCTCTTAACCGATACTGTAAAGCATTTCAATTAAACATGGCCTCATCCATAAGCAAACTTCCCTGCAGTGAGTTTACGCAAAGAATAACTGATTCAAATTATGGATATCGATATAGATTCCCCTAAAGCGTTGTGTCCTAAAGAAATTCTAGATAACCTCACCTATACATAAAGAGAGGCATCAGGCCCAAGCATATCTCCCCAGCTTCATGTGGAAATGAAATAGACATTCATTGACATAGTATCAACTGACACTTCCATTTTGCCAACATATTGACAATTTCAACGATAAACCATTTCAGGACTTAAGTTGGTTGAATACCCAGGCTTGTAGTTTTGCCAGATAATCGCCAATAGGCATCTTCCAATATCAGGTACCGAACATTAGACATCTATGCATTTATGCGAACGTTACCTATCCTACTATTTAATCCTTGTTAGTATTTTTACTTTTAAATGAAGTTGATTTCAAAATTTGTGTTCATACAAATCACATATCTCGTAGAAAATAATTTTGAATTGCCTATTTTGAACAAATACGATCCTTTTTAGTCAATATTTAGCAGAACCATTGTACAATGAGAAATATTTAAACATCAAACTTTGGTAAACAGTCATACTCACAACATGTTTGAAAACCGCGTAACATTTCATAACTATCGAATTTTAAATGATCAAGAAAGATATTATTTAGTAAACCATTTGTTCCATTTCCTAAATTCGTTTATTCAGAAAAAGATTTTGACCAAAAACTCAAAATCGCGAGATAAATTTTGAAAACAAATCACCATACTACATCGCTTATGCATTTAGGGCTTTGTGATTTAACAATAAGGAATATTGGAATATGTGATGAAGGAAATTAGGAGGGACACCATAGATCGATTACAAAAGTCATTAATGGAGACCAAGCACAATAGGCAAAGAAAGACACATGTCTTAGCACCCATTAGACCAAAACACAAGGAATCAAAATTGTTACCCATATTCTATCTTCTCCGTATAACGCCCTTTTCGAAAAGTATAACATTGTAGAATTAGTCACCAGATTCATTGTAACCGTTTCAATTATTCCTGATCAAGGTGATCGAATCACCTCAGACTTCTAGCAATCATTTTAAGATTTTCCTCGGAACCCCTTTTAGATGTTAACACCGCCTGTCATCCTCAGACCAATGGTCAGATCGAGAGGACAATTCAAACATAGGAAAGATATGCTCAGAGAGTGAGCGATTGACTCTAGAAATGGTTGGACTAACCATTTATCATAAATCAGATTCGTTTGCAACGATAGTTATCGCACGAGCGTAGAGACTACACTATTTGAGGTACTTTATGGTCAATGTACCAATTACCCATTTACAGAACGAAATCAGAATGTTAAATTCACTGGTCTAGAACTAAACTATGGAACAACAAAGGAAATTTCACAAGTCAAGAACCAGTTACAAGCAACGAGAAACTGGTAGAAGTTAGGTTGGTGCATGATGCACATCATGCGGATTGGGTATCCCTGAACAACAAACCAACTAGATTAAAGTGGGAGAACGAACTAAGTTGAAAGCTTTGCCTTGGAGAGGCATGATGCAATTTTGGTAACACGAGAGATTGAACCTCTAGTATATTAGACCATTTAAGATTCGTTTTAGAATCGACCATCTGACATACAAATTTAAGTTCTGCCAGAGTTCAGCAACATATATTACCCATATCACATTGTAAACCTCAAGAAGTGCCGGCTATCGACTAACGGACCGAACGCGGAAAAAGCCAAACTCACTATTCCTGTAAGCACTCATGAAATAACCAGGAATTTCCTGCAAATCAAGAATCAGTTACATGTCAAAAAGTTGTAAACCCTTAGAATTTCAAGTTGGTGGTAGGGTTACGATAAAAGTTCTGCCTAGGAAAGGCATAATACCATTAAAAAAAATCCGGGAAGTTAAATTCGATGTACACTGGACCATTAATATTTCAGACAGAGTAGGCCAGTAACCCTCAGACTTGAGCCTTGTTGGAAAGTAGCAGGATTACACAAACATGTTTCACCATTTCAAATCCCGAGAAATGACTTTCGGATTAGTCACTCGTGAATCCATTGGAAGGAATCGAACCCAATGACAAACCTAAATCTGGTAGGAGAACCAGTAGAAATCATGGACCGTGAGGTCGAACGGTTGAAGCAAAGTCGAATTCCTATCGCGAAAATTCGCTGGAATTCTCGAAGAGTGTGGAAAACTATAAGGGGGTTGAATAGTTTTACGTCCTTTTAAAAGTTTATTATCAAAAATATTTTGTAGCTAATTAAAAACTTTCGATTCGATCTCAAGTGAATTCAAATGACAATCAATATAAGCAATTCTAATCTAATAATGAAAGTATTGAAATGTAATGAAGAAAAGATAGAGTTAGAGAGATCAAACCACAACACGCGAATTTATAGTTGTTCGGCTACAAGGACCCCTTCCTTGCCCTCCTCCACTCCCTGAGTACCACACTCGAGAGTTTTCTTCACTATGTCAACAAAATCCTTATGGTGGAGAAACCTTACACACCTTGGCTTACACGAGTTAACGACACTAAGCTAAATGTCGAGTTCTAATCGTAGCTAGAACCAATCTCACGACTTCTTCAAGGCTTCACACCTTCTTCACAACTTCACAACTTCTTCAAGGCTTCACACCAACTTCACAACTTCACACCTTCTTCTATGCACAACTAATTCACAACTACTAAACTACTTTACAACACACCTAGTTTCTACAATCAACAAATCTACACAACACCTTTACAAATATCTAACACAACTACACTATGAAACTAGCTATTCACAACACTACTACAATTAGATGGATGTAGAGAAGTGTTCTTCTTCTTGCACTTGAATGGATGAAGCTTTGGATCACTTGGAAACAAAGACTTATGAATTATATGATCAAAGGATTTTAGATCTAGAAAGGGAGGTTGGATCAGAAAGTTTATAGTGCAAAAAGGTAAGGAAAATGTGTGAAATGATCCAATATTTATAGGGCCAGATTTTACTGTTCGGGAGCATGTCGGTCCCCTTAATTATAGGCCGGTCCCCTTAATCATTAAGGGGGCTAGTAAAATTAAGGGGGCCGCCCTCCTGTTGGAAAAGTTTTTCTAGATAAAATTTGCCCTTTTTGGTTGGAAATTTGAAATCATATCTTTGTGGTTTAATATATTATTACCAAAAATGATTTACAAATATATATAAAATGTTTATGTCATTTTATAATATGTTATGTCTTAAGACAAAATTTCCTTTGATCATGTAATGCATAAGATGCTTAGTTTATGCATACCTTAAGAGATATTAGATGTAGAAGTAAATATTTGTCACCAAATACTTGTTTACTTCTTAATCTTGACTTAATTTGATTTAAGTTTTGTGATTATCAAAACATAGGTTTATTGAGAGATATTAATAACCTTTTTAAACATTATTTATATCAACAATCTCCCCCTTTTTGATGATTACAAAACTTAAACTCATTAACTCAAAAATTAATTTTTAAGCAAGTATTTTAGTGAGTTTATATTTACTTCTCCCCCTTTTTGTAGAATCAAAAAGGTAATGCCGACAATTTTCAAACGTGAAAAATTGACGGGTAGAAATCTCCCCCTTGATGTGTACTCCCCCTCGTTTGGGGGCACCAAGAGAACGAGCTATGGAATGCTTTGCAAACAAAATATTAGAAGCACAAGTATATGCATGCAAACATGTATAAGGTGATAAAAAAAACATGTTTGAAAAGAAAGCATTCATATTCAATAATAGGTTGTGTCAAAACACAACATACAAGTAGCAAGTGGATTACAAGTAGAAAAGCTAGTAAACTAACAACAAGGAAAATACATCATCATGGCAAGAGTACATGGGCTTCATAGAGCTTGCAAGCAAAAGGGTGGTAGAGGCTTTATTTATTAAGCATATTAAGTGCTTAATTAGGAGAGCATGATGGTGATGATGGAGGAATGGGTGAGAATTGTGGTGGAGGAATGATTGGAGAGGATGGTGGAGTTGGTGGTGGTGGTGGGTTGGTAACCAAATGTTCAATATATGAGAACATATATTGAATTTCATCTCTAAGGCCAAAGATGACCGTGCGGTTGTGGATGCAACAAAGACAAGTATCCCCATGGGATTCAAATAGCCTCCAAGGCACGGGATTGGCAAAGAATGGTGGTGTAATTGGTGGAGATGAGAGATGAGCATCAAGTGGTGTTATTGGTGAAAGTGAGATGGTAAGATGGGTGGACATGGGTTCTTGTGTAGTAAGTGGTGATGATACTTGTGGTGACAAGTGTGAGTTGATGTAGTCATTGATTGATGAGGTTGAGGGTATGGAGGATGAGGAAGTTCCATGAGTGGAAGGTGTTTTAGATGGTGCATTGGGTGCACTTGGAGATGAGCATTTGGGTGGAGGTGATGTTGTTTTGTTGTCTTCATTTGTTAAGTCAATGAAGAGTCGTTTTGGAGGGATGACCACAAGTTTTTGTTTCTTGGAGGCTTTGGAGTGTGAGGTGCTTGGTGGAGTCATGATGATTTAGATGGTGAATGATGTGATGAAGAATGGTGATTGTGGAGGGAATTTATAGTATGGAAATGGTTGGTTTAGGTATGTATTTGAAATGGTTGAATGAGATTCTAAAATCAGTTGGGTTAAAATGGGAAATGGTAGCTGAAACTAGAGAAAGGGTTCAAAAGATGCAAAAGAAAACAGTGAATCCAGTTCCAGATGGCCGGTCCCCTTAATTGTATGCCGGCCCCCTTAATTATTAAGGGGACCGCCTAGGGAATTAAGGGGGCCGCCCATCTGATGTTTTCCCAAGCGTCCAGAAACCCAAAATTTGCAAAATTTGGTGATTTTTCAAGTGTGTTTTTCCAGGAAGCTCTAGTAGAAGTACATACTCTAGGAATGATGATATATAAACATATATATATATATATATATATATATATATATATATATATATATATATAATCAAATTTTGCATGCAAATTAACATATTAAAATCTATCTTGAAAAGAAGCATGGCATAATATTATGATAGAAGCATGATAATAATAAAAGTCTAAACATCATTCCAAATAACACAAGTATTTCCGAATAAATCGGACAAATAGCAAATCATACAAATGTCTAAAATAAACAAGCAATAACAAGTAGCAACATGTCAATATCTTCTACTACTTTTTCTTTCCAAGCATCTTCCTAAACATCTTCCCAACGGATTTGAATCCTCCTCGAAGTTCTTCATGCATTTGTTTTTGACGGTTGATGATAGACGTTTGACGAGTGAAGAGAAGCTCATCGGTATGTTCATGAGGAAGAGGAATTTGATACTCGGTATCATCAATATCGGAAAGATCTTCAACAAAGGTCGTGGGGGATGGAGTACTAACACGTGAGGAGTTTTCCTCCTCATCATCATCGTCATCACGATGAGATGTAGAACCACGAGCCCTAGAGTACAAAGGAACACGAGATTTTCCTTTGTCACTATGAGGACGACGAGTACGAACACGAGTAAGTTGGTTCAAAGTAGGAAGGATATGAACGTAGTAGTCTCTTTGAAGATATGGGTAATGTTCCATCACATAACGATAAAGTCGTGTGAGAAACATACCATAAGGAAGATTGGCGTTTGGGGTGTTTTTGGCGGACATGATTCGATGAACAAAAAGATAATCCAAATTATATTGCTCTTCAGCAATAACACAATAAAGCATGTGGGCAATGCTCGCCATGAGATGATCACGGTGATCACTGATGCGTGGGAATTGCACCATGCTTTACCTCTCGAGGTATCTCGAGAAGCTTACAACCCCCACCAGGCAGTGTACCCGATCGTTGTAGTATAGTATAGTGACAAGTACCGGGGGATTGATCATTCAACTTAGGAATAGTGTCGCTAGGATTAGAAAGCCTAAATACTAGTTCTAAAGGTGAGGGATGATTATTTTTGTATTTTTATATTTTTTTAGAATGCAAGTAAAAATCTCGGGTTTGAAGGATTTGGGCGGAATTAGTTGCTAATCAACTAACCCAATACTAAAGATGCAATCAAAATAAAATACCAGAAATGAAAACAAACTAAATTATACTAAAGTTGTGAGCAATAAGTGGAGAAAATGTGTTTACTTAGATTTCACTACTCCCTAGACATCTTTTACACGTTAATTACTTGTTATAATTGCATGGATGACAGATCGTATTCCTTAATACCATTCATGGGGTGGCACACTTAACTCCCCAATTCTATGAGCTCTTATCTCCTCCTATACCATGCCCAGCACAACTATAGGGATTGTAAACAGTGGCTGACGCATTAAATACAACCAATAAAGACCTAGTGCGCGTCGGTTCATGTTTCTTAAGACGGTCAAGCATGTTACCAAGTGGAGATCTGCCAGTTTTCTTAAGCCTAACATATAATTCATTCATCCAAGACAAGTATAAACAAGTAATCAACACATAATTAACATCTAGGTTTCATTAGATCTAAGCAAACACAAGATAGATCTAGCCTAGCATGATGGAATTAATACAAGAACAAGATATAGACAACCAACACATAGACATATTGATTGAATTAAAAGAACACTTATCTCAATTACAATGAAAGGTATCAAGGGTTTGGAACCCTTGAAAAACCTGTAAAAGTTGCACCAAAATCGTACTTAGGGTTTCTCCAAAACTTCTCTATTTTTAATGTGAAAATTAGAAAACTATATATAGAAAAATGGGTCTGACGGCATCAAGACCAACATTGTGACGCCGTCACCTCGCCGCCAAAACTATTCTCGGACTGCCTTGATCTACATTTGACGCCGTCAAGACTTAATCATTTCCAGGCCGTCATGACTTTTACTCTTGACGCCCTACCTTCGTGACGCCGTCAAATATGTACTGGGTCGTCATGGAATTCTGCTCTTGACGCCGTCAGGGAATTACTCTTGACGCCGTCACCTACTGTTCCCAGCATGGAAAATTAAGACTTTGGCGTTTTCTTCACTTTTATGCTCCAAAAACGTCCGAATTGCTTCCTTTTCCAGATTTCACTCCCAAAGTACCTAAAATCACAAAAGGAGCAATTTAGGGCAATATTTGATCAAATAAATTCGAATTCGGGCTTAAATGACCCCCTAAAAACGGATCATTTTTCGTCTCATCAACCACCAGTACCAAACGCATTCTCTCGAATGAGTTCTTCCCACTTCTTCATGTCTTGGCTTAGCTCTTTGAGGAGGATTTGATTGGCATGAATATCGACATTCTTCGACTTGATTACTCGACTAGTCGTACGACGTTCTAGTTCAAGCATTCGACGAATGTCTTCAAGACTCGGAATCTCAAAATAGTAGGGGCCATCCTGAGGACGATTTCTTTCAAGTGTGGAAAGATCCCATTCATTTGAGAAAACGGCTTGGCCGTTGAATGGGATTCTAAGAATTTGTCCAAATTGAGCAAGAGTAAGAGTGATGAATTGATTTTGAATCATGAAGGAAATGAGGAGATGACTATAGGGATCGGTTTGCACCGTTACTTGGCTATAGAAGTCGAGGATAAAACGAGGAATGATAGGTTCGTTGATTTGGAAAAGACATTCAAAACGAATATTGGAGAACATTCATTCGGTGTCATCAGATTCATAGAAAGATGGATCGACAATTCTTCCTTCGTGAATGTTTCTATTTTCAATAGGACGATAGAAACATGCAACTGGGGGAGACATGCCGGGAGTAGAAGAGACATTTGGAATGTATTGTTTGTTTTTGGATACATCACCAACCGTGGTCTTAGGCATTTTCACCTAAACAATATAACAACAAAAATAGAATTAATATAAAAACAACTATCATGCATATGTTATATATATGTATATATAATTATATGCAATATATGTGGAACGAAATTCTACTTCGACACACAAAAAATATTCAATGAAGTAGTTTCATAATGTTCCTTTTATTTTGATTTTAAACTCATTTAGAATATATAATATCAAAGAGTATGATATCATAATTCATTTCGAAATAAGGCTAGATATATATTGGATTATATATCTTCCATTTCGTAAGAGTTTGACACAACATAAGCTTGTTTAAAAGATTAAAATGCAAATTTTAGTTTTCAAAAATATCATTTTCGAGATAAACCAAACGCTCCCTTATCTAGATAAAAACATCCTAAAACATCAATATATATATATATTGATTATATATCTTGATGACGTCTATTGATTTTAGTAGTATTAGCAAGTTTTAAGTTTCAAATAACTACATATAGTTATAGTTTGTTCATGAACCAAACGCCCATGTTGTCTTCATGAACCATTTTCTAACAAATTGAAAAGTATGTTTTGATTGTTTAGGACATTAAAACAATGTAATGTAGTAAGTTTTAAATGGTTTTTGAGAGTTATATCAACAATGTGCCTCTTGAAAAATAAAATTTAACAAGGGTTTATGGGCGATTAATGATTTTGACAAAATGATATGTTATACTAAATTTGAGTTGCAATACATCATTCTAATCCTATGGGAAGCATTTGGTAGTTCAATTTCTAGCTTCTATTGTACTTAAATTCGAATTAAAATAAATTTTAATAAAATGCATAATGATTGATTAGACACCAAATCGAATGAAATGTGATGAAATGCATGCTGGAAAACTTACAAAAGATGTTATATGTTTGGTTGATGTTTGCCCCTTGCAAAACAACCCCGGATTGGTGATATGATGGAGGATTTTGATGTTTTTGGGTGTTTTGGTTCGTACTCAGCAGCAGTGGAGAAGAACAAATGAGTAAATGGAGTGTTTGGGAATGGAAATAAGGAGGAAAACGGATTTAGAAGCATCAGATGGCCGGTCCCCTTAAACATTAAGGGGACCGCCCCCGATAACAAGCCGGTCCCCTTAATTATTAAGGGGGTCGCCTTTGAAATTTTCCAAATTTTGCGGAATTAGTTTCTGGAACAAAAATATTTATACGTATATAATTAGATTTATAATATATCAAAAGTACGTAAACGTTTATTGGCACGATGAGAAAATTGTTAACAATTTTTAATTACCGTTTCGATAATTAAAATATACCTTTGACAATTTTGGATAAAATGATCAAAGTGTTAAGTTGATGAAGGGTTTGAGATGTGTTTGGGAATATGTGAATAAGTGTTTATATATATAAATATTTATATATAAGTATAAGTGTGAGTTAAAAATGGGTTGATGGGTGAGGTTTGAAAGATAGTAGCGTAGATAGGATAACGTTGGGGATAGGAGTTTGTTTCATCCATAGTGTTCACGTGCGAAGGCGTTCTTGCATGATAAAAGTCCACTTGACTCATATCCCTTCATCATCATGAGTCTCCTAAAAGAGGACTTACTAGTATAACGCGAGGGGGGAAGGAAAGGGTTCGATAAAGAACGATTTCCTGGAGTTCTAGAAAGTCAACTAATGACGTATCTAGGTTATGTGCAGGCTATTATATATATATTTAATATCTTAAGTATAATAGTATATATATATATATATATATATATATATACACACAAGATTGGCGACGATCGCCGCATTGCCGGCGCACCTGTTTATTTCGTCAATTGTTTTTCAGGGGTCCCACGGCTGTTTATTTCGTAAAACGTTTCTGATTATTTGTGATTAATATGACTAAACCAACAGGAGGCTTGTGACCTGTCTAATCTATTTGGTATGTCTTATCAAATTTTATAGATTTACCTTTTACACCATTAAAAATATTAAAATTTGCAGAAATCAAGTCTTCGTGAAAAAGAAAAAAAAAAGTTCTTACCGCCATTACATGGAAAAAAATACTGGAATATTCGTCATCAGTAACAATTTATTGATTTTGATTGATCCTTATTTGCTATTCCTATCTTCCCAAAGTGAATTTTGGCAGCGCATAACGATCAAATCAATGACCTATTTAAACACACGTCCAAATTCCCTCTAAACAAATAAAGAATATATAATTACATTTTAGTAACTGCATCTGCATAAACGAATGTCGTTGTTTACCTCACTAAAAAAAATCATGTAAACAACGTTTGATATTCTAAAATTTAAAGCCAGTATATATCAGTTTAAATGTCGTATTTTATCTTGAATCGTTAGTGAGCGCACGACTACTAATGTACTTAAGCTACGGAACATGTAATGATTAAACCTGCTGCGAATGCCTAAAATTTCTTCTTCAACTTTATAATCCTTGGAAATATTTGCCTTTATCTCCATTCTTTGACCTTTTTGAAGCCCTGAATTCAGCATATAGTTTGGATGGCGGTGATGGGGAGAAAAGTGGTGAAGAAGGCGGAGATACTACTTTTCTGATATTGAGAATAGATGTAGGTGAACTGCTTTTGCATGTGAAGCAACTTGGGCTCCTAAACAACACCGATGATATTGTGGATTTGTACTCGTGGAATGTGTCTTTGGCTGCTCTTGATGACATTCGCCTAAATACACATAATCAAGAGGTGTATCTGCACATGAAAATAGAATCGTTCGCATGAATGACACATCGGTGGTATAACATGTGGGTTGGGTGTAGGCCTAAACAGGTAATAAGCCCAGAAAATAAGGTAAATCCAAAACCTCCTTAATCAATAATGACTAAAACACTACTTAAATTTCTTCGCCTGTGAATGATTAAAACAAAACTTCCTTAGGCACACACACGTACGGTACTGCTAAAAAAGAGTTGATGTTGTTTCAAGTGTAAGAGTCGAGCAACTAAATATTAGGTACACTTGAAACACCATACGACCAAAACTACAGGTCGACCAAAATTCAAACCCACTCCCTCACGTGCAAGAGTCGAGCAGCTAGTATTAGTATTTAAACACATTCCATGAGAGAAGCTATTTATTTACAAATGATTGAAATTTAGAAAAAAAAAGGCGACAACTAAATTGAAAAGACCTTATACACCTTTATTAATTTTGGTGGTATGGTGTTTCAAGTGTACCTGTAATTTTCCGTTGCCTTTGTTCTAAGCTGCTGGCAGCGGCGGTGTGGACGTCCTTCTTTAATTTTCATTTGACATGTGCGGTGCTTATCAACTTTTTGGTTCATCGATCTACACTATAACAGCCTCGGTAGTAAACACTTGGTCCTGGAATAATGGTATGCAAAATATAAGGAGTATGTGTTTGTGTTAGACTGTTTCTTACCATGTGAGTCTGCGGGTTTAGTGACATTAGTGTTGCCAATAATATGGGACGTTTAGGAATTTCTTGTTCATGTGCCTTGGTGTCAGGAAACGGGAGCATGACCGGTTGTGATGGTCCCATTAACTTCGCATACCTGTTGATGTAACACGTGGAAAGGCCGTTATAAATCTGGTCAAAATAAAAAAAAATAAAAGTGAGGTTTATTGTTTCAAGATATTTGTGAGAGGCCTTACAAATGTGTAATTTGGTCGGTCTCTTGGACATCAGGGTTCAGATAGCAGCTTGTTCCCGGGGTTGCAGATTGTTGTAGTTCCCCTGTATCAGTAACATTTTTTGAGAAAGAAAAAAAAGGTGCAGTTGTCATGTTACAAACCTGGGTAAAACGCCTGAGGGAAAGCAACTGCTTTAGTACCGAACATCCCCTGCAATAACATGTAGTTGGTCAAAGTATGACCTTATGTGTAGAGAAAAGTACGTGGAAGAAATTGGAAACAATAAGATAAATCCTGAACCATAACTGTTTAGGATATCGAAACTGGTAAGGATCTCGTTTTGCCTGTAAAATGGATGACCATTAGAACTGAATGCATCATGAAACATTTAAAGCTTAACTTTGAAACAAATTAATCCCCGATTTTCATGACTTGAATGACATTACCTGAAGAAACTGGTTTATAGCTATGTGTGTCAAGATTATGTGTAAAGTGAACGATTAGATAAGAACTCACATGAGGGGAAAAAACTATTAGATCTTGAATTAGGCAGCCCTTGTTCTTGATTTGGACCAGTAAGTTTCAGGCTTTCTGTCTCCTCTTCTTCATGTGCTTTCACATGTATAACTGAGCTTTCAGGCAGCCCTTGTTCTTGATATCAAAGAGCTTTTACCTACAAATATCACAAACTTACATCAAGATACAAACAAACAGAAAAACGCTACATAAGTAAGGGTGGCAATAAGCAAATATATCATGAAGGCAAGGCATTGTTCCTTTATATACATCTTGAACCTTTGTGTTTAGGGGCTTTACTTGATCAAAGGAACTTAGTACTATAATGTTGCCCTAGGTCTCCATTCGCTACTGTGATATAAATTAGTCTTTATTGGCATATTTTGTCTCAGTTCGCGTTATGAGTAGGGGTGTTTGGGATTCGTCACAAACAGCTGATGGTGGTGTTTTGCTGGCTAAATGGCAACCCCAAACAACATGGAAGAGTCGATCATACTTCTTTCTAACTTTCACGATAGTTAACTTTAAAAAAATTCCTGAAGTTTAGAAAAACTACTGAGCATCCTTTTTTTCCTTTCTTGTTTTTAAAAGATATAGTGAAGGTAACGGTTAGCACGATAATCCAATTACTAAAGAAGCATAGTTGAATATTAATACAATGAGAAAGAGGACTGACCCCATTTTCTGGAAGTGATATTGAGGCTTCTAAAAGGATAACCATGTTATTGCCAGCCTGTCACAGGAGATAAAAGAAACATTGTAAGTCAATATTATATAAAAACTTTATTCGGCAAAAATTTGTGAAAGATGGATCACTTAATCCTGCGAGATCTTTCGCTTGTCGGATCTTTCACTTCCATTGATGGACCCGCAGCACATCCTGCAGCTGTTTTCATTTCTGATTTATTCAATGTTTCCGGCACACCTTTAATCAAGTAGACATAAGGAATCTAGTATCAGTAATTTCAGTACTGTAAGAGAAAGCAATAGGAAACCGAATAAAATTGATGCAGCTCATCACATACGGCTTACCATTGGGTGTGGCCTGGGTTGCAGACGCGTATGCTCTACCTCTTTCCGGAACTGTCATTTGTGATCCCATTGGGCGCACCACATTCGTTCTCAACTGCGGCCACCAAAATCCTGAAGCAAACCTGCAATTCAGTAGTAAAAGCATAAGTAAACCAGCTTAATTTAATGTGCCATATTTAGTTCTCAAATAACAACATAAAGCATATTTAGTCGTACCTTGTATAATTCAAGAAGAATGTTGGCAAGGGCCGTTTGCTTTCAGTTAGTTTGCCATTCTGGATTACTGCAGCGACAGGATCAGCGGATCAAGGATGGAGCAAAAAATGGGTAACGGTTTTCCTAGCACATTATTAACGCGAATGACAAACACAATTCAAGGATACCTGGTTCATTAAGAAACAACAATGCCTAAACAGCGTTGCGGACTGGCCTGGGGCGCTACGGATCTGGGCTTACATGAACACGGGAGCATCACAAAACGGGAGCACCACATGCCATGAAGATCAACCGGTGAATTGTTGCGCGGGATGGAATAAACAACCACTGTAAAAAAATTTCTTAAAGAGTGTTTGAGATTGGTTATTTCTTATTGCAAATTTATACGCAGTTAAGCAGTTTGATGCTTCTGCCTATCTGCCTATTCACGGTGAAAAAAGCAAGGTGAGAGCTGCTTATTCTCTCATTATTTTTACAGCCACTAATTGTAATGTTTACATTTATTTTTAGCAAATTCAGAACCGACAATATTTCCTAAACTGGTTAAACTTTTAACTAATAAGCAAATAAGCACTGAAAATAAGCAATTCCAAACACCCAACAACACATGTTCCAGATTACGATTAATACTTAAAAACATGTTTAGGATAACCAAAGACCTAAAACCCACTACACTAATTAACCTCTAACACAGAAAATCACAAACCCCCAATTTTCAATTCATTAAAAACCATATCCACTTACTGATTGAAGCTAAACTTACATGATCGACAGCATTTCATAGATGGCAACCATTCTCGTGAAAGACCTCACCGACACCATCACACCAATGATCAATGGAGCAGACTAAAAAGACTTAAAAACACAAATTATAATGCACGTTTATTTATGGGGCATTTGGATTACCTACCAAAATAGCTCATAAGGTCCTTCTTTTCGACCTATGCCTTTATCAATGCTAATATCTTATGGAAGTCCATAAACTCAGCTTTATAAGCTCATAAGCTTTTCAAGTTCAATCAAGCCTATAAGTTGGCAAAATAAACTAATTCAAGCAAATATTAAGGGTGGTCGTTAGATGCATCGCGGAGTTTTTGTATTCCCGGTATTTAGAAGCATTCTAAAGGGAAAAGGCACCTTTCCTAATCAAATCTATTACAATTAAAAAAAATTACCTCAATGACATCCACAAACTGCTAACAAAGCTCGGTCAAATCTTCCTCAGCCACATCGATTTCATCCTAATGCATTTTATGTCATCCATTTTTTTTCTCATTTCACTGGCATTCCAATTCAGGGACACCTGACGCCGTCGAGAGAGCACATGGAGCATCAAAAGACAAAAAGAAAAAAGTTCATATTAAACGGTTGGTCCATACCAAATTAGTTAAGTAAAGGAACTCTCAAAGCAATGCAACTGAAAGCTTACTTTTAGTATTTAAAAAAGTTTTAGCACAATACGATATAAGGTGTGTATCATTAGCATGAAGAGGAAAAAACAAAACCTGTGAATATGTGATTGTGTTAAAAAAAATGATAAGTTGTATAAGCTTATCATGTTATAATAAGCTTATAGAAGCCGAAATGTTTCAAGATAAGCCACAAAAACTGAGCCTATGAAACATAAGCCGGAAACCAAATAAGCCATAAGGCCGCTACATAAGCCATAATTCAGAATCAAACCAACTGACCCCTACAATTACCATAGCCAAAAGGCCAAAATTTTACATACCTTTTTTTCCCCCAAAAAACCAAAATTGAAACCGTAACTCGCTGTGTAACTGTGGCCACAAAAAAACCCCTAAAAATCGAAACCCTAACTCTTGTACCAATTATTTAATTAAGATTAAGATTGACAAACTTACAAGAACACGGGAGCATCACAAAATGGGAGCATCACATGGCATGAAGATCAACCGGTGAATTGTTGCGCGAGATGGAATAAACAACCACTGAAAAAAAATTTGTTGCACGGTTATGAAGATCAACTGGTGAGGGAGATTATGTTGATGAGATCGTTTATGTGATGGGGGCGGGAGCAAACGATGGTCATCTAGGGTTTGTGAAGGGTGTGATTTGCTTTTGAGTGTTATTAGCGCACAGAAAAGGGCCAGGACGGGCACAGAAAAGGGCCAAGTGGGCTAACAACCGGTCCAGCGTTTTTGGCAGGAAAAATGGTGCCAAAACGGCGTCGTTTGGCTGCTGTTTTAATATATACTTATAATTTTATATATATATATATATATATATATATATATATATATATATATATATATATATATATATATGATCGAACAAATAGAGAAGAAAAAGGAAAGCTATATCTATGCAAACAATGTAATCAACTAAAGCATATTTATCTAAGCATGGCAATGAGTTATGAAAGAATGGCGTACCCGGTGGTCTTCAAAAAATATCTTCAAAATCATCAAGATGATAAATAGACTTTGAAAAAGTCTATGTTGAGAAAAACTTCAAGATTGCCTCAAGGAATGTTTATCTAGCCATTCGATCCCCATTGTCTGTTTGGTCCAAAGTTGTTTGGTCCAAACATGTTTAACATTTGACTAGGATGCATGAAAGGTGGTAGTATACCCCAAGGATTGTAGCTTTGTTGGTAGTTCCACATTTGATTACTATTGTTATTATAGTTTTGCCTATTTTGGTTTCTTCTTGGTTGAGGTGTTTTAGATCTAGGATTAGTATTATTTGATTTTCTAGGTGGTGGTGTTTTAGGTCTTGTCTCAGATTTAGAAGATCCTACTTCGTTTTTTAAAGATGGTTTATAGAAAGCTTTTACTTCTTCATTGTTGGCAAGAGGTATTTTTCTATCATTAATAAGTATATACTTAGGATTAGATTTTAGAGATTTTTGTTCGTTAGGTTCATTTTCGAATTTGACATTTTTAATCTCACTTGTTGAAGCTTCGTTTGAGTTAAATCCTAAACCGGTTTTATCTCCAGATGTTCTTTGAATACTTATTATTTTACTAAGTGAGTGACTACTATTTTCAAATTTGTTAAGTTTGCGAATTTCTTCCATAAGTATTTCGTTTTCACCTTTAAGCACTTGACATGATTTACATTCTTCAAAAAGTTTCTTTACCTTTTTCAAGTTCATGTATTTTAATTTTTAGTTCAAGTACTTCATTTTCCAATTGATTGTTTATGTATTTTAGTGATTTGTTTTTAGCCATTACTAGTTGTCCTAATTTGCATAGCCTATTATATTCATTATCTAGATCTTTTTCATCTAATGATAAACTTTCATCACTAAAATATTCGGTTTCGGAACGTACCTCATTTGATGTATTCGCCATGAGACACTTCTCTTCTTTTGTCGTTTCTTTCTCATCTTCATCACTATCACTCTAAGCGCCTCCAATAAAAGCTCTTTGATTTTGATCTCTTGTCATCATTGGACATTTTCCGATGAGGTGATTTGGATCACCACACTTGAATCATTTTCTTTCAATTTTGTTGTTCTTGTCATCCTTACTCTTTTGAAATGTTTTCTTTTCATCATGCGGTTGTCTTACGAATCTTCCTCGCCTTTTTAAGAATTTCTTGAAATCTCTTACGGCGATGGTGTATTCTTCATCATCACTTTCGGAAGATGAGCTATCTTCGATACTAGATTCCTTTCTAGCTTTCAAGGCGATTGACTTGCTTTGCTCTCGTTTTTCTTTGACCATTTCGGAATCCTTCTTAATGATAACTTCGTAAACTTTTAGATTTCCAATTAATTCATCAAGTTGCAATGTTGACAAATTCTTCGATTCTTCAATAGCCGTCACTTTAGCTCGCCATTTTGGATGAAGAGCCCTAAGAAACTTCCTAACAAAATTCTTACTAGAAAAGTTCTCATCAAGTGCTTTTAAACTTGTGATGATAGTGTTAAATCTAGCAAAAGCATTATCAATTGATTCCTCTTCCGGAATCGTGAATTGCTCATATTGTTGAACAAGTAGATCTATCTTATTGTCTTTGAATTGACTATTACCTTGGTGAGTTATTAGTAAAGAATTCCAAATTTCTTTTGCGGTTTCACACATAAAGATCCTTTCGTACTCTTTATGTGGTAGCGCATTATAAATAACCATTTTTGCTTCATTATTTTTAGAAAGTTTTCTTTTTAAATCATCATTTTGTTTTTCAAAAGGTACGATTTCATCTTTCTTAGTTTCGGGGTTATTTTGAATAGGTAAAAAATCACCATTAGTAATAACATGCCAAAGATCTAGATCTTTTGACTTCACATAAGTTTCGAATCGATTTTTCCAATATAAAAATCCATCACTTTCAAATAGTGGCGGTCTTTGCATAGATTGCCCTTCTAAATATTTTTCAGATTCCATAGATCGTTACAAGTTTTAAAATACAATATATTTTAAAGATCTTGCTAGACGTGGCTCTTGATACCAATTGTGGAAAACTAGAAGGGGGGTTGAATAGTTTTACATCCTTTTAAAAGTTTATTATCAAAAATATTTTGTAGCTAATTAAAAATTTTCGATTCGATCTCAATTGAATTCAAATGACAATCAATATAAGCAATTCTAATCTAATAATGAAAGTATTGAAATGTAATGAAGAAAAGATAGAGTTAGAGAGATCAAACCACAACACGCGAATTTATAGTGGTTTGGCTACAAGGACACATTCCTTGCCCTACTCCACTCCCCGAGTACCACACTCAAGAGTTTTCTTCACTAAGTCAACAAACTACCTATGGTGGAGAAACCTTACACACCTTGGCTTACACGAGTTAACGACACTAAGCTAAATGTCGAGTTCTAATCGTAGCTAGAACCAATCTCAGGACTTCTTCAAGGCTTCACACCTTCTTCACAACTTCACAACTTCTTCAAGGCTTCACACCTTCTTCACAACTTCACAACTTCACACCTTCTTCTATGCACAACTAATTCACAACTCCTAAACTACTTTACAACACACCTAGTTTCTAAAATCAACAAATCTACACAACACCTTTACAAATATCTAACACAACTACACTATGAAACTAGCTATTCACAACACTACTACAATTAGATGGATGTAGAGAAGTGTTTTTCTTCTTGCACTTGAATGGATGAAGCTTTGGATCACTTGGAAACAAAGACTTATGAATTATATGATCAAAGGATTTTAGATCTAGAAAGGGAGGTTGGATCAGAAAGTTTATAGTGCAAAAAGGTGAGGAAAATGTGTGAAATGATCCAGTATTTATAGGGCCAGATTTTACTGTTCGGGAGCGTGCCGGTCCCCTTAATTATAGGCCGGTCCCCTTAATCATTAAGGGGGCCGCCTAGTAAAATTAAGGGGGCCGCCCTCCTGAACGTTGAAAAAGTTTATCTGGATAAAATTTGCCCTTTTTGGTTGGAAATTTGAAATCATATCTTTTTGGTTTAATATAGTATTACCAAAAATGATTTACAAATATATATAAAATGTTTATGTCATTTTATAATATGTTATGTCTTAAGACAAAATTTCCTTTGATCATGTAATGCATAAGATGCTTAGTTTATGCATACCTTAAGTGATATTAGATGTAGAAGTAAATATTTGTCACCAAATACTTGTTTACTTCTTAATCTGGACTTAAATTGATTTAAGTTTTGTGATTATCAAAACGTAGGTTTATTGAGAGATATTAATAACCTTTTTAAACATTATTTATATTAACAAAGAGGTCCCGAATTTACTTGGGAACGGGAAGACCAAATGCAACTCAAGTATCCACGTCTTTTTACCAAATATACTTCAGAGACCAACCAAAACTGAACTTCGGGACGAAGTTCCTTTTAGAGGGGAAGACTGTCACGATTCGTAATTTCAGGTCCTTGTTCAGATATCGAAATTTCATTATTCATCTCAGAAAGTTACTATTCATCATTTACTATTCATCATTTTACTATTCATCATTTTTGGTGTCAGTTTGAGATTCCGAGAAGCATTCAGAAAATTCAGTATTCACATGACACTATTCATTTCCGAAGAGAAACCACTATTCATGTACTTTATTCATTTCATTGTAAATTTAGTTTACGGGTAATTAAATTCGCGTAACCAGTCAGGTTAAGCTGCGAATTCAAGCATCATTAGTAGGGACACTTCATATGGACTAGAAATGGCTTACATATCATTACAATAGCATTTGCATACTATTCCACTCGTAGGATATTCCAATTACTATTTTTGGTATAATTGACTTTTTACGTATTTTTATTTTTAATAAACGTTAACACGCAACCAATAATGTGACTAACATGTCCGACACTCCCGACTATAATCCCAATGTATTTTTATATTCATTTTAATAATATATAAATTATATTATTAATTTACCCGGTATTTTGGAAATTTATTTATTTCGTATCGTAAGTTTACTTTAATTATGACGGTTTTCGTATAAATTAAATAATAATTATCCAAACACTAAATATTTATACCCAACATATTTCTACAATTTTTATGACTTTATTATATCCCGATTAACTCCGTTAAATTTTATTTCTAGCAAACTCGGTAACCGGTATCCCCTAAAACTATTAATATACACTTAATATTACAAAAAATCTTACAAAGTCTTGCACCAAATCCTTTCCCCCCTTGATTTGCCGTCCCCCCCCCCCCCCCCCCCCCCTACCAAATCCCCTACACCCTTGAATTTCTTACACCAACTCTAATTAAAACATGTACCTTTTGTCTAACTTATAATATATAAATGATACATAGATATTTTTCATTTCCATTATACAAGTAACAAAAATATATCTCTCCTTCCTCTCCACTCAAACTCACGGCCAACCACAAGGACAAGGAAGAAATCAAGATTTTTCAAGAACAAGTAATTTTACAAGTCCTATTAGTATCCTAGTTAAGGTTTTGAAATAAAAACCTCAAGGATAATTAAGTATTATTCATCAAAAACTCTCCAATCTTGCAAGTAAGTATATCAAACTCATTTTTATAATTTTACCAAGTTTTTATAATATTCATATGATTTATATACAAGATCTACATGCAGATGTTAGTTATACAACTCCATTTTATACATAACTAACTTTTGAACCCTAGAAATAGATGATAGGTAGATCCTTGTTAGATCCACTTGATTTATGATGTTTAGGAACCCATGACACCCTAAGAAGGTGTATGGTAAGATTAGACTAGATTTGTGGTGATTGAAAGTGATTTGGTTAGATTTGAAACAAGTTTGAAACTAGGAAATTGATTTTTGAAACAATATATATACGTACTGTCCATATTTTGAAAATGTGGGAAAATCAGTAGATGATGGGTAATTTTTGACCAAAGACTTAGAAAATAATTTCAAAAACGAAGCCGTGGGAGAAAGAATGGATTAAAACGAGCTTATAACGAAGGAGTTATGATTTTTGCAAATTTAACGACGAAAACTATTTTCTGAAAATATACCGTGCTGTTGGACGATTTTCGACGGACAAAGAGAGGTGTTAGACGTAATCTAATGGAGCCGAACTATCAAAAATATATTAATACATGTTAAGACGAATCCGTGGATATAAAGAACTAGGAAAATGAACTTATAACGACAAAGATATACACGTTTCAAAATCGACAAGACTATATTATTTTGGCAGCTGCAATTGGAAATAATAAACTACGTACGAAATACTATATTTTCAAGAAATATTGTTAAAGAGCTATATTCGTAACCAATGAAGTACGTATGACCCAAGGCTTATTTATACGACTAATTGACGTTATTTTAAGGTTTTCAAAACGACGAATATAACGCTAACATTTTATATACGATATATTACGACTAGTTTTTATAAGTCTAGTTAGACTTATTTTTCCTAAGTATGGAAAATACCTTACTTTGACAATAACAAGTATTTTCAAGTTACGAGTGGTATGGGTATCATGTGCATGAATGTTCAGTACATCATTTCATGATCTAAAGTAGATCATATTCATTCATTTAGGTTGCAGCTAGTGTTCGTGCCTTGTTGTCCCTATCATTTCACATCATAGTATCATCGCTTCAGGTGAGTTTTCATAGCCCCGTTTTAATTCAATATTTTGATTTTAAATCCCACGGGGGAGAATACATTGCATCACTTATTTTTGTACATGCCAAAGTATTAAATTCCTTACATTGCTTAAGTTGCCTTATTACCACGTCACGACAAGTCCCCTTTATTATCATGAACCGTTAATTAATCTACAAGCGAGAGTGAGTGAATAGATCTATTGAGGGTGACTCCTCCATCCGTGTTTGGGTTGCTCCAACGGGAAAACGGATGCATTTAATGTCTAATATATTTAGAGTGTCTGGTAAACACTCATTTGGGGCCAAGTAACGTCTAGCTTCGGGGTCATGAGCTTAAGAGCCAATGTATTACTTTTGACATTTTGTCGGTTTACTTTATAATTGTGGCCAATGTACGTACGATTTAACTTACAAACCTATGATTATTCACCAACATTATTGTTGACCGTTTTTGCAATGTATTTTCAGGTAATTAAGACATATTCTACTTGGCATGCATGGAGTCATATCATTGACTAACAAGGATGACGCGTCTCATTTTGGATTTTCAGGCACTTATGAACTATCGTTTGATTGTACTAAACTTAATTCCTTAAACTTTTCAAGACTTTTGGGACCTATGTTTTATAACTCTGAATATTTTAAATGAATCAAACCATGTATTTTCAAAACGACACTTTAGGTCGTTAAATGTAACTGAAACTGTGATGCTATGGCAGTCACCCCCTGGTATTCCATTCCGCTGCTAAAACAGGTATTTTGGGGGTGTGACATAGTCCTTTGGTGAAAAATCTCAAAAGTTTTGGAAATTTACAATTTTAGTCCCTGGAGTTTAAAAATTGGCAGATTTGGTCCTTGGTGGGATGTTTTTGGAAGAAAAATCATTTTTTGTCCTTGGAAACTCAAAAATTATCACAAATGAGCCTTGGGTGGCAAGTTAGTGAAATTACATGTTTGGTCCCTGGAGTTTGGCAGTTTAGCAATTTTGGTCCCCGGGTATTTCATTATGGAAAATAAAGCATCAAAGGACCTTGTACTATTGAAACTTGGCAATAATTCACCTTTGGAATACTTTGGGAATATTACATTTCCAGCCCTTGCATTTGCAAAAAATTACAAATTGGTCCTTGTGAAATTGTAAATACAAATGAACCCTTTGTGTTATTAAGTCCAAAACCAAACATAAGCCAAAAAAAACCCAAAATCCTAATCCACTAAAAACCCCAAGCCCATCACAAATTGGCCCAACTTCCCCACCTCCATTTTTGATATCACCCAGGGTCAACCCAGGTCAAATCCCCAATCAAAACACTGTTCATCCCCTACCTTTTTCCCCCTAAAACCTGCTACTGTGTCCCCCCTCCTTTCCACCAACCTATCCCCTCTTCTCTACTCTACTAACCACCCTACACCCCCATCCCATGTGATACGTACAACCCCCCTCCTCCAGGTCACAATTCTACCAAAATCTCTTTCCCGCCAAATTACAATTCAACGGCTAAGATCTTTTCAACCCATCCAATGGTTCACAAAAAAAGGGGGAAAAGCAGAGAAACCCACATGGGTCTATAAAAGTGAAGAAAAGAAGAAAAGGAGGAAGTAATTAGAGAGTAGCAGTTAGTTTTTTTTGTAGTTGTAGTTTAGTATCAAGTAGTGTAATTTTCTCTTTTAAAATGTAATTTTCTGTTTGGAATTAATGTACTAAGCATAGTTAGTGTATTCTAAACCTATTTCAAGCCTTAAATTCATCTTCTCAGCTCATTTAAGTTTGTGGCAGATTTTCATTCAAATTCTCATTTTATTTATAAAGTTGTTTTAAGCTGTTGTTATTTCTTTCATTTAGCTCAGTAAGCTCATCTACAAGCTTTTATAAACTTATGTAATGTTCAAATAAGCTTGTACTCAGGTTACTATAAAAAACTCAGAATCCAAGGAAAATAGTATAGAAAATAAAAAGTTAGTGGAGAATGAAGAAGAAGTAGTGAGCAAGGAAGATTTTCGATAGATTATGGTTTAGAACCTCTGGGGAGGTAGTAGGACAAGTCATAGTGTTTGGTTCCTAGTTTCGAATTGACAGAACCAATTTGTAAGCATTTTGCTTCACCTTTTGCATTTCACTGTAGAATTAGTTTATATGTATGGTTACCATCTGCTTTTCTAGGTTTATTTAGTGTAAGTTAGTTGTTAAATTGCTTTAATACATTAGCTTGTTCATTAGATATAAGGATTGCTAACTTTATGATCTCACTGTCATAAGTACTTAATTAGTGAGTTGTGGTCAAATGTTGTTAATATATGAGTTTTAGTGCTTTAACAATCTTATGGTATCATAATTTAATCTCTGGAATCATTGTTTTGTCCTAAATCAGTTAGTTGTTTTCAAAATCTTATTTTCTTGTTGGTAAAGGGGTGTTTGGATCAGGTTTAGTACCTGTGCTCTAGTGGTTTTGTTGGTGCTAAATTGGTTTAGACATATTCATGTGGGTGTAATTAGGTTAGCTCAAGCATAAAATAGGTAGAGTATATTGCATAAAGTCAAAAGTATCCTTGATTCACTCTCATAGTTTCACTGTTAATTGTTCATGATTCAAGATTATTCAAATCACATCACAAGTTGTTAAGATAGATTAATATCACCTCCTTATAGCTTATTACATCAGTTTTAGTGCTTGTGATCTATTCAAAGTTCAAGAAAGTCAACTTTTAAGTTTAATCAAAAAGGTCAAATTGCACTTGGGCAGAAAAACCAATTTTTTCAATGATTTATTTAGAATTTTGTGGTTGGATCTAGGTCTTGCTCTTTTCAGGACTTGTAGTCCACCACCTCATCTTCAAAGTCCCATCTTCCTTTTATTTTTGTGAATTTTCTGTGGGCCCCATCATTGCTCCAATTCCCCAACTTTCAATGCACCCCTGGCTTACATAGTGGGCCCCACAAGTTTCTTATTGGCTTTTTGAAAAGCCAATAAGCCCCTCTTCAGGTTCCAGGGCTTATTTTGAGGTTTGTACCTCATTTGCTAGGGCTGCAAGGGCCATCAACCTTGTTCCATTTCTGTGTGAGCTGTGGTATAAGCCAAGTGCTTATTGGCCTTCCCCAGCTTATTGCTTGTGCATTATCCTTTCTTTTTTGCTTATTTCTAGTTGTCCTAGCCTGTTGTAGCTTCTTTAATCTCTTGTGTTCAGATGGTAGCATATTCTTAGCTTTTCCTTAGCTAGTTTGACCAAAAGTCAACTGCCAAGGAAATAAGCACTCATAAGTGCTTATTCCTGAGATTCAAGCATTGTTCTTTTTTTAAAGTTTGTTAATTTTAGTTTATAAGTAGATTTGAAAAAGAAAAATCTAGAAAAACCAATTTTAAATCAAGTGATAGCTTCTATTTAAGAAGCTTGAGTTTATTAGCTTATTTCTCAGCTTTTTCCTTAAGCACTTTTCCATTTTATAATTTTCTTATATTTCTGCACTTATAATAGATTTTTAGAAAAAGTTTCAGATTTTTCTTTGTTTATTTGGTATTTATTATAATTTAAATTAGTTTTAAGTAATTAATAAATAGTAATTAATTAGTAATAATTATTTAAAAAGTCTTAAAATTATATTTTCTGTTTTAAAATTAGTTTTATATTACTTTAGATTTTTCTAAGTTTTAATTTTATTTTTCTAAGCTTATTTTACTTTTTCTTATTATTTAGTATATTTTTAAAAAGTTATAATTAGTTTTTAATTAATAATAATTATTAAAAAAGTAGGAAAAATATATTTTCAATTTAAAAATTAGTTTCATAATATTTTAGATTTTTCCAAATTTATTTTTCATATTTTTAGTGTAATTTCATAATTAGTTATGATTTAGGTTATTTTAAATAATTAAAAGTAAATAGGAAAGTAGTAATTAATTAATAATAATTATATAAATAGTATAAAAATTAATTTCAATTTTCGAAAAATTTTCTTTTATTATTAAGATTGTAAAAATGTAATTTTCATATCCGTAAGTATTTTATTTCTTTAAAACTCGCTTTTTATTTTGTACGTTTACGTAAATTTGAACTGAACGTACACGTTATTAGGTTTAAAGCATTTCTGGTTTTTCTAATTTCACAGTCTTGTTCAAATAGCTTATTTAAGCTATTTCCTTGTAGATTCCTTAGTTTAATCAATCACAAACCCCTTTTCTGTCCAAATTCACCCGATCACAAACCCGTTTGAATACAATCCACACCTCGTAGGGACATAACGACCTGGGGAAACACTATATTCCGCGGAGCATTGACTCTAGGTTGTTTGACTTGGTTGACCATTCACCTGGTCAATTAGGTTGACCGTTTGGAGCCAATCAAATATATCTTATGCTTGTCTTGATTTCAACATGCTAGGCTAGATCTTTCATGTGTTTGCTTAGATGTAATGAAATCTAGATGTTAATTATTGGTTGATTGCTTGTTTATAGTTGTAATGGATGAATGATTTCAATGTTAGGCTTAAGAAAACTGGAAAATCTCCATTGTGTAACTTGCTTGAACGTTTTAAGAAGCTTCTTAGCCGGCTCGACATAGGAGTGAAGTAGGCGCTTATAGGATTGGGGAAGTAAGTACGCCACCCCATGAATGGTATTAAGGAATACAGTCCGTCATCCACACAACTGTAACAAATAATTAACCTGTAAAAGATATCTAGGGAGTAGTGAAACCTATGTAAACACAATTCTCCCATATATTGCTCACACCACTAGTATAATTTAGTTTATTTTCATTTTTAGTATTTTATTTTGATTGCATCTTAGTAATTAGGTTAGTTGACTAGCAACTAATTCTGCCCAACTCCTTCAAAACCGAGATTTTTACTTGCTTTTATAAAAATATAAAAATACAAAAAGAATCATCCCTCATCTCTAGACCTAGTCTTTAGGTTTTCTAATCCTAGCGACACTATTCCTAGCTGAACGATCAATCCCCCGGTACTTGTCACTATACTATACTACAACGATCAGGTACACTGCCTGGTGAGGGTTGTAAGCTTCTCGAGATCCCTCGAGAGGTAAATCCTGGTGCAATCCCTACGCATCAAAACCGGTTATTGAGGTTTTGAATGATTACATGACTTATAGGAAGAAGTTGGATTCGGTCATGATGGCAAGGTCAAGGTTGGAAGATACAACATTTGATGAAGTTGAAAGAGAAAGGATAGTAGAAAATGGGCTTCCTAAGAAGATGAGTGACCCGGGAAACTTTGTTTTACCAAATAAAGTGAACGGGACTACTCCAATGTATGCGTTAGCCGATACGGGGTAGTGTTAGTGTGATGCCTTATCCGTTGTACCAAAAGTTAGGACTTTGTAACCCACAACCTAACCAATAAAATCTTATAATGGCGGATAACTCGAAAGCAAAGGCTATGGGAGAAGTTAAGAATGTACGTGTTCAAATTGGCTACCAAGCATTTTTGTGTGATTTTCTTGTGCTAAACATTCTGGTTGATAAGGAGTTACCAATTTTGTTGGGGAGACCTTTCTTAAGAACATGTGGGGCAATAATAGATATGGGGCATGGAACCATGACCATTAATGATGGAATTCTTAAGCATACTTATTATCCTAAGCCTAGGAGAGGAAAGAGAGATAGTATTGATGAAGAAGTAGAAGATTACTTTGGTTGTTTTGAAGTTGGAAGAGATGAAGAGGGTAGGCCAAAGTATGGGCCATTGACACCTAGTTTCTTTGATATTGAGGATGAAATGGAAAGAGCTCTTGCTATGGAGGTTTTCTTTAACCCGTTTAAAAATATTTTTGTGTTTAATAAACATACAGATTTTCTTGGATCATTACCGGTTCCACTTAAAAATTTGGAGTGGGGCCCTGATAGACATAGCAACTACAAGAAAGAAGAAGGAGATGGAAAATGGCATGTTAAATTTGATATTGTATGCCCAAGCGGAAGAAACTTTGCTAGGAGGTTCAAAACACAAAAGACAAATCGGAAGATATCGGGAAAGTACCAAAGTAAAGACATTCTTAGGAATGAGTATTTTCAAGGCTAAGTGAGCAAGAGGAGCAAGTTTCAAGAATAAAGCACTTCTTGTGCTAGTTTGTTTGATTTTACTTTTATGCATTTTCATTTTCAAGTTTTATGGTTAAGACAATGTATTTGTCTATGTATCTATCTATTTAGGTTTGATGTCTTATGTTATGTTTATGTCTTAATAAGAGTTTGAGTTTTAAGTTTTTAGTTGAGTTATTTATTATTTAGTTTTTAAGAGTTAGTAGTTATAGACCAATTTTGGTAGTGTGGTGGAAAATTTACATACAAAAATGGTTTTAGTTAAAAGTAAACACATTAGTTACTTGTATCAAGTATACTAAGTGTTGAGGTTTTGCAAAATTCAAGTTTTGCAAAAAATCAATCCAAAATGGATGGATCAAAAACTGAACGGTTAGAATTGAATATATAAACCCAACCTTTCAAAAATCACAAGAAAACCATCCACACATACACACCAAAATTGGGGGTCTAGAAATTCGACCACATAGAAGTTGTTTGAGGTTGCAGGAGTGTTAGGATATCATCCATGGCTCCATAACAAGTAAGTAACATCATCAATTTACTTTAATTAAGTTTTAATTCAGATTATTGAAATTAGGTCAAGATTTGGGTATTTTTGATATAGTGTGTATTAAGATGTAATCATTTGAGGATAAGTGGGTAATTGATATTGGAATTCATTGCAAAAAGAATTAGATTGATTGATTAAGTCTTGTAGAAGAATTAATTAATTGAAAATTTGAATTGAATTGGGTTTTTACTTTAGAACATGTTTGCTTGCAATTGATGATTTCCAGATGTTATATACTTATTGATTAGTGATGTTAAGATAGTGCATTGTTGATTAGAACACTAATTTGAAGGATTGATTAGATAGTGTTCTTGCATATTCTTGGGTTTGATTAAGGGAGTGTTTGGAAATGATATGGATCGTTATTAGGATGATTTGGATGATTAGAAACCACCATGGATGATCGAAAATAGGTTAGAATGAAGTAGGAATGGATTGGAAGTGATAGGAAACGAGAAAGCCGGATTTGGAACTTTTGCAGAAAATCCAACCGACTGGTTGCGAGGGGCAACCGGTCGGTTAGATTGAACCTGAGCATCCAACCGATCGGTTGGATGGGATACCGATCGGTTGGATGGCTCGTTCACATTTTTATATTTTTTTTCGTTTTGACTTTTTGACTTCTAATTTTGTGTAGTATTGGCTCTTATAATCTTATACTAATGTTAACTTGTAATTTTTAGAGTCAAGGTGCAGGTAGTTCGAGTGGAGTGAAGGTTAACCCGATTGTTACGAAATATCTTTTGAGGAATTGAAAGAGTAGAGTTACGTATAGTCTTCAAGCGGAAAGGAACGAAATTCTTAAGTTCAGAAATCTGAAGAATGAGGAGAAGCACGCCTATCGCGAACGACTTTCTAAGCTTCAAGGTAGAAAAATTGCTTCACCACGTCTCATTGATTGGAGTTTGTTTACTGAATATGAATGTGAGGATCAATTGAGGGAGATGATGAGAATGACTTATGTGTATCTGGCGGATGGAGATACATTTTTGGATCTTTCTTGGGAAAGAGCTTTTAGCATTTACGAAGATGTTTATCGTGAATGGTGTCTAGAGTTCTTTTCTACGTTCTATTTTGAAAGGAAAGTTTATGATCTCATGAGGGAAGTGTGCATTTGGTTTAGACTATGTGGAGTTGAGCATGCTTATACTTTGCCACAGTTTGCTGTTTATTTGGGTTTGAACGAGCAAAATGAGATAAATCATAGGTTGTTTGCGACACACTTCTTGAGGTTAACAAGATTTCATCATAGGTATGAAGGTATTCGGAGTATTGGAATCGCGTTGGTGATCCAAGTTGCAATAGGAAGAATGCATCTAGAATTAGGAACCCGTTGTTGAAGGTTTTGCAAAAGTTAATCACTTGGGTAGTTTTGCATAGGACGAGTGGTTCTGATAAGTGTAACAATCTGGATTTATGGGTGATGAAATTGCTTGAAGAGGACAAGAATGGCAATGCGGCTTGGATTATAGTCGAGCATCATTCTAGGAGAGCACTGGGGATCAAGGAAAGGAGTGACATTTGTGGAGGTCATTATGTGACCGTTTTGGCAAGAAATTTGGGTTATTTTGTAGATGAAGAGTTGGCTAAATGTTCAGAGCCAATTGAGAGTGAGACTTGGGATGATAAAGGTTTTGGTAAGGCATTGAATAGAAGAACCAAGACGTTAGGAGAATGGACTGAGCCTAACATTGAGGTGCCACAACAATAACCACCACAAAAACACATGGGAGGTATCTATGGACATGCTCCGGGTAACATTACGGAAGCTTATGGTTGATCAATATTTGGAGTCAGAGAACTCATTTTCTTAGTTGTGATCAAATATGCATATCGCATATTTTTACCCCGGTAGTTTCTATTTTACTAAATTTTTCCCATTTCCTTTACTTTGAAGTTATTTTTATTACATTGAGGATAATGCAAAAACTTAAGCGTGGGGGAGGGAAGAAAATAGGAAAAATAGGTTTATTTTTAGTTTTTTAGGATTAGTTGAGAATTCAAGTAACTAGGATTCGCTCGCCCTTGAAAATCTAGTTGTTTGAACACTTGAGTTATTTTTAAAAATAAAATTGTTTTAATGGTAAAAAATAAGGGTATTTGAAAATTTTTGAAGCTTAATCAAGTTATTAGAGAAAATTCATTTCGGAATTGATGACATTTACTAGTATATGTTGTAGTATTCACCTTAAATTGTGAGGATTTAAGCCTTTTTTTTATAAAGCATTTCTTATGCTTTATATTCTTGCTATGAGTGTGCCGGTGATTGTGTTGATTCTAGAACTTGTACTTGTTATGAATTACTGTTAAAATCACTTATGAGTGGTAAAACATATTCAAATGATAAGAGGCAACTTAGGATTTACACCAAATAGCCTTCCATTTACAAAAATATATTTTGCTAACCACATCGGTTAGTTATCCTCGTATTTGGAACCCATTTGTTAGCATTTATCTTTAATGCTAGATACCCCTAGTTACACCCTTCGAGCCAATCTTTTTCTTTTGTTACATCCAGAAAAATACAAAAATATTTTACACCTTACACCTTAGCCCTAACCCTTGTCAAAGTCTAAACGGTGGGTTGCTAGTTGCTTGGTTGATGGATTGTTTTTGATGATTATCAGTTAGCCACATTTTATTCATTTGTGTGTGCCATTCCAAAAAAGATGAAGATTGATCACCTTTATGAGTTTGTTTGGATAATATCTAATCTTGCTTAATTTGTTGATAAAAAGATCTTTGGGGAATATTGGCCGAAAGGGTTTTCTAAATGTTTTTAATCAAAAAATTAGTGCATGAATTAGTATGGGATATGGTGTGTGACGAGCATCATGTTTACTCTTTAAAATGGATTTGAGAAGATTTCATCACGAAATTAAGCTGAAAGGATTCGTAGGAATTCATAAGAAAAGAATTGCTTTTTAAATAACATTGTGTTAATGGGATTATTATTCTAGTTGTCTTAGGCCGAAAGGAAGTAACTAGATGATTGAATTCTAGTGATGGTTTAACATGATAAACACCATTGATTGTTAGTCATTTACATAAAAGTTGTGCATCATAACAAGTTTACACCAAGCTTAACATGAATACTCCAATTGATTGATTGTGGCATTTCTCACAAGTATATGTTTTAGTTTTATTGTTTCTTGAATATTTGCATTTTCGATAATAAAGGATTGACAACCCTTTTATACAAACTAGTTTTCGAATACTTTGATCCATAAATCCCTTGGGACGATCTCGACTTTCCTACCTTTACTAAAACGGACGAGTTTACTTGCTCGTATGTGTTAAATAGTTAATCGGTAATCGTGGTTAGGGGTGGTTTAGTGGTGGATTAGGGGAGGTTTAGGGTGGATTAGTCAAGTAGGTGATGCAGCTACTTGTGTGTGTGCTTAGAGGTGTTAGGGTGTGTGCTGGGGAATGACTAAGGTGTTAGGGTGCTAGGTTGATGTATTTCAGGTGCTTATGTTTAGGGTTTATTAAGTTTTAGTTGTGTTTAGACCTAGTTTCTACTTACTATGTGTTTAAGGTTTTACCTATGGTTTAGTGCCTAAATTAAGTTCCTAAGTGTGTCTAGTGGCTAATCCTAAGACCTAAAGGGTTTATACTAAGTGTGGGTAACCTATGGGGATGTTTTGGGAATGTTTATACTAGGGTTTATCCTATGGTTTTGTGCCTAAGTTAGTGTCCTAAGGGTATCTAATAACTATTCTTAAGTTCCTAAAGGCTTATACTAAGTGGTAGTGACCTATGGGGAAGTTTTGGGTGGGTTTAGACCTAATTCTAGTTATTTATGACCTAGTTATGGTTTAGGGCTTAGGGGGTTTATATCTAAGTTCCAAGGGTTCTATTCTATAACCTAATAGTCCTAATATATCCTAATATACCTAAAGATACTCTTACTTAAGCCTTGAACACATTCTAACTAGTTTAACTAAGCATATAGGTTCAGATAAGCACATAATCCTACTTAAGTTTTAGTTTAGGGTTTATTAGGGTTTTGTGTTATGTTTAGTGTTTGAGATTGGTGTATTACTTATTATGGTGTTGTTATGAGTTTATGCTTGACATACCTGGGGTTTAGAGGATGTGAGTGTTGAGTTATTTGGCTTGTGTAGATACGTGAGCAGGTCTAGTGAGTCACTCAAGTAATACTGTATATAAAAAAGCAAAAATTTACCTGTGAAATACCTAGTATAAGTATTTGTAATGGGAATGATAGTAATGGGTGTTTGTGGGTTGTTATATGAATCTTTATAAAAATCATATGAGCATGGTAATAACTTGGTAAAATTATGAAAATGAGTTTTGTATACTTACTTGAAAGATTAGTGAGTTTTGAGGACGAAAACTAATAAACACCTTGAGTTTTTATTTCAAAACCCCAAAAGGAGTACTAGATGATCTTGATTAACACTTGTTCTTGAAAAATCAATGGTGATTGCTTCTTGTTTTGTTGTTGGCCGAGCACCCCAAGAGGAAAAGAAGAGAGAAAAGCTTTTTGTTACTTGAACTAGTTATATTTAAAATGAAGTAAAAATGAGATAGTAATTAGTGTCTAGGCAAAGATTAGGTGGGCAATAAATGTGGGTTTGTGAATTGCAAATAAAGAGCCAATGAGAGGGGGGGGGGGGTTGTCTCTTGATTTATTAATTAGAGGGCATGTGTAGTATTAGTGATGTCATTAGTTAGTTTTTGGTATAATCGGGTACCGGGTTTGCTAGAAATAAATTTTAACGAAGTTAAACGGGACATAATAAAGTCATAAAAATTGTGAAAGTATGTTGGGTACAAGTATTGAGTGTTTGGATGATTATTGTTTAGTTTCTACGAAAACCGTCGTAATTATATTAAACTTATGATACGAATTAAATAAATTTCCAAAATACTGGGTGTTAGGTCACCATTTTACAATATAACCACTAAGATTTCTAGAGAGAGAAAGTAAGTAGAGAGAGAGAGTGGAAGGAACACTTAATATGAAAATAAGAAACTAATGATATTACTAGGTGAACCAACCCCTTCTAATGAGGTGTTACAAGTCTATTTATAGGTAAGGATTAGGGCTTCACCATACTTTGTCAATATTACAAACTTAGCCCTTAGACTTTATCCAAACCTGTAAACTTAGCATAAAACTTTATAAAACATATAAAATAACTAACGTATTAACTAAATAATGCAACCTATAACAAAATTCAATGACCGACACTTGAAATAATAAAGTCTATTCCCAACAATCTCCTCCTAAGTGTTGGTCATCAAAGGTTGCTCGACGTCATCATCTTCTATTCTTTGACTTTGTAGTAGATGTCTTAAAAAATTAGTTAGCAAAATCTTTCATCGTTCTTTGTACTTCGTTCATTGTTGATGTGATGGTGATCATGTTATGAAGTTGTCTGCCATTCGTTACTTTTGTGTTTGCTGTGGTTGTCCGCCATTCCAACATGCTCATACATCTTGGGACTTTGACTTTTGAAAGCACGAAGTTCCATTGCATACTCTAAGATCTTTAGTCTTTATACTTTGCAGATTCTTCTTTATGGCGTTGAATCTTTCTTTGAATCTTTGTGGTGCATAGATCTTTGGGGGAGCTTTCATTTGCTTTAAGATGTACGTATGAGCATGCTGGAATCTACCATCATGGAGGTGATGTACCTGCAAGTAAACAGTTAGCAATAAACAACCGGTACTTACAGATAAGGAATTAGAGCTCGTCAACAGCATAGTGTGAAGAATCCTTCTAATCCTTATCAAGGCCGTTCCCATGTCAGATACTCCCGAAGGAGCTTATGAGACCTACTAAGTAGCTCAATGACTGGGTGAGTCGCTGGGGATCACTCCACGACCGTAGACCGCTATGGAACCACCGCGAACACTAAGCGTAACCCGTGTGGGGTTACCGAAGTGACCTACTGTCAGGGCTGTTTGATGTCGACCCTGGCAGGAATTTCCGTTCAATCATTGAGAAATACATTTGTAATTCTCTCATAAACGTTCATGGCAGATTGCTAAGATCTGCGAAGGACTTGATAATTTACAACTGGTGTCCATTGATGTAGAACACCAGATGTAGAAATACTAAGTGTTCCTAAGAGATCTTTGATGCTTCTCATGGCTCTAGACTCAATAAGTGCATACTTAGGTTTCCTATGCGTAGACTAGGGAGGGGTCTCCTGCTTCAATATCAACCATCTCTAAGAGATAAGTCGATAGATTACACTAGTTCCCCGTGAGAATAAAACAAGCTCTTTTAAGAGAACTTGAGTGGTTAAGAAGGTTTAGTGCATTGCGTCACTGGGTCCATGACGACTTTATCTTCAATACCGGTGTCACCTTAGCAACAACCAGTAGTATACGAATTGAACCCGGTGTCTGCCATAAGGTTGAACATATGGAGGGCTATTTCTTTTCACTCTTTTCTTTACTTTTCTTTTTAATTCTTCAACTCCTTCCTTCCCCTTTCATTCTTTTCTCCTTTTTTCGTATAATACCTAAGGACTTCTAATTCTAACTATTGGTATTGTCCTTGGGTAGATCCCTCCGGCTCTGGCAGATCATAGGATGGTTTTTCCTATCTTAATCACCTTATAACTCCATGATTATCCGACAATAGCCAAGAAACCTTTGAAAAATCTCTCAAAGTGTTTGTCATTATCAAACGTTTTGTTTAACACTTTGAGAGTTTTGTGTTAACTTTTGAAGGGCTCCCCCTTCACATGTGCTCATAAGTATTTAAGAAATTTGCACATGCGGGAGGAGCAAGCACTTTTTGAATTGATCCACTTTCAGTGAACAAGACCAATTTGAGACACGCTTACATCACTAGTTATACTAGCTTGAAATTATTACCCGGCCTGGTCAAGTCCACAGAAAGTTTCTCGAAACGGTACTTTCCTACTAAGACAAATCCTTTTCGAGACACGCTTACATGGCTAGTTAAAGAGTTCCATTGTCAGCTTTTAGGTGACAACTAGCTCTAGTAACTAACTTATGTTATTACCCGTCGAGGATAAGTCCTTTCGATTATTATCTTTTATGTTTCGTCAATTCTTGGGTGAATCTGAGTCTAGCCTGCATGAGATTTGACTTTTAAGCAACATTGAACTTTCATATTTTAATCACTTTCTGTCACAACTCGTAATTTCAGATCCCTTGTTCAGATGTCGAACTTTCATTATTCATCTCGGAAAGTACTATTCATCAGTTACTATTCACCAATCACTATTCATCATTTTACTATTCATCATTTTTTGTGTCAATTTGAGATTCCGAGAAGCGTTCAAAAAATTTACTATTCACATGACACTATTCATTTCCGGAGAGAAAACACTATTCATGTACTTTATTCATTTCATCATAAATTTAGTTTACGGATATTTAAATTCACGTAACCGGTCAGGTTAAGCTGCAAATTCATGCAAAGTCAATATTTACATTCGCGAAACCAGTCAGGTTTAGCTGCGAATTCATGAAATCATCAGTAGGGACACTTCATACGGTCTAGAAATAGCTTACATATTATCATAATGACATTTGCATACTATTCCACTCGTAGGATATTCAAATTAATACTTTTGATATATTTGACTTTTTACGTATGTTTATTGTTAAATAAACATTAACACACGACGAATAATGTGACTAACACGTCCGAAACTCCCGACTATGATCCTAATATATTTTTATATTCATTTTAATAATATATAAATTATATTATTAATTACCCGGTATTTTGGAAATTTATTTAATTTATATCGTACGCCTAATTTAATTACGACGGTTTTCGTAAAAACTAAACAATAATCATCCAAACACTCAATACTTGTACCCAACATATTTTCACAATTTTTATGACTTTATTATATCCCGGTTAACTTCGTTAAAATTTATTTCTAGTTAACTCGGTACCCGGTATCCTCTAAAAATAATAATAATCTACACATTTTCAACACTTCTTATACAAAATCTTGAAAAATCACCAACACCCCTACCTTCCCTAAATTTCTGCTGAACCAACCCACTCCAACACCAAAATTCAAACTAGTTGCATTATTTGACTTGAACATGTACTTACAATTATATATTTATTATATATAAAAATTACTATATTTCACAAACTAACACATACAACATATTACACTTCAAGAAAAACTTCACATTTCTCTCTTGCTCTCTCTTATGGTTCGGCCAACAACAAAAAAAGAGGAGAAATTCATCAAGTTTTCAAGCTAAAGTGTTTAATTAGTTCCATTAGTCCTATTTTGCAAGGTTTTGAAATAAAAACCTTTGGGCTAATTAAGTATATTTTACTACAATACTCTCTAATCTTTCAAGTAAGTATGTCAAACTCATTTTATAATTTTACCAAGTTCTAATTATGTTTATATGATTTTTATACAAGATCTACATGCATATGTTAGTTTATACCACTCTATTTAAACTTTTATATCTTTTAAGCCTTAGAAATGGATAGTAGGTAGATCCTTGTTAGATCCACTTGACTTATGATGTTTAGGAACCCATGACACCCTAAGAAGGTGTATGGTAAGATTAGACTAGATTTGTGGTGATTGGAAGTGATTTGGTTGAAGTTGAAACTAGTTTGGAACCCTATAATTGATTTTTGAAACTATATATATACTTACTGTCCGTATTTTGAAAACGCGGAAAAATCAGTAGATGGTTGGTAATTTTTGTCGAAAGATTTAGAAAATAATTTCAAAAATGAAGCCGTGGGCGAAAGAACGGATTAAAACGAGTTTATAACGACGGAGATATGATTTTTGCAAGTTTAATGACGAAAACTATTTTTCTGAAAATTACATGCTGTTGGACGATTTTCGAGGGACAAAGAAAGGCATTAGACATAATCTAATGGAGCCGAAATATCAAAAATATATTAATACATGTTAAGACGAATCCGTGGATATAAAGAACGAGGAAAATGAACTTAAAACGACAAAGATATACATGTTTTAAAATCGTCAAAACTGTATATATATTTTTAGTCACTAATGGAAATAATAAAACTACGTACTAAATACTATATTTTCTAGATTTCTTGTTCAAGAGTTATATTCTTAATTAATGAAGTACGTACGACCCAAGGCTTATTTGTGCGACTACTAGACGTTATTTCAAGGTTTTCAAGGCGATGAATATAACACTAACATTTTATTACGATATATTACGACAAATTTCTATAAGTCTAGTCGGACTTATTTTTCCTAAGTATGGAAATTACCTACTTTGACAATAACAAGTATTTTCAAGTTACGAGTGGTATAGGTATCATGTGCATGAATATTCATTACATCATTTCATGATCTAAAGTAGATCATATTCATTCATTTAGGTTGCGGCTAGTGTTCGCGCCTTGTTGTCCTGATCATTTCACCACATTGTACTATCACTTCAGGTGAGTTTTCATAGCCCCGTTTTCGATTACTTATTTGATTTCAAATCCCACGGAGGAGAATACATTGCATCAATTATTTTTGTACATGCCCATGTATTAAATTCCAAACATTGCTTAAGTTACCTTACTACCAAGTTAAGTCCCCTTTATTATCATGGACCGTTAATTATAATGCCAAGCGAGAGTGAGTGAATAGATCTATTGAGGGTGACGCCTCCATCCGTGTTTGGGTTGCTCCAACGGAATTACGGATGTGTAACACCCCAACCCGACATGGGTCCGGAGCGCTACAGTATGGTGACATATCAAAGCATACAAAGTATACAACGCAAGCGGAAGAGTTAAAACAAAAGATTTCAAGGGAAAATCTAAAAGTACAAAAGAAATACTAAAACTATAAAAGAAAAGAAAATACAAACTAAACAAAACTCTAATCGAATCAAAGTCCAAAACTAGTCCAGATGTAAATGGGCTTCTAGTCCATGGGTAGTCCACTAAGCTCCTATGCTCTCTCTTCACCCAAACCCAGCTTACAACCTAAAACCTGCCGCAGGAAAAGAAATGCGGCTGAGCTTAAAAGCCCAGTGAACAGATATATAGCAAAACAAACGGATAATCGAAATGTATATAAGTATAAGAAAATAAATCATAAGCTCCTGCTGAAAGGAATGTCATCTGTCAAATGAATAAGAGATCAACGATAACTGAACAAATATCATAAGTCAATTGAATAATGAGTATGAAGAGTCAAGTGATAATATGAACCATATAGTAACCAGAATCAAAGAGCACGTTTCAACAAAGGCTTGTCTAACGAGATACTCGAATAGACACACGAAACATAGGAAAGCCACGAGCCGACCTAACGAGATACTCGAATAGGTCTCAAATCACATAATCACATATCCGTCAAATCATAAGTTGTACAAGGAGCTGCAGACTCCATTGTACCAGAAATGAAAGGGGTACAAGGCACGTACAGCCAGTCACTAAGCCAAATCACATCATATCATACAAATTCTAGGATGCATCCATACGCCCCCACAAACAATTCATATACAAAGTGGCCAAGTGATCACATATCATATCATAAACAAACGGGGACGCCGGGGGCTAATCACACCGCCCCAGATAGTGTCAAGCCATTGGTGCCTCAATGACAAGCCCATGGTATCTCCATGAGTAAACAAAGCAAAGCTATCCATAATCATATCAAAGCTCCCAGAGCATAACAGAACAGAATCTCATATCAAGGAGATAGTAATCAAATCATCATAACAGAATGGATAGCAAACAGAATCATATCAAATGATAATATCAAATGAATCATATCAAGGAATCATATCAAAGGGATCATAGCAAAGGCTCATATCAAACGAATCATATCATAGCAAATGAATCAAAGTCAAGGATCGAAAAGTCATGAGATCGGAATCCTTACTGAGAAAGGATAGAATATCTGTACCTTAAACCGCAAGTGCAAACACATCAGAATGACATAAAGATCGGAAGTTACTCCTTCAGCGAATCTACACGAATGCACGATCGTCTTATTATTAATAAGCTCATTTTAAATTAGGTTACTCATTTTAGTTTCGTTTCTAATTTTTATTAACTAGCCATATTTAGTAAGTTCCCATATTTAGTAGCTTTTCCATATTAGCAACTTTTATAGATTAGGGTCACAAATGACAATTATAATAGTTTAGGGTTAAACACATCAATTTAGTAAAGTTTATAGTCAAGATGTAAATTATCAAAATTAAATACTAAGAATGTCAAATAAAATTATTTTAAAGTTTATATTATAATTTTATATTAAGACGATAATTTTAGACCCTGTCGTTCATAATTCATTAACGTATTCTCAACATTAATTTAAACCGTGATTAATTTACTACTTCTTAGGCTCTTTTCGATAACGTTACAAAAACTCACACACACGTTTAAATAACCAAACTCACACGTAAACGACCCATGTTGTAGCCTCTACTTCGTCACACAATCACACGTTTTATTTTCCTTATAAGCCGACACTATTATCACATAAACTCGTCATCGTCTTTACTTCATTAATTAAAACACAACTCACACCACCCTATAATACGTATGTCCTTATCACATACACATTTATATCTTTAAAACCAGTTTTGAATCCACATTTTATGTCCTTATATCAAGTATACTTGCATGTGCATGCATTACATAAATTTACACCACACAAATCTCTTAACCACTAATAATACTATGCACGCCCCACCTTTTTTTTTTTTAGTTACGCAGCTTTTAAAAAATGTTTAACAACCATTGTCTTCTCAATTCAGTTTTTTTTTACACATGATGGAAAATCATTCGAGACCTCATGCATGCCTTACATAAAATAACGCCAACCAATTCTCTTATACATATATACGAATATGAACGCCCCACACTTTATCTTTTTAAGTTCCATAACAGTCTTTTCCTTTTTAATAGAGATCATATTAAGTGTTTAAATGCCCAGCCATAAGTATGCATGAAAACCGATTCGAAAAGAAAATAGAAACATGGATTGTCATATATAGAATCCCGTTTAGCCTCGATACCTATTAGTTCTTCTAGCCAAGTCATATGATCGATCTTATACCACTCATCAATTTAAATGTTGTGTCGTGTGATTACATGAGTAGTTTATATATATGTTATTGTATAAAGCCGATTAGAAAACGAGACGTGGTCGAACAGAAACAAGAAGAATAATTGAACCAGGTTGAGTAAACTTTACCCTCGAAGCGTGTCTTCGTGAGAAGAAAAGAAGATGACTCGATCGAATACCCACTAGATCATCACCACACCGAACAAAATGTAACTTTCGAACAACAGCCAAAACCCATACGTATAAATCACTCCCTTCGATCATAAACCAATCAACCCCACGTTACCCTTACTTTCGAACAAACAAACCACTCGAGCCAGCCATGTCAACCACCCTCACAACCATGATAGCCCACCATGCACCTCCTTTTGCACAACCTTTGACTTCGACAGAAGGCAACCAAAAAAAAAAAAGAATGGCAGCCGCCGATGTAGGTTTAGGGTTTTCTCTTGATTTTGTTTTGTGTCGTAAATGTTATATAAAGATTGAGAGATTCGGTCAAAAGTCCAAAACGTGTGAAGGTTTGTTAGGGTAAATAAGGCAGGTACAAAAACAATAAAAAACAAAGGAGTAATAAAGGGAACATGCCATCTTTAAATCAATCATGTATCTGGACGTGTTGATAGTTTAAATTCAAATGTGACACCAAAATAAATCGATTACGGCAAAAATAAGAAACGTGAGATAGGTTAAATCGGGTACAATTCATTTTAGCATACTTTTTAATATTCATATAGCGTTTACTAGATCAATTGTTAACGAAATTAATTACTTAGGTTATACACACTATTCGTTCTTCAAAAGTTTAAAATTATAAGGGTATTTTGGGTATTTCAATTGTTTAAAATTTATGGGTTTTACAATTCTTCCCCTCTATAAAGAAAATTTTGTCCTCAAAATTGAAGTCGCAAAAGTTAGACGGAAACGTAGCAGATCAAAAATGAACATCACAATTATCCTCACGCATGGTGAGGCTCTTCCAAAAGAATCTTCACAATCAAAATAGTTTCTCATGACTTTATCCCGACAAATTTGGATAGCCCCAGGCTCTCCACAGAACTCAAATCATGACAAATCTGATTCAACGAATGCGTAGCAGATGACAGATGACAGATGATAGATAGAATTCTACAAGGAGATATACGAAGCACATAAACCTACAAAGCAAACATAGCGATAGAACTAAACGATAAACCTTCATTAACTCCAACTGAAATCCGAACGACTAAAGGAACTTGCCAAGATCGAAGGAGTACCAAACAAATCGTCAAACGTATCCAAGAGTCTCATAATAATATGGAGAACAAAATCGTACTGACGGTCACAACATAACTCAAATATCCAAAACGTATCGAGAGAGCAAAAGTGATTCTCTGTCCTACACAATGTAGATGCGTCATGAAGTTTGACCCATCTTCTGCCGAAGGAAAACTCTGCCGATCTTTCAAGTAAGCCGTCCTAGTCGATGCTCTACCGTAGCTCCTCTCGTGTTGTCCTTCCTGCCGGGCACGGAAATCTCCAATGCAGTGGCCACCGTCTTCACGCCATCCCATCCAGCTCCAGCCAGCTGCGTCTCTCGTTCTTCATCCCGCAACAGTTACTCTTCGAGAATATCACAGAGGCTTCTCCAAATGTAGAATGTCAACACAAAATAAAAAGATAATACTCGTGTTTCTCCTCCATCTCTAAAGATACTAAAATGTCATACCATGACAATTTGTCTAAGTATTCATGAAAGACACGATTTACCAATTTCATAGGAATATTCGAAGCAATAGCCAATACAATTGGCATCACAACACTCATAGAGATCACAACGAATACGAAAAGAATTTTTAGGAACATCTCGCTCTTCACAAAAAAATAAGACACGATCCATCTTCCAGAATCAATCCACCACTTCATGCCATCATCATTTTTCTCCACGAATACAACAGAAACACATCAAGGATACATGGCGAACATTCCAATTAATCTGAATGACTCTCGAGACGAGTTTCATCAAATGAAGTATCTCTACAACCGCGGGGAATTAACGCACGAGTTTTTAAAATAAATGTGATCATAAATGATTATCAGGTTAAGAATCATGAACTTTCCAAAACGTCAAAGGTGACAAACATAAAGTGACGGTCGTCATCATCATAATACTCAGGCAACAAATCCAAATTCAGAATAACCTCGAATCGGACATCTCCAACGTAAACAGATCTTCAAATATCTCCAGAACGTATCGAACAAATCGGCTATACACGATGAAAGGTGATAAAACAATCATAGGGGTAGAATAGATAAGGTCAAAAATCAACAATGAAGAAGGAATAAAAAAAAACAAGGAGAAATCATAGAATGTGTCGAACACGTAGGATTCATACATACGCGAATCTCCGACGAACGAAAGGCATCTAAACGAATGTCAAGCAAATCAAGAATCGAATTTCAAAAGGATGACTCCAAAGAAAGAACCTATAAGGCATACTACGAATTCTAAAGGCATCCTAAACACATGTCGTGAACCAGATAAGTCTTCAAAGTCTCCAAAATGATTGATCTTGTAAGAGCTTAATGAAAAGCAAGGCATATATTAGAGTAAAATGGAAGCAAGAAAATCAATGTCTGACCATGTATCTACCCAATCCTCACCGGTCATAATAAAGCTCTTAATGGGAGAAACTTAAGGCAAAACCTTCCAAAGTTATTCCTAAAGCTTCTAAGGTACAAACCTAAGGGTCCAAAACTCACAGGTCATAACTTAGGTACTACAAGTCGCAGCCTTAGCTCTGATACCATAATTGTAACACCCCAACCCGACATGGGTCCGGAGCGCTACAGTATGGTGACATATCAAAGCATACAAAGCATACAACGCAAGCGGAAGACTTAAAACAAAAGATTTCATGGGAAAATCTAAAAGTACAAAAGAAATACTAAAACTATAAAAGAAAAGAAAATACAAACTAAACAAAACTCTAATCGAATCAAAGTCCAAAACTAGTCCAGATGTAAATGGGCTTCTAGTCCATGGGTAGTCCACTAAGCTCCTATGCTCTCTCTTCACCCAAACCCAGCTTACAACCTAAAACCTGCCGCAGGAAAAGAAATGCGGCTGAGCTTAAAAGCCCAGTGAACAGATATATAGCAAAACAAACAGATAATCGAAACGTATATAAGTATAAGAAAATAAATCATAAGCTCCTGCTGAAAGGAATGTCATCTGTCAAATGAATAAGAGATCAACGATAACTGAACAAATATCATAAGTCAATTGAATAATGAGTATGAAGAGTCAAGTGATAATATGAACCATATAGTAACCAGAATCAAAGAGCACGTTTCAACAAAGGCTTGTCTAACGAGATACTCGAATAGACACACGAAACATAGGAAAGCCACGAGCCGACCTAACGAGATACTCGAATAGGTCTCAAATCACATAATCACATATCCGTCAAATCATAAGTTGTACAAGGAGCTGCAGACTCCATTGTACCAGAAGTGAAAGGGGTACAAGGCACGTACAGCCAGTCACTAAGCCAAATCACATCATATCATACAAATTCTAGGATGCATCCATACGCCCCCCACAAACAATTCATATACAAAGTGGCCAAGTGATCACATATCATATCATAAACAAACGGGGACGCCGGGGACTAATCACACCGCCCCAGATAGTGTCAAGCCATTGGTGCCTCAATGACAAGCCCATGGTACCTCCATGAGTAGAATAAAAACTCGGGCATCAGAACAGAACATATCAGAGCAAACAAAGCAAAGCTATCCATAATCATATCAAAGCTCCCAGAGCATAACAGAACAGAATCTCATATCAAGGAGATAGTAATCAAATCATCATAACAGAATGGATAGCAAACAGAATCATATCAAATGATAATATCAAACGAATCATATCAAGGAATCATATCAAAGGGATCATAGCAAAGGCTCATATCAAACGAATCATATCATAGCAAATGAATCAAAGTCAAGGATCGAAAAGTCATGAGATCGGAATCCTTACTGAGAAAGGATAGAGTATCTGTACCTTAAACCGCAAGTGCAAACACATCAGAATGACATAAAGATCGGAAGTTACTCCTTCAGCGAATCTACACGAATGCACGATCGTCTTATTATTAATAAGCTCATTTTAAATCAGGTTACTCATTTTAGTTTCGTTTCTAATTTTTATTAACTAGCCATATTTAGTAAGTTCCCATATTTAGTAGCTTTTCCATATTAGCAACTTTTATAGATTAGGGTCACAAATGACAATTATAATAGTTTAGGGTTAAACACATCAATTTAGTAAAGTTTATAGTCAAGATGTAAATTATCAAAATTAAATACTAAGAATGTCAAATAAAATTATTTTAAAGTTTATATTATAATTTTATATTAAGACGATAATTTTAGACCCTGTCGTTCATAATTCATTAACGTATTCTCAACATTAATTTAAACCGTGATTAATTTACTACTTCTTAGGCTCTTTTCGATAACGTTACAAAAACTCACACACACGTTTAAATAACCAAACTCACACGTAAACGACCCATGTTGTAGCCTCTACTTCGTCACACAATCACACGTTTTATTTTCCTTATAAGCCGACACTATTATCACATAAACTCGTCATCGTCTTTACTTCATTAATTAAAACACAACTCACACCACCCTATAATACGTATGTCCTTATCACATACACATTTATATCTTTAAAACCAGTTTTGAATCCACATTTTATGTCCTTATATCAAGTATACTTGCATGTGCATGCATTACATAAATTTACACCACACAAATCTCTTAACCACTAATAATACTATGCACGCCCCACCTTTTTTTTTTTTTTTTATTTACGCAGCTTTTAAAAAATGTTTAACAACCATTGTCTTCTCAATTCAGTTTTTTTTTACACATGATGGAAAATCATTCGAGACCTCATGCATGCCTTACATAAAATAACGCCAACCAATTCTCTTATACATGTATACGAATATGAACGCCCCACGCTTTATCTTTTTAAGTTCCATAACAGTCTTTTCCTTTTTAATAGAGATCATATTAAGTGTTTAAATGCCCAGCCATAAGTATGCATGAAAACTGATTCGAAAAGAAAATAGAAACATGGATTGTCATATATAGAATCCCGTTTAGCCTCGATACCTATTAGTTCTTCTAGCCAAGTCATATGATCGATCTTATACCACTCATCAATTTAAATGTTGTGTCGTGTGATTACATGAGTAGTTTATATATATGTTATTGTATGAAGCCGATTAGAAAACGAGACGTGGTCGAACAGAAACAAGAAGAATAATTGAACCAGGTTGAGTAAACTTTACCCTCGAAGCGTGTCTTCGTGAGAAGAAAAGAAGATGACTCGATCGAATACCCACTAGATCATCACCACACCGAACAAAATGTAACTTTCGAACAACAGCCAAAACCCATACGTATAAATCACTCCCTTCGATCATAAACCAATCAACCCCACGTTACCCTTACTTTCGAACAAACAAACCACTCGAGCCAGCCATGTCAACCACCCTCACGACCATGATAGCCCACCATGCACCTCCTTTTGCACAACCTTTGACTTCGACAGAAGGCAACCAAAAAAAAAAAAAAAGAAAAAGAATGGCAGCCGCCGATGTAGGTTTAGGGTTTTCTCTTGATTTTGTTTTGTGTCGTAAATGTTATATAAAGATTGAGAGATTCGGTCAAAAGTCCAAAACGTGTGAAGGTTTGTTAGGGTAAATAAGGCAGGTACAAAAACAATAAAAAACAAAGGAGTAATAAAGGGAACATGCCATCTTTAAATCAATCATGTATCTGGACGTGTTGATAGTTTAAATTCAAATGTGACACCAAAATAAATCGATTACGGCAAAAATAAGAAACGTGAGATAGGTTAAATCGGGTACAATTCATTTTAGCATACTTTTTAATATTCATATAACGTTTACTAGATCAATTATTAACGAAATTAATTACTTAGGTTATACACACTATTCGTTCTTCAAAAGTTTAAAATTATAAGGGTATTTTGGGTATTTCAATTGTTTAAAATTTATGGGTTTTACAGGATGCATTTCATGTCTAAACTATTTGAGTGCCTGGTAAACACTCCTTTGGGGCCAATACAATATTATGTCTAGCTTCGGGGTCATGAGCTTAAGAGACAATGTAGCATTTTTGACATTTTGTCGGTTTACTTTATACTTGTGGCTAATGTACATACGATTTAACTTACAAACCTATGGAATTCACCAACATTCGTGTTGACGTTTTAGCAATGTATTTTCAGGTTATTAAGGTAGCTCCTGCTTGCATGCATTTGGACCTTCATGGAGTCGCGGAGTCGACGCGTCTCACATATTTATATTTCCTGCACTTATGAAACGTTTGATCTGGATTGAACTTGTTTTTCATAAACTTGCAGCACCTTTTTGGGACCTATGTTTTGTAAACTCTGAATGTTTTAATGGTCAAACGATGTATTTTTCCAAATGACACTTTAGGTCGTTCAATATAACTGTAACTGTAGTGCTATGACAGTCACCCCAGGTATTCCATTCCGCTGCCATTCAGGTATTTTGGGGGTGTGACACTTTCACTTTTCTCCCCCTCAAAAATAGCATATGAGATGTTTTTGTTAAACTTTTGATTAAAATATGTTTTTTGAGTCTTATGGGGAGATATCAACGAGAACTTTTGTTTTTAAAACGATGAGTTTTTCAAGTGCTCCCCCTCAACAAGTGAATACTCATTGAGGTGAAAAACTTGTCTTTTGAGCAGAATTATGAAAATCAGATAATGTTTGATTAATTCTACTCAAAAGTAAGAAGCCTTCGCTCTTTATATAAGTATTGAGGCACTGATGCGTACCTCAGGGTCCTTTCATTACAAGAGCGGGTTGTACACTGTTATTTGTGCACAAACCATAGTTATAGATGATGAAAATTATGATGAAACAAAGATAATCTTATACTAAAATGATCATGCTCGAGGAGTATCCGGACGGCGGTAAGTGAGAATGTCAGGAATCGGTTCCCTTGCTCCAATCAAGCTCTCCAATCTATGTATTTGATCCCTGAATCTTAACTTCTGATCAATCCTAGCAATGAACTTGAGTGCTTCCTTCACATCTCTTCTACTCCATCCCACGTTAATCCCAATGTCATGTTGTTTGATTTTTTCATTCAACTGAATTCTGACATACTTAAGAGTCTGATCCCCGAACTTATAAACCTCTTCATATCTCATGAATCTGTACCTATCCCTTAATGGATAAAAAACTCCAAAGGGTTTGTTGTTGAAGATTAACGGTCGAGGGTTCTTGATGCCATGAGTAAGTTTTTGTGGAGCAGTAAAGTTGAGGGCTTTCTGATAACTTTCGACTCCTAATTGTGCATCTTCTACTGTTGCTTTGATGATAGTTTGACGCATAAAAAGCAAGATAGAGTTGATGATGTCATATTGAAGGCTGTCGGGCAAGTGCTGAAGTTTTCCTTGAACCTTGAGTAAGTATATGTCAGCAATGTCATTGAGGTTCAACCGATGATAGTCTGCTGCACCGAATTTATACAGTTGATTATCAATTCGTTTGACCTCAATTTCATCAAGAAAATTATACCCAAATCTTTTCTCTGTTCGTGGAACGGCTGTGATGGCAAGAATGCGATGATTAGAGAAGACTCTGTGGTTGGATCAAATTGACAGCTTGTATTTATAAAACCATTTGCGCATCTGTGGCCAGTGAGAGTTGAACAAAGCTGCTTCAATGTTATACTTGCTGACAGAAGTGGAGTATAATCCTCTCATTTGATCGTCAAGTTCTTCCAGAGGATATGACGCTGCTTTGAATTTGGTGAAAGATGTAGCATAACGGTGATCAGGATTCGTGTTCCCATGAATAAGATAGAGAAGGTCCTTGTTGATGAAGTATTGCTTACGGATCTTTGGATCACTTGGAGGACCAACAAGGGGTAATGGTTGAGAGAAATCTTGAAATTTGAAGTCATCAGGTTCCATGCCATAATATATTTTGTCCCAATATGGTCTCTTTTCCCAAGTAATGTTTTCTGACAAAGCTCTAGCAACCTCATCAACGTTATATTCGAACTCAAGTTCAGTTGTGGTGCAAGTTTTGAACTCTGTGAACCCTGCTTTGCGAATCTTAACCAAGTCAGAAAGCTGAAGTCTTTGAGTCTGCATCACCTTTTTAATTCTTTTTGTGAAGCTTATAATAGATCCTTCAGTCATTTCTTCAGCTTCAGTGTCATCTGGGTGAGCATCAACCATTTCATCAAACCAGTTAAAAGAAGGAGCATCGGGGTTAATCCATTCAGGACCTGGAATTAATTGAGCTTCCTGAGGTGGTTCCGTAATGGTTTTGGTGATTAGTGGAGGGATGTCATCCATATCTACATCAGCATCTTCGATTGATAGTGTAGGGTTTGGATCCTCGTTTGATTGTGGAGGGTTTGGATCAGCAGAAACGTTGACGGTTGCGGTTTTAGTTGGAGGCCTGGAGGTGGAGCCGGACACTTTCTTCCTCTTTTCTTGTTGTGGCTGATCATCTGGGTCGGAATCATCATGACGAGGCTTGGTAGCTTTCATCTTTTTGCAGGCTTCACTTTTCTTTTCAGCTTTCTTGATTGACCTGATAAGTGCCTTGCGTAGATCATTTTCATCCGGATTATTTACAATTGCTTCCAATAGTTTGCCTTTGAGATCACTTACTGAAGGGTTTGAAGGTAGAGTCTGAACGGTGATTGGTGTAGTTTGAAACCTTTGAGAAACAATCCCTGCAAGATTATCTCTGATGTAGTGTTCTATAGTAGAAGGAAGTGTCTCCTGAATATACTTTCGAGCTTCCCTTGGTAATCTCTGTTTCACCTGGTGCTCAACTGCTGCTTCAACATTGTAAATCTTGAAAGCTTCAACATCATGCTTTTGTTCATTAACTTGTTTTTGAAGCGCGTTGTATTGGTCATGTAGTGATCTCAGCAAGCTTGAGTGAACAACTGTTGTAGGATGACTTGGTGTAGTTGATAAAGGTTGTTGTTTGTGGATGGTCCTTCATCAATACCCACAATGTCAATAGAGGTGTCATTACTTGTATCAGGTTGCTCATCCTTACCATCACCATCCGAATCATCATCACTTTCATCAGTCTATCTTCTTCATCATCTTTAGATTTCTCAGCTTCTTCACTTTCAGAATTCTTTTCTTCTTCACTATTTTCCTCATTCTCAGATACATCATCCTCTATGCCTTTATAAGCTTCTTCATCTTCACTAACTTCTGGTTTATCGATGGAGTCTTTTGGTTCAGAACTGGATGAGTCAGCTTCATCATCTGAGTTATCATCACCTTGTTCAGAGGATGACAATGTTTGAGATCGTGTTTCTTCTGATGACTGTTTTTATCTTTCCGAGCTAGGAGTTGGCATTTCCACATCCTGAGTACCAGAGCCTTCACCTTTCTTAGTTAATCTTGCAATTCTGTCCTCCTCTGATAGTTAGCTTTCTCTTAAAGTAACATGCAATTCTTCTTCTTCTTCAGATTCGGACATTGGTGAGGTAACTAATTCTTCTTGAGTTTCTTTAGCTTTTCCCTTATCTGCCTTCTTACTTTTAGTCAGTGTAAGCTTGTCAGTTTCAGTTTCCTGTTGAGCATCTCCTTCATCATCTATTGGTTCATCTCGAAGAGTTGTCACTTTCTTCTTAAACTATATATTGACTTTCTTGGTTCTGGATTTAGGATTTGTTTTGATTGTAGAAGCAACTTTTGAAGTTTTCCCTTTCTTCGGTTGAGTCAAACCAACTTGATCGTTTCTTTGAGCTTCATCGTATACTGAATATGCCTCAGTACTACGGACTGCTTTAGGTATCAAAATATCAGGGATTCTCATTCCTTGTTTCTGAGTGTTTGTCTTTTGAATCTTGGTTTTAGAACACTTATGGTCCATAACAGGGGTGTGTTTCTTATCTTCCAATATACGATCAATATCTGGGTTTGTTTCCATGAAATGAGCAATGAGGCACTTTGTGAATCTATAGAATGGAATTCTAGAGGTAGAGGATTTCAGAAACTGTCTTGCTTCATAAACCATTTCATCCCAGATCAGTTGAGCATAGTCAATGTTTGCTTTATTGACAACCCCCCAGAAAATCTGCATCAATTCTAGAAAAGGATGTTCATGCCCAGTTTATTTGCCCGTTAAACTGTTGGTAAGGATAGAGTAAAATGTGAGCCATGGTTGTGGAATGTATTTCCTGTCGACATGGGATATTCTGTTGAGTTTGACATCTGATTCATCATACTGTAGTTTTTGAAGAAGTCTGATAACATCTGATAATGATGGCAACAGAGTGAATTTCTTGACATTTGAGGGCAAGCTAAGAACAGTGCGGAGAGTTTGTACATCAAATACAATTTCCTTGTGATCAAGACGAACACCCAATGTTTGCTCATTCTTGCTAATTTCAATTGATTCCCAAAACTGTGTTAAGTAGACTTCTGGTACTGTAGTTGTGATGGTGAGAAGGTTAAAAATGAAGTGTTCTTTGAGTAACTCTAGGATGATAGCACAAGTTGGATGACATGTGAATGTTTCAAAAATCTATCCTATGGTTTGTATTTGCGATTATTCTTCCATCTCCTTGAATCAATTCATGTCGGGGTGTTGATGTCTTTGCCATTTTTTACCTGAAATGATTCATAAACCAACAAAAGCCGTGTGGTGATAAGTTCGTTAGTGTTAGAGACAACAACAACTTCCCATGAAATATAAACAAACACCTAAGACAAATCCATCATCACATATACGTCACTTGAAAAATCAAACAAAGAACTATATCGTGATGAATCACATCACTTAGACTCACATAACTCAATAGCATATATCTACGTCGAAGAAACAACCAATAACTTGATGAATTTTGAAAAATTTCGCAGCATTTCTTTTCATAAAATAGGAAAAACTAGAACCCATACGGTGATGGTTCCTTTTAAAACTCCTGACTCGGAGTGAAAAAACCATGGAACAAGTATAGTTCACAAAAAATAATACATAACTTTAAAATAATTTGTAACTCGATAAAAAAAGTTTAGGACAGAACTTGATAATATGACTAAACTCGATAAGCACAGAAGCAGATCCACACTCGATAACCATATAACATGCAAACTCTATAATAATGGAAAAGCTCAAAACTCGATAAGATTAGCCACACTATAACTCGATAACATGCGTAATGTAAACTCGATAATTCCAAGTTTAGAACCAAACTCGATAATCTCAGAAGTAGCAAACTCAATAATCTCATAAGTAGCGAACTCGATAATCTCAGAACTTACTCAGTCAGACTCGGTAAGCTTAACCAATTCTAACTCGAAAAACATAGAATTCCAAACTCGATAATCATAAAATTTTCAAACTCGATAACTCAATGATAATCCCCCTAACTCGATAAACTCATCATTTTATGACGCAAAATTCCAATATCTATAGAATAACGACATTAGAAAACACTACAGGTAGATGAAATTAAGACTAAATCAACATACTCAAGAGCACATATGAGCCATAAACAATATACTAAGCATATAGGCACAATACCCAGTGTTATACTAAAATGAGCTTATGAATCGAATATAGCCTAATAATCGCAATTTAGAAGCAAAAGACATCAATGCAAAAGTGGTTATACACTCTCTAGGACCGGCCGCAATTGGCCATATGCATTAATTAGTCTCAAACAATCCCTTTAAAAAACACCCAAATTTAATGAGTATGAACCCTAAAACATGATTAGAGACCATACCAATCTTAGAATGTTTCAAAGAAGATTAGAGCACGTGATTGTAGTAAGAAAATGATAAGTATTAAAGCTTACAATCACAGATACTTGATGATCTTGAAAGTCTTTGAAATATGGAAAAATTTATCAGCGTGGGGGGTTATGGAAGCGTGAAAACATTGAAGCTGATTTAGAAACTAAAGTATATAATTGACATTTGGATAAATGACACTTTGGTCCCTCTACTTGTTAATGATCTAAAACATATCTTAATTAACCACATTTAGCCCCTCTAGTTTTAAAGAACTTATGACTTATGAGACCGTGGAAAATTTTAACGAGTATTTTGAATGAGGCACCCTGTTGAACCAACCACGATATGTGACTTTAAAAATTTTAATAAACGATGGTTCACGATGTATCGAGAAAAAATTTATTGAGATGAGAAAAATTTTGAAAATGAAGAAGTTGAAAAAGATTTTGTCTCCCCCTCAAGATATGCATTTTAGAATGATTTAGGAAAAAGTTGAGAACGACATATCTTGAAGAAAGAAATTTTTTTTTCTTTCTTTTTTTTTTTTTTTTTTAAGAAAATAAGAGAAAAATAAAATCTTTTTGAGTTTTTCGTAGATTATATATTTTTGTATTTGGTTTTTGAAAAATATTTACAACAGATAGTTTTTGATGTTTGACCTTTACTTGTGTTTTAAAAACTTTTCCAGATCGTCTGGAGCAAACATCGCATACCAATTTGGTGAACTAAACTAGCAAACCTTGATGGAGCTAAGACTTTGGTAAGTAAGTCCGCCATTTGGTACTCAGTTCCAACAAAATATAATTCAACTGTACCCTTTTCAACATGCTCCTTGATGAAATGATATCGAAGATCTATGTGTTTAGATTGGCAGTGATGAACGGTGTTGCAGGAAATGGCAATGGCACTTTTGGAGTCGCAGTAGATGGGAATCTTATTGAATAGGTAGCCATATTCCTTAAGTTGTGATCTCATCCACATGACTTGAGCACAACAAGCAGACATAGCTACGTACTCAGATTCGGTAGATGACAGTGATGTACAGTCCTGCTTCTTAGATTGCCAGGACACCAGTTTATCTCCCAAGAACTGTAAACCACCAGATGTACTCTTTCGCGTGTCTAAGCAGCCTGCATGGTTAGTGTCTGAAAAAGCAATTAGTTCAAAACCAGAATCCTTCGGATACCAGATTCCCAAGTTAATGGTTCCCCTTATGTATCGAAGGATTCTTTTAGCCTCATTGAGGTGCCTTTCAGTCGGTTTTGACTGATAACAAGAACACATATAGACAGCAAAAACAATATCAGGTCTACTAGCTGTGAGATACATGAGGGACCCAATAATACTTCGGTATTTGGTAGGGTCAAATGGAGTCCCATGTAAATCCGCATCTAGTTTTGTGCCAAAGGCCATTGGTGTGTTATAAGTATCACAACTCATCATTCCATGTTTCTTTAAAATTTCCAAAGTATATTTGGACTGATTTAGAAAAATTCCACGGGGTGATTGATGAACTTGTAGTCCTAAAAAGAACGAAAGTTCACCCATCATGGAAATTTCAAAATTATCTTTCATTAAGTTTTCGAAATCATTTGAGTAACTTCTGTTTGTTGAAGCAAAAATAATGTCATCGACATATATTTGAACGATTAGTAAGTCCACCCCGCATGTTTTTGTAAATAGCATTGGATCGACGGATTCTTTAGAAAATTTATTGGCCAATAAGAAAGAAGATAGTTTGCCATACCACGCCCTTGGGGCTTGCTTGAGTCCGTAAAGAGCCTTTTTAAGTCAGTAGACGTGATTGGGATGCTCAGGATCAACGAAGCCTTTCGGTTGGCTGACATAAACTACTTCACAAAGTTCTCCATTTAGAAATGTTGTTTTCACATCCATTTGATAAACAACCATATTCCGATGAGCAGCGTATGCCAGAAAAATCCGAACAGCGTCATGTCTAGCCACTGGAGCAAAAGATTCCTCAAAATCAACTCCTTCTTCTTGGAAGTATCCTTTACCTACCAGGCGTGATTTGTTGCGTATGACAATGCCTTTTGCATCCAGTTTGTTTTTCCAAATCCATTTTAGACCAATGACAAAGACTCCGTCATGTCTTTCAACTAATTCCCAGACTTCTAATCTTTTGAATTGTTGAAATTCCTCTTACATAGATTCAATCCAGTTTTCATAAGTCATTGCTTCTTTAATGTTCTTAGGTTCTTCTTGACAAACTGCGAGTGCATAGATACAAGTTTCACCATCAGTGTGAAGTCGTTGTCTCGTCATTATAGGTACATCTGGATGGCCAATGATTTGAACTAAAGGATGATCTCGAGTCCATTTGTGTGTTGAAGGGTGTAGTTGATATGTATCTCGCATGTTAGTAGGATCTAAATTGCGTGTAGATGATTCAGCTACTTTAGGAAATGTTGGAGCCGGTGCAAAAGGGTTAAAGAATGCATTTGGTTCATACTTTGCAGGTTGTGGAACTGATTGTGGTGTAGGATCTTTAGCTGATTGTCATGAGTTGGAAGCGGTTTGTTCTGCTGTTACGGAAGATGCAATTGGAGGACCGTCTTTCTCAACAGTTGTTGTTGTTTTTTGAGGTGAGTCAGGTACTTGAATATTGTCAGGTCGTGCAGCGGAAATTGGTGAGTCCTCAGAAGAACAGTATTCAATTGTATCATCAAACAGTGGAGCAAACAGGGTTTCCAATTCTTTGCGGTTAAGAGGCAATGGTTTAGCCGAAGAGTCCAGAAAATTAAGACGGTTGAAGTCGGGTCCTAAGCTGTTTTGCTCAGAAGCCATTTGAGTGAGTTCATCAAAATTAGCATGAATAGTTTCTTGAATTTCTCTTGTTCGACGACTTCATATCCGAAAGCCTTTGGAATTTTCACAATATCCTATGAACACTCTGATGTCAGCCTTTGCTTTAAGCTTACCTAAATCATCACGATCATTTTTTGGATAACAAAGTGCTCCAAATACATGAAAGTAGTCGATGTTTGGTTTTCTTTTGTGAACCAGTTGATAAGGTGTTTTGCGATGGCATTTTGTGATCATAGAACGGTTTTGGGTGTAACATGCAGTTCAAACAGCTTCCGCCCATAAGTAATCTGGTAATTGAGCATTAATCAACATGGTTCTTGCAGCTTCCACTAACGTCCTGTTGCGTCTTTCAACAACTCCATTATGTTCTGGACTTCTTGCAATAGATGTTTGATGTTCAATTACCACTTTCTCAAAATATGACCTAAGTGTCTGATTCTTAAATTCTGTTCCATTGTCAGTTCTTACCATTCGTACTGTGTTACATAACTGAACTTGAATTTTAGTGAGAAAGGTGATGATCATTGAAGGAGCTTGATCTTTACTTCGAAGACCTACAAAAGGAGCTTGAAGATACAAAATTTACTCTTGGTGGTGAGATTGAGATGCTGAAAAGCAAGGTTCAGGATTTGAAGGCACAACTTGCTCAGCAGAAGAAAAGAAAGATTGTAACAGATGCTGATAAAGTGCCTAAGGAGGGTAATTTGGATTCCCTTGAGATCTTGGCTGAAGTTGCTAGACAGACACATGCTTCTTCTCCCAAAGTTGCTGAAGTTTCACAACCAAACAGACAATTCATTTCAACAGAAGAAGTAGAAGACAGTATTTGGCAAAGAAAGCTGCTGAATCTTCTAAAGTGTCTAGTGGTGATGAGATTCTCATGTCAGATGCTGATGCTACTCTTTAGTAGACTGAACCAACCTGTGAGGTTCCTGCTGAAAAGGCTATTGTTGATGCTTCTCAATCAGCAGATACATTCTTTGTTGCTGGAAAGGAATATGTGGTATCATCTGACAAGACAACATCAGCTCATCCAATGCCAAAGGTAGTTCCTGCTGATGACTCAGCAGATTTACATGTTGATTGTCTTGATGGTTCTCCAGCGCAAGATATTACTACTCAGCCTTTTGTTCCTCTTGAAGCTTTTTCCACTCAGAAAGATAAAGGAAAGTCTGTTATGGTTGCTCAAGATATTCCTTCTAGAGAGAAAACTAAGCAGGAACTAGCTAATGAGAAGCTTAGTGAACTGCTTGCAGCACAATTGCAAGCTAAGGAGGAGGTTGCAAAGACTAAGAGGGATTTGGATATGAAAGCATCTGAGGACCTTGCTAGAGAGATACAGGCTAATTTGGATCAAATGGGTCCTGCACTTACTCATACACTACCTGATGAAAGACAAAAGTAGTTAGATGAAATTGCTAAGAGTTTATCTGCTGAGCAATGGGAACAGTTGGCTTCTCAAGTCTTTGCTAAGCCTGATTTGGCAAAATCTGTACTTGGAGTTGATTATCATGAGACTGACTTTGCTAAAAGGATGGATGAAAGAGCTATGCTACAGAGACAAGCTGAGTCAGAGAGAAAAGCTAAAGAGCTAAGGGACAGACCATGGACAAAAGGAGAGATTAGAAAGTATACGAGGAATTTTTTCAAGAAACAAGGGTGCTCTATGTTTAGATCCGGATGGACTCAAAAGAATGTTTGGGGATTTTCAGACACTCTGTTAACTTCCTACTATGACAAAATCATCTCTAATCTTCATTCCTTAGGTATTACTATTCCAGATGTCTTAGAGAAGCGTAGCAGGCTTATGTGTAAACCTGTTGCAAAGAGGATCAGGCTTGATGATTCTGTTGAATAGCCCAAAGAATCTACTGAGTCTTCATTTGGTGCTCAGGAGAATATTCATTCCACTTCATTGTTAACTCAGGTAGATGACTCTAATGATGTTGATCCTTCACAACATGCTGCTGGTTGTTGCTGATGCAAATGAGGAGCCTTCTGAACATATAGATGTTGGTGGATCTTCTTTTCTTCCTACCGACGCTTCATCAGATGTTCCTAATGATCCATAGTCTGTTACTACTAAATGTATTCCTACTGAAGATCCAAAGAGTGTTTCTCCTGATGTTTCAGAACCAGTTACCACTAAAAAGGCTTCTGATGATCCTCTACCTGATATGTCTTCTCCTTCTACCCCTGGTACTAGGAAAAAGATTGTTGCTAAGAAGAGAAAGGCTTCTAAGGATGAATCACCTAAGGATAGTACCTTCATTGACTTTGATTCTGATGATGAACATCCTGTTGTTTGGGAGAGAGTAGTTAAATGGGAACTTATTGACTCTCCAACTGGTCAAGGACAAGTCAATGTACTTCACAGACAAGATGGTTCCACCAAAGAGTTTACTTTTCTGAGTCAAATTTTACATATGGTGGATAGGCAAGACATTCTTTCTTTATATGGATGGGTTGTAACTTATTATAAATCTCATCAACCTGAGGGGATTGGTATTTCTTTGTTGGGAGATTTACAAGTGCTTTGTGATTCTCATCTTTTTACTGGTACTGGATTTCATGTGTGGAAAGGTCAGAAGAATTGGGTTGTTGATACTTGGAAATACTTTCCTCTACCTGATGTTCAAATGATCATCACTACCACTGGAAAAACATTGTATTATTGGGCAGATGTGACATATCCAATCACCACAGGTGTTATGAACCAACTGCTGGAAGTGAAACTCACTGTTCCTCTGGATATGATTGGGAATCATATGCATATGGTTGAACAATTGATTAGGGCTATCAAGAGGAGTATTTTGGTTAAGATGCAACTGAAAACTCAGCATGGTGTTCATATTGAAACTTATCTGGAATGATTGGGTATTGGTATAGTATCTTGTTGTCTATGTCTTTTTTTTCTTTATTCTTTTCTTTATTATTATTAAAAAAAAATAAAAAAAACTTTAACTAACACGTTTGTATAATATTGTGTATATTGTTTGCAGGATTGGTGTTGGTTATTTTCACACCTTCTCTGATTATCAACTTACCTGATGTTGAATATTCCATCAAAAAGTTGGCTGGTACAAAGGGTACAACTTTGGTAAAGACAAGTCAAATCTGTTGATAGCTGTAATAGTTTGCTAAAAACTATTGGTTACTCAACTCACCCATGCTTAACAGCTGAGAGTTGGATGGTTGTCAATTGACCATGGATTTTTCCTTTATGGATTCCCAATAATTGGCTAGCGCATAAGAGTATGGCTTGTGGTAAAGGCAGTGGAAAACCATATTTGGTATTCAATTGACCAATATGATTTTTCATCAAATAATTGACTAGTCCTGAGCAAACAGCTACAGGTAAAGACATCTCAAATCCGTTTATAGCTGATGATTAGCTAAAAATCATATGGTCATCAGTGTACCATATTTTGTGAACTGAAACATTTGGCTACTCCATTAGTAATGGCTATTGGTAAAGAGACATCAAATCCATTATTTTCAATGATTCACCTCTCACAGGAGTTAACATACCTGGATGTGATGCGAATAGTATGAAACTCATATGTTTTGATGTACATTTGGTCATTTGTTGCTGAAAAGAATGGTGCTTTTCAACTTGTTGTGATCATTGAGGTCCTGCTAATAAAGATTCTTTGCTGCTGAAGTTCATCCTCAATCCTCTTCTTCTTGCCTTTGAAGATCTATCAAGAATCTTAGAGTTAACCATGTCAACTTCAAGATTAGGGGAGGATTGTAAGGAATTAGTGAAGTCAATATTTAGATACTGCTAAAGATTCTGCTGACAGGTTCCTGCGGAAGCATTTACTGGTTTCTGCTGAAGACTGGTTCATGCTGAAGAATAGTGTTACTGCGGATATAGTTAATCCGTAGATAGAAGTTAGTTATTTATAGATAAGATATGTAGAATATCTTCTAGAGTATTATGTTTATACGTTTCTTGTAGAAGAATTTAGGGTTTCGAGTAGTATATAAGGAACCCAAGGTTATTGTAATACGTACGAGTTTCAAAACAATTATTAGTGAATAATATTGATTCATAAAGAATCAAAGTTTAGCATACAAGTTTATATTTATATTCCGCAATAAGTATAAGCTAACAGAGATTGTCTATTTAGTTTGCTAGTGATTACATTAGTTGACTAACGATCTATTGGCTCGAGATCTATCAAGTGTAGATCCTACAGTATTCTCCCCCGTGGGATTTGAAAACAAATAATAAAATGTAATCGGGGCTATGAAAACTCACCTGTAGTGATGAAACAAAATACTATGAAGTGAACTGATGATGTATAGTCCATACTCGGGTCATGAACCCGATTAATGAACATTACTAACGCTCAAGCCCACCACGAGTGGGCTATCATATCAATGATTGGGCTACCATACTAATGGTTTGGGCTCACGAAAGCCCAAAACCAAAGTTATTTATGGTTTTGATATACATATCTCTTTTTTAAGGGATGTATATCAAAAACAACCGGATATATACCGAAGAATAAGGAGCACGTATCCAATAAGGATTTTGTGCCTATATAAAGAATATCATAACTCTCGTTAAAGGTACGATTTACAACCCTAACTCTTCAATATAACCCTAAAAACCGATTACTTACTCTCACGCCAGAGGATAATCGTGGGAGACAATCCCACGATAAGCCTAACGGTGTTTGTTTGTTTTCTTAGTGCGCAGGTCTCAAGCATTAAGATCTAATTGGTACGAGAAAAGGAACCCAAATAAGGAACACCCAACTTTTGTATCAACAAGTGGCGCCATCCGTGGGACCCTACACTAAGAACTAGAATGACGAAACACAAAAACTCAAGCCAGCGGACTCCACAGCTGGAAAAAACATGCGGAGACCCCCAGAGGAGGAACCATCAAGATTCAATCTCTAGGCAGGCCTCTGGAACAACCAATGCACCTGGTCACCAAGAATTGGGCCCAACCCTAATTCTCCCAACGGTAGAATTGCCCACAGGGACTACCCAGACCACCACGGTAGTTCCAAGCACTGAAGAACTTCACCGCACCCTCTTCAATACTCCCCATCAAACGGCACACATTGTGGACAACACTGTGCCATCAGGCGTGCCTAACCGGGATAGGGAACCTATTGCAGAAGTAGATATCGTTGCGCTGGAGGAGGACGCGCCTGAGTTAACGTTAAGTAGTTTTGTATCTCAAAATTACGAAACTTTAATTAACCTCATGCAAGAGGAGGCAAGAAGAAGGTCAAGTCAGAGCCTACAAGCCCAGCTTAACTTTAACGAAACATCTCCACTGCGCTACCAGGAGCGCGAAAACAATGAGAGGCGTACCAATGTCCATGCTAGACTTGGTACAGCATCTGATTCACAATACTCGGAGGAATACGAAGACAATGAGAGGCGTACCAATGTCCACGCTAGACTTGGTAATTGCAGGATCCAAGATAGACTTGGACGGCAACGCTCACCGAGAGAGAGCTCTTCAAGGTCTGGAAATAGAAGAATTCATGATAGACTGGGAAGACGAATTTCCCCAAGTGAAAGCCCATCAAGATCGGACTCTGAGGAAAAATGGCGCAAGTGCCGCAAAAAGGATAATTCTTCCTCAAGTGACTCCTCGGACAACGAGGACAAAGAGACGGAACTCTGGAAATCCAGAGGAAGACATCGCGAGAAAGAAGAAGAAGATATATCTCTTCCTTGGCGTCGCCAAAAAGGTTGATGCATTCACACGGCGAATCAGCGATTATTCGGATCACAAGAAAAGACGCGTGCCCACCAATTTTAAAACATATGATGGAACGGGGTGATCCTGATGAGCACCGAAAAATTTTCAAAACCGCTGCTACTATCGAAAATTAGCCACAACCTGTGTGGTGCCATATGTTTAAATCCACATTAGTAGGGAATGCGCGAACTTGGTTTAGAAAGCTTCCATGAAGAAGCATAAACGGGTTTGAAGAATTACGAAAAGCATTTCGCTTGAACTTCACTCAGAGAAAGAAGTGCGCCAAGAACCTTGTTGAACTGGCCAGAGTAAAATAGCGCCAAGGGGAATCAACGACCGCTTACGTGGAGCGATTTAAGGATGAAGTATACACGTCAAGGAATGTCCTGAAGTACTAAAAATCTCAAGGTTCATGAATGGGATTAATAACCCAGAGCTCACTAGGAAATTAAATGATAAGGTTCCCCAAACCTTTGATGAACAAATGAAGCGCACAAGGTTACTCGAATTATAGGCCACAAGAATAGCCTAGGAGACAATCCAATGACTAGAGCAGCAATCGCAGCAAGAATTATCGCAGTCAGGGAAATGGACGAGATAATGACATATACACTCCCCTCACGAAGACTCTGATGGAGATATTTGTGATAGAAGGCGTAAACTTTTCGAAACCTCCACCAATGCGCACCGCAGAGGATCGACGTGTAGGTAATGGACACTGCGAATACCATGGACAAAAGGGCCATACCACCAACGAGTGTGTCCAACTACGACAACTAATCGACAAGTTAGTAAAAGAGGGTAGAATGGATCACCTCGTTAAGAATATTAGAGAAGGAAATAATAAACAAAAGAATGAAGGTAAGAAAGAGATACCCGAAGATAAGGCTGACATTATTTACCTGATACAGTCATGGCAGCGAAAGACGAAGCAAAAAATCAGCCAAAAATTCTCTTTTGGGAATGAAATCTCTTTCCCCACTCTAGTTGCGGACAACGCAGTAGTAGAGCCGGTAACCATTGAGATACATACTGGGGGACACGATATTCGCCGCATGTATATTGATGGAGGAGCATCCACAGGCATTCTGTATGAACATTGTTTCACAGGCTTCACAAGAGAGAAGATATGGCCTATGGGGAAATTGCGCTTACTTGTAGTCGTTGGTGATGAACAACACTCTATAGCAACCTGGATGAACTTTATGGTAATCAAGTCTCCTTCACCGTACAATGGCATCATTTGAAGACCTGGAGTATCATCTATGCATGTTGTACCATCCATAGCACATGAGATGCTTAAATTCCCAGTGGATGGAGGCATTGTGACCATCTACAATACTGCTACATCACCCAAAGACTGCAACACGGTGACAAGTGAAATGGAGAATATCCCAGAACAGTGCGCGACTAAGATACGAAATATCAAGGTTCCAATTCATCCCAATTACCCAAATGAAGAGGTATCAATTGGAGGTTCACTGTCTTACAAAGGCAGGGTAGTTGTGTGCGCACTCTTGCAGAAAAACCTAGATATCTTTGTGTGGGAACCTAAACACATGACTGGGGTACCACGATCTATCACAGAGCACAAGCTAAAAATCCGACAAGGATACCCTCCAATACGACAGAAGAAGCGCGGCCAAGCACCAGATCGCGCCAAAGCCATCTTAGAGGAAGTACATAAACTCGTAGACGCAGGCATCATGCGGGAAGTCTACTACCATGATTGGCTTTCCAATACAGTAATGGTAAAGAAGAGCGATGGTAGTTGGAGAATGTGCGTAGACTTTACTGATCTTAATAAAGCATGTCCATATGATTGTTACCCGCTACCAGAGATAGACTGGAAGGTAGAATCTCTGTGTGGATACCCCTTTAAGTGTTTTCTAGACGCATACAACGGGTACCATCAAATACAGATGGCTGAGGAAGATGAAGAGAAAACAGCCTTCCACACTAGTCAAGGGGTCTATTGCTATACAAAAATGCCCTTTGGTCTAAAGAATGCGGGAGCGACATACCAGTGATTGGTAGACACTGCATTTGAAAAGCAAGTAGGTCGCAACCTGGAAGTTTATAATGATGACCTTGTCATCAAGAGTCATACTGAGGAAGAACTGGTGCGCGACATAGAAGAGACATTCAAAACACTTGGAAGGATCAACATGAAGTTAAATCCCAAGAAGTGTACCTTTGGCACCACCGAGGGTATGTTTCTTGGGTATTTGATAGAACTTGATGGCATTAAGCCCTGCCCAGAAAATAGAGCTGGCAAATTGGGTACCTATTAAGAGCTGTTAAAACCTGTTAACGGAAAAAATGTACTAAGCAATTTTTTTATTTTTTAAAATAATTGTTTTTAGTATTCTAGGGTTCAATATTTAACTTTTTTGATACATAAAACGTATAACTGTCATACTCAAACCACCAAAACCAAGTGTTAAACGAGTTGTTTTTATGTTTGAAACTTATGTTATTCGCACGCTCCGAACCTGTTAAGACCCGTTAAGACATGATTTGCCAACTCTACCAAAAAAGACAAAAGCTGTCATTGAATTCCCTTCACCACGCATGCTAAAAGAAGTCCAGTCACTAAACGGAAAATTAACTGGACTGAATCGATTCCTATCCAAGTCAGCAGATCAGTCACTCCCCCTCTTCAAGACACTCACGAAGTGCACAAAAAAGGGGGACTTTCGGTGGACTGCGGAAGCTGAAGAAGCTTTCCAACAGCTCAAGCAGCATCTAGGAGCACTTCCCAAGCTTGTTCCACAAAGACCAGGGGAAGAATTGATCATGTACTTATCTACAACTCATGGAGCACTCAGCGCGGTGCTATTGACAAACAGGAACTCCGTTCAAACACCAATATACTTTGTAAGCAAAGCACTCAAGAAGACAGAGACTAACTATACTGCCATGGAAAAACTGGTCCTAGCCCTAGTATTTGCAGCTAAGAGACTGTGCAGAAACTTCCAAGCGCACCCAATAGCTGTAATTACGGACCAACCTATCAAGCAAGTTATCTCTAAACCTGACGCATCGGGACGGCTACAAAAATGTAGTGTGTTATTGAGCGAGCATAACATCTCTTATAGACCATGCACTACGATTAAAGAACAGATATTGGCAGACTTTTCATAAGCGAGAAGCAAGATTCCGATACTCCACCTACAAAAAGCGAGGTAACGCTACAAGAACCATGGTTTCTATTCACGGATGGATCTTCGTGTGAGGATGGATCAGGCGCAGGCCTCATCCTTACTAGCCCAGAGGGAACAAAATTCACTTATGCATTACGTTTTGAATTCACAGCCACAAACAATGAGGCAGAATATGAAGCCCTACTTACTGGACTACGCATTGCAACTCAAATGGGTGTACGCAACCTAGAGGCAAATGTAGATTCTCGGCTAGTAGCCAATCACGTGCTAGGTGAATATGAGGCTAAGGAGGAAAACATGGTCCAATACCTCGAAAAAACCAAGTCCCTAATACAGAATTTCGACAGGTTCACCATCAAACAAATTCCTAGAGGAGAAAACTGAAAAGCAGATGCGCTAAGTAAGATCGCATCCACAAGCTTTGCGTACCTGTCAAAACAGGTATTGGTGGAAACCTTTAAGAATAAATCTATCTCTGAGATGGAAATATCTACAGTGACAGAAGCAGAGAATCCTACTTGGATGACACCTATCATAGAATTCATAAGCAAGGGAACATTACCCCAAGAACAGAAAGACGCTCGACGGATACGGCGCACGGCGCAGAGGATCGAACTTCGTGACGGTATCCTATATCGACGTTCATTCTTACAACCATGGCTTCGGTGTGTTGGACCTCTTCAGGCAAATTACATACTCCAAGAAATCCACACAGGGTCATGCAGTTTGCACTCAGGACCACGGTCTGTTGTGGCGCGAGCCTTACGGTCAGGATACTATTGGCCTACCATGCACCGCGATGCGCACGACATGATAAAGAGATGCAGCGACTGCACGGTCCACAGGCCTATCCCGCGTCGACCACAACAAGAGCTGACACCCATCACCTCACTATGGCCATTCTATAAATGGGGCATTGACATCGCAGGCCCCTTTCCAGTTGCAGCGGGGGGACTAAAATTCCTCATAGTGGCCATAGATTATTTCACCAAGTGGATTAAGGCAAAAGCAGTGGCAAGTATCACAGGCAACCTAGTCAAGCGCTTCGTTTGGGACAACATTGTTTGTCGCTTTGGCCTACCTGGAGAAATTATATCGGAAAATGGTAAACAATTCTGTGACAACCCGTTCAAAGACTAGTGCGCGTAATTAAACATCACACAACACTTTGCGTCAGTTAAGCACCCAGAAACCAATCGTTTGGTTAAACGCGCGAATCGTAGTCTGGGCGAAGGAATAAAAGCGCGCCTTGACAAACATAAAGGAAGATGGGTGGATGAGTTGTCACATGTTTTATGGGTGCACCGCACGACGATAAAAACTAGCACCGGCGATACGCCATTCTCTCTTGTCTATGGGACATAAGCTGTCATACAAGCCGTGATTGGAAAGCCAACTATTCGCACAGCGGAAGTCAATGTTCAAACAAATGACGATTTGCGGCGCATAGACTTGGACCTGTTGGAAGAAAGACGCGAACGCGCAGCTATACGTGAAGCAAAGGCTAAGTCAAAGATGAAGAAGTATTACGATGCAAAAGTAAGAAATACTTCTTTCAGGCCAGGAGACTTCGTATACAGCGCCAATGATGCAAGCCAAGCAGAAGACATGGGCAAGCTTGGACCCAAATGGGAAGGTCTTTTTGAAGTCACAGAAGCACTAGGCAACGACACAAACAAGCTGCGTGATATGGAAGGCCATGAGCTAGCACGCACTTGGAATATCTGCAATATCAAGAGATGCTATATTTAGGATAGGCTACGGCCCACGCACAGACAACTCTGCACTTTAGTATGTGCCCAATAAACGTCCGTGTATTTAAATTTTCTTTTTTAGGAAATTGTCTTTTCTCAAAAAAAGGTGAAGATCAGTGGGATCACCCTGGTCCCATGCATCCTAAGGATGCCAACTGGACCCTCCCCCAAGGACCCAGCCCCAGGCAATAAGCACCTGTCCTAGTGACTGTACTTATCAGGAGGTGGGCTATGAACCCTAGCCATTTTCTCAAAGAGGCCCTTGCTGACCAATCAATCTGAGCATTTGCGGTGGGGGGATAGTATCAACAGAGCATGTGGTCCTGCCCCCATGTGAGGAAATTGTCTTTTATTTTTATAAACTTGCAAGTATTAATAAAACGTTGTGGTTTCTAGCTAATCCCATAACACATTTAACTTTATTGCTTACATTTTTTTCTTATGTCTCAATATTGTTACTTTATATTTTGCCTACATGGCGTGCATACACTTACTAAGACCTACGATGGCAGAAGGGATGAGTAAACCTACTAAATAACTCGTTGAGTAAGAGGGTTGCAAACCCATCAACACTGGATCACGCATCCTTGCTAAACACCTTACTTTCAAGACGTTGAAGTAAGCTTAATGCGCATCCCACGAAGGATACGCAAAATAACATACATTGTACATGTTTAGCAATTTACGAGCCAAGACTCTTGGTCATTTAATATAGTATTTGCAACACAATGCAAGTCTATCCATACACTTATAATTTTTTGTTAAGTTATGCACTTAATACAAGTCATCCTAAGTATGTCTCAGTTTCAATTTGACTCTTGGATAGTCTTTTACAAAAAAGAAAAAAATCTAAGTACAAATAATACAAACAAGGCATACAAAAAAGATAAATATTATTATCAGAACCACGAGATTATTACATATACAAAAATCCATAGATATCTACATGCTACGAGCACGTCTATGCCCTAAGCTACTAGCCGTAGACGCCAACTCCCCAGCCTCACTCAGCCTTCTCAGCAGGCCGCTATCCTCTTGTGATACTGTCGATACGCTAACGGGAACCCCATCAGACCTGGGGAGATGGGCCGTACCAACACCGCAAAGAATAGCCTTCCCTTTTACGCCCTGCTTACGCGCAAGCCATGTCTCATGCGCTTCCAAAGACTTCTTCAAAGAAATTTCCTTCTCAAGGGCGAAGGGATTGAGCATGTGGCGGGGGCGAGCAAAGATAGGCACCTTCAGCTGCGACTCATCTGGCTTCAAAAAGAAGTCAGGCTGCGCCTCCGCATCTTCGGCTATGTGTCTGGCCAGAGTCAGGCCCTGCATGATCACGCTGATAGGATAATCTTGATCTCGCTCTAATCGAGCAATATGGGGAAAGTCGAAGACCTTCATCTTCTCCCTGGCCTCCACAAGCTCATCATAAGCATCCGCCTTGTACCCAGGCACTTCTGCAAGTGTCACCGTCAGCATCATGCTCTCATGAAGCTCCTCCACAGCCTGAGCTTTGCCACTCGCCATGGCACACTCCACAACCTTCCAAAAGGCTTCCACAACCTCCTAGGACTCCAGCGTGCCCATGGTAGCCAAACGTAAACAATGACTGAGCAACCACCTGTGAATACAACAACGCACGCGTCTGAAGATAACAAAGGAGTTAAAAAACAAAAGAAAAACAAAAAAAGGAGAAATAAATACCTGCGCTCAGCAATAGAGGAAACTAGATGAGGATACAGCTCCTCATCGTACTCAATACTCAACTTGCGCAACTTGCTCTCCTGCACCTTCAGAGCCGCCTCCACACGCTCACGGAATTCATCAAGCTGGGCGAAATGCTTGCCCCTATTCTCTTGCAAGTATTTCAACCCCCAGGCGCAGTTAGACCTGTACTTCTCAGCAGCAGCACGCTCGCGCTTTAGCTCCACCATCAAGGATAACTTCTCATCCGCAAGCCTCTTAGCGTGCATAGTTGTGGACTCTACATCCGTCCGCGCATCAGCAACTTCGGCCTCATCAGTGCAATCTCCTCATCCTTCTGTGCGAGGCTGCTACTTTCACCAACATATCGAGCCTTGAGCTAAGTAACCAACTCAGCCTGACGCTCAGCAGCCGTACCCAACTCTTCCATCAGTTGCTGCGCAGGCATCTCCTCACTTATCCTCAATGGCTCCTCCACATGACAATGACTCGCTTGGGGTGGCACCGACCCCTCAACAAATGCTGCATCACCCCCTACAGCTTTGTCACTACACGCAAACAGAAAGAAGTCAAGGCATTGTATGAAGAATAAAGAGAAAGAAAATATATAATCAAACAATTGTCACTTACGTAGGAGGTGAGGTCTCAGCAGTATCACGCGCAGCAAAGGATATCGACGCCTCCTCATCTGTGGACTCATAAACAATGATAGTATGACGTCTGTGCTTGGAGGTACCCTCACCACCATCCTCAGCAGCCTTGCGCTTCGCACCCTGTCGCCCCTCTTTAGAGTCGGTGTCAACCTGGAGGATCCCAACACTGTCAGACGACTCAGTGCGCACAGGCTTAGGGGCCACCACTCCCTGCACGGGGACAGTCTTCACTGGAGTTACATTCATAATAGACTGTGCACCCTCAGAGGACTCTTCTTGCACAGGCTCCAGAAGACATCCGGCGGTAGCCTCCATGATAGGCAATTCACCCTCCCTCAGGGGGCGCACACCCACAGTCACTTGCGTGGGCTTTGTCAGCCTCACCAGAGCAAACAAGTCCATCTCTACGCAACACATGAATGAACAGAAAAGAACAAGTTAGTTGATAAAGTTAAAATATACAAGAGCGCTTACATTATACACGCGAGGATAAGAAAGGACAAGCACTCAGCCCGGCCATTTACATCCAAAAATGTTGGCATGTCATCAAACCCTCCGAAGTAGTTGCGACTCATTCCCATATGAACCAAAAACTCCTCGGTATAGGAATTGATTTGGATGCGGTTACCATTAATGGTCTCTGCATCCTCCACGGTGTACGTACCGGGATCTGGGGGCTCATCCTTTAGAAGCGTCCCTTGACTGTAAAACTCAGAGAGCGTAGTGAATACCCTATCATCTATCTAGAAAAACTTTTCCCTGCAACCCCTAAGGGCGTCTACTTTTTCAGTGTAACACTGATACCGCCCTGGGCGCTTCGAAAACGTTACCCACCCGTTCGACCACGTTGTGTGGTAAAATGCGCGGAAGAGGTTGATAGTCGGATTTATCGCAAGTAAGCGACAATTTACTTCAAAATTTGTTATTTTCGCTGCACCTATACAGTGCAGCTGCGAGATATGCAGATGGTAGAAGTTGAGCACGTCGCTCAAGAATAGGGATATAGCCACGCGCTGGTTCGCAAACTCAAAAAAGCGCGTGTATACCCCTATTTTCCCCTCAGGAAAGTCTGCGATACATGCGTTCGCATCTGGTATTTTTGGATGCACCGCGAGAGGGATGAAATAGTCGGAGGTGAACTAACGAAGTTCATCCTCGTCCATCTCAGAACGAAACTCCTCTAATTGACGAACAATTTTTACTAGGTTGTGCACACGCAATTACCTTCGAAGATACTAGTTTTTTCTTGAATGATGATTCTTAATATGGAGAAAATGGTATTTTTCACTATGGTAAACACAGTGAAAATGGGAACCCTTTATATAGGGTTCCCCTTGCTTTGGATGAACGACACGTGGATCCCACTTCCTCCATCGTGTGGTTAGAATACCACTGTCTCCCATTTGGCAGGAAATACTAGAATCTTCCCCGCCACACTTGCCACTAATATTACTAGTCTAGCATCCATGGTTACTACCTACGCATACTAGACTGGGGGACATGAAGGCTGGAGGTCCTTTTCTACCTTAGGTAGAACCGGAAGCAGCCTCTCTACCTTGGGTAGGGGTAAGGCTGTCTATATCTCAACCTCCCTCATACACCGTGGAAGAAGGTACTGGGACCCATAACCCGTGGAAGATGGTATTTGGAGTTACTTTACTTTACTTTACTTTACTAATGCCCAAGCCCACAACGAGTGGGCTATCATATCAATTATTGGGCTACCATACTAACGGTTTGGGCTCACGAAAGCCCAAACTCAAAGTTATTTATTGTTTTGATATAGACATCTCTTATTTAAGGGATATATATATATAAAACAACCGGATATATACCGAAGAGGAAGGAGCACGTATCCAATAAAGATTTCGTGCCTATATAAAGTATCATAACACTCGTTAAAGGTACGATTTACAACCCTAACTCTTCAATATAACCCTAAAAACCGATTACTAACTCTCACGCCGGAGTATAATCGTGGGAGACAATCCCACGATAAGCCTAACGGTGTTTGTTTGTTTTCTTAGTGTGCAGATATCAAGCATTAAGATCTGATTGGTACGAGAACATGAACCCAAATAAGTAACGCCCTACTTTTGTATCAACAAGAACTTAAATATCAATGCGCAACTTCTAGCCGCAACCTATTATGAATGAAGTATAATCTAATTTAGATTATATATTGATGTTATGAATGCATGTAAATATATTATCTATACCACTCATAAAGGTTTGAAATGTTTATAATTGTGAAAATTATCCTTTATATTATCACACCAAGTCATATAGTGCTATATGTGTTTATATAGTGAAACAATGTTTTATAATAGTCATATAGTGAAAATATAACTTTCGTCGAAATTAATATACTTAGAAAATTTCTGAAAATAGTTTTGAACAACATATCGCAAAACAAGGTGTATCTTAGTCGTTATAAACTCATTTTATATGTTCTATATATCCATGGTTTCATATTATAGTGAACTAGTTAATTTTTAATAAGTTGGTGCATTTTATTAATGAGTAGTGTCCCATTTTATCCAATAAAAATCGTGCATCAGCACACAATTTTCAGAAAATGTCTATTAGATATTCAATCTTGTTTTTGGCATAACTTTTTCGTCGTAAATCCAATTTAGTCCATTAAAGCGGCTACGGTTTGTTTATAAGGTTTACTTTCTGAGTATTTGGTCTAAAATAGGTCATAGGCTACTGATTTCTCCAGGTTTTTCAAAAATAACCAGCCTGTCTCAAATTGTTTAAAACAAAACTTGGTATAACGTGTTTTTATCTTATCTTTTTCGTTATAAATCCGTTATTACTCATTCTTGCGGCCATGGCTTCGTCTTAGAATGTATTTTCTATATCTTTGGTAAAAAATTAGTGAATACCTACTGAGTTTACCATATTTTACAAATAGGGACAGTAGCACATTTATAGTGTTAAAAATGGTTTTCCTAGTTTGTAAATGTCATTAAACAAGCCTCTTCACCAATAATCTCGTAATATTAATTTCTAACTCATAAAGATTATAAAAACATGAAATAGAGTGGTATAAATTACATATTAACTTGCATGTGTAAATAAAATGATATGGACATTGTAAAAACATTGTAATATTATGAAAAATCATTTGGTTCAGTTACTTGAAGGATTTGGAGATTTTTAAAGATGAAAACCAAAGTACACCTTGGGTTTTTATTTCAAAACCCTAAAAAGGAGTACCAAATAAACTAGAAAATGACTTGATCTTGAAAATATTATGATTGCTTCTTGTTTTCTTGAACTTGGCCAAACACCACAAAGAGAGGAAGAGAGAAACTTTATTTTGATCTAAAATAGTTAGAGTTTGCATGTATGTAATTAGTTAGGTGCATTTGGTTTATATAGTGGGACATTTGGCTAAGACATGTGTCTTAGACACATCCCAAAAACCGGCCACCTCATAGAGGGGTGGTTGTGTTGCTAGTTGTTGTACAATATTTTGATTACGGGTTACCGTTTAGTGTATAGTTTGAGCAGTTTAGCATATTTGGGTACCGGGTTAATTAACAATAGATTTTTATTTGAACTAACGTGACAAAATAACGTCATAAAAATTATAACATATAAATGAAGGTTTAAAAATGTAAACTCTTAAGATATAAAATAAATAACCTTTACCATTTTAGTGGCAATATATATAATGTATAAAAATATTAGTGCCACAGTGGGAATAGTTTGGTGAGTTGATAAAAATTATTGATCACTTGTGATTGTTTATTTATAATTACATATAAGTAATTTAAAATAATATATAACTTAAGAGTGGAATAGAATACACATGATGAAGTGATGATATGTAGACTAACCCTAGTCTATGAAATGTATTATGAATGATGTCTCATGATCACATGGTTAACCCTTCCTGGTTATGAAAAATGAATACCCGAAAACCTAGTTTACGTGAAATGATGAATAGTAAATGATGAATTGAAATATGTGAATAGTAAATTGTTGAGACTTTGGAAAATGACCTGAAATTGTAAATTGTGACAGTTGCAATCAAAAAGGAATTCAGTCCCTAAATTCAGCTGGTGTTGGACTATGAAATAGGCTCAGTGAAAAGATGTGGTATTTGAGTCGCATTTGGTCTTCTCGTTCCCAAGTAAACTCAGGACCTCTTCAAGAATTCCAGCAAACTTTCACGATAGGAATTCAATTTTTGCTTCCACTGTTTGACCTCACGTTCTATGATTTTTGTTGGTTTCTCTACCAAGTTAAGCTTATCATCGAGTTGAATTTCTTCTAATGAAATGGAATGAAATATGCCACGTGTGATTCATTTGGGAGGCACTTCTTGGGGTTTGAAATGTGAGATGGGTTATACATATGTTGCTGAACTCTGGTGGAAACTCATGTTTGTATGCCAGCTGGCCGATTCTAAAAGAATCTTAAATGGTCCATTACCGAGGGCTCAATCTCTCGCGTTCTAAAATTGTATCATACCTTTCCAAGGCTAAGCTTTCAATTTAGTTTGTTTTCCCGCTCGAATCTGGATGGTTTGCTGTTAGAGGATACCCAATCCGAATGATGTACGTCATATAGTGGTCAGATAGTTCTCTTCAAAGTTTGTTGATCTGAGGATGGTAGAGCATGTGTATCCGATTGGAAAGAGAATATCTTAAAGGAATTGCTAGAAGTTTGAGGAGGTTCGTCTATCCTTTCATCGTTTTCTTATGTCATGCAATATTGCTCATAGATGGAAAGTCTCTCCTAGAGAAATCAATGGAAATATCCAACTTAATGGCTGAATGAGTGACAAGCGGTGTAAGTATCCAAAGAGGGTTTGTCAAAAGGGATGTTCATGAAAAATTATATTTGTTTACAAGGCTTTTAAATGAAGATTGTTGTTAATAATTCTTGAAAATGTGACTATTTTCTTCATGGCATAATCCTTCCTTAATTATACATAGTTGATCAGGCTATGTATAATTGAGGACTAATGATGCGATGATCGGTTAAGTAAAATAACATAACCTTTCTCAGAAGTTTTAGATGGTGTTCAACGTATTTTTATGAAAAATGGTATCCCAGATAATTCTTTTCAAGGTATCATGAAATTTGTTTCGTGTAATGGTAGGAAATGCTTGATATAATGACAGAAAATCGATTTATAGGGTGGTAACGAAATAGCTTATTTTAAAATTCCGTAGAACAATTTTTCCCATATGATGGTAAAATAGCTTTAAAGAAAATCCATTGAATGGTTCATTGGATACGTGCATGAATCTTATGGAATGGTAATAGTCTACTAATCCGTCAAGAATGAAATCGGCCTAATCCCTGCTAAGACAATGGAATAATGTTGCGAAACGATTGAAAATTGAGCAAGTGGAATAGAAAATGGAATAAACGAATGTTATGATTATCGCGGAGATAACAAAAGATAGATATTACATTGGATGGAAAAGTGCTTATTACAACCAGGTTATGTCAACGTACAAACAAAAAGTACAAAATAAATATACAACCCTAGAGGGCTCGAACTATGGTTTGCATATTAAAACATGATTTCCTTCTGTTGAAGCATTGTGGCTACCCTTGATTCTCTCCCTTTGGGCAGTTATTCTTGAAGTGTCCAACTTCTCCACAACCAAAACATGTTCTTGGCTAATTCTGGTTATTCACCATGCGCGGGGCTTTGCATCACATAGTCGAATGACCGAATTTTCCGCAGTTACCACAAGGCTTTGGACAATCACTAGGGTTATGATGGGTTTGGCACTTGTTGCACTTAGGTAACTTACCCGCATATCCTTTCCCTTCAGTTGGCCCTGCAGCATAGGCCCTTGCCCCTTCTTGCCTCTTAGGTGGTGGTTGAGTAGCATTCCCACCTAGATTGTAGTCTAACCTCCTCATGTTGTTGTTGTTATTGTTTTGGTTGTTGTTTTGGTTATTGGGGTAGTTGTTGTTGTTTCGGTTTTTGTTATTGTTGACAACGGACTTACTCTTTACCACTTGAGCCATGAGTTTTTGAGTTATCCGGATAGCCTCTTCCATTGATTGGGGATCGAAAGAAATCAAATCCCCTCGAATGATTTAAGGTAGTCAACCAATGAAGTTTTCCATCTTTTTCTCATCGTCAGGAACCATAGTTGGGCATTGTGCAACCAACTCTTGAAACCTCCAAATGTAGGTCTCTATGTCATCACCTGTAGTTACCAGCTCATAGAACTCTATTTCCAACTTATTCACCTCAGTACGAGGGCAAAACTTCTTAGTCATCAATTTCTTGAATTGATCCCAGGTGAGCTTGTAGGCATTTTCCATTCCAATCGGCTGAGCATAAGAATTCCACCATGACATAGCTTCATCCAGAAGCATACCACTAGCAAATTTTACCTTGCTGACATCAGGGCAGCTGCACATGAGAAACACATTCTCAGTCTTTTCGAACCAGCGAATCAAAGCGACCGCTCCTTTAGTGCCCTTAAACTTGATGGGATCACTAATCTTGAAATCCTTCCAAATGCATTCACACCTATTACTGGATTGTTCATTCTTCCCTGTCTATGAAGCGGTTTTAGCAGCCCTTGCAGCTACTTCAGTTCTCTCAATCTCCAAAGCTTCTGCTATACTATCCCTGACCAACTTGTGGATAGCGGCTTGTGTCATAGTTGATGTTTCCGGTACAGTCTTACACTTCCTTGGCGCATATTTCTGATAAATCACCATGGAAAAATAACCATGAGGAAAATCATAATAGAAATACTCATCATACAAAATGTACACACCCATGACATGTATATATACAACCACAACAAGTATAAATACAACCACGACATGTATAAATACAACCACAACATGTATAAATACAATAACAACAAAGACCAACCACGAAACATCATAAATATAATCACAACACATGAATATAATACATGAAAATTTCGGCCTACATGGACCGATATAATAGATAGCACAACCATTCCAACATAGTAGAGTCATACTTGATACATTTGTTTTTACAACAACCAAAAGACAACAAGTTATTTAAACTATGTCTCACACCCCGGGACTAGGAAAATAGTAAAAGCTAACATAATACAAGTCTATGCCTAGGCTCCTTCGGGGTGCTCTACTAGGTGCTCCAGGTGAACCAGGTCCTCCCCTAAGGCGGCGGATCTCCCAATCCATCACAACAACAATCTCCTCCAGGTGCTCAACTCGAAGCTAGAGAGCAGCCTCCCTGTTCTCCACAACTGTCAACAAATCCTGAGCTAAAGCTAACTAATGAGCCTGTTGTCCCGGGTTATCTGTGCTCTATCACGTATCTCTGGCAACTCATCCCTCAACTGCTCAATCTGCTCATGATACTCCATATGTCGTGTCTCTAGCCCATGATAAGATACATCAATACCAACTCTACCTAAGACTAGTCCCTCCACCTCCTCCTCAACTACCTCAAGTCAACTAGTGAGGGTCTCATCTAGCTGATATCTCAACCTATCAATCTGCCCCTGCTAGTCTCCTAACTGGGAATCCAAAGTAAGAGCAGTAGGCCCTCTCGCGGCAGTTGCTCAAGAGCTCCCACCTATGTGATATAGTGGGGGTGGTGGAATGTATGAGGTCTCAGTAATGGGTGATGCTGGAGTAGTGAACCTTGCACGCTTCTTGAGCAGCAAAGGTAGAGTAGGTGTAGGAGTAGTGGTACGTGTAGCTGATGGTGGGGGTGATATATAAGTAGTAGGAATCCTATGATCGTCTTGTGACGGGGAAACATGAGAGTCGGTTCTCGGTGAAAAGAAGTAGTAGGTGATGATGGATCTGAAGGTGCAAGTGTAACTACTGGTGGTGCAATAGGAGAAATCTGGGGAGTAGGAGCAACCTCGTCCTCTTCGAAGGGCTCAGTGTCCTCACCGGATGCCAAAAGTGGTGACAAGGGTGCTGGATGAATGGGTGGTATAATAGCAGTGGAAGACATAACGTCCGCAACTTCAGTGTCTGAGGAAAGTATGATAAAGCTCGAGTCTGAAGACATGTCTCTGTGACAATCAATGTGAAATGAAATGAATAACCCGTGTAATGAAATCACCTAAAATAATAAATATGCACTTATGATGTAATGATGAGATGCTATGATGATGTGGTTATAGTCTAGGGTCCAAGTTACATCCTAGTTCGCTATAACCTTAGCTCTGATGCCAATCTGTCACACCGTGAATTTACCTGAATGGCAGCGGAATGGAATACCTGGGTGTAACGTCCATAGCATAACATACAAGGTTATATTGAAAGACCTAAAGTGTCATTTTGAAAATACATCGTTTAATTTATTTAAAACATTCAGAGTTAGAAAACATAGGTCCCAAAAGCTTGAAAAGTTTGCGAAAATAAGTTTGGTACAATCAAACGATATTATAAAAGTGCATAAAAATCCAAAATGAGACGCGTCATCCTCGCTACTCAATGAAATGACTCCATGCATGCCATGAAGGATATGTCTTAGTTACCTGAAAATACATTGCTAAAACGGTCAACAATAATGTTGGTGAGATGCATAGGTTTATAAAATGATATGTTTTACGGTAACCTTAAGTATAAGTGCATGACAAAAGTCACGTGAAAAATAAAAATAGTATAATAGCCCTTAAACTCATGACCCCGACGCTAGACTGATCAAGTATATGCCCCTCCAGAGTGTTCTGCCAAACACTCTAAAATGACAAAAATGAAATGCATCCGTTTGTCTGTTGGTATAACTACCACGGATGGAGGCGTCACCCTCTATAGATCTATCCACTCACTCTCGCTTACGCATAATTAACGGTCCATGATAAATCAATAGGGGACTTTAACATGGCAGCTAGGTAACTTAAGCAATGTACATATGATTTGATACTAAGGCCCGTACGAGAATTGGTGCAATGTATTCTCCCTCGTAGGATTTGAAAACAAATAATAAAATGTAATCGGGGCAATGAAAGCTCACCTGTAGTGATGGAACAAAATACTATGAAGTGAACTGAAATAACAATGCGCAACTTCCAACCGCAACCTATTATGAATGAAGTATAATCTAATTTAGATTATATATTGATGTTATGAATGCATGTGCATATGTTATCTATACCACTCATAAAGGTTTGAAATGTTTATAATTGTGAAAATTATACTTTATATTATCACACCAAGTCATAGAATGCTATATGTGTTTATATAGTGAAACAATGTTTTATAATAGTCATATAGTGAAAATATAACTTTTGTCGAAATTAATATACTTAGAAAATTTCTAAAAATAGTTTTGAACAACATACCGCAAAACAAGGTGAATCATAGTCGTTATAAACTCATTTTCTACGTTCTATATATCCATGGTTTCGTATTATAGTGAACTAGTGAATTTTTAATAAGTTAGTGCATTTTATTAATGACTAGTGTCCCATTTTATCCAATAAAAATCGTGCATCAGCACACTATTTTCAGAAAAATCATCGTAAATCCACTTTAGTCTATTCAAGCGGCTACGGTTTCGTTATAAGATTTACTTTCTGAGTATTTGGTCTAAAATAGGTCATGGGCTACTGATTTCTCCAGGTTTTTCAAAAATGACCAGCCTGTCCGAAATTGTTTAAAACAAAACTTGGTATAACTTGTTTTTATCATATCTTTTTCGTTATAGAATGTATTTTCTATATCTTTGGTCAAAAATTAGTCCATACCTACTGAGTTTACCATATTTTACAAATAGGGACAGTAGCACATTTATAGTGTTAAAAATGGTTTTCCTAGTTTGTAACTTGTCCAAGTCCATCACCAACAACTACAACAATTCCCATAACCTACCATACACCTTCTTAGGGTGTCATGGGTTCCTAAATGTCATTAAACAAGCCTCTTCACCAATAATCTCTTAATATTAATTTCTAACTCATAAAGATTATAAAACAATGAAATAGAGTGGTATAAATTACATATTAACTTGCATGTGTAAATAAAATGATATGGACATTGTAAAAATATTTAATAATATGAAAAATAATTTGGTTCACTTACTTGAAGGATTTGGAGATTTTTAAAGATGAAAACCTAAGTACACATTGGGTTTTTATTTCAAAACCCTAAAAAGGAGTACCAAATAAACTAGAAAATGACTTGATCTTGAAAATATTATGAATGCTTCTTGTTTTCTTGACCTTGGCCGAACACCACAAAGAGAGGAAGAGAGAAACTTTATTTTGATCTAAAATAGTTAGAGTTTGCATGTATGTGAATTAGTTAGGTGCATTTGGTTTATATAGTGGGACATTTGGCTAAGACATGTGTCTTAGACGCATGCCAAAAACCTGCCACCTCATAGAGGGGTGGTTGTGTTGCTAGTTTTGTACATTGTTTTGATTACGGGGTACCGTTTAGTGTATAGTTTGAGCGGTTTAGCGTATTTGGGTATCGGGTTAATTAAAAATAGATTTTTATTGGAACTAACATGACAATATAACGTCATAAAAATTATAACATATAATTTTTGAAAACATTGAGGGTTCTGATAGGTATTACTTGTTTGGTACAAATATTGTTATAAGTTAATATAAATAAAGGTTTAAAAATATAAACTCTTAAAATATAAAATAAATAACCTTTACCATTTTAGTAGCAGTATATATAATGTATAAAAATACTAGTGCCATAGTGGGAATTGTTTGGTAAGTTGAAAAAAATTATTTATCACTTGTGATTGTTTATTTATAGTTTCATATAAGTAATTTAAAATAATATATAACTTAAGAATAGAATAGAATGCACATGATGAAGTGATGATATGTAGACTAAACTTAGTCTATGAAATGTATTATGAATGATGTCTCATGATCACATGGTTAACCCTTCCTTGTTATGAAAAATGAATACCCGAAAACCTAGTTTAAGTGAAATGATGAATAGTAAATGATGAATTGAAATCTATGAATAGTAAATTGTCGAGACTTGGGAAAATGACCTAAAATTGTGAATTGTGACAATTATATTCCTTAATACCATTCGTGGGGCCGTGTATGATCTTCCCCAACTCTATAAGCTACTACCTCTTCCAATGTCGAGCCAACAACTAACTCCTCACATGGCATCCTTTGTAGTCACTTATGCATTAAATAAAACCATTAAAAGTGCAGTACACATCCGATTCATGTTTCTTAAGACGTTCAAGCAAGTTAACAATTGGAGATTAGCCAGTTTTCTTAAGCTTAACATCAAAATCATTCATCCAACATCAATTAATAACAAACAATCAACCAATAATCAATAGCTAGGTTTTATTACATCTAAGCAAACACAAAGGAACCTATCCTAGCATGTTAATGTAAAGACAAGCATAAGATAGAATCAAACAACATATAGACATATTGAATGATTATTGGAAGACTTATCTTTAATCAAACATGGATGAAAGAAGGGTTTGAAAGCCATACAAGAAGGTGAAAATTAGACCTAGGGTTTATGGTAAAGTTCCTCCAAAAGTTCTCTCCCTAATGAATGAAAATTAGAAAACTATATATAGAGATTACAATCTGACGGCGTCATGTTATACATGTGTCGCCGTCAACTAGCCGCCAATACTTTCCTCGGATTGCCTAGATTCAGATCTGACGCCGTCACTTTATAAACTTCTCTTAGTCGTCTCCTTGTAATTTGAACGTGACGGTCTAGGCGTCACAAAGGGTGACGCCGTCACTCTTTAAACCCAAAATTCTTTCTGGCGCGTCTCGTGTAAACTTCATATCCACCTCTTTGCCAACACATGATGTCGTCACTTGTAGAGCGTGACGCCGTCAGGCACTGTTTCCAGCTTGATTTTGGAGACTTTGTCATTTTGTTCACTTTTCGCTTTAAAAACGTCCAAAATGCTTCGTTTTCGTGATTTCTTCTCCAAAGTACCTAAAATGATAAAAGGAAAGATTTGATGCAATATTTGATCAAGTAATCATGACTTAGGGCCTAAATGACCCCCTAAAAGCATAACACTTTTCGCCTCATCACATTTATGTTTTTTTTGGGAACATGTGATACCTGATATAGTGTTTGGATGATTTTGCTAAGGCTTATGAATAGGCATACTTGTGAACTCGATGTTATCTTTGCTCGGATCTTGTTTGTGCCTTAATTGATTATCGCAACTAATATAGGCCGAAAGGGTTAGTTTTTATGTTTGATTTTGAATCATCTATCTATAGTGTTTCTGTTGGGAATTATCATTACCAGTACATATTGTTGAAGATAAAGTTTAAACTGCTAAAGTTAACACTAGCAGTACTAACTGACTTAGTACTGCAAGTCAAGAAACATTTGTACTACTTATGTTCTATTTATAGAAGAAACTGTGTAATAGGATAAGTATTAAAAAGATATTATGTATATCTTATTTAATTAGACATATACGAATATTATGCATGAGATAGTTATCTTGTAAAGGACTCCGTGTTCTATAAAAGGAGATCTTATATTATAGTTTGTGTACATATCTTTTAGACAAGCTTCAAGGTTGTAACCCTAGTGATAAGCAAAGATCACTCGTATTATACCAATAATATTGAAGCTATTTGGTTGAAAAACATTCTTGTTCATTCTTATACAAACACTATTACATTCATACACTCACATACATAATATCTTCTAAGTGTTGTTTAGTAAATTCCACGTGCTAATCAGTATATACTCAAAGTATCACCAACACAAGGAGTGTGTTTAGATCCTCACAAGTGGTATCAGAGCTAGGTTCTGATACTTTGAATTAGAAAATCCAAAGAAGAATTCTCATTACTCTTACACAAATAATGGAGATGGAAAACACTCAAAACACAATAGGTGCTAAACTACCTATGGAGGCTAAGAATAGAGCAATATTTCTTGGTATAAGACTATGCTCTCTGGGACATCCTCCAGTATGGTGATTCTTTTAAGCCAGGCTATACTGAATCAACTGTTGAAGGAAAGCCTATCCATACTTTGAATACTGGACCTATTACCAATAAAGAAAGGCTACAAAAGATAAATGATCATAAGGTAAGAAACTTATTGCTTATGACTCTTCTTGGTGAACAGATGTTGTCTTTCAGTAAATATCTAGATACTAAAACTCTTTTTGAAGAGATTTGTGAATGGTTTGGTGGCAATGAGGCTACCAAGAAAACTTAGAAGACATTACTAAAACAAAGTTTTGAGAACTTTGTTAGAACCAAAGTTTTACTATTTTGTGAAGTCTCGGTCATTTGTAATAATAGGTTGCTTAAGTTATTAGTTGTTTACATTTATGTTATTGTTTCAAGTTTACTAGGCTTATGTCATTTGGTCCATGGGCCCTAAAAGCCCACGAAAATGATGAAAGGAAGGAGAGGGAGTGTTGCCATAGCTCCTTCCCTATAAATAGATGGCTTAGGTCTATGTAATACTTGGTTGGTTATTTGAAAACATTAAGGAAACTCTTGCATTTCATTTTCTCAAATTTCTCATAATCATCCCACTCTCATTCTCATCTCATTTCTTACATAATCATACTTGTGTTTATATAATGGTGACCTAACAAGTGGTATCATTCGCTAGAGGAAGGTGTAGTTATTGTTTTCATTGTTTTCTATCTTAAAAATCGTGTTTTCTTAATCGAATTTTTTGTGAAAATCTTAAACTTTCTTGTTTGTTTCTTGGTTTTTCTCACATCTTTGCTTACAAACTTGTGCTTAAAATCAACACAAACCAAAAAGTTTCAAATTTTTACAAAGCTATTCGATTTGGATATTTGTACTTTTTATCGAGATTTTACTAAGTTTGGAAAATTTCCTAAAGTTTTCTACTTTCTTAAAGATCTACTCATTTTACACACAAAAGTACAAGTATCTTGAAATAAAAACGAGTTTTAGGATTGCTTTCTTTGAAAAACAAAAACTTACATATTATCGAGAACTTGCTTGTCCTCATTTTCGAGATCTTCTCAAAGTGCACTACCTCGACTTCGTTTGTGTGGACTCGGTATTTTCTTTCTTGTATAAGAAAGTTAAGTACTTCGACTTTTGGGAAAGTTTTCGAAATTGTATAATTTCGAAAACTGAGTTTCGCAAATTTTGTGTTTTTTCGAGAAAACTTACATTTTTCGAAATCACAAAAGTTATCGAGAAACAGATTTAAAAGTTTCGAAATATTATTTTTTCGATAACCTGCAAAATATCGAAATCTTATTTTTTCGATAAACCTGCAAAGTTTCGAAATCTTTTTTCTCGATAATCTACAAAGTTTTCGAAAACCTTGTTTCTCGAAAATCTGCCAAGTTTCGCAAAACCTATTATCGAAATCACATATTTCGCAATCTGAAGTTGTGCTAAGTTTCTCGATACTTAGTTAATTCTACACTTTCTACAAGATCCATTTCTACACAAGTGTTCTAAGATGTCTCAACCACCAAATCATTACTTCCCTCATATTCAGCAACCTCAACATCAGCAGTCTCAGCAACCTCAGCATCAGCAGTATCAGCAACAACAATACCTTCCACACAAAATGAATCAACAACCTCCTAAATACAATCCACTACATCATTACCTAATGATGCAACAACACCTCATTCCTCAACAACAACCAAATCAAGTGCTACAACAAAACACTCAGTTTTCCTCCAAACAACCTCACTGGTTTGACAGAATGTGTGAAGTTATTACAACTCAACAATCCTGACATGAGGCAGGATCACTTGAAACACCTCCAATGCTAACACCTGGGAACTATGTTCAATGGTCAAGTCGATTCTTAAGATTTCTTGAATTAAAGAAACCTCATGGGCAGTTCTTAAAGCAAGTGATACTTGAAGGACCATTTGAGTGGCCAACAAGATTTGAAGCTGGTGATCCAAATGCTGATCCTCCACGTCCTCCTGGTGATAGACCCCTTCCAGAAACTGCACTCACTGAAGAACAGAAACTACATCGTGAAGCTGATCAGTATGCAATGGCTTATATACTTCAAGGTATACCTAATCCGATCTATCGAAGTGTCGATGCTCAGAAAACAGCCAAAGCTATGTGGGAACACGTTCATCTCCTTATGGAAGGTACTCAATTGAACAAAGATGACATGGAATCCAAGCTTTACATGGAATACACTGACATCACAATTGAACCTGGAGAGTCACTTGAATCCTACTATCATCGTTTCATTAATGTGGTCAATGATCTGGAACGTCACAAAATCACAGTACCAAGGATCGCTGTGAACTCCAAATTTGTTGGTAGTCTTGGCCCTGATTGGCATAAATATGTGACATTTGTTCGTCAAACGAAGAATCTTCATGATGCTCCATATGGTTTGTTGTATGATTTTCTGAAACACCATGAACCTGAAGTGGAAAAAGATCGAGCTCTACGAGGAGGATACACACCAACTTCAACACCAAATTCTTTGGCTCTCGTAGCTCAATCTCCCTATGCTCCACCACCAATGTCAAATCATGCATATGTTCAAGAGCAGAACTACTTCAGTTATCCACAATCTTCCACCTCGAACCAAATGATCCCTTATGATTCATCTCTACAAGATTCTTCTACTCAACTTGTTCCGTCAAACAACAATGATGCTATGTACTACTCCAACTCCAATGATGATGACGATGATGACTTTAATACGTTGAATCAGGGACTTGCTCTTATTGCTCGTGCTTTCAGCAAATTCTCCAACAAAACAAACAACCGTCAACGTTCATCTTCAAACACAAGAAATCAAGCTGTTGTTAATGATGGAAGAGTGGAAATTCAGAATCGTAGCTATGGTCGATCTGGTTCAGGAAGCTCTTCAGGAAATTATGGGAATGGTCAGAGGTTTAGTAACAATACCGGGTTCAGAAACAACTCAGCATCTCCTCAACAAAGGTCTGACTCAGTTGCTACAAGGAACTCCAGCTCAGGGAATGCAGTTTGGTGCTACAATTGCAATGAACAAGGTCATATAGCTACAGCATGTCCCAAACCGAGAACTCGGGGAAGTAAGTTTCACAAGCAGGCATTACTCATGGCTCTTCAAGATGAAAAAGATGGACATTTCCCTGAACAGGACAACAACTTCATGGCAAATGTGAACAACGATGATGACATGGAAGATCTGGAAGCCAATGCTACTGTGATGCTTATGGCCAACATGCAGGAACTTAAGCTCAATGATTCAGGTCCAGTGTATGACACTGACGGCTTGTCTCAGGTACATGACCTCAATGCATACTATATTAATGAAATAGTCTCACCTTCTGCTTCTGAATCAGATATGGCGCAAGTTGTTCCATCTATATCATCTTCATCCTCTCAAAAAGATGAACAAATAAGCACAGTTGTCATATTTGATGATGACACAGTTGTTTCATTTGATGATCTAATTGAGAATGATAAACATGATAATTTAGAACAACATGAACCATCATTTGATCCAGACCCTGACCTCATATTGTTATCTAAACAACTGGATGCTCAACAATTGCAAATAATTAAATGCAACGAGAAAAACAAAGTTTTAAAAGAACAAAATGCGTTATTTGCAAGAGATATTGAGTGTTATAAAATTCAGCTTTCAAATCAGGAAGAAAAGATTAAACATGCAAAAAGTTTTGAAAAAGCTTTTCAAGATTCTTACAACAAAGAACAAGATCTTCAACGTAAAATGCAAGATTTAATTGAGTCAAACGGAAAGTTGATTTCGAAACTTGAAAGTGAGAAGTGTGAATTGAAAATGCAAGTTGAACGTCTTCAAAGAGACCTTTCAAAAACTGAAACAGAATTGTCAAATTGCAAAAAGGAGTTTTGTGAACATAAAACACGAAAAAGGAAGTATATAGATGATTTACTTGGTGATATTGCTGATCTTGAAAAACAACTCAAAGAATTTCGTCACATTGTTTACAAACACGGGAACTCTGTCACAACAATTCAAAAGTTTGCTTTAAAACCGAGACCCGATAAAGGATTTGCACTTTGCGATTTTAAATCAATGTTTCTTCATAAAGCTTTCAAAGAAAATCCTAAGGTTTACAGTATTGATCACATGTTTGATAATACAATTGTGCGTGCTGTTGTTTTTGATACTGAGGAAGAAGAAGAACTGGAAGACGAGAGTCGATCAAAAATGAGTTATGTTCAACACTGGACACCATATGACTATTCAAAAGCTCCACCTCTTTCTAAATCTTTTGTTACTCAAAAGGATTTACCTGAGAAATCATGGTTTATCGAAGAGTCATATGTTTCATCTCACAATGCAGCCCCTGTCCAAACTGTAGCACAAATAAATGGTCCTTTACCATCATCCGGTGAACTTACACCTTTACCGAAAACGTGTCGTGTCTTAAATTATTTTAAAACCTTTATGGAAGACATCGAAATTTTGGAGGAAACAATTGAACGTAATTCTGAAATTAAAATTGAAACTTTTCAATCCGCTTACGAGCGAGAAAAGAGAGATATTTTTCAAAAACAAATGAAGCCAATTGTTCAACACCTCCGTCTATGTGCTACACGTTGGGAACAGGAACTTCAAAAGGAGGTCAAAAATATGATAAACGTTTTCAATGCAACTGAAAATGACATTTTGGTTCAAAAGCAAAGAAATAGAGTTTTAAAAAATGATGCTGATCGACTCTTGGAACAAGTTCTCAATGCTGATATTTTGTCTGTTATCATGAATGATCTTTATAATTCTGGTACTTCTATGCTTAAGCATGATCATTGTATTGATAATAATTTGTTGAATGAGGAAATTGAGATACTTAAACTGGAAAATGAAAAGTTGAGAATTAAAAATGATGATGTGACAAAACAATTTTCAAAAGAAATTTGTCAACTCAATCAAAGGCTTGAATGGTGTCAAGCTAAAAGTCTTGAAAGGGAATTGAAGTTTCAAAGTCAAAATGTTTCAAACTCTTGTCAGATTTGCAAAAACAACGAGTCTTTAAAAGGTCGATGTTTCCAATACGAGAAAGAAATTGCGGATTTAAAAATTGAAAACGCCGAATGGCAACAAAACCGCGATGACATCAAATATTGCAATGGTTTACTTGAGTCTGAAATTCAGGACAAAAATCACATCATCATTGATTTAAAAGAGAAAGTTAAGCTACTTCAAAAAGGAAAAATGGTTGACACCACGGTGATAGCATCAGCGATGTATCAATTAAACAAAACTGATAAAGGAAAGGTTGTTCAAAATTCTAATGTTGATAATTCCACTTCTACAGGACTAGTCTCCACTACTAGCGTTAGCAGACCCAAGTGAAAAAGTAAAAAGAAGAATAGGATCTTGCAACGTAAGAGAGGACACCTAGAAGCTCAGGAAGTAGAAGACCAACTTAGGACTTTGAATAAAACTCATGTTGCATCAGATTTAGATTCTAATCTGGCAAATTGTAATCAAAATCTAAATGTAACGAATGATGAACCTTTGAATGTTTTGAATATTAATGCATCTTGTGTGTTTTGTCGTAAAAGCGTATCATCTGGTGATCATACAAAATGTTTAGCTAATTCTCTTCTGAATCGTCATAAGAAACGTAGGACACGCATTCCTTCTAGGCCCCCTAATGCCTCTATGTCTAATTTAGGAAAGCCGTCTTCTACGGTTTCTAATGAAGCTGAAGTTACCCCCATAGGTACCGAGAACAAATCTAGGAATGAGCCAACGACTAGTGCATTTAACATTAAGAAAGCAAAAACTAGTTGGAATTGGCAACGTTGGTTACAACACAAACCAGAATTTAAATGGATTCCTAAATTGTTGAATATATGTGTTACTAACCAACAGGAACCCGCATTGTCTTTGGGTTCCACCCTTACTTCTGTTCCACCCGTGTCTTCTTCTGGTGATGCAGGTGGTACAGATCGTTCTCTGGATTGTTGATAGCGGATGCACCCAACATATGACAGGCAATCTCAAACTGTTACACAACTTTGTCTCAAAGTTCATTGGTACTGTCAGATTCGGGAATGATCATTACGCTCTAATCATGGGATATGGTGACTTTATCAGCGGGAACATTGAAATCAGTCGTGTTTACTATGTGGAAGGCCTTGGACACAACCTGTTCTCTGTTGGTCAATTCTGTGATGGGGATCTAGAAGTTGCATTTCGTGAGAAAACTTGCTTTGTTCGTGACTTACAAGGAAACGATCTAATGTCTGGCTTACGCGGCTCCAATCTTTATACAATCTCAATGTCAGATATGATTGCGACATCTCCGATATGTCTTCTCTCCAAAGCAGAGTCAACTAAATCTTGGTTATGGCACAAACGTCTTTCGCACTTGAATTTCAGAACCATGACTGACCTTGCTCGTTATAAACTTGTCGATGGATTTCCTAGATTCCGTTTCACCAAAGATCACTTATGTCCAGCCTGTGAACAAGGAAAAAGTACTCGTGCTCATTTTCCGTCTAAACCTGAGCAAAGTACGAATCATGTTTTACAACTGCTTCATATGGATTTATGTGGACCGATGCGTGTTCAAAGTATCAACGGTAAACGCTACATACTCGTAATTGTAGATGACTTCTCCAGATGGACTTGGGTTTATTTCTTACGAAGTAAAGATCAGGCTCCTTCAATGATCATCACCTTTCTCACTAAAATTCAAGTTCAGCTACGCAACACGGTACGAATCGTCAGAACTGACAATGGAACCGAATTCAAAAATCAGACACTTAGGTCTTATTATGAGAAAGTGGGAATTGAACATCAAACATCTATTCCTAGAAGCCCAGAACAGAATGGTGTGGTTGAAAGACGCAACAGGACGTTAGTGGAAGCTGCTAGAACTATGTTGATTAATGCTCAATTACCAGATTACTTGTGGGCAGAAGCTGTTTCAACCGCATGTTATACTCAAAACCGTTGCATGATCACAAAACGCCATCGCAAAACACCATATCAAATTGTTCACAAACGAAAACCGAACATCGACTACTTTCATGTATTTGGAGCACTTTGCTATCCGAAAAATGATCGTGATGATTTAGGTAAACTCAAAGCTAAGGCTGACATCGGAGTGTTCGTTGGATATTGTGAAAATTCCAAAGGTTTTCGGATATGGAATCGTTGTACAAGAGAAATTCAAGAAACCATTCACGCTAATTTCGATGAACTCACCCAAATGGCTTCTGAGCAACACAGCTTAGGACCCGAATTCAACCGTCTCAACTCTCCGGCATCTTCAGCTGAACCATTGCCACTTAACCGCAAAGAATTAGAAACCTTGTTTGCTCCACTATTTGATGACACAATTGAATACCGTCCTACTGAGGTCTCACCTAATTCCGCTGCTCAACCTGATCACATTCCAGTACCAGACTCACCTCAACAAACTTCTACAAGTGTTGAGAGAGACGGTCCTCCAATTGTATCACCATCTACAGCAGAACAGACTGGTTCTACTTCCCTCCATCCAGCTGAAGATCCAACACCACAATCAGTTCCACAACCCGCAGAGCATGATCCTGATGCGTTCTTTAATCCGTTTGCACCAGCTACTACAGTTCCTGATATAGCTGAGTCGTCAACACGTAATTTGGATCCTGCTAACATGCGAGATACTTATCAACTACACCCTTCAACACATAAATGGACTCGTGATCATCCACTAGTTCATATTATTGGCCATCCAGATGCACCTGTTATGACAAGACAACGACTTCACACCGATGGAGAAACTTGCATCTACGCACTCACAGTTTGTCATGAAGAACCCAAGAACATTAAAGATGCAATGACTTATGACAACTGGATTGAATCTATGCAAGAGGAATTTCAGCAATTCATAAGATTAGAAGTCTGGGAATTAGTTGAAAGACCTGACGGAGTCTTTGTCATCGGGTTAAAATGGATCTGGAAGAATAAGCTTGATGCAGAAGGGACTGTCATACGCAACAAATCACGTCTGGTAGCAAAAGGATACTCCCAACTGGAAGGACTTGATTTTGCTGAATCCTTTGCTCCAGTGGCTCGACATGAAGCTGTTCGGATCTTTTTGGCTTATGCTGCACACAGGAATATGGTGGTTTACCAAATGGATGTGAAAACAACATTTCTTAATGGAGAACTCCGTGAAGAAGTTTATGTCAGTCAACCTGAAGGCTTCGTTGATCATGAGCGTCCTAATCACGTTTACCGACTCAAAAAGGCACTCTACGGACTCAAGCAAGCCCCACGGGCGTGGTATGACAAACTATCCACTTTCTTGCTGGCTAATAAATTTTCTAAAGGATCCGTGGATCCAACACTGTTTACAAAAACCTACGGGGAGGACTTACTTATTGTTCAAATATATGTCGATGACATCATTTTTGCCTCAACAAAACGAAGTTACTCTAATGATTTTGCAAAATTAATGAAAGATAATTTTGAAATGTCCATGATGGGTGAACTTACGTTCTTTCTAGGATTACAAGTTCATCAATCACCCCGTGGTATTTTTATAAATCAGTCCAAATATGCTCTCGAAATTCTTAAGAAACATGGAATGATGTCTTGTGATACTTTTAATACACCAATGGGCTATACCACAAAACTAGATGCTGATTTACAAGGGACTCCCGTTGACCCTACCAAATACCGAAGTATGATTGGGTCCCTCATGTATCTCACAGCTAGTAGACCTGATATAGTTTTTGCTGTCTACATGTGCTCTCGCTATCAGTCCAGACCAACTGAAAAACACCTCAGTGAGGTCAAGAGAATCCTTCGATACATAAAGGGAACCATTAACTTGGGGATCTGGTATCCGAAGGATTCTGGTTTTGAACTAATTGCTTTTTCAGATGCTGATCATGCAGGATGTTTAGACACAGGCAAAAGTACATCTGGTGGATTACAGTTTCTCGGAGACAAACTTGTGTCATGGCAATCTAAGAAGCAGGACTGCACATCACTGTCATCTACAGAATCTGAATACGTAGCCATGTCTGCTTGTTGTGCTCAAGTCATCTGGATGAGATCACAACTTAAAGATTATGGCTACCTATTTAACAAGATTCCTATTTACTGTGATTCAAAGAGTGCAATTGCTATCTCCTGCAACACCGTACATCATTGCAAATCCAAACACATCGATCTCCGTTATCATTTCATCAAAGAGCATGTGGAAAGGGGTACAGTTGAACTTTATTTTGTTGGAACTGAGTACCAATTGGCGGACTTACTTACCAAATCCCTGGCACCATCAAGGTTTGCGAGTTTAGTTCACCAAATTGGTATGAGATGTTTGACACCAGAGGATCTGGAAAAGTTTTTAAAACACCACTGATCGTCAAACATCACAACTATCTCTGTATAATATTTTGTTTTCTTTCTTTACTATAAACTAATCTAAACACAAAAAGATTTTTCACAATTTCTTTATAAAAAAAAAATAAATAAATAAATAAAAAATGCAAGTATATCGCTTCCATTCAACACCTTGTTCATACTTTACAAGTGTTGAGGGGGAGTCACGCTTAAATCTTTTACCAATTTTAATTGGTATACTTGCATATTTCCTATATTTTACGGTTCTTCAGAATGTGTGGACGATTTCTTTTACATTTCTTTGTCTCATTTGTTTTATACCTTCATAAGTTAGGATAACTTATGCATATCTCAATGGTACTTATGTTTTGCAAAAAACTTTAGGAAACTAGTTTGTTTTTATTTAAAAGCCTAAGGACCAAAAGTGACAAAACTTAAAAATCTCAAATACAAATAAACAAACAAACCGTACCAACATAAACCCACAAATTTCAAAACTCTTAAAACTCTTAAACCCTTTTTCCCAAACCTACGGTTCAAATTCGATCCAGTAATCCACGACCTTGATCATTAAATTGTAAGTTCCTATGTAATCACTAGGGCATAACAAACATAGGATCTTGGTTAATTGATTTTTCAATGGTTCGATTTCTTGATTTCTTAATGTCGAGAACTAGGGTTAGGATTTCGAAAATTGCGATAAACGTGTTGTGGTGGTTAATTCTTGATGGGGTTTAGTTACTTAGCTTGTTTCTAATATTTCTCATCATTTATCTTTTCATTCCATCATGTTTACTTTGTTTTCGAATTCATAAGAATGGGTCGAAATGGGTTTATAAGCTTCTGTGATTATAGGGTTGATTTTATTGGTGGGATTTGCTTCTTATGTCTAATATTTGCATGCTTTATCTAGCTAGGATGTTTCACACCCTTGTACGTGATTCTCGAAAAACCTTGTATGCTTCGTTCGTGAAAAAATATCGAGATAAACGTGTCCTATGTGTTGTCTACTGTGCTATGTGTCTTGATAAAGCATTATACAAGTTGTTGTGATATGCTAGACGTTGTAATAATCAGTTGTCTCGAATTAATCAAGTTATCGAAAAATATGTTCTTGTGCATTATCGAAATCTTTGTGATTTTGCCTAAATTGTGATTAATCTACCTTGGTGACAGGCCAAAATCATTGGAAAAGTTATCTGTGAAAGTAATGTACGTGTAACTTCATCAAAATTCGAATAAATTCTTGTATAAGAATTTTTTCGAGAAAATGAGTTTTATCGAAATCTTTTCTAATTATCGAGAAACTTAAGTTTTTCGATAAATATTGTTCAAAGCTCAAATTTTTCGAAAATACTATTTTTTTCGAAATCTTTCTGTGAACTCTACTTTTCGAAATCTTCAGTTTCTCGAAAAAGTTATTTTATCGAAAACAATTGTTTTTCTCGATAACTTTAGTAGGAATGATCTCGATAACATCAGTTTCTCGAAAAAGTTGAAAAAGATGTTTTCTCGATAACTTCAATTTTTTCGAAAAAAAAAATCACTTTCTCGATAAAGTTTCAAAAACATGTTTGGCATTGTCATGTTTTATCTATGTTGTGATTCATTATTGTTGTGTACTATGATGATTATTGTGAATTGTGATTGTCATGTTGTGCTTATTTGCAATATGCATTATTTGGCTCATAACAAAATGACGCATTTGTGCTTAACTGTCTCAAGTAGATATCTGTATCCAAACTTTAAACTGTGCTAACACGTAACAAATTTGGATGTTTGGTTTATGGTGATACTTTTCAGATAAACATGGCTGAACACAATGAGAACGTCGCAGAACAACCTCTTCCATTACTCACCTTGGATGACATCACTCCCGAGAACTACAATGTCACAATTGGTAACAACAATCCTCGAGTTGATTTCAACAAGTTGAATATCACAGAGAAATCATGCATGATTGTGAAAGATATCCTACTGGCACATCCTTGCAAACCACTGCTCACATGCTCTACTTCAGTTCCACTGTTCTACCTTCATCAGTTCTGGCTTACTGCTCGGGCCAACTTGGATGATGAGTCTTTCACTGTTACCTTAGATAGCCAAGATTACTCTGTAGATCATGACATTCTTCGTACAGCCCTTCTCATGCCACAAACTGACAACGAATTTGCTCCAATACTACCTGACCTGGAACTTCTTGACTTCTTCATTGAATTAGGATATGAGGTTGATGATGATGTACCTCTAGTCAAGCTTTCCCAATTTAATGCCAAGTATATCCCTCAGCCTTGGAGAACATTCTGTCTGTTGGTGGTGAGATCTATATCTGGAAGGAAAAGTTGTCATGAACATCCAAGGCTTGAACACCTGCAAACATTCTGGGGAATGGTGACTCTGACACCGATTGACTTTGCAGTTCCTATCATGAATGATATCGTCCACAGTATTCAGACACAACATGTGAAGACTATGATACCATTCACAAGATTCACCAAGCTTCTCATAGAACATCTCTGCAAAAGTTCTCCAGAATTCATCAAGAGGATGGCTGATCCTAATGAGCCGAAGCACCTCTTCGAGGACGACTTCACCACCTCATTCATCAAATCGACCACTTCCTCAACCAAGATCAAAGGAATGAGGATTCCCGAATACCTTCTGAATGACAATATTAAGAAAAGGGCGAACTTCAAGTTGTATGATCTGGCTTACAAAGGGGAACAAGAAGAAACAACAATAAAGACTCGTAGCAAAGGAGGTGTAAAGTCTTGGAGTACTACAAGCACCACTGCCTCACCACATACTAGATCTAAGGATGCTCCTAAGTCAAAACCCAAGACTTCCACCAAGCCTAAACCTACACCCAAACCTAAACCTATCACCAAGCCAAAGAAGAAGGCAACTCCCGAGTACTTTATTCGGGATAAACCTTCTCCTCCACCTTCTGACACCGAGTCTGAGTTTGATACAGAATCTGAAGAAGAAGAACCGGACTATGAACTGAGATACCAAGCACCTGATGAAGCATTTCCTGCAACAGAGATCGCCGTACAACAAAGTCTTGAAACCTATGAAGAAGAGACAAGGAAAAGAAAAGGAGTCACTATCAATGAGCCGAATGATGATAAAGACGAACCAATCGTTGAACCATTAGTCGATAAACGCAAACTGAAGAGTATAGTTGTCGACACTAGAGCTGAAGAAAAGCGGCTTAGGAAAGAACAGAGGAAAGCAAGTCTTGAAAGCCGACTTCTATCACACCCTCCAACTCCACCACCTATCAATCAGTCAGAACATATAGGGGCTACAAGCAGTATGGTTCCTCCAACAACATCAGAATCAGCTCCACAACCTGATGACAACGTTAAGGATACAGACAAGACTGAAGATGTCCACATGAGTGAGACTGCTACTTTAGAGGAGAATGTTGGCGGTCAAGAGAACTTTGCTACGGATCAGGAACATGAATATCTTATTACTCCAGAGTTTCTTGCACGAGAAGCAGAGGAAGCAGAGGAACGTCACAGAAAGGAAAACAAAGAGAAGAATGCGTTCGACACCAACATATTTCTTAAGTCATCTTCTCAGCAGACTTCCTCAGCACAACCTCCACCTCCTCAAGACTCTCCACCAAAGGATCCGACTCCTCCTGCTTCTTCCTCGGACTCTCACAACGAGTCATCGTCTGAATCATCACCCGAGCACTCATCTCCCACACCTTCTGAAACCGCATCTAAACAACATTCGATCAATGAACCAAAACAACCAGTTGATCTTCAGGAGCAAGTGAACAAACTCACCAACATGGTTACCAATCTTACCAAACAAGTTGAGGAATTCCAGGAGTCAACGCAGCTGATCGACAAGTTCTTGAAATCTGATTACGAAGGTTTTATCAGAACTGCAACACATGATTTTCTCACTGAAAATCTGGTTGAGATGATCACTCCTGAGGTAGCAAACCTTCTCAAACCAATCAATGACAACTTGGATCACAGAATTAGAAGTGTTACGAGGAAAATGTTGTCTACTACACCATTCACGCTTCACACCGAAAAATCTTCTACTGTGGCTCCAACCGTCCAAGAATTGTCCTTCAATGACATGCTTGTCAAACTCTTCGACAACCTTGCCACCAAAACCACACAGACAGCTGAAGAAAAAGGCCTGTATGATGCTATGGTAGCTTACATGTCAAAAGAGTCATGCAAAGATGCTGCTGGAACCAGAAAACGGACAAGAAAAGATGACGATCCTGACCCAAACTCCAAAGGAAAGAAACCTAAGTCTGGAACAGGTCCCTCATCCTCTCTACTACTACAAAAGGACTCCACTCCTCCTGGAACTCAACAACAACCCTAAACTATTGGTAAAGGTCAAACCGAAGATGAAGAAATTTTCATGGAACAAACTGATGACTTCCAAGATCAACATGACACCGATTACCGTGCTCCACCTACTCATGATTCTCATGCTGGTCCATCATCACCGTCAAAAGCCAAAGACAAAGATGCTACATCCAAGTCTAAGAAATCCAAGAAGAAAACACGTCATTCATGGCTCGACAATGATGACAATCCTCAGAATGATTTGCTGACGGACATGGTTCAAGCTCAACCTCCTCTGGAAGAAGAAGAACCTCTTCCTGGTAACACTCTTCAGTTCACCCAGGTCATTATGAAGGATCTTCACATCAACAAACTCACAAAGGCGGAGCTTAGAAGAATCAATAGGGATGCACAAGAATTCCTCAAGAAAAGATCTGGAAACAAAGTCGAATACGAATATCACATGCAGAATATAGCTTGTGCAATGTCTGCCGACTTTGACTGGTTAAATCCTGAAGTGAATATCGATCTAAGTTCCAAGAATCATGAAAAACCTTACTTCACCGACTGGACCAAACCATTACCATTGAAAGGATTTCCAGACAAACCCAAGATACCTTACAGCTTCTTCTTCAACAAAGATCTTCGTAACATCCAGCTCACTCAAGAGATATCCAAGAAGAAATATGCTTCCTCACTCACAATCTCAGTACCAGCCGCTAGATACGAAATTCCAGCCATTGAAGAAACCACCCGTATTTTCAGCAACTCCATCGTAGCTTACGACAGAGATGCTCTACACGGAATTCAACATTGGCCTGATCGTCGTCGTCTCGGTTATACAAGCAGATTAGGAGAGACATCATTGGAAAATGTGAAGCAGAAATCAAAGATCATCGCTATCTTGGAGATTCAACAGTCAAAACGGTTTAACTACTTATTCATGCGTGAAATTGTTGTTAAACGACAAGATGAAAAGAAGTACAAGTTCTCCGAAGCCGACTTTCCCAACCTTAATCTCAATGACATAGAAGATATGTATCTTGAAAAGGTTCAAAGTAGAATGTGCGGATTCGATAGAGACGTTCAGTACAACTTCATGGCATCGCTACTTCTCTACATCCGACGACTGATTGTTCAAGAAAGAGTGGAAGATCTTCAGCTTGGAGTGGAAAGTTACCAACAAAAGAACAATTTGACAAAGCCACAATTCTACTTTGATGGTCTCTATGAAACACCACAGTTTACTCTCATCCAAGAACCGTTTGGTTTCACCTACATCAACAGCAAAAAGCTACAAAGCTTCATGAGGTTCGATGAGGTACATAAATTCTGTGATGTTACACTCAAGTTTGTTCGTGATGGGCTTGTCAAAAGGTTGAATGATGATAGACGTAAGATAGCTAAGGGGGAACAACCTAGATGGAAATCCAGCATAAGAAGACAAGTTCGTAACTTTGTCTTAAAGATTGAGGAAAGGTTATTTCGACGGGAACAGATCAGACGACTGGAAAGCTACATCGGTGCCAGACCATCGTTTCCTGTCAGAACCTTCGAAAGACCAGAACCTCACTTCACTAACTTCGATGCTCCACTTCCGGACGAAGAATAAATTGGTACATTTGGTTATATTTTTTCATTATCAATTAGTTCATTTGATTGAATCATTTTTTCCATTATGGCTTGTGCACGCATTACAGTGTACAACCCGTACTTGTAAAGAAAGGACCCTGAGGTACGCTTCAGTGCCTCAATCCTAATATAAGGAGCGAAGGCTTCTTACTTTTGAGTAGAATTAATCAAACATTTATGATTTTTCATAATTCTGCTCAAAAGGATAAGTATTTCACCTCAATAAAACCTAATCACTTGTTGAGGGGGAGCACTTGTCAAAACAAAATACTTTGCTCAAAATCAAAAGTTCTTGGTGAATCTCCCCGTAAGACTCAAAAAGGCATATTTTAATCTAAAAGATTGTCAAAAACATCATTTTATATGCTATTTTTGAGGGGGAGAAAATGAAAAAGTGATTAAAATATACGAAGTCAAAGCTTTAAGTTGTATCATGTGCGAGCTAGACTCAGTATTGACCCAGGAATTGACGAGATAATGCAAGTTAGTAACATCGAAAGGACTTATCCTCGACGGGTAATAACATCAAGTTAGTTACTAGAGCTAGTTGTCACCTAAAAGCTGACAATGCATCTCTTTAACTAACCACGTAAGCGTGTCTCGAAAAGGATATGTCTTAGTAGAAATGTACCGTCTCGAGAAGCTTTCTGTGAACTTGATCAGGCCGGGTAATAATTTCAAGCTAGTTTATCTAGTGATGTAAGCGTGTCTCGAATCGGTCTAGTTCACGGAAAGTGGATCAATTCAAAAGAGCTTGCTCCGCCCGCATGTGCAAATTTATTAAACACATATGAGCACATGTGCAGGGGGAGCCCTTCAAAAGTGTACACAAAACTCTCAAAGTGTTAACCAAAATATTTGATTATCACAAACACTTTGAGAGATTTTTCAATTAAAGGTTTCTTGGCTACTGTCGGAGTTATAAGGTTATTAAGATAGGAATACCAGTCCTATGATCCGCCAGAGCCGGAGGGATCTACCCAAGGACATCTCCCATAGTTAGAACTAGAAGTCCTTAGGTACGATACGAAAAAAAGGAGAAAAGAATGAAAGGGAAAGAAGGAGTTGAAGAATTAAAAAGAAAAGCAAAGTAAAGGGTGAAAAGAAATAGCCCTCCATATGTTCAACCTTAGGGCAGACACCGGGTTCAATACGTATGCTACTGGTTGTTGCTAAAGACAACACCGGTATTGAAGATTAAGCCGTCATGGACCCAGTGACGCAATGCACTAAACCTTCTTAACCACTCAAGTTCTCTTAAAAGGACTTGTTTCATTCTCACGGGGAACCCGCGTAACCTATCGACCTATCTCTTAGAGACGGTTGATATTGAAGCAGGAGACACCTCCCCAGTCTCCGCATAGGAAACCTAGGTGTGCACTTATAGAGTCTAGAGCCATGAGATACATCAAAGATCTCTTAGGAACACCTAGTATTTCAGCAACTGGTGTTCTACATTAATGAGCATCAGTTGTAAATTATCGAGTCCTTCGCAGATCTTAGCAATCTGCCGAGAACGTTTATGAGAGGATTACATAAGTATTTCTCAATGATTGAACGGAAATCCTGCCAGGGTCAACATCAAACAGCCCTGACAGCAGGTCACTTCGGTAACCCCACAAGGGTTACGCTTAGTGTTTGCGGTGGTTCCATTACGGTCTACAGTCGTGGAGTGATCCCCAGCGACTCACCCAGTCATTGAGCTACCTAGTAGGTCTCGTACGCTCCTTCGGGAGTATCTGATATGGGAACGGCCTGGATAAGGATTAGAAGGAGTCTTCACAATATGCTGTTGATGAGCTCTAATTCCTTATCCGTAAGTACCGGTGATTTATTGCTAACTGTCTACTCGCAGGTACCTCACTTCCATGATGACGGATTCCACATGCTCATACATGCATCTTGCTATCATCAAAAGCTCCCTCAAAGATCAAAGCAACACAAAGTTCAAAAGAAAGATTCTACGCCAAAAAGAAGAATCTAAAAAGTTTAAAGACCAAAGATCTTAAGTGTACAAAAGGGACTACGTGCATGTATGAGTCAGAATTCAAAGATGTATGAGCATGTTGGAATGGCGGACAACCACCACAGATGCAGGAGTGATGAATGGCAGATTACTTCATTACACTATCACTACATCATCACCAAAGAACAATGACTAAGAGCAAAGTACATCCATTATCATTCTAATCATTACTGAAGACGTCTGAAGCTATGAAAGTCAAAGATTACAACAAGGACGTCAAGCAACCATGATGACCGATCCTTAGGGGGAGATTGTTAGAACCAAAGTTTTACTATTTTGTGAAGTCTCGGTCATTTGTAATAATAGGTTGCTTAAGTTATTAGTTGTTTACATTTATGTTATTGTTTCAAGTTTACTAGGCTTATGTCATATGGTCCATGGGCCTAAAAGCCCACGAAAATGATGAAAGGAAGGAGAGGGAGTGTTGCCCTAGCTCCTTCCCTATAAATAGATGGCTTAGGTCTATGTAATACTTGGTTGGTTATTTGAAAACATTAAGGAAACTCTTGCATTTCATTTTCTCAAATTTCTCATAATCATCCCACTCTTATTCTCATCTCATTTCTTACATAATCATACTTGTGTTTACATAATGGTGACCTAACAAACTTTACTCATAACAGCAATGAAAATCTTGACAAGATGTTCATAAGGTTGCAAAAACTTGTGAGTCAACTGGCTGTATTAGGAATTGAGATAGCAAAGGAAAATCTCAATATGAAGTTCTTAAGGAGTCTACCAGCAGAATTTCATACTCATGTTGTTGTTTGGATGAATAAGCTAGATATTGAAAGCATGAAACTTAATGATTTGCACAACAACTTCAAAATTGTTGAACAAGCTTTGAAGAAATCTGGAAGCTTGAGTACAACTTCTAGAAACATGGCACTTCTATCATCTCCATGCATCAAAGATTCAGATAATGAAGAAGAAGATGAAGCAGTTACCACTACTAGCCTTAGTGTTTCTACTGCTAGTTCTAAGAAGAATATTGTTGTGCTTGGAGACTCTAGTTTTTATGCATTCCTGAGTAGTCAATCTAATGGCTCCCCTCTCACACATGAAGATCTTTAGCAGGTTGATGATGATGATCTAGAGGAGATGGACATCAAATGGCAGGTTGCACTACTTAGCATGAGGGCTAAGAAGTTTTGGCAAAGAACAGGGAAGCAAATTACCATCAATGGTAATGAGACTGCTAGGTTTTACAAGAAGAAAGTTGAGTGTTTCAACTGTCACAATTTGGGACATTTTGCAAGAGAGTGTAGGAAGCCAAGGAAGCAGGATACTAGGAGTACTTGGTATAAGCAATATAAGAAGAGAGAAGTCACTGTGGATGAACCAAAGGCTATGCTGGCTATTGATGATGTAAGTTATGACTAGAGTTATATGGTTGATGAAGAGGAAACACCAAAAGAGACAGCAATGATAGCAACTAAGATTGCTTTGATGGCTTTTTCAAACTCTGAGGTACATACCGTAACTAGTTGTGGTAAAACATGTAGTGCTTTAAATGAATATGAAAAACTTATAAAGCAATATAATGAACTAAGAATAGAGCTAGATCAAACTAGTTTTAATCTTGCTAATCATAAAAGAGGTATATCAGTTTTAGAAGCACAATGTGAGCACTATAAAGAAAGTGAATCTAAGTTTAGTGATGATATTGTTGTACTAAAAAGAGACTTAGATTATAAAAATGCAGAGAATGGTATGCTTAGAGAATAATTAGAGGAACTCAAAAAGGCTAATGATAATGTGAAAATAACTGTGGATACATTAGCTTATCCCTCAGATGGTTTAACTAAAATTTAGGAAGCTCAGGTAGTGAATAAAGCTAAGTCTGGTGTAGGTTATAAATCTATTCCTCCACCATACAGAGGTGTTCCCTCACCTCCAGGTATAGACTTAGCACACACAGCTTTAGATGAATTTAAGGAACTTAAACTTGAATATGGCCTAAAACCAGCTAAGAATCCTAAAATAGAAGAGGTGTTTGAGAGTACAAGTGATACTTCTTTTACTGATGAAAACGTGTTTGAGTTAAAGAGTAAAGTAGAAACCACTGTTCCAAAAGTTATTAAAGAAGAAATTGGTACACCTAGAAAAAAAATCAAACAACCTAGGTCACCAGTTAAGTATGTTGAGATGTATAGGTCTACAAATAGGTCTTCAACTCCTAGGGTAACCATAGGAATTGGAACAACTTAAAATCTTAAAAACTTGATAATGGGTTTGTAATGTACAATAAAGCATGTTACATTTGTGGTAGCTTTAACCATTTGCATGCTAAATGTGGTTACCATCAGGCAAGAAGGATGGTACATGTGAAAACAAGGGTGTCAGGGAACACAAACACTAGGATGAATGAAAACAATGTATTAAGAAATACTCATCCTAATGTGAACAACAAAATGATCCCAGAGCAATTTTGATGAAGTCTATCACAAAACCTCTTTCTACTGCAGGACCAATTCATACTGCTAGACCAAAACCAACTGTTTCAAGTACCAAAACCAAAAAAAGTTGTACTTAAAAGGCACATAAAATAGTTCAAAGGACCTTTTATCATAAAAATGTGGTTCACAACATGATTTGGGTACCTAAAATGAAAACCACAAAGCCAACAATCTCTACTGCTAGGCCAGTAGTTAGTACTACTAGGCCTTTGCACACAAACAGGGCAATTGGGGAAAGAGCAGTTAAGGCCTCAGCATTTTTGAAGTGGCAACCCACCAACTCCAACAGTGCATAAATCAACTTAGAGATATATAATTATACTGATGCACAATATAGATCCAAGTCAGTGATGGCTTGGGTCTCCAAAGGAAACTATTTTCCTTTATTTCATGTACAAGAATATTCAGGTACTAAACAAGAAGATCAAGGATACACAGATAGTGGATGTTCAAGGCACATAACTGGTAACATGTCATACCTTTCAGATTTTAAAGCTTTGGATGGAGGATATGTTAGCTTTGGAGGTGGTATAGGTGGAAAGCTTTCTGCTAAAGGCACAATTAGAACTAGAAATCTTGACTTTGAAGATGTGTATTTTGTAAAAGAACTTAAGTATAATCTCATTAGTTTCTCACATATGTGTAACAAGAAGAACAAAGTTCTTTTTACTGACACTGAATGTCTTGTCCTTTCTCCTAATAAGTTACCTGTGAATGTCAAGTATTACTTAGGGTTCCTAGAAAAGGCAATTTATACAGTGTTGATATGAAGAACATTGTTTCAGAAGAGAATCTTACTTGTTTGCTTGCAAAAGCCACATTGGATGAGTCAATCTATGGCATAGAAGACTTGGTCACATTAATTTCAAAACCATTAACAAGATTGTAAAAAGATAGTTTGGTAAGAGGTTTGCCTCAAAAACGATTTGAGAATGACCAAACATGTGTTGCCTGTCCCAAGGGTAAGCAACACATAGCTTATTGTAAGCCCAAGACCCTTAACTCTATTACTCACCCATTGTATATGCTTCATATGGACTTGTTTGATCCAACTTCTGTGAGTATTATTTTGCATAAGAAATATTGCCTTGTTATAACTGATGATTCTAGCAGGTTTACATGGGTTTTCTTTCTAGCAATTAAGCATGAGACAACTAACATCCTTAAGACTTTCATTACTGAATTATAAAACCTAGTGGTTAGGAAAGTTAAAATCATAAGATGTGATAATGGGACAAAAATAAAAAATAGAGTTATGGATGAATTTTGTAAGGTAAAAGTTATTAAAAGAGAATTTAGTGTTGTTAGAACTCCACAATAGAATGGTGTTGTCGAGAGAAGAAATAGAACATTAATAGAGGCTGCTAGAACCATGTTGGCTGATTCTAAGCTACCCATGACTTTTTTGTACTGAAGTAATTAATACTGCTTGTTATGTGCAAAACAGGGTTTTAGTATTTCAATAAAAAAAAGACACCTTATGAACTTTTTAGATGAAAAACACCTGCTTTAGGTTTTCTTAGACCATTTGGTGTCATGTCACAATTCTGAATACCTTAGACCATTTGGGAAAATCTGATGGTAAATCAGATGAGGGTTACTTTGTTGGGTACTCTATGGTTAGTAGAGCCTTTAGGGTATACAACTTAAGAACCAAGAAAGTAGAAGAAAATCTGCATGTTCAGTTTTTAGAGAATAAATCTAATGTTGGAGGTACTGGTCCAACATGGCTATTTGATCTTGATTCTTTAACCCATTCTATGAATTATGTTCCAGTTGTTGCAGGTATAGATAGTAATAATTTTGCAGGTTCAGAAGAAATGTTGATGTTGATGAACCAAGCAGGGATAAAGAAGATGCCCAAGATGATATACTGATGCCAATTTGGGACTTTTCTGGTGAGGATTTTACTTCAAAGAATCCTTTAATGAAGCTTGAAAGGGGGTAATGAAGATGTGCACAATTCAGATGATGTGGATGCTCCATATAAGGATACTCCTGAAAGCAGTACAAATGGAGTTAGTACTGCTGAGCGAGATGTGTGTACTGCTCGACCAAATGTTCACACCACTGATCCAACAATTAACTCTACTTCTGAGAGCGATCCAGTTAATGAATTTAAAGTAGAATTTCACAACAAGCCTATCACTATGAGGTTCCTCAAATTCCCGAAGCATCAATACACAAGAATCATCCACTTGGTTATGTAGTTGGAGAGTTACACTCAGGTGTGAAAACTGGAAAGCAGACACAGAATCCTGATCATCAAAATTTCCTCAGTGCTGTTTATGAATCTAAAACCATGAAGATATGAATGAGTGTCTATTTGAATGCTTTCTATCACAGATTGAACCCAAGAATGTGCTTAAGGCTTTAGAAGATTTAAGCTGGGTGGAAGTAATGCAGGAAGAGGTTCTTCAATTCAAGATTCAAAAGGTATGGATCCTTGTATATTTGCCTAGAGGCATGAGGGTCATTTGTACAAAATGGGTGTTTAGAAACAAGAAGGATGAAAAAGGAATAGTGATAAGGAACAAAGCAAGACTTGTAGCTTAGGGCTATACACAAGAAGAAAGCATTGATTATAAAGAGGTTTTTGCACTAGTTGCAAGGATGTGAAGAGTGTCTTTCTATATAGTACTATTGATGAGGAGGTATATATGTCTCAACCTCAAGGTTTTATTGATCCTAATGATACAGACAATGTATACAAGGTAATAAAAGCTCCCTGTGGCCCGCATCAAGCTCAAGAGCTTGGTATGAAACTCTTGCTACTTATCTGTTGAAGAATAGTTTCAATAAGTATCAACAAGAAAAAAGGTGATATCTTGTTGGTACGGGTGTATGTGGATGATATCATCTTTGGTTCTACCAAACCAGATATGTGCAAAGAGTTTGAAAAGCTTATGAAGGATCAATTCTGGATGAGTTCTATGCGTTAACTCACTTTCTTCTTGGGTATAGAAGTAGAGCAGAAGCCAGATGGAATATTTATCAGTCAAGATAAATATGTTGCTGAAATCTTGAGGAAATTTTAGTTTAATGATTGTAAGGAAGCTAGTACCCCTGCTAATAAAGATACACATTAATTATTGAAAGAACAAGGTAGTGAAGCTATGAATGTGCAAACATACAGATATATGATTGGGTCTCTAATGTATGTTACATCATCAAGACCAGATATTATGTTTGTAGTATGTGCTTGTGCAAGGTTTTAAGTTACTCCAAATGTGTCTCATCTAACTACAGTGAAGAGGATCTTTAGGTGCCTTAAAGGTCAACCTAAGTTAGGTCTGTGGTATCCCAAAGATTCTTCATTTGATTTGGTGGCATTCTCAGACAGTGATTATGTTGGTGCTAGCATGGATAGGAAGTCTACAAAAGTGGTTGTCAATTCCTAGGATGTAGGTTGATATCATGGTAGTACAAGAAGCAAACTATGGTGGCCACTTCTACTACTTAAGCTGAATATGTGGCTGCTGCTAGTTGTTGTGCTCAAGTGCTTTGGATTCAGAATCAGTTACTTGATTATGGGTATAATTTTTTGTAAAAAATTATCTATATTGACAATAGCAGTACAATGTGCATGTGCATTATTAAAAATCCAGTTCAACATTCTAAAACTAAACGCACTGGGATTAGGCATCATTTTATAAGAGAGTGTAATGAGAAAAGGTTGATACAAGTTGTTAAAATTCATACTGATAACAACTTTGCTGATTTATTAACCAAAGGTTTTGATTTGGGGAGGTTTCTGTACTTGGTAACAGGTATTGGAATGCTCAATCCTTGATTGTCTTAATCTCTGTGTGATTTTGTTAAGTTAATGGATTTGTACTGCTAGGCTTGTCAATTAGTACTGCTTTGTCTAATTTGTACTGTTGATGTATTTTGGCTATGTTAAGCAAAATTGTTAGTCATAATTGGATATTGTCACTATAGGAAATACTTTCTCTTGTATTTTCTTTGGTTTTAGACTAACATTGTCTGGCTAAGATATTACTTTGTGACGTATGGTGTTGTATGACCCTAGATATATCAACTTTATCACAAATATAGAAGCACTAGAAGAAGTAAATGAAGCAAAAATGGTGACTTGAATATATGTATGTGAGGCGTTAGTATCTAAAAGAGAATAATAGATGAAGAGAATATTTTATTAAAAACACACACAATACACACACAAGCACACTTACAGAATTACCAAAGTGACCTGCTGTCATGGTTGCTTGATGTTGACCCTGACAGGAATTTCCATTCAATCATTGAGAATCACAAAAGTGAATTCTCTCATAAATGTTCTGGCAGATTGCTAAGATCTGCGTAGGACTCTAAAGTTTACATCTGGCGTCCTTAATGTTGAACAACCAGTGTAAAAATATCATGTGTTCCTATGAGATCTTTTGATGAATCTCATGGCTCTAGACTCGATAAGTGCACATTTAGTTTCCTATGCGGAGATTAGGGAGAGGTCTCCTGCTTCAATATCAACCATCTCTAAGAGACAGGTCGATAGATTATGTTGGTTCCCCTTGAGAATGAAACAAGCTCTTTTAAGAGAATTTGAGTGGTTAAGAAGGTTTAGTGCAGTGCGTCACTAGGTCCATGACGTCTTTGTCTTCAATACCGGTGTCACCTTAGTAACAACCAGTAGCATATGAGTTGAACCCGGTGTCTGCCCTAAGGTTGAACATTTGGAGGGCTATTTCTTTTCACCCTTTTTCATAACTTTTCTTTTTAATTCTTCAAGCCCTTCTTTCTCCTTTCTCATTTTCTCCTTTTTTCAATCATACCTAAGGACTTCTAATTCTAATCTATTGGATTTGTCCTTGGGTAGATCCCTCCGGCTTCTGGCGGATCATAGGACGGTTTTTCCTAACCTTAGTCACCTTATAACTCCATGACTATCCTATAACTGCCATGAAACCATTTATGAAAAATCTCTCAAAGTGTTTATGACAATAAAACACATTGTTGACACTTCAAGAGTTTTGCATTTCTTATGAAGGACTCCCCCTTCACACGTGCTCATGAATATTTAAAAAATTTGCACATGCGAGAGGAGTTTGCATTTTTGAATTGATCCACTTTCAGTGAACATGACCGATTCGAGACACGCTTACATCACTAGTTAGACTAGCTTGAAATTATTACCCGTCCTGGTCAAGTCCAAAGAAAGTCTCTCGATACGGTACATTCTACTCAGACAAGTCCTATTCGAGACACGCTTACATCACTAGTTAGGCTAGCTTGAAATTATTACCCGTCCAGGACAAGTCTTTTTGATTACTGACATTTTAAGCTTCGTCAATTCATTGGTACTATCTGAGTCGAGCTCTTTTGAGATTCAATCACAATCTTTACACATTTTGATCACATTTTAATCACGTCTTCTCCCCCTCAAAAATAGCATATCGTGATATTTTTGATATCAATTGATTAAGAAAAAGCTTTTGGAGAGATAGACAGATTCTATTTTGCATGAATTTGGAACATTTTTCTTTTTGTACTCCCCCTTAATGATAGCACTTTTAAAATTACTTAAGGGTTTTGAGGGAGTTATCTTGAGCACTCATTTTGAGAGATTTTGAGAAATCTTTTGAACAATCTTGAAAAAGTGCTCAAGAATTTTGTTTGAAAACGAGTTTATGCTTGAAATCTTTTTCGTTTGTTTAGACTCGAACTTTTTGAAAAAGATTTCGCCATTGAACGTACGAGTCCTTGATTTGAAAATAATCAGAAGTCATTGTTCGGGTCCGGGTTTCGTACTGATGTATACGAAAGCCATTGTGAAGAAAATTTTGAGGAACGACATGTTTTAGAAAAACATTAAAAAAAAAAGAACTCCCGCTCAAGCATCTGTATATGTCCGTATCATTGTTGAATGACATTTCTAGAAACGTACAGAATATTGATTTTTATGAGAGACATGTCGTGAGAAGAATATTTTTGGATTTTTTTATTTTATATTGTTTTTGTATTTTTTGAAAATTTTATATTTTTGTATTTTGTTTTTGTTGGTTTTTCCAATTTTGTATTTTGTTTTTTCAAAAATATTTACAGCGAAGCGATTTTGAAAACATTTTTCAAGAAGATTCGAGAAGATGTTCTAGCTCCTCAGGAGTTAGGCTTCACATGCCAATTCGTCGAACCAAATAGTCAAACCGTTCTTTAGGAAGGGCTTTAGTAAATAGATCGGCGAGTTGATAATCAGTCTTAACGAAAAATAATTCAACAGTACCCTCTTCTACGTGTTTTTTGATGAAATGGTAGCGGACTTTGATATGCTTCGTCTTAGAGTGATGTACGGGATTGCACGAGATGGCTATGGCACTTTTTGAGTCACAATACATAGGTATTCGGTCAAAAGTAAAGCCATAATGTGTGAGCTGTGTCCGCATCCAAAGAACTTGGGCACAACACGCAGATAGAGACACATACTCGGCTTCGGCGGTTGATAGCGCAGTACAGTCCTGTTTCTTTGACGACCTGCTTACTAGCTTTTCACCCAAAAATTATGCTCCACCTGATGTACTCTTTGTTGTAACTTGATCACCGGCATGGTCTGCATCTGAAAATGCTGTTAGATTAAACCCCGAATCCTTCGGATACCAAAGTCCCATGTTAATGGTGCTTCGTAGTTACCGAAAGATCCATTTAACCTCTTTGAGGTGAAGTTCGGTAGGCTTTGCCTGAAACCGTGCTAACAAGCAAACAACAAATTGAATATCGGGTCGACTAGCAGTTAGGTACATGAGAGAACCGATCATGCTCCGATATTTCTGCGGATCAATGGGTTTCCCAAACGAATCAGCACCTATTTTTGGTGAAGTGACCATTGGTGTACCAACAGAATCACAATTTTCCATTCCATGTTTTTTCAAAATCTCTATTGTATATTTAGCTTGATTAATAAAAATACCACGAGGGGATTGATGTATTTGTAAACCAAGAAAGAATTTTAGTTCCCCCATCATGGACATTTCAAATTTACTTTTCATGAGATTTTCAAAATGTTTTGAATGGTTAGGATTGGTTGATCCAAAAATAATGTCGCCCACGTAAATTTGAACGATCAAAATGTCATCTTTGAATTTTTTGATAAACAAGGTGTCATCAACGGTTCCTTTGGTGAAATTGTTTTTGAGCAAGAAAGATGATAGTTCGTCATACCACGCTCTTGGAGCTTGTTTTAAACCATAAATTGCTTTCTTAAGCTTGTAGACGTAATCTGGATGATCTTTGTCGATGAATCCCTCTGGCTGACTCACATACACTTCTTCTTTCAGAGTTCCATTCAAGAAAGCAGTCTTAATATCCATCTGATAGACTGTGATGTTTTTGTGAGCTGCATAGGCTATGAAAATCCGGACTGCTTCAAGTCTAGCTACAGGCGCGAATGATTCCTCGAAATCTATCCCTTCTTCTTGTGGATAACCTTTAGCCACGAGATGAGCTTTGTTCCGAATAACAGTCATTTCCTCATCCAGTTTGTTCTTCCACAACCACTTGAGGTCAAGAACACGTTTATCAAGTGGTCGTTCAACAAGTTCCCAACTATCATGTAACAGGTATTGAAGAAATTCCTCCGCATCGCTTCAATCCAAGGGTTTTCTGCCATTGCTTCCCGAATGTTCTTTGGTTCTTTGAGGCTGATTGAGCAAACGTAGATGCACAATTCAAGATCAGTGGCAAGTAGTCTCCTTGTCTGAACTGGCTTTGAAGGTTCACCAATAATATGTTCTATTGGATGGTCTTTTGTCCATTGAAACGTAGAAGGGTACCTTGGGTGTAACTGATACGTGGTAATCGCACCAGGCTTTACCTCTCAAGGGATCTTGAGAAGCTTACAACCTCCACTAGGTAGTGTACCTGATCGTTGTAGTATAGTATAGTGACAAGTACCAGGGGATTGATCGTTCAGGTAGGAATAGTGTCGCTAGGATTAGAAAACCTAAATACTAGTTCTAAAGGTGAGAGATGATTCTTTTTGTATTTTTATATTTTTTAGAAAGCAAGTAAAAATCTCGGGTTTGAAGGATTTGGGCGGAATTAGTTGCTAGTCAAGTAACCCAATACTAAAGATGCAATCAAAATAAAATACTAAAAATGAAAATAAACTAATTTATACTAAAGTTGTGAGCAATAAGTGAAGAAAATGTGTTTCTTAGATTTCACTACTCCCTAGACATCTTTTACATGTTAATTACTTGTTATAGTTGCATGGATGACGGATTATATTCCTTAATACCATTCATGGGGTATCGCACATAACTCCCCAATTCTATGAGCTCTTATCTCCTCCTACACCATGCCCAACACAACTATAGGGATTATGAACAGTGGCTCATGCATTAAATACAACCAATAAAGACCTTAGTGCAATAGGTTCATGTTTCCTAAGACGTTCAAGCATGTTACCATTCGGAGATCTGCCAGTTTTCTTAAGCCTAACATATAAATTCATTCATCCAAGACAATTATAAACAAGTAATCAACACATAATTAACATCTAGGTTTCATTAGATCCAAGCAAACACAAGATAGATCTAGCCTAGCATGATGGAATTAAGACAAGAACAAGAGATAGACAACCAACACATAGACATATTGATTGAATTAAAACAATACTTATCTTAATTAAACTTGAAAGGTATCAAGGGCAAAGAACCCTTGAAAAACCTGTGAAATTCGTACCAAAGTCAGACCTAGGGTTTCTCCAAAACTTCTCTCCTTTAATGTGAAAAATTAGAAAACTATATATAGGAAAAGGGGTCTGACGGCGTCAAGACCAAACTTGTGACGCCGTCACCTTGCCGCCAAAACTCTTCTCGGACTGCCTTGATCTACTTCTGACGCCGTCATGTATTATGCATTTCCAGGCCGTCATGACTTTAACTCTTGACGCCCTTCCTTCTGACACCGTCAAATCTGCACTGGGTCGTCATGGAAATTACTCTTAACGCCGTCAAGAATTCCTTCTTGACGCCGTCACCTACTGTTCCCAGCAAGGAAAATTAAGACTTTGGCGTTTTCTTCACTTTTATGCTCCAAAAACGTCCGAATTGCTTCCTTTTCTAGATTTCACTCCCCAAGTACCTAAAATCACAAAAGGAACGATTTAGGGCAATATTGGATCAAATAATTTCAATTCTGGGCTTAAATGACCCCCTAAAAGTGGTTCATTTTTCGCCTCATCATATACCCTTACACTTGATATTTTCTTGTCCTCAAGCAAATGCGCTTTTATTCTACTCAAAATACAAGTTAGGGGTCATTTAACACTAATATAAAAGTAATTACAACAAATAATCGTTCCACTAAAGATCAATAGACAAGCACGGAGGTCATACACTAGCACCTCACAAATAGTGTTTAGATACTCACATCTCTCGGGTGTAATAAAGTATAAATTACAATATGGAAACGGAAGATATCTCTCACTACCTGTCATAGCAAAATAGATTACCATAGGCTTGGGAAAGGATCAAACCTCCACCACATGGCGTAAGCACCTAGGATAAACTATCAAAGAGGTCTTTTTAAAGGGTTGTAACGTTAGGTGTAGGGATATGAAATACACGGTTTTGTTGGATAAAGGAAGTTTTACTGGTGGCGAGTTAACAATCTTAGTCAATTACATGTACAATGTGGCGTTGCTAAGCCAAGACTAGACTCGACTTAAGCTAATAAATAAAAAATGACGAAAACATAAAATGAACATAGAATAAAAAGGGATGGTAGTCCGTATGTTTTTTCTCTTTTTCCTTTTTCTATTTTTTTTTTTTTGCATACACTCTTACCCTACAATCCAAAATAATACATCATAGGAGATGAACATTCCCCTTACACTTGAATCTTTACATACTTTACATTAAACTAATCTAATGACTCGAATTAAGAAAATCAAAATACTTGGAGCACTTTTAAGATTAACGTACATATGGGGTAATATATGATGTTCTTCCCCATTACTCCATAAAATAAGTACTTACCCATGAGTCCCAATCGTCCCAAAACAATATGTACAAGGATATGACTCGACTTAGCAACCATGTAATCAATTAGATAGTTAACTTAGGGTTTAACAAATAACAATAATGCACTAAAAATTAGCGCATACACGGAAGGCTAAGGCGATTTGGTTGTACATTTAAGTGGGGTGTAACAAATTCTTCCTTTAAGTAAAATGCTTAAAGTTAGAAACGAAAAGATAGGCTCGGAGGGGTGTACTAGGGGTTTCGTGTACTAAAAATGAGTACAACGCTAAGGGTGTGGGAAAATTAGTTGACTTAACTAGCCAAGTAATATGACTTAAATGGTCAAGTAATTATAATACGGGTTTAACACAAGGGTAATCCTAATGCCTCTTATCATGTAGTAAATCCTACGACACGAATGTAGTCTCACTAGCGGTCTCGGGATGCATCACTAACGCAAGTTCTAGAATCTAAATGCTACCGGTACACTCATAAGCACTAATAGTAAATGCTTTTCCTATCAAATCTAAAGGCGAACCTCACATATTTGGGTGGAAAATTTTTCTGAATATACGGTTATGTGCTAGTCATACAATCTCCTATCCATGAGACGCTTGCTATGGCTAAAGTTTCACTCCTAAATGTTGTAAAAAAATTTAAATTTGCGCTAAAATTACATTAACAAGTATTTCTCATAGTTTTATTACACATCTATCACTAAACAAAACAAACTCAAGCGAAAGTGCATATGTAAGGTATCATCTTTTTACCCTCCCCTTACACTTAAGATGAACATTGTCCCCAATGTTCAAGTAAAGAATATAAAAGTTAAAAAGTAAAAAGAATGAAATCAAATACTCCCCTGATTCGTTCGGTATGGATAATAAGGTGGCCAGGTTAAATCTTCCTCCAAGAAAATGAACTATCAAAGCTTCCCTTCCAGAATGTAAATCATCTTCTTGTCACACATAACCTGTAAATCCTGAGAAATAGACAAAACAACCTCGCGTAAAATCGGCGGCATCCTATATAAGTTACTAAATCCTAGAAAACAAGATAAGATATAATGCTTGTGGAATGAAGTTTGCAGATCTCCTGGAGATTATAAAACTTAATAATTCACAAAAACCATAAGACTCCGTTAGAAAAGCAAAACCGGTAAAATTTCCAGATTTTTACACTTGACGCCGTTAGAAGTGACCTGCAGAATTTCTTATGTTAAGTTTCCGGAAAATTTCTGGAAAAACTTGGTCCTACTTCCTGGAAAATCCTGCAAAACTTCATTATGACTCAATACAAGCATTTAACTCTAACAAATACGAATACACATGTTCATTTAATATTGTGGAGAATCATGATCGGTTTGTTTCTTAAAAACATATTTGGGGTTTCCCCTTACACTTATCTTTTGCAAAAATACTTTTAGGTGGAGTTAAGACTAAGCCAAAACAACAAAGTAAAGTATTTCCACTATTTAATTTAGAAACATGATCTACCAACAATAAAAACAAAGCATGCATACGGAAGCAAATAACAAACAAACAAACAAAATCACACAAAACATCGGTTGCCTCGCAAGAAGCGCTTTTCTTTATTTACGAGTCTTGTAGCTAGACTCAAGGTCATGAGTTACTACGTGACCTCATCATTCGAAATGATATACCCTATGTAGTTGCGATCATTACTGTTATGGTGGTAGTGCCTTAACTTATCGATACATGCAATCACCATTCCACCTACTTCACTTCTCAAATTAGCTATTCCATCTTGGCTCACACCTTCAATTGTGAAAGGCCCATACCACCAAGGACTTGGTTTATCGGGTGGTATTGTTGTTTCTAAATTTCTGAAGAGTACCAAGTTCCCTTCCTCAAACGGTGTATGATTTTCTGCGGGTTGAGTATGTTCGAATTCGACCTAAACCTTATTGTTTTTGCTTCTTTCATTTTTGGCTTCCTTATGGCTTTTGATTCTTGCCTCCCATGCAAGAATTTTATTCTGAACACAAATGGGTGTCGTGTCAATGTTGTTTTTGATCTTTCTCCAACTCAAATTCTCATGCCCACTTCGCGGGGTCATGGGGAAGCTAATCTTTCTTTTTCCAGATTTAAGCTCGATCTTCCGACCTTCATACTTAATGACAGCCCTAGCGGTGGTGAGGAATGGTGCCCCAAGGATTATTGGCATGCATCCATCTCCTTTATCATTGATGATCATAAAATCAACGGGGTACATGAATCCTGCGACATTAACTAATACATCTTCTGCGATTCCTAGGGGGTATACGTACGAGTGTCCAGCGAGAGATAACCTAACACGAGTAGGGGCTGGCATTTTTGACGTTAGTTGGATGTAAATAGTTAGGGGCATAAGATTTACTTCCGATCCTTGGTCAGCAAAAGCACTAAGATACTTCAAGTCCCCGATGCTAGTTGGTATCTCAAAGTTTCCACATGCTATCTGCTTAGTAGCCACTTTTTGTACCAATAGCCTGATCCTCCAGGTAGCGTATCATACTCATCTTTCACTTTTTCCTCTTTCTCAGAACCCTGTTTGGAAGGTTGGTTACGCCCATCACCCTTAATCCAATTTGTTATGGTGTTTTCGTTTATATCATGTTTCAGGTAGTAACTCAAAGGTTGGGATTCTGGTGGTTTTTCTAAGGTCTGTTTAGCAGGGGTTTCTACCTTTCCGTTATCCTTTTGGACAATTGTGATGGAATTAACAAATTGGGTAGTGGGAGTGGCGCTTTCTTTCCTTAGTAACATTCTTTCGGGGGTTCTCTGGCTGGCATACTCCTCTAATAAACTCATCATCTCATTCATTTTCTCCTGCATCTCCTCTTTTTGCTTATATACTGCTTCCTCGAATCTAGCAAGCCGATCTGAGTGAGTTGCCATATATTCTCCCATCCAAGCTTCAAACTCCGAGCTAAGCTCCTCGGGAGGAGAACAAGGCGGGGCATAGTTCTGAAAAGTCTCGACATTTTCTCTAGAAGGTGACTCAGATAATGGTGCCGAAGTTGGTTTTGAGACAGAATTGACAGTAGCCCGTCTAGGACTTAAAGGTCTCCTTTGCCTTTCCTCAAAATAGTCAACTTTTGCCTCGAGTTTGCATAGGAGTTCATCAGGGATTTCGGTGGTCCCTCCAGATGTTGAGACTGCATTGATAGCCGCTTTTATTGTGTGATTAAACTCCCACATCTCCTGATTATCAGTGGCGAGCTCCTCGATAACTGCCCAAGACTCCTCGACATTCTTATCACGCAGTTTACCTCCCGCGGCCCTATCAATTGTGCACTTAGTGTGATAGTCAACATGGTCGTAGAAAATCTGGACTAATAACCAAAGGTTTATACCATGATGAGGGACCTTATGGAGGAGATCCTTAAAACGGGCCCAAGCTTCGTAGAAAGTTTCACCTTGCTGTTGTTCAAACATCAAAATGTCATTTCTAAGCATTGCAGTCTTCCCCGGTGGGAAGAATTGAGTAAGGAAGCGATTGGTGAGGTTATCCCATGTGGTGATGGATCCCGCGGGTAAATGCTCAAGCCATTGACTAGCTTGATCCCGTAGAGAGAATTGGAATAGGCGTAATCGGGTTGTCTCTCTAGTTGCAACATCTAGGTCTATGGAGTCTACGATTTTGAGGAAGTCCTTAAGATGTTGGTTTGGATCTTCAGAGCGAAGTCCATGGAATGCACATCCGCTTTGCACCAACCGGATGGTGTCGGATCGCAAGGGGGTCACATTGGCTCCGGTGAGGTCAATGGTGTTTCAGTAGCCTTGGTGGCTAGGTCGGGAATACTCTCCTAAGGTTCGGGGCCTAAGGGGTTCTAGTGGTGGGTTTTGTTGTGGTGGGATGACGGGTTCAAAGATGTTCCCGTTGTCCATGATGTCGGGTGGTGAAGAGTTACGAACAAAGACACAAAGGAAAAGATAGACTAAAGAAGACCTAAAAATAAAAATAAAATCTTACTAGAAAGGAATCTAGCAAGTAGACCTAATAAAAAGAGATTCTAACCTAGACAATAACTATTCCCCGGGCTGCGGCGCCAAAAACTTGATACGTGGGAATCGCACCAGGCTTTACCTCTCAAGGGATCTTGAGAAGCTTACAACCCCCACCAGGCAGTGTACCTGATCGTTGTAGTATAGTATAGTGACAAGTACCCGGGGATTGATCGTTCAGCTAGGAATAGTGTCGCTAGGATTAGAAAACCTAAATACTAGTTCTAAAGGTGAGAGATGATTCTTTTTGTATTTTTATATTTTTTAGAAAGCAAGTAAAAATCTCGGGTTTGAAGGATTTGGGCGGAATTAGTTGCTAGTCAACTAACCCAATACTAAAGATGCAATCAAAATAAAATACTAAAAATGAAAATAAACTAATTTATACTAAAGTTGTGAGCAATAAGTGGAGAAAATGTGTTTACTTAGATTTCACTACTCCCTAGACATCTTTTACATGTTAATTACTTGTTATAGTTGCATGGATGACGGATTGTATTCCTTAATACCATTCATGGGGTATCGCACATAACTCCCCAATTCTATGAGCTCTTATCTCCTCCTACACCATGCCCAGCACAACTATAGGGATTATAAACAATGACTCATGCATTAAATACAACCAATAAAGACCTTAGTGCAATAGGTTCATGTTTCCTAAGACGTTCAAGCATGTTACCATTCGGAGATCAGCCAGTTTTCTTAAGCGTAACATATAAATTCATTCATCCAAGACAATTATAAACAAGTAATCAACACATAATTAACATCTAGGTTTCATTAGATCCAAGCAAACACAAGATAGATCTAGCCTAGCATGATGGAATTAAGACAAGAACAAGAGATAGACAACCAACACATAGACATATTGATTGAATTAAAAGAATACTTATCTTAATTACACATGAAAGGTATCAAGGGCAAAGAACCCTTGAAAAACCTATGAAATTCGTACCAAAGTCAGACCTAGGGTTTCTCCAAAACTTCTCTCCTTTAATGTGAAAAATTAGAAAACTATATATAGGAAAAGGGGTCTGACGGCGTCAAGACCAAACTTGTGACGCCGTCACCTCCCCGCCAAAACTCTTCTCGGACTGCCTTGATCTACTTCTGACGCCGTCATGTATTATGCATTTCCAGGCCGTCATGACTTTAACTCTTGACGCCCTTCCTTCTGACGCCGTCAAATCTGCACTGGGTCGTCATGGAAATTACTCTTGACGCCGTCAGGAATTCCTTCTTGACGCCGTCACCTACTGTTCCCTGCAAGGAAAATTAAGACTTTGGTGTTTTCTTCACTTTTATGCTCCAAAAACGTCCGAATTGCTTCCTTTTCCAGATTTCACTCCCCAAGTACCTAAAATCACAAAAGGAATGATTTAGGGCAATATTTGATCAAATAATTTCAATTCCGGGCTTAAATGACCCCTTAAAAGTGGTTCATTTTTTGCCTCATCAGTAATGAATGTATGTTAGATGGTTCTTGTAACCTTGAAGAGGATTCAGCAGAGTCTGTTGCAAATGGGTTTTCAAATATTTCTTCTTCTTCTAACGCATCATTGTTTGAATTATTTGTTGGTTCGTCTTGAAAATTTGTGTTTTGGTTTTGCTCATCAACTCTTGGTAGAACAGTGTTAAGTATTGGAGTTGCTTGAGTAGATGTAGATGATGTTGAGGTAGTTGGTGCTTCAGCTTCAATTGTAGTAGATGCGTCTTGTGATGGTGGTGGTGGTTGATGGTTTTGAGCGGGTGCAGCAGAATGTTGTTGAGATGCATTTGTCGAAGTTCCACCATAGTATTCATCAAACATTAACTCGAAGAAATTTTCCAGTTCTTGTACTAAAGGTTTATCCGTGTTTGTTGACTGAGCTCCTTGAGGTACGAGTCCTGAACTGATGTGTCCAGAAGTCTGCTGGTTTGGTGCGGGTCCTAATCCATTTTGATTAGAAGCTATCGGATTAAGTGCGGGTTCTAGAGCGTATCTCTCAGAAGCCATTTGTGAAATCTCGTCAAACTTCACATTCATCATCTCCATTATCTTTTTCGTTCTTCTACTATACACCCTGAATGCCCTTGAGTTTTCTGAATATCCAATGAAGATTCCAATATCACCCTTAGCTTTTAATTTTCCTAGATCTTCTCTATCATTCGTCGGATAGCACAAAGCGCCAAATACATGAAGGTAAGAGATGTCAGGTTTACGTTTGTTCACTAGCTCATATGGGGTTTTATCGAATCTTGGATGGACTAGGGATCGGTTTTGAGTAAAACAAGCAGTGGTTACAGCATCAGCCCATAAGAAGAGTGGTGCACTAGAAAAAATCAGCATTGTGAGAGCAGCTTCCACAAGAGTTCTATTTCTTCTTTCAACTACCCCATTCTGCTGTGGAGTTCTAACAACTGATGTTTGATGTGTGATTCCAACATCTTCAAGGTAAGTACTTAACTCCTGGTTTGTAAATTCTGTGCCAATATCTGTTCTTATAATCCTTACTGGAGCTTGAAGTAGAACTTGAATACGCTTCAGAAAGGTGATGATGATGCCTGGTGCTTCATCTTTTGATCTCAAAAACTTTACCCAAGTATATCTTGAATAATCATCAACAATAACAAGAATATACTTCTTCCCATTAATGCTTTCAACTCTCATTGGGCCACATAAGTCCATGTGCAACATATGTAACCTTGCTTAGCTTGAACTATTTCTAATTTTCCGTTCTAAAACTAAGTCCATGTGCAACAGTCTATGAGTGTGATTTAGATATGTTGCTTAGCTTGAACTATTTCAATAACCTACCAAGAAAAGAAGAGTTCAAAGCTAAATCACACTCATAGACAGTTGCTACTTGTTTAGCTTGAACTATTTCTAATTTTCCGTTCTGAAGAGTGAACTCTCTACCCGTCGGTATCCACATACAAAACTTAAGATAGTTCATAGGCATTCGACTAATAGTGGTAGTCCTAAATCGTGCAACTAATCTTTCTATAGATCTGGATCTAGCACTAGGTCTTTTTGAAACATTCTTCTGTTCAGGCGTAACATTCACATTCTTAGAAACACATTCATTATGAACATCATTAATTAAACATTTCTTGCATATTAAACAAACAGAGTCATTACATGCATTAGAAACAGTACTTTCGACATTACATTCAGATGAAACATGTCTCTTATTACAAAGCGATAAATTCCTAGGGTGTTCTTCTATTTCTTCATCTTTATTTTTGCTACTACTCTTACAAACAGGCGAGACTCTATTGTTCCTTAAATTGCTCCTAGGCTTTAGTCTGCTGCTTTTAGAGGTGCCTTCTAATCCTGTAGAAGGTAAGGCACCCACATTAGGATTTATATTGTTTTCCTTTTTAGCATCCCTAGATTCTTTAGAATTAGCCTTTATGCACTTGTCATTTGTCTTAGATGTTGAGGCAGACGCACTAGTGGGACTAATCCTAAAAAGGCCAAGTGCTATCACTTTTGGTGTATCGACAACCGCTTTTCCTTTATCAACAATCTTTTCATTTTCACTTTTCTTGGGCAAGGGTGTTGGAGTGACTGGTTTTGTCAAATTCTTTTTCTCATCGACTTTTGGAGCAAACCTTGAAATTGACATCTTTGTTTTTTGAACCGTGTTTGAAACATTTGGTTTCTCCGATGTCGACGGTTTTGGAAACTTAGTTTCCTCACCCTTTCCTTTTTGACTTTCAAGCTGAGTCCTCAAAAGATCATTTTGCTCTTTCATGTTCTTTAAGGCACGCTCATACGACAATTTGTCATACTTGCATTCTTCCTTTTTTCGATCAAGTTGTTTAAAATATGACACATTTTCTTTTTCAAGCTTTATAAGAGCATTTTCATATTTTGAAACAATTGCGGAGGTCTCAGCTCTTAGTCGTTCATCGTCTTGAACAGAATATGTTTGTAAAATGATGGACATAATGGCAGTGGTCATAACAGCTTCGAAGAGAGAATCGTTTAGGCTTTCCAAAACTTTCATGTTTTCACGAGTAGCATTAGCTTCGTTTACCAGGGATTTGTGGTCCTTGACAAAGTCGGCCGTTTCTTTTAAGAAAGCTTGTTCAAAATGGATTACCCTCGCACTGATGTTATTCAGTGGGATAGTAATTTCATTTTCAAAAACTTTTTTCTGCTCAATATGAAAACTGGAATGCCAGTTGTTAATATTGATTGTAGTTTTAGAAGCAACAATATTTTGAAGTTCTTGAATTCTCTTTTTAACGTCATCCAGAATGTCTCTAGCCTCACTTGTATTAAAAGTGTTGTTAGAAGACATTTGTTCTATTTTTGAAAGAGATTTGGAAGCAATTACTTTCTTAGAAAACATTTTTGAAAATGGTCGTTTTATGGAAAACACAGATGGTTCTTTTTGAGGAACAAAAGTAATTCCCGAAAGTTTGTTCAATTTGTTGTAATCAATGGGTTTCAAATCCTTTTGGTTCATTTTATTTATGCTCTCTTCGACATGTTCTATCGTTTGCACAGAATCCCGAACGACGGGAGGATCATGTTTGGTGTAAATCACATTACCATTATACAAAACATTCTGTTCTTGCTGAGCTTTCTTGAGATTACTGGGGGTGTTGTTACCAAGAGCCACTTTATGTTTCGTATGATAAATCGGATTAGTTTGATTTGAAATCATTTTCATTGTTTGACTTGACTGACCCGACTTAACCACTAATTCTTCTAGATGTTCAATCATGTGTTTCGACTCTACGATTTTGGCCAAAAGTTTGTCTTCTTTCTTTGCAAAGTCCTTTTTTAGCTCGTCCCTTTCTTTTTCAAGATTGGTATAAGCTGATTTTTGTTTAGAAAGTTGGTTTTGTAAATCAGAAATTTCCGCATTTAAAGATTTTATCTTTTTGAAAGAATTAACATCAAGTGTATCAAACTTGAGTTGCAATTGTTTTTCACATGAAACGGAATTTTGATAACCAGTTTCTAATTCAGACAATCTTTTGTTATGAAATTCAAAAGCTTTAACGTTTTCTTTGTAACTCTCAAGCTCAGCGATCAATTTAACATTCGCGGCCTTAACATCGCGATTGACCTTTTTCACATTCTCAATTTCAATACGACAATTATTCAATAATGATTCAAACAAAGCACGTGTTTCCTCATCATTCTCAGCATGCTGTGAAACGAAGCCTCCATTATGATTCACATCTGGAGTTGCTATAGGAGTATTGCTACTACTTGGCGTGTCCAGGTATGTATCATAAGTGGGTGCTAGCTTCTCAGAATGCTGTTCCTCATGAGGAGACATATCAAATATATCATTATTGTGACATGTGTTGAAGTTTGATACCTCAGATGGTGCATTGGTGTCATAAACAGGAAGTGTGTCAGAATCCGTGTCAAACTTAGCTTCCTGAAGATTTGCCATAAATATTCAGTTCGCATCGATATCCTCTCTATCTTCCATGTCATCCATAAGAGCCATAAAATCATTCTCCTCTGCATTCAACTGAAACCCTGCCTCATTCTTTTGTGCCAACAGTAATGCTTTCTGCAAATACGCTGTGTCTTTCTTGTTGGCTTAGTAGGACAGTTCCTTGCCTTATGACCTACACCCTGGCAGTTGAAACACTTTACCAGATTACCCTGATTCACATTTCCCAAATTCCCAACTACTGGAGCTGCAACATTTCTATTCTGATTACCCATTGCCTGATTACCAACATTCTGACCCCTCTGATTTCTAACAAACTGACCCATCTGATTCCCTGCATACTGACCATGCTGATTCCCTGCATACTGACCTGCATTCTGCATATTCTGATTGCCCATATTAAATCCAGTAGCATATCCTTGCTGATTCCCATAAACTCCAACCATTTGGCCTCCGTTGCCCATATTGAAACTCGGCTGAGCAATCTGCTTGTTGCGAGTGTTGGATGAAATCCTTTGGTTGTTGTTTGTTGGTGTAGAATAACGTCCTTGGAATGCCTTTGACAGAAAAGCAAACTCTTGGGTCAATGTCGCAGTAGCTTCATCATTTTCAGTGAATTCTGGTTCTTGGAATTGTTGGTATTGCTGTTGTAGAATAACATGTTGTTGTTGCTGTGGGTAGAACTGTTGTTGGTAGACCGGTGTTGTTTGTTGAATGTATGAAGGTTGCATGTAGTTGTGTGTGGAAGATGATGATGATTGTTGTGTGTTCACTGGTAGCGGTGTTGGTGTAGTAGCAATTAATGCAAGAGGATCATGATTCTTTGCCAATCTTTCTTTCCTTACTTCATTAGCCTCAGCTTGGTTTTGCTTCAAAAAGTCATAGAATTGATCATAATTCACCTTATGTAAATCCTTTGTTTGATTGACAATTGTAACATAATGACCCCATTCTTCTGGAAGGTTATTGATGAATTTGATGTTTGTTGCAATTGTTCGACGTGTCAACTTGTTTCTGATTAACTCATTCATCAAAGTGCAAAACCTTGTGTGGTAAGATTCAATCTGTTCACCTTTAGTGGATGTAAAGTTGTCCCATTCAGTAAGAAGTTTGTTCTCAACGTCTTGTTGTCCAATCTCTGTTCCATGACATATCCTTCTAACACGTTCCCACATAGCATAAGCAGTTTCACAGCTGTCGACCGCAGCGAAGATCTCCCGTGGTAATCCAAGTTGGATTAGATGCATTGCCATATCATCAGCGGCGATCTGCTTCTTGTCTTCCCCTGTGTAATCTGCTTCTGTTTGTTCACGCACAAATGGTTGAGTAGGAGGTGTTGTATTTGGATTACCTTCAATTTGAACTTGTCGTGGCTTGAATGGACCATTTGTAATGGAGTTGATCATTAATTTACCATCAGGCTTTGTTTTGATGTAACGAAGCATTCGGCTTGTCCATGGGAGATATCCACCTTTTTCAAGCATTGGAGGTCGGTTTTCCGCACCGGTAGCATGAATGTCTTGCTGAGTTGCCATTGATGAAGTGTAGATGGATAAAGTTGATTCTTGGATCGTTCCAACGAAGTAGGAGTTGTGTTTAGTGTAAGTTGATGCAAGTTTTTATTGTGAAAAATTTGATCTTAAAACTTAAAACCTCAATAACTTCCGTTCGGAGTGGATTTGGGCCTCGAAGCTTGGCTTGAATGATCTTTAAATGATTCAATGTGTCCTTCTTCTCGGTCTCACGGTCGTTTTGACAGCTGATTCGTCAAAAACGGAGTTACGGTTCAAAAGTTATAGCCGTTTGAAGTTTGATTGTCAAAAAGTCAAATTCTTACGCGTAAAGCTTGATTTTACGCGTAAACCTTGAATAATCTTACGCGTAAAATGTTATGCATAACCTTTAAGTTATGCGTAAGATCTAAAGTTATGTATAAACAATATTGTTTATGCGTAGACTTTGATTTTACGCGTAAACTTAAAGTTTATGCATAAGAATGTTACGCATAAGGTTTTTCAACCAAACAGATCTCTCAAACTTATCCAAGTCAGGGAAGTACTGAGTACAACTTCTGCGTAGGAACTTTTGCGTAGGATCTTATGCGTAGAATCCAATCTTAGGCGTAGAATCCAATCTTATGCGTAGGAACAAACTTAAGCGTAGGATTTTAAGCGTAGGATCTCAATCTTATGCGTAAGAAAGTGAACTTATGTGTAAGAAGAGGGTTTTGACTAAACTTAAGCGTAGGAAAGGGGTTTTGACTTAATCTTACGCGTAGAAACAGGGTTTTAGGCAAAAACTTACGCGTAAACGTGCCAAACAGCTCAAAAATACGATTTTTTCAACCAAAAACACCTTTTTCACTTGTTTCTTTTGATCAAATCTTTCCCAAAACACTTAGAATCACTAAAACTTCAATAAAAACAACAACTTTAACATTCAAACACGTAAAAATCAAAGCTTTTTAAAGAAAAAGTACACGTATAAATGAAAAATACGAAACTTTTTAACAAAAAACTTGATAAAAGCACTCCTAAATCATTGTTAGGCGATTGATACCACTTGTATGACCTTAGATATATCAACTTTATCACAAATATAGAAGCACTAGAAGAAGTAAATGAAGCAAAGATGGTGACTTGAATATATGTATGTGAGGCGTTAGTATCTAAAAGAGAGTAATAGATGAAGAGAACATTATATTAAAAACACACACAATACACACACAAGCACACTTACAAATGACTAGGTAAGTGCCTTATATAGTTAGAGAGAAAGGCCTCATGGGCTTTCTAATGGAATTGGGCTTAGACTTGGTTTACATGAATTATAAAAGGCTTACTAACATAACTCTTAACATATTAGCTTGCCAAATCCAAAGCCCAATGACTAAACTATTACTAATCTTAATAAACGACACAAAGTTACAATATGAGAATGACCATCACTTCTACATATATATTTTTAATGCTAACAGGTGTCTTGACTGTATAATACTTTGGATGGACAAAGTGTGTGTTTTTTCCACAAAAAAATGTTAATTGGTTCACCATGTCTAACATACATCAAGAACCAACTAGTCTAGAGCAAACGGTTTCCGGTAAATACTACTCAAATCCGTTCATGGTTGATAGTTTACCAAAAACTATATGGATATCAGCTCACCATACTTAACAGTGAATAGTTGGCTAGTCCAGAGCAAACGGGTATTTGTAAAGACTAATCAAATTCGTTGATAGCTGATAGTTTGCTAATTTGGCAAGAAATTACTAAGATGTGGTATGATACATCTGAAAATAAACTCTGTTTTCAAAAAGGATGTTTCTCACCTCAACGGAGATTTTTTATCCATACTCTCTTAAATTGATTAAGTCCAAAGAAAACCTCTTGTGAGCAATTCAGTAGCAACATTGCTATTGCTCTTATACGTTTATCCACAAATAGGACTTATAATTTTTCTAAATTGATTTTTGAGGGTATGGTTAACAATGTGAAAAGCAAAACAAAGTTTTTGATGTTTCCTAGATTTGTACAACTATTTTTAAACAAAAGACAAAATGAGTTGAAATCAAACAAGAAAATATTTCCAACACCTTGCCTGTAACCAAAAGTTTTTCAAAACATAGCAATGGCTAATGATCTTTTCAATGGGGTTGTAACACCTCTATTTCCTCAAATGTTGGAAAAGATTCAAAATTTTCAAGGTGAGGGCTGAGTAATCCCAACTGTGCCTCAACATACACCTATTGTGGTTCCTAACATCAGCTACACACCCCCTGTTACACACACCTTCAGAAGGAAAACCAAAAAGGAAACTGTGGTACCTCACCCCAGTTCCCCTACTCCTCACATTATAGCAGATAAGGCTACTTTTGGCAGTATGGGGATGGCTACCACCACTGTTTTAGGCTTAGGTGCTGATCAGGTCAAGGGTAACATTACTAAGACCTTCTCCATAGCAACGCCTAATATGTCTGATCCTATTGGATTGGATGTATGTAGTGGAATCCCAAGCCACATGGAACATATGGTAGCTCAAGAGTAAGACCTAGTCCAACTACGGATGAGGGTAGTATGAAACTAAATGAATTAATGGACTTATGTACCACTTTGTCTTCCAAAGTTTCATAATTTGATGATGATCTAAAGAAGACAAAGTTTCCCTATGGGAAGTTTTATGGATAGTAAGTCACCACAGTGAAAATGCTAGAAGATAAGGTCAAGCAGTTAAAATCCAAAAAGAAAGCTCAAATTGTGGATTCTTTAACATCCCCAGATTCTGATGATGCCAATGATGATATGGGAGATTCTTCCAAACAGGGGAGGAATTCAGAGTCAAATATTCAGGGGAGGTAGCTTAATTATGAAGAAAGGAGAAAGGGAAAGCTCCAATGACTGATGAAGAGACTAAGCAAAAGAAGAAAGTAAAGGCCAGGTTTATAGCTCAAATTGATCATGATTCTGAAGTGGCTAGAAAGATTAGAGAAGATGAAGTTGCAAGTTTCATGGAGGCTCAGAGAATGGAAAATAGGAGAAGGGTTGCACATAGTGTTATGGCTGAACAAACATATGAAGATCAAATACAACAATTTATTGATTCAGATCCAATTGTGAAAGCCAAGGCTCAAGAGCTTACTGAAGATCAAAACTTAACAATTGAAGAAAGACCAACTCAACTAGCTGATTTTATTAATACAAGATCAGAAGCATTGAATGACCTTATGGAGATGATTAAGAAGAGGCGAAGCCAGAAGATGAAAAGAAAACCTACAAGAGCTCAGATAATTAAAAGAATGAAAGATTTTCTAACTCATCAGGATAACTAGAAAGCTTCTTAGCTCAAAGGCAAGTCTCAAGAAGAAATTGAAAGGTTATACTACATTACCTCAAGAAGGTTTAGAGATTTGTTTCTATTAAAGAAGATGATGCTGAAAGATCTTCTAAAAGGCTTAAGACTAATGAAGAACTACCTAATAAGAGAGACGAATCAAAAAAAGAAGAAGCACGTGAACATATAAGCAACATGTTAGTTATTGTGCCAGTATCTCTACATGTTGATCCAATTCAAGAAAGGCATCTAATAATTGATTGGGAGACTTACAAAGATAAATTTGAGAAAGCTTGGAAGGTGATCAGAGTTGGTGGAAAGTCAACTGTTTACAAGGATTTTGAAGCATTGTTAAGGTCTTGTGATAGAGAAGACTTAGACACATTGTGGAGGATGGTTCAAGAGAAGCTCAAGACTTCTTTGAAACTTGATGTGAAAGAACAAGAGCTTTAGGTACAACTGATCAGTGCTGAACCGTCAGATTATTATTAACCAAGGTCAAAAAGTCAAAGACAGCTCAGGACTGATGCTTCCGTGGAATACAGTGTTTCCCCGGGTCGTTTATCCCAACGAGGCGTGAAATCTGTAATAAAACGAATTCGTGATCGAGTGGTTTTGAACAGGAAAGGATAAAAGTGTGTGTGAATGATTACACTAGGGTTTTATAAAATAAAATAGCTTAAATAAGCTATATAAACAGTTACGTGAAACCTAGATATCTAAAACGTATAAACGTAAACAAAATTAAAAATCAGACGCGACTGCGTACTGAGAAAAAGGTGAGTTTTAAGAAAAATAAACTACAAGGGTTATTATGTAAACTTAAACTTAAATTAAATTAAAAAGAAAACTATTTTTTAGATTATTTTATTATTTATTATTAATTATTTAATTAAAAACTATTTAACTATTTAATTAAAACTAATTTAAATCAAACTAAAAATGATAAATACTACAAATTAAACTAAAAACTTATAAAAATAATTTCTAAAACTTAAAATGAACTTGAAGAAAGTACAAAAAATAAAAATAAATATTTTTGTCTTTTTATAGATTTTTTACTAATTAAAAACTATTTATCTTAATTAAACTATTTAAATTAATTTAAATTACAAATAATACTAAAATGACTTAGAAAATTATGGAAAAATTTATAAAACTATTTTATAACATTTAAAAGCTAAAAAAAAATATAAAAACTAGGTGTTACCTTATAAAAATTAATTATGCTATTTAAAACTTAATTATTAACTAATTATTAATTAAACTAATATTAAATCTAATAAATACTAAATGGAAAGTTAAAATTATAAAATTTTTTATACAACTATATTAAAGTAATAGAAACTTTATAAAAATATAAAATTTCCTAAATACTAATAAATAAGCTATTTCTATTATTAATTACTTATTATTTATTTAATACCTAATTAAACTATTTTAACTATAATAAATATTAAACTAATTTATAAAATTATGAAAATTTTTATATAAATACTATTTAGTAGCAGAAAGTTATAAAAAATATAAAAAGTCCTAGTTGATTTATAAATAAGCAGTTAAATAAGCTAATAAGGAAAATTAAGCTAAAATGGTAAAGGCTATATTAAGTATTAAACTTTGTATGCTATTACTGATAAAAGACCCAAGGGCAGATGGTTGTGGTGTTTGTGTGTGAGCTGAATGGCGTGGGTTCGAGTCCCACCCATGTCAGTTTTTGCAATATATATTTTTTTCAATTTTTCTTTTTACACAGACATTCAACTTATGAAAATATTAGACTTTAATAAAGCCAACTTTTTTATATCTTTGAAATAAGCTCAAAATAAGCCTATAAGACCAACAGAAGGTTTACTAAAACTAAAACTTGGATTTTACCCTAATAAGCTACAACAAGCTACAAACTGAATACAAAGGTTTAGGTAAGCTATTAACTATAGAGATTTACCTAAAATAAGCTAAAGTGACTATAATAGAACAAGGAATAAGCCAGGAACAACCAATAAGCACTTAAAGTAATCACAAATCCTACTCAGACAAGCAGGCCTGATGGAGGGACTTTGCAGCCCTTGGTGGGACCCTCAAATAAGCTCAAGGGTACAAAAAGGCTTTTGAACCAATAAGCCAACCTGGGTATTTTTCAAATAAGCCAGAAAGCAAAACCAAAGTTCCACAATTAAGCACTAGGGGGGGCCTTGAACTTGGGCCATTCATACTGAGTACTCATTATGTAGGTTGTGGTCAGGTAAAGTTCAAGACTGAATAAGCTAAAAGCCACTGATCTAAAGTCCAAAATAAGCTCATGGCTATCAAGCTACATTAACAAGCTACTAAAAAAACTAAAATGCAAATGGTGGGACCCACTGGATAAGCCAGAAATGGCTTATGAAATCTGGTGTTTAACCTGGGTGCAGGGGAGATCAATGAGCAACTGGGTCACTTTGAAAGAGCTTTTTAATAAGCAATTAAGTTCCAAATCCAAATTTTTTTCTTGATACAGATTCACAGGCAACCAAATAACTCAAATCAACAAGATTAAACTAATTCCACTCAATATCAAACCCTGTGCACAGTATTAAAAATTGTCTCATATTACAGTTAAATCCTTTGTTGACTTTTTGATTATGAACTCTTTTTGACTTTTTTGAGATTTAATCTAATCCTAGCTACTGAAAATGAAATACTAAACTATGATGAGAGGGAATTAAGCTAATATAACCACTAACAAGCTAATATGAATGATGGTGGAATCCAAAAATCCCAACAGTTAACTGTTGGGGATTTGGATTGGTGGTTTTGACTATTTGTTAAAGAACCTGAGTTTTGAAAGTTTACATAGGCTATGTTTAGCTAAAGTAACCTGTACCAAGTCAAAACACCCCAAGAAATTCACAGTTACTCAGTGAATATCACTGAACCAAACACCCCTTTATCTAAGCTGTCTTGGTATCAAAAGTTAAAGGACATGATTTTTGCAATGAAACTCATTCCCAGAAGTTGAAACATGTATTTAAGCAATAAATAAGCAAGTTTAAAGAGTAATTAGACCAGTTAAATAAGCAATTGACACTAAGCAGGTTTAACAAGTTAACTAGATAAACAATGAACCAAAATAATTTAAACTACCAAATAAACATATGTTGCTACACTAAATAACTAATAAGCATACATAAGCATGAAAAGACAGAAATAAACAGTTATAAGCAATTTAATAAGCTATGCTACAGTAACTATGCAACAAAAACTGAAAAGTGCTTACAAGTTGAACCTGTGTAATCCACAACCAAGAACCACACTGATCTAACACCTCCCTGAGGTACTATAAACCATGAGAATCAAACATCCACCCTGCTTCTTGCTCCAAGCTTCAATAACACTGATTTTTAATTTTACACTATTTTCCTTGAATTTTTAGTAATTTAAGTAAACTGAATAAAAAACTTGATTAAGTACTCTAGGAACTTATAAAAGCTTAATAACAACTTATATTGAGCTTAATGAAACAGAAACAACAACAATTTACCAAACTTAAGTGAAGTTGTCAATTCCACTTAAAAATGCTAAATCTGAATTTAAAGAACAAGATTGGATTTAAGTGTTAAATAAAGTTTGATTATCATTAATTAAACTGAGTACAAGTGTTTGAGACTAAGAAATACAATTGGAAAACAAAATTACACTACAACGTTTAATTAAATTACACTACTCCTAAAACTAAAACTAACTATCCTTCACTTCTGCCTCCCCTTCCTTTTATAGACATCCCACTTGTTCCAGGTGTCATCAAAAGCAAATCCCATCACATGTGAGCTTGATACGTGTTGAAATTGATCATGACTGTTCAAATGGATTTTGGCGCCAAAATCCAATTTGATTGCTTGAAGCCGTTTTCTGTGCATTAAATGCAATTGGAATGTTTGTGAGGATGTAGGGGACAATTTGGAGAGTAGGGGTGAGTTGAGGTGATGGTTGCAGGTTGTGGCAGGGTAGGGGTGTGGTGGAGATGGTGGGTATAGTATCTGGCTTCTCCTAGGGTTAACTTTAGGAGTGGGTTTTGTTGAGGAGGTGACAGAGGGGGGGTTGAGGTGGAAAGTGGGTTGCAAGTGTATGATGTGAAGGGTGGATGGAGGGTAGCAGGTGACGAGGAGAGGTTGAAGATGGGTGGGGGACGGGTCAACGGAAGTCAAAGGTTTATCCGGTTTTATTTTTTTATAAAGTGGAGTGGGCCTTTGAGTGTTGGGCTTGTGGATTATATAGACTGGACCAAGGTGTTTTTTATATGTATTGGATTTGGAAATTTATTTTTGATCCGTTTGGTTTTGTAAAGTTTTAGCCCAAGGACCATATTTGTACATTCTGAATTTCCAGGTACCAATCTTGTCATTTTTCCAAAATATATCACAAAGGACCTTCTTTGCCATTTAAAAATATTATAAGGTCTTTTTAATATTTTTCCAATTTAAAAAACACTCGGGGACCATTTTTGCCAAATTTATAAAGTTGAGGGTAAAAAGTGTAATTTTCCAAAAGTTAATCAAAAATGACTTGATTTGTTAATTATGAATAGTACAAGGGTATATTTTGATAATTTTCCATTTTAAAATACCCAGGGACTATTTTTGCCATTTTTGAAACTTCAGGGACCAATTTTGTAATTTCCTCAAACTTTTTATCCAGGGATTAATTATGATACTTTGTGAATTCCCAAGGACTAAAATTGACTTTTCTTTCCAAAATAAACTACCAGGGACTAAAACTGACAAGTTTTGAAACTTGGGGGACCTGTTTTGTCATTTGTGCAATTTTGAACTTTCAAGGGTTAAATTTGTAATTTTATGATTCCTGGGGGACTTTTGTCGACTTTTCTTCAAAATAATTTTCCCAGGGACCATTTCTGACATTTCTTAAAAGTTCAGGGACTGATTCTGCCAATTGTGCAAACTTTGCACGTTTTTCATCTGTTTTCAATCCTTTTGCACCTGAAACATATAAAAACACATTCCAAAGATATTTGTAGTATTATGTGGTGTTTCTGTGTGTTTTTAACTGTTTTTGTATTTTAAACAGGACAAAAATGATGAGTTTTTATGAACTCATCAATCCCCTACACTTAACTATTGCTAGTCCCTAGCAATCTGGCATCCACTAAAACCCATTTTTAAAATTTAATGGATTTTTGAAATTGATCTTCGTTTAACAAACTTTCTAGAAAAAGAATGTCCCCCTCAGGATCAAGATAATTATCATCAACTTCATATGAAATTGAACTATCTTCAGTAAGAAAAGCCTCGAATTCGTCCAGATCATTTTCACTTTCCGGAGGAAGTGGATTGATCTGAGTAGGATCAATCGAAGGATCATGAGTAAGTAAGAATTCTAACTCTCTCAAATCAGCATTAAAGTCAAAGACTTCATTTTCATCCCTTGGTGGGATGGGATCCATATGAGAGAGTTCATCAGCGAACTCTTCAAGAAGAAAGTCAACATTAGAGTGGAGAAGTGATGCATCAACAAATTCAATGTCTCCATAAGATAAACAATCATCACTGGAATCAGAGACAGTCTCAATTTGATCATTTGGATTATCAGGGGGTGAAGGAATATCACACACATGATCCAAAGTTCCCTGTGACTCTCTTGGGATTGGGACAAGGTCCTCAACACTAGACTTTATGAATTCGTCCGATTCCTTATCAGGAACAGTGTCAAGATGCTCGTCCCCCATGATCAAAGAGTGAGTGGGAACCTCGGGTGTGATAGCAGTTGTTTGAGATTGAATCTCAACTGCTGGGATATCAACTGATGAACTAGATGAATCTTTTTGAATAATAACAATGTTATCTTCATCATCACTGTCATCATAGTCATCAAATAGAGCAGTATTTCGAATGTTAGCACGAAATTTAGCTGCTCGTTGCTCAGCCAATAACTCTTCCATGCTTTTTCCAGATTCTCGTTCTTCAGCAAGTAATTCTGCCATAGTTTTCCCACGAGAATTTGGAATGAAAGGAAATTGTGGGGATGTGGATGTGTCAAAACCGTAAGGTTGACATTTAAAATCATCGTGAGGACCCCCACAATATGCACAAGAGCTTGGAGTATGGCGAAGTGAAATATTAGCTAACTCCTCCTTAAGTTCTTTACATTTCTCAAGAACCTCTAAAAAGTCTTGCTGGATTGGAGGAGTTGCTTGGATAGTTTGATACTGTGGAGGTTGGTCTTGGTACGAAGAGTCATAATTGTTACAAGGAAATGGATTCCTCGTTTGACAATCAGAGCTGAAGTGTGGACCTCCACAGTACTCACAATAGTGAAACTGATGTGGCTGTGGGTTGTATGTGCTTGAGTTATAATTGTTATCAGGAAATTGCTCATAGACAAGCGTGTTTCCTGATTGACAATCAGAACTGTAATGTGAACCACCACAGTACTCACAACAGTAGAACTATTGAGTCTCATGGTGTGGTAACTGATGGAATGAATCAGTCGTGTCATGGTAGGAATAGGGATTCTGGTTATAGACAGACCCGTTTCCTGACTCTACCATGCCACAACTGGGGCAATTGCCACCATTATAAGGATTACCACACCATTGGCAAACCAGAAAGTGTGGATGAGACATAGAAAGAATCAAAGGTGTATAGAGGGGTAGGGATGAAGAATCAAAGATGTGAGAGGGTAAAGGTGAATATTTTTGGTATTTTTAGGAAACATGCTTAGTGCACAAGTTCCAAAAACAATTTTTCAAAACAAATTTGAGGCAAAACCACAGTGAACTTAAACCAGCAATCACAAGTGAATGGCTTCTTTGAAAAAGGTACACCACTCACAGGGATATAAAGGCAAGTTTTAATCTTAAGTTTGGGAACTTATTATGGGTTTATTAATTAATTTGAAAAACTGATTTAGGCTTATGGGTGTGTGTGCAGAAAACTTGGGAAATATTTTTGGAACTGATTCGTTAACCGAAATCGTCCCTTTAAGATTACTCGCAGGCTGGCGGGAGGAAGTAAATAGGTTTCCTCTTCAGTTCGCAATTTAATGTCAGAACTTACCTTAAACCAACTGTTTCAGGTTGTAATCTTAAAGAACACGAAGTAATTTAACTTCACAGTTTGTTTTTGATTGTTTTTAATTTTTTTTGGTGTTTCTCAACACTTCAGGAAAAGTGTTAATGAACGTTTTTGATATGATTATGTTTTAAAAAACTTTTTACAGGGAGGGTTTTGAAAACCACTAAACTTAAAACGATTTTAAAAAACACGCAACAACCTCCCCGGCAGCGGCGCCAAATTTTGATTGAGCCCGAACCGTCAGATTATTATTGACCAAGGTCAACAAGTCAAAGACAGCCTAGAATCAATACTCCGGTGATAGTATAGTGTATTCCCGGGTCGTTAAAGTCCCGACGAGATTGAAATGGTGCTTTTGGAATCGTTTATGAGAAAGTGGCACTGAGGACAGTAGCCAGATGATGTGGGATTGGTATTGCTACTGTTATTTTGGTATTGACAAACAGATATAATATTCACAATAATCAGATAGCAGATATATGCACAAATTGACAATTAAGATCACGTATCGGACTGGAAAAGTGGGTTTTTGGTAATTATGAAACTACAGGGGGTGTTTTTGACACTTTTCAAAACTTAAAATTAAAAATGAAAAAGAAATGATAAAAGTGATTAAAATAATATTAAACTATTATTTAATTAATTAAACTATTTAAAGTCTAAATTAAAATCTAATTTAATTAAACTAAAAATGACAAATGATTTAAATTATACTAAAAATTAACAAAAATATTTTCTAAACCTAAATTAGAACTTAAAGAAAATATAAAAAATTAAAAATAATATTTTTGTCTTTTTGTGGTTTTGTAATTAATTAAAAACTATTTAACTTAATTAAACTAATTAAACTACTTTTAATTTTTATTAATACTAAATTAACTTAGAAAATTAAGATAAAATTTATAAAATTACTTAACCATCACTGGAATCCTAAAAAATTATAAAAACTCTAAAATTATGTTTTAAGATTAAACTACTAATTATTTACCTATTAATTAACTTAAATCTATTTTAAACAAATAAAATAAGGAAAATAGAAAATGAACAGTAGAATCTCAAAATTTATTTTCTAAAAACTTATTATACTATATTAGAACTAGGAAAATTATAAAAACTAGATTTAACCTTAGAAAAACTAATTAAGCTATTTAATATTTGATATTAATTAATAATAAAGAAAATTAAAATTAAATCTAATAAATACTAAATGGTAAAATAAAAATCTGAAAAATTTATCAAAATTACTTTACTATATAAGGTAGTTATTAAAAATATAAAAACACTAGGTACTTAATTAAAATCTAAAAATGAAAATTAAACTTAACTTGAATTAAATAGAAACTATCACTTATTTGAAAACTAATTTTTTTGGATTTTTCTTTTACAGAACTACTAAACACCTTAAAATGATAAACTTTTATAAAAACACTTTTTGAGATAGCTTATAAATAAGCTATAACACCCCCTTAACTTACACAGTTGACTTTGGTTGACTGTTTGGTCAATCTGGGTCAAATGGCCTTGGGTGGGGTCCACAGTGTTAAAACTTGATACAACTAAACTAAATAAGCTTACATAAGCCAGAAACAACAAGAAATCAACACAAATAAGCTGTTTAAATGGAAATAAGCACTTTGCACTATTTGAAATTGAACCAGATTGGGGACAGACTTGGTGAGCAAATTCAGGTGGGGTCCACTTGTCCTAAGGTCAAACCAATGGTCAAAGGTGAGACTCTGGTAGGAGGGGGTTGGAAAAACCTAAAATCTAGGAGTGGGGACCACTGTGGTGGCCACAAACACACCACCAAAGGTGGTGGTGTGGATGGTGTATCTGCTGCACAGAGCAGCTGCTTGCCCTGCAGCTGACCTTGGGCAAGTGTGGGGACTACTACAAAAATCCTAAAAATTAAGTGAGAATGGGAATCAGTAGTTTAGGTGGGAGAGATTATACCCAAGAAAACTCACATCCAAATTCCCAACAGAAAATTCAATAAAATTCTCTCAATAATTGGAAAACTTAAGAAAGTGACAATTTGACTTTTTGAGGTTTATTGCTACTTTGACTTTGGTGAAGTTTACTTAGATCCTAATGACAGAGAATGATGTTATATGACCTAATGAAACTAATTTATGCAACTAAGACAAATAATGAACTAGTTTTAATGATCTTGGGTCCTATAAACCATAACAGTTAACTGTTATGGTTGTTAAGGTGGAGTTTTGACTTTTGTTTGAACAAGTGAATGGTTTTATGACTTGGATATCCTGGTTATAATGACCAAAACATGAACCAACAACTGACAACCCATAAAACTCACCACAACCCAGTTGAAATTGCTAAACCAAACACCCCTTATACACTAACTGTTTGAACATTTAACCTATACAAACTTGATTTTTGACTCTAAATCTGAAAAACAAGGTTCTGATAAGTTAAATCATTCTCAAGAAGCAATTTTTCAATCACCAAAAAGCAGTTGATAATAAGCAAAATCAAATAGGCTATATGAGATAATTATGAAACAGTTAAGGTGAGGATCCAATATAAAACCAATACTCTACAAGAATTTCATCATAAGGTTTTTAATAAGCAAAATGAAACTAAATTAAGCTAATCAAAACAGTAAATAAGCATGAAATAAGCTAATGAATAGTACCAATGGAAAATTTGAGCAAAAAGGTGAATTTCGACTTACAACCAAAGGCATGAGTGAAACATCCCAACTGCATTCTAAATCAACCTAATGCTTTCCCAAAAGCTCTAAACCAGATCCAACTTCACTGCTTCCTCTCTCTTTTTCTTCAATTTTTGATTTTTGACTATTAAATTCTAATTTTTTTTTGTATTTTTGGTTTTATTAACTAAACTGATTTTCAAGAAGTTTAATAACTCTTAGAAGCTATCAGGGAACTTACATGAACTAAATAACCTCTTAAACAACCACTATGAATAACAGATCATTAACTTGAAACTTAACAATTAAAAATGCAAATTTGAAAGTTATAACAGAAACTTGGAATAAAGATTGCATTACATGAAATTAAATGGTACAAGCTATTTTAATTTGAAAATACAACTGAAAGATTGAATTAAGTTACCTACGACCTAAATTAAACTAAGCTACACTAAGCTACACTAACTACTTCTCACTTCTGCTCCTCTTGCTCTTTATAGCATCCAAATGTCTTCCATGGGTCCCACTATGCATTTCCCAGCACCATTGGATGAGTGAAAACTCATCCTAGCCTTTGATTAAATTTGGCGGGAAAAGATTTTATGGGCAATTGGGGACTGAGGAGCCTAGACTAGGAGGGGGTGAGGTGATGGGTGTATTGGGGAGTGGAATTGCAGGGATAAGGGGTGTGGTGGTGTCAGGGTGGCAGAAGTGGTGGTGGCAGTTGTAGGGGTGGTGGTTTATGTAGGTTTGCCACGTGGCATCCCCTGGTGAAAACTTAGGAAGTGGGTTTGGTTTAGAGGGTGACAGAGGGTGGATGGTGGAGTGGTCAAGTGGTGCAAGAGGGGGGAGGTGATACCAGGTGGTTTTGGTTGTGTCTGGTTTTGGAGGTAAAAAGGAAGGAAGAAGGTGGGTTTGACCGAAGTCAAACCTGGGGTGGTTTGGGTTTTATTTGGGCTCAGGTGGGCTTATTTGGTGGATCAGGGAAAGGTAATGGATTTGGTTTAAGTTTGGGTTTGTTTGTTTTATTTATTAGATCCGTTTGGTATATTTGGTTAAAAACACAAGGACTATTTTTGTAATTTATTCAAAGTTGAGGGACCTGTTTTGTGTTATTCCCAAAGTACTCACAAGGGACCAAGCTTGCCATAATTAAATATCTCAAGGACCAAAAATGACAAATTCCCATATTTTATATCCGGGGACCAAAGTTGACATTTCACCAAACTCCAGGGACCTTTCTTGTAATTTTCTGAAACTTGAAGGGTTAAACCTGTAAATTCTCAAAAGTTATCATAAGGACCAATTTTGTCATTTAGAATAGTATAAGGTTTATTTTTCACATTTTCCATTTTTCAAAACCTTAGGGACTATTTTTGACACTTTTCAAAGTTGAGGGACCAAAGTTGTAAATATGTGATTTTAAACTTTAAAGGACTATTTCTTACAACTTATGAATCCCAAGGACCTTTTATGACATTTGTACAAGTTTTGATTTACCAGGGACTAGTTTTGCAAATTTATGAAACTTGAGGGACTGAAACTGCCAATTATGCAAACTTTGTACGTTTTTCATTTGTTTTTGCATATTTTGTGTTTGAAACATATAAAACACACTTCTAAGATATTTTAAGTATTTTGATACATATTTGGGTGTTTTTGTATGTTTTGGCAGCTCAGATTGGTATAAAATGATGAGTATTTACACACTCATCAACAACTCAGAAGGTTATATGAACCAGATCCTAGAGATGTGTATTAGAATTTTCCATGCCATGATCTTAGTACCTCCTGGAAATTCTATGACTCATGCCATGTCCATCACTTGTCAACAAAAAGTGGAGTTGATATATTCATGTTGGCATAAATGGAGTATCCATTGAGTTCTGGAGTGCTTGCAGTTATGGTGTCTATAAAGCTTTAATGTGAAGAATATTTAGAGGTGGTTAAAAATCTTCATCAAAGAATCTTTGATCAATATGAAAAGAAGTTGTAAAGTCTGTGAAGTGTTTGCAAGAATCCCCCCATCATCAAGGTTAAAGTCTAATTCAAGAAACATGTCGATTTGTAATGGAATTACAAGTTTAGGAGAGGGTTGTTGGGAATTATCCTTACTAGTATAAATTGTCGAAGATATAGTTGGAACTGCTAAAGTTAACACAAGAAGTAATAACTGACTTAGTACTGCTAGTACAAGAAACTTTTGTACTGCTTATGTTCTATTTATAGAAGAAACCATGTAATAGGATAAGTATTGAAAAGATGTTGTATATATCTTATTTAGTTAGACATATACGAATATTATGCATGAGATAGTTATCTTGTTAAGGACTCCTTGTTCTATAAAAGGAGATCCTAGATTATAGTTTATGTACATATCTTTTAGAAAAGCTTCAAGGTTGTAACCCTAGTGATAAGCAAAGATCACTCGTATTATATCAATAATATTGAAGTTATTTGGTTGAAAAACATTCTTGTTCATTCTTATACAAATATTGTTACATTCATACACTCACATACATAATATCTTCTAAGTGTTGTTTAGTAGATTCCGCGTGCTAATCAATATATACTCAAAGTATCACCAACACAAGGAGTGTGTTTAGATCCTCATAGATTCAATACCATGATTGTGGAAATTGTGTGGTAAATTAATAAACAAACCAAGTCAAATAATGTTTAAGACCTAATCTTATGTTGACTGATCAGATTGGGAGGAATTCCTATGTAAGTGTGTTTGATATGAACCATTCTTAATGCACTAGTAATAACGCAGTCTAAAGGTCGAACAAACTCTATGTTGTTATTAGGATATATGCTTGCTGCGTTAATTACCCGTTAATTGTGACATGTATGATTTTGTTTACCTAAAGTCTTGCACTATCTTTATTTATTATGTTATGTGGATCATATATAAATAAACAAATTTTTTTGAACATGTTTGGCTAGTTAATAAATGACCATCTAATTGGCCTTTGCATGTTGTTAAACTTTATGTGAATTACTTGCAAATCTCTTAGGACAACTTGGATTTACCTATGATTTTCTACACTCGAAAGGGTAAATTTTTCCCATGTATTTTAGTTATAAAATTGATATTTCTAGTATTATAAATTTAAAGCTTTTGAATATATCAATTTTTTTGGCACCGTTGATGAGGATTCATTTTAAGTTGTTTGCAGATTGTTTTTATTGTTCTTGTGAAAACATTGTGTGTTTGCGTGCTTAATTTTCTTGATAACTTGAAATTTTATTTGTGCCAATTTCTAGGTGCGCCGATTTAACACCAAAACTACCGCACTTGTCCTGTTTTTGCTACTGATTACTTTCCAAAATTCATAAATTACACCGGTTTTGCATCGAAAGCGTTGCACATTGCATCTGTCAAAAGAACATTTTCGTAATGGATTAATTTTTGTGTTTAAACATCCTCAAATTGCTTATCTTAGGTTCTATAATCTTTTAAAGTCAAATTTTATCTTATTATATGCCTTTTAATTTGTGCATTATTTAGTTTGTCATGAAAAATGAAAAGACCAAAAAAAAAATTTATTTTTACATTATTTTTGTTCATTTTTTTTATTTTGGTTTATGGCATGCTACTGTTTAATAATAAACACATTCTTTATGTTTTGTTTGTTAGTTTTGTTGATATTTATTTATTCCTAAGTACGCTGCACTTCATCCTGTGTGCACTACACTTTTCCTTAGCATCCATCAAAACAAGTTCTTTAAATAAAATAAACAAACAATTTCAAAGCATTTTTTTAGATCGGTTAAGTTATGTGAATAATTGTAATGTTCTTTTATTATGTTTCTTATCTTGCATGTTTGATCGTTAATATCATGTAATTCACATATTAAGAATTGTGGAAGATCTAAATACACACCTTGTGTTAGATAGATACTTTGAGTAATGTTAACTAGCAAGCGGAATTCACTAGTAAACACTTAGAAGATTTTGTATGTATGATGTGTATGAATGTATATGAGAATTATGATCACAATGAATGAACAAACTGCTTCAATATTATTATCAATAATACGAATGATCAAGTATATCACTAGGGTTTATAACCTTGAAGCTAACACAATGATATGGATGAAGGGATTGCTTAAACCCTAATCTAGGATCTCCTTTTATAGACACAAGGAGTCCTTTACAAGTAAACAATATTCATATCAAACTATTACAATAAGATATACACCATATCTTTTCTATACTTATCTCATTACACATCTTTCCTATTCTGCTAAAACATAAGCAGTACAAACTATGTATAACTAACAGTACTAACTAACTTTGTACTGTTAGTGTATTCTTCAGCAGTTAAAACTTGTCTTCAATCTTGTTTGTACTGTTGAGGGTAATTCCCAACAATCCTCCCCTAAACTTATGATTTCTCCTAAATCACTAAGTTTGTTGAATTATCTTCTTACCTTTGATGATGTGGAGATTCTCCCAAACACATATCTTCTCTTTCTCAATGCTTGTGTCTCTCTGCTACATTGATCATAAATCCTTTGCAGCAGCTCATCAATCTCTTCCGTTCTTTCTTCACATCTAAGCTTTGAAGAAAGCATCACTGTGAGTACCCCATGCCTTAGTGGATACTCCTTTTCAGCAAGCATAAAGACATCAACTTCATCCTGTGCAGACACATTATGAACACTGTAAATATCATAGAATTTCCACAGTATGTTCATGTTTTAAGCTTCAAACTTCAAGTATCTGTCACTCTTGTCAGGTTGATAAAGGCTTTAAAAGTGAAACCATAGCTCCTATTCTTTGACATCCTTGAGATCACCTGATTTCAATTTGTCTTTCACCAACTTCCATAATATATCTAAGTCCTCCCTATCACAAGATCTGGTAAGGTCGTCAAATTGTATGAAAGACGTTGTTTCTCCTCCAAGTCTTGTAATCTTCCAAGTTGATCCAAATTCATCAATGTGAATCTCCCAATCAACTATAGGATGCTTTGTTTGAAGTGGCTCTGATTAAAAGTCTTCAGTCTCTATCATGATCGAAGTGTCAAGTTGTTCTTTAGTGTGATTCTCTTGTTGGTCTTGAGGTTGATCTTCTGCAGGCTTGAGTTTTTGCTTTTTAGAAAATCTTAAGAACCTTGTATTCTCCTTTTTAGAAACCATAGGAATGAAATCAATGTTTCTCCTAAAAGCTCTGTAGTATAAGCTTTCAATTTCTTCGAGAGTCTTGCCTTTGAGCTGAGACATCTTCCAACCAGCTTGCACACATAAATATTTCTTCATTCCTGCAGGAACTTGTGCTTTTGAGGGCTTCCTTGGTCTCTTTTGGCCTTTCTTGATGGAATTGATCATTTCATCCAAAGCTTGATCATTCTTCATTAAAATAAAATCAGCTAACTGTGCAGATCTTTGTTCCACTGTGAGAGATTTATCAGCAAGTAGTTGGATAGCTTTGGATTTGACTTAAGGGTTTGTGTTAATCATGTACTCTATTTCTTCTTCACTTGGTTAATATGTAAGTGTAGGATCATTCACCATCTGCACATTTTGTAGTTTTAAGCGTCCATAAAGCTTGCAACATCATCTTCAGCTTTCTTCCTTGCAAGTTATTCTTGCTACTTCTTCATCAAGAGCAATCTGAGCAGTAACTCTTGGTTTTACCTTCCTTTGTTTAAGAGAATCCTCTTCTGTAGTTATAGGGGCTTTACGTTTCTCCTTTCTTCTCTTCTCATATTCTTCTTCTTCAGCATCTACAGTACCTTCTTCTTGTGCACTACCAAGTACCTTCTTGACTTTATACTGCTTGTTGAGATGAAACTGGTAGACTTGTAGCATTATCTTGAGTTTCTTTCAGGGATTCTAAATCAACAATCTTAGTGTCTTCTTGTTGTAGAATCACCTATGTATCTTGTTGTTGAAGCTCTTCAGTACCTTGATTGTAATTAATACCCAAATCCATATCTACATTGCCTTCTTCATTGAAATCCAATCTCCTCCCCTCAATCTGTGAGTTAGTTTTCCTCCCCTGTTTGGGAGAATCTTCATCATCATCACTATCTGAGTCTTTATCATCTGAGGTTGAAGAAGATACCACAATCTTTGTCTTCCTCTTGGCCTTTAGAAGCTTCACTTCTTCTTCAAGCTTCTTCATCCTGTTAACCAACTTGGATTAGATTTTCTGGTGAAGCTCCTTTGACTTTGCCAATTCTGCTTCCAAAGTAGCTACCTGTTTTGTTAACTTGGTACAAGTTTCCATCAATTCCACATAGTTAGACCTTCCCTCAGCACTTCCAACTGTGTTACCTGTTGAGAGAGGTGCATCATGGGGCCTTGGTTCGGTTTCTTCCCTAGTTGGACTAGAAAATACTCCTGCACCCCCACTGCTTGTCCCTAAGCCAAATGGTTCATGCACAATGAGTGTTGTCATAGGAGGAGTTGGCTGTTTAGACGTCCTCCTATAGGTCTACGTGAGAGCTGTGTATATAATGTGGAAGGAACCACAATGGGTGTGATTTGAGGATTAGTTGGGTGTACTGACCCTGTACCTGTGTTAGAAAAGCAATCATAGCATCTGATAATGGTTTTTCTTCCCCATTCCACCATTGTGTTTTCATAGTTATGTTTTGAAAAACTTTTTGTTTCAAACTAGGAGTGGGAAAAATTCTTTTGTGAGGAAGAAAAGTACTTTGTTTTTCTTTTAAAATTAGTTGTACAAACCTTGGGTACATTAAAAATTAGTTGGAGTGTTTGCATTCTTCACCATCTGAACAAAAATCAATTTTGAAAATTTATATTTTTCATGTTTAGAAAAACACACAAGAGCAGTAGCAATATTACTACTGAACTGCTCCCATGAGGATCTTTTAGGACTCAAACAGTGAAGAAGAGTGTGAATTAAAAATCTCCATTGAGGTGATAAGCATCCTTTATTAAAAGTTAAACGTTTGTTGGATGTATCATAACCTAATTTTGAAATACCAGTTAAAATGTCTATGTTGGCCATTGAAATGGTACCATCAGAGTCATCCAAGCGAAGATGTCTTCTCAAGGATTTCTCAGTAACATAAAAGACTTGACCATCCACAGTTATAGGTGTATCCTCATCATCTTCCTCAAGTGTTATGGCTTTAGTAGTAAGCCAAAACTGATTGAGTTGAGAGGAATAGAGTAGGACTTATAGTTAAGGCATACCTTATGTAAGAGTTGTTGAGATAATCAATTATTTGCCAGAACTTGGGTCCATCCTTCTCTGTTTTCTCCAAAAATGCCATTTCGTTGTGTTGGTTAGCAAAACGTAACTCAGCCATTTTAGTGTATGTAAATAAGTAGAATGATGGTTGAATTGAAGATGTATGAAGCCTATTGGGTTCTTATAAAGATACTGCTAGGGTTTAAGTAACTTGCACAAGAGAGATTTATCTTTTAGAATTAAGTTATCCTTGGCAAAAGAATATTGTAAATAAGTAAAGAGATAATTCTCACAAAGACAACCCTATAAGTATGGTAACAAAACGGTTTTACCTAACGTCTATAATTAAAAAATTTATTACTGACACAACAGTTATAACGGCTAGAACATCAGTACAAACTTCACACTATCAGTAATAACGTTGAACTAGCAGTACAAACTTTTCCAAAAAAAATTTAAAGAGCAGTAGGAATGTAATATAAGTAAAATAGCCTGCTCAAACATAGTTTTTAGCAAACTATCAGTTATAAACGGATTTGATATGTCTTTACCATTAGCTGTTTGTTATGGACTAGCCAACTCTTCACTGTAAGATATGGTGAGTTGATAACCATATAGTTTTTGGTAAACTATCAACCATAAATGGATTTGTTAAGTCTTTACCAAGAGCCGTTTGCTTTGGACTAGTTGGTTCTTATGTGGGTGAGACATGGTGAACCAAGAACCATTTGTTGTGTATTCTGCATCATATTTGTCAATCCAAAGCCCACCATATCTAAGGCAAGTTAAAACATCTTATATTACTTGCAAATGTTAGTCTAAAACCAAGAAAAAATACACACAAAGCATTTTTCATTTTACCAATTAAGTATAGGACTAACAAAACGTTTTGATAAAAGCAACTAAACTTTTGGAGCCCAAGCCATTACTGACTTGATTCTTCCTCTTTCATCAATAAAATTTTGTTTCTTTAAAACCATAGATGCTTTGTCACCTTGTATTGGTCTCTAAACCCATTGTTCTGTAGTTTTCATACTGTTTCCCATATATCCCTTAACAGCTTGTTTTTGCTTAACAGTTTCAGCTTTTAGCCTAACAGTTGGAACTGTTGGCTTTGCAGTTGGAACCTTAAGCACCCATTTTCGGTTTTGCCTTGCTGTATTCTTGAAAAAGGTCTTATTAACTGTTTGTGCTTTATGATTTAGACTTCTTGGTCTTGCACATGAAACAGTTGGATAGTTGTGAACAGTCTTGTTTGGTCTAGCAGTAGAAAGTGGCTTGAAGCCAGTCTTTTGTACAACTGCTCTGGGTATCATATTAACATTAGAGTGAGTTTGATGTGAAAAATTGTTGTTCACTCTAACTTGGTTATGCCCATATACCCTTGTATCCCTTGAAGTCACCTTTTTCCATGGGTTATAATCACAATATGCAGCAAAGTGGTCAAAGCTACCATATACAAAACATGTCTTGTTTTGCATAAGAAAATCACCACCTAGTTGTTGAGACTTTATGTAATTCCAATTTCTTTGATTTCCCCTAGGTGTTGTTCTGTACATCTCTGCATATCTAACATTATTACTAACTGGTTTCTTATATTCTTGTTTAACTACCTTAGGAACATGTTGAACCTCTACCTTAACCTCTATCTTAACTTTAGGCTTAGTCTCAGGCTTAATTTCAGGCACAAACTTGATAAAATTTGTTTCATTTGTACTTTTAGAAAACTCATCAGCCTATTTTTCACTATTATTCTCTTGTGACTTAGGACCATAAGGTGGAAATTCAGGTTCCTTAAACTCATCTAGGCCATTATGAGCTAAGTCAATACCTGGTGGTATAAACATACCTCTATGGGAGGTGCAACAGAGTTATATCCTAAACCTGATTTTGCTTTGTTTACTAATTGAGACTCAATTATCTTTTGAACACCCTTAGAAGTATAATCAAGTGTATCAACACTTAATTGTATATTTTCCTTTTGTTTGCTAAGTTGTTCAATATCGTATTTAAGCATACTTATTACAACATCCCTGTTCTCTAAGTCTCCTCTTAATCCAACAATATCATCAGTGAAAACAGCCTCATTTTGTCTATAAAAAACAAGTTGTTCTTCTAAAATAGCTAATCCTATTTTATGATCTTGCAAATTATAATGAGTGTCATTAAGCTCTACTATTTGACTATCATATTACCATTAACATATACCTCAGAGTCATAGAAAGCCATAAGTGCAATCTCAGCATTAGCTTCTTCTTCTTCTTCTTCCATGAAGCTCCAATCAAAAGCAGCACCATCAATGGCTAACATAGCCTTAGAAGAAGGCTCTTGCATAGTCACTTCCTTTAGATTACCCTTCTTGTAGTCATCTCTACCTTGTTGTCTTCGACTTCTGCATTCTCTAGCAAAATGCCCTCTCTTTCCACAGGTGTAGCATTCAACCTTAGAATTGTCATAGCCAGCAACATCTCCTGAGTTGAGAGTGATCTTCTTACCATTCCTTTGATAGTACTTCTTTTCTCTTATACTTATCAAAGCTAACTGCCACTTTATGTCCATTGCTTGTAGATCATCATCATGAATTTGAAGCAAGTCTTCATTATAGATATTGGCATCTTCAGCTTTGCTTGCTACAAAAGCATAAATGGTGTCATCACTTAAGCCAGCACCACTAGTTTGTGAACTAGTTGTACTAACTTTAGTGCTAACAGTACTAACTCTAGGGTTAGTAGTACAAACATAAGTGTGATCATCTTCCTCATAAGAATTGTCATCATTGGCATATGACAAGAATGCCATGTTCAATGATCCTGATCTTGTAGCTTCTATCTTTCTCACTTTAGGTTCTGAAATTTTGAGGTTGTTGTACAAGTCATTAAGATTCATTCTATCCAATTCAGGCTTGTGTTGGTAGACAACCACATAAGTTTGCCATTCAGCAGGCAAACTATTGAGAAAATTCATGTTTAATTCTTCTTAAGGAATGGTAAACTTCAAGACAGCCAGTTGGCTAACAATCCTCTCCAACCTGCTAAAAACATGATCTAGAGATTCATTGCTTGTAGCAGTGAAGTTCTCATAGCTTTCCTTCATTAAGGTCTTTTGTGTTTTCTTGGTGGCTTCATTCCCACCAAATCTTTCAACAATGGCTTCAAAGAGTTCCTTTGCAGTTGCATAATTGTTGAAGTTCAACACTTGATCTTTTGGCATGGCCATAAGCAAGAGATGCTTGGCTTTGAGATCATTCCTCCTCTTAGCTTCTTCATCATTTGTAACAGGTTCAGTGTTGAGCTTAGTGGACTTGGAGCTATCAGCATTAGTAACTTCAGAAATATATTCTTTCCATGTATCACCATTTTTGATGATATCCCATAATGCATAATCTTGCACCATGAAATATTGCTCAATTCTGAGCCTCCAGAGATCATACTCATTCTGCCTGAGTATGGGTAGCTTGGCAGTTATTGAGGATGATTGAGTAGTCTCCATGTCCATCTTCTTGTAAGGAAAATAAGAACTTTATCTTCTGGATCTTCAAAATCAAAGTATCAGAAACCTGTCTCTGATACCACTTGTGGAGGATCTAAACACACACCTTGTGTTAGACAGATACTTTGAGTAATGTTAACTAGCAAGCGGAATTCACTTGTAAACACTTAGAAAATTTTGTATGTATGATGTGTATGAATGTATATGTAAAACCCGAAATTCTAAAACATGTAAAATATCCAACATACCCTTCAATCTTAAACTTATGAAAAGGCGGATAATAATGTAAGACATGCATAATAATTATAACCTAAGTAATTAAATCTTTAATGTTTAAACAAATAAATGTATGGTAAACTAATTTGTACATATTTAAAATTGGTCACACGTTTTCTATGGTCCATAGCCAATTTCATTTTAGTTGTCACATATGTATAGGGCCATGTAAATTGTACAGGTTGGTGATGGCATCACTTGGTTTTCATTTATACCGAACCAATAAAAAAACACAAACATAAAAACTACAAAACCCTAAAACTAAATACCAAGAAAACTAAGTGGCGGCTACCTTTCTTTTCCTCCCATTACTGACCAAACGAAAGTGCAACAAAGGTGGTACAAAGGAGGCTAGGAATGGTGATAGTTCGTTAGAAGTGGTGGTTGTGTTACTACAGATTTTGTTCGAAGGGGATGGTTTTGGTCATGGTATATCACAGGTTCGAGGGGTGTTATTTTGCTTTGGAGTTGGTTTGGGTTTTGGCCATTTGATACTCGTTCTTTTGATCCGATCATGCTGCAAGGGTAACCCTTTCAACCTTGTTCAATTTTCTCTTTGATTGTTTTCTTTTCGAACATGTTCACGACCTTTTGAATCGACTAGCATACATCGAATATAAGTTTGCATGAAATAATAAAAGTACTCAAATAAAATCATAGATAACGTCACATAAAACAACGAATATGAGACTTATGTAATCGACTTATAATTAAAACGAGAGTAGAAATTGATTTTTGATTCGGCTTTATAAACTCAAACAGTTCCGAAATGGTTTGTTGGTTTCGAGCTAAAAAGGGTATAACGCATGCTTATTTCCGTTTTTTTTTAATCGCAAATAAAGACGTTATTGATTCGAATCTCAATGAAAGTATATACTTAATAATATTTAATCTATCTAATAGCATGGGATTTTTTTTACACAATGTTGGAAATGAGTGAGTATGCATGCATGGATCACGTAAAGCTAGTATATGTGTCATCATAGGGCAAATACATGAATGCTTAAACAAGAATATAAGAGTGGGAGTTGTGTGTCATAGGTCGAATATACATGCACATCATGCGTATAGTATTTTTAAAGATGAATGAAAATTATTTTTGGACTTAAAAGAAATATGTGTGATATTATGTAATATACTATGGCTCGTTAAATATGTTGGTGTATGTTGAGATGTGTCGTGTATAAATATGAGTCGTGTGGGTATGTGTGTGAGTGTTTAAATCATATTTTGGGGTTGTCGCGTATAATTTGATGTCATGTATACATATAAATAAATTATGAACTACATGGTCTAAAATTATCCTTTTAATATAAAATTATAGTATAAACCTTTAAATAATGTATTTGACATTTTTAATATTAAATTTTGATAATTCACATAATAAACTCTAGTCTATTATAATTGACATTTTAAATACTTTACTTGACTAAATGGTAACATTGATTCTAAAGGACTAATATTGCTAATTTGGGAAATTTACTACATTTGGAAACATACTAATTCGGGAGATCTGCTAAAAATAGAAAGTTACTTAAAATGATAAAAGTTACTTAAAGTGGAAACTTACTATAAATAGAAAGTTACTATTTTTGGAAAGTTACTATATTTGGCAAGTTACTAAAAATAGAAAAAAAATGAAAAAGGAATAATCTGATTTAAAATGATTTATTAATTCGTGTAGATTCGCTGAAGGAGGAGTGACTCTCGATCTTTATGTTTTGTGATATCTTTGCACTTGCGGTCTAAGGTACAAATATTCTAACCCTTCAGTAAAGTTTCTTATGACTCATGATCCGTTCCATTGCCACTATTATGATTTCTGATCTTTATACGCCTGATATCCTTGGTTCATTTGATAGTATAATTTCGTATGAAGACCCTTTTAAAAATATAACCTGATGATTTTTGAGAAAAACTATTTTTTTTAATGATTTATGTGATTACGATACGATGCTAGTTTTATATGAAGGTTTCAATGACCTTTATGAAATGTGTTTTTAAAGGAATACTTACGATAAAAAGGTTTTAAATAATTTTCGAAAGTCCTTAATCTGTTTTATTCTTTAAGATTTATCATGACTTTCTTTAACATCTTTTGATTATTTAACTTCAAATTTTGAACCAACACTTTTGCTATTATGAACCTTTGATTTGAACCTCATGATATGAATCTTTGATTTGGACCTTCGACTTGAACCATTTCTATAATTCCTTTGTATGATCCATATTTGATCGATCAATTTCTGTTATGATTTGCTTTGATATTTGTTTTATGCTATATTCCATTTCTGATAGCATTTCTATGCCATTATATGCTGCCCATTATTTGATTAATTTGTAGTCAGTCATGGGGAGTCCATGGCCTTGCCACTGATGCACCAGTGGTATTGACACTATCTGTGGAGGTGGGTTTTAGTCCACAACGTTCTTTTTAAGCTAGCTATTCAGGCCTTTATTTATTATTGTATATGTTTACTTAGCCTAGAGCTTTGTGCATATATATTTGATTTGCAGGGGGCGTATGGATGCATCCTAGGTACATTGTTCCGTTTTGAAATTGGTGAATGGGTATGTGTGTGCAATACACTCCATTTCACATTTGGTACATCGAGCTAGCTACTCTATGTACAATTTGATATATGATTGTTGGGCATTTCTGTTACTTCTACTATATATGTAATCCTTGTTTTTCTAACTTCTTTATTGTTATTGACTTAAGCTTTCCTTAGTTCATTTGCTTACACTTATGATTCGTTTCATTTTCCTTTGATTCATTTGATATTCCTTATACGTATTCCCTTTGATCGTGTTCTGTTGATTCTATCATATGTTCCATATTCTTTGATATTCGTCTCAACAGGTTTGCTTGGATTCATTTCGGACTCACTTTCGTTTCCCTTTTGTTATTAGTTTTGTTTGTTTATATCTGTTCACTGAGCTTTTTAAGCTCAGCCGCAATTCTTTTCCTGCGGCAGGTTTTTGTAACACCCCAACCCGACAAAGGTAAAAATGTCACAATAATATGGTGTTACATCAGAACAAACAAAACAGATCAAAAGAGGTAGTCTTAAATAAATAACTTACTTTAAATGACTATGGTCAAGATCTTCAACTCAGCTCTACTCTCAATCCCAGAAAACCATCCCAAAGCTAACTTGAATACCTTCCGTGGTGAAAGAAATGCGGATGAGCTTAAAAAGCTCAGTGAACAGATATATGACAAAATGAAACGGAAAATAAATGCTAAAGTATAAGTGATAGATTTACGGAAATAAAATGTGTTGGTTAAGTAAGGATTCTATACAGTCACCTGTATAAATAGAATCAGATACCATGAGCTCAGAAACATATTATAATCATATCATAATCACATAAGTTGTACAAGAAGTAGCTAGCTCCATTGTACCGGAAGTGAAAGGGGTACATTGCACGTACAACCAGTGACTAAGCAGAATCATATCATATCTTAACATAAAACAGATCTATGATGCATCCATACGCCCCTGAAAATTAGTGCACATTCATATATAACGGAAGGGACGTGGCAGAACATCACTCTACTGCCCTAGAGTCATGTCTTAGGTGCATTTAATAAAGGTTCATGTCAAAGGTTCATAGCAAAGGTTTATCATAGTAAGGTTCAAACAGAAAGTGCATATCAAATGTTCATATCACAAAGGAAACCTTAAGAGTAAGGTCAGAATATTCGTGCCTCGAAAGCAAAGCTGACAGAAGTAGAAAGATCGAATAACGTAAAAGTACTCTTCTTCAGAAATCTACATACAATGGATTACTCATTAATATCTTATTCGATCATTTACTTTTCTATATTCCATATTAGTTCTTGGGTTTACATAAATATTTAGGTTAAGTATTTAATAACTTGTTAATATGGTTTTAGGGTTATAGTGTACTTATTTTAAAGTATAGGGTTTTAAATGTAATTATCATAAGTTTACATATTATCGATGTTGGTCCCTTCACTTTCATATTTTATGAATTAATCCTTATATTTTAGTAATTTATAATTTAACCCCTCAAGTTATACGAATTTCAAATTTTAGCCCTTTGATTACACAATTTACCAAATAAACCTTTAATATACAAATATTACATAATACACACCTCTACTTAAGTTATACGACTAACCCTTTAGTTATTTAGAGTTTATAAACTTAACCCCATAGTTTCAATATTTATAAAACATACCCTTTTCTTTTTACAAAACCACTCGGCTTACAAAATAAATCCCAAAATCCTAACCCTATTTTCTTCCAACCCTCATTATTACAACCTTAAACCTCATTAATTATACTAAAAATTTCCAGAAACCATAACCCTTGCTTCATACGCTTTATTTTCTTTTATTCTTCTTTTATTCGACTCAAATAAACTCAAACAATTTACATGAGCTTCAAATATATAAGTTCTGATTTTATATACCTCAAATAACATGTAAAAATTGAAAAAAAATTTAGATCGAAGTACCAATAATTTAATTTAGGCCGATTAAGGTTTTATGTGATTTAGGGTTTATAGTCTTATTTAAATTCGTATGATCACCCTAGCATGCATGGTTCAATTTTACTATTTTATACAGATAATATATGAAATATAAGATACTAGGAAAATACCAGAAAGATTTTAGGACATGTGAACAAGCAGATTGGATGTTTACCTCTCGGTTTACATAAATCGACCCAAACAATCTCCAAAACTCAAACGATCAAATCTCAGACTTTAGTACTATTTTTATAACCTTCTTAGCTTCAAAAGAAGTCCAGGAAAAATACACCTAAGCCTTGTAAAATTCTGTGTCGAATTTAAGGGTTTTTGAGGTTTCGGTTTTATAAAGAAAATCGATTTAGGGTTTTCTAAATTATAAAATGTATATGCTTTATATATAATAGGTAAAATACTTATCTTGGGCTGGAAGATTATTGTGATAAGTCCAAATTAAAATATTATACAAGTTTCCTGTTTATTTGGGATTTGTTACTTAATTATAAATACATATATATAATTAAATAAAATCGACATAATTAATTATATACAAGAAATTATTTTTACTTTTACAAAAGTGATAAATCTTATTCACACATAATTTATTATGATCATATATATTACCAAATTCAAACTTTCTAGGTCTTATTTGGCGTTTTGTATAATTAATTATTTAAATTCTAATTTTAAGGGCATTTTGGTAATTTTGCATGTTTTAGAATTTCAGGTGTTACAACTTCTTCCCCTATAAAAAGAAATTTCCGTCCTCGGAAATTGAATAAACAGCAGACGGAAACGAATTAAATTTCAGAATTCATGAGAATAAAAGGAACACAAAATCTTTCGGTTACAGAAATAATCTTAATTCAGAAAATCTTTCCACAGATTTCTAACAGACAGACATATCTTTCTTATCAGAATTTCATAACTCATATCTTAGTATACTTTTTCAGAATAGATCATATATCAATTCAACGAATGCGTTCATGTAGCAGATAACTAAAGAACTTCACAAAATTACTAGCAGAAACAGATTGAGTGCGGAAACTCAGATGATAGGTAACTTCTATAATGAGTTCTAAAATTTTTAATGGATGAACAACGATCAATAATCTTACAATGAGAATTCAAACATATCCAGATGTCTAATGATGACGGCAGAGGATACATAAGTAGAATGAATCCTAAAAGTCTCACTAATTGCTGATAACTAACTGACAGAAATCAAATGCTTCTCAAATACTTCCCGAGACATCCTATACCCACAATGAGGGTACGTCATATGACATAAGTATTATCATGTTGGCCAGGTGTCATAATACTAGCATCACATAAGTATACCATCATGATGACCATACTTTATCTCAAGTTGTGAATAAGAAATCTAATAGCAGCATAACAATACTTCTCTTACTAGAAACAATCTTCATCAATGGAGTTGAATAGGAAATGAAACTTATCAGAAAGCAATGGAAATCTAACAGACCAGTCAGAATAGAGTACTAAAACAATCACTCTAATACTTTCCCAAAATTCTCCGAAATTCTCAAAACCATAAACTTAACGAACATACGCGAAATTGTCATAAAACGAAACTCCTAATAGAAAAACTTAATAGTCAAAAGATTCGGTCACACTATTTTCAATCTTCCTCATTATCATGTGATGTCCTAATCATTTTTAACGAAAATAACTTAGAGAAATCAATCCATACCCTGATTGTTGTCAGAGTTGTTAGGAATTCTGCTAAGAGAGAATTCTGCTGAAGAGACAGATTCTGCTGACAAGAGTGTTTCTGCTGAAGTTTAGTTTCAGCCTTATTAGTTACTGCGGATATAGTTATTCCGTGTTATTTATTAGTTTGTTAGGATATGCATGGGCTATTTTAGGTAGTGATATGCATTTATTTTATATTTTATTATAGTATTAGGGTTCCTTGTGCATAAAAGGAACACTAGGCTTTTATTTTATATACGCCTCTTGAATAAAAACTCTAGGAAAAACACCTTTAGTGTGTGTGATATTGATCCATGTAGGATCATTGTTCTTAATAGAAAAACCTTGTGGTAAGTTTGATTGTGTTCTTTATTATTATTCCGCTGTGCAATCAATCATTTTTATTATTATCCTAGATAGGGCTTAAACGATCTTTCACAATTGGTATCAGAGCTTGGGGAGCTCGTTACCTAGGGATTCACAAGGTTTTTAGTCGAAGAATGATGCTGAAAATCGAATTTGGTTTCAATTTTCGTAACTTTCTGAAGGTCAGTTTTCAAACGGCGATATCTCCTTCGTTAACCGTTGGATTGGGCTGAAATTTTTACTGGAGCTTCTCTATATATGAAGGAAGATTTTCACCTGGGGGATCTCCAATCTGAGCTTTTATGTGGAAGTTCTGGTGTGTCGAAAACTATTACAGAAAAAGGGTTTGTAATTCGATTTTTACGTTAAAAACAATTCTGTTTCTACTGACTTTGTCTCATGTTGTAACAGTGACAAGTCTTCTGATGAAGGGTCTACCTCATTTGCCAGCTGTGATTCAAGTGAGAAGTCTGATCTGCCCAAGACCATTCCCAAGACCACACCAAAGACATCACCCAAGTCTCCCCATAAGCCTTCTAGAGTTGCTGCTGATAACAAGACAGTTTCTACTAAAGACTTGTTTTTAAATTCTTTGCATAATAATACTTTTGGTTATGTTAAAAACAATTCTGTTTATCATGGTGATTTGAATACTTTTTCATGTTATGGAACTTCTTTTGGTTTAAATAAATCTTCTAAAAAGAAGAAGTGTTTTGTGTGTGGAAGTAAGTATCACTTGATTAAGGATTGTACATTTCATGAGCAAAGAATGGGTGAATGTGTGAGTCAAAGGAAACCTAGGCAAATGTGGAAGAATGTTAGTGAAATACCTTCTTTTGTTCCACATCACTAGTTCTTTCTTGTCTAATGGTTATTGGCCTAATCACTTTGACTCAATGTATTATGGTGGTGGGTATTGGAATACTGCTGTAAAGCCCTCAGCAGGTTGTTCTTGGACAAAGAAGGGACCTAATCTGCATTTCAGGCCCAAGAACAATGGTGGATCTAAAACATCTACATGGCCTATCACTAATGATCCACAAGGCAGGCTCAAGTCAACAATGACTTGAGTCTCCAAAGTGTACTAACTTTTGTATAATTTTTGTTGTTGTTGTAGGATCATCCTTTGAAAAGTACTGAAGTAGGTATTGTTGATAGTGGTTGTTCTAGAAGTATGTCAGGGAACAAGGACAAGATGCATGACTTTTAGCCCATTGAAGGAGGAGGCACTGTGACTTTTGGTGGTGGAGATGGCAAAATTACAGGGAAAGGAACCATAAAGACACCATTGTTAGATTTTGAAAATGTTTATTATGTGAAGGAACTAGAGCATTTTAATCTATTCTCTGTATCACAAATTTGTGACACTAAGAAGAAGATTTTCTTCTCTGAAGATGAGTGTCTTGTACTTTCCAAGGACTTCAAACTTCCAGAGGACACAACAGTTTTGCTGAGAGTTCCTAGAACCTTCAACTTGTACACTTTCAATCTGAATGATGTCAAGCCAGAAGGTGATCTAATATGTTTGGTGGCCAAAGCTTCCCTGGATGAATCAACCAAATGGCATACAAGAATGGCTCATGTGAATTACAAGACTATCAACAAGTTGTCTAAATTTGGTCTTGTACAGGGTCTTCCTTCTAAACTCTTCACCAATGAACACAATTGTATTGCTTGCAACAAGGGAAAGCAACACAGAGCCTCTTACAAAGCAATCAAAGCTGTGAGCACCATTTCAGAACCTCTTCAGTTGCTGCACATGGATCTATTTGGTCCAACTCCTATCAGAAGTATTGATCACAAGTACTTCTGCCTAGTTATTACAGATGATTTCAGCAGGTTTTGCTGGGTATTCTTTCTTTAAACTAAAGATGAAACAATTCCTATTTTGAAAGAATTCATCATTTTAATTGAAAACCAGCTTAATAAAAAGGTTAAAGGAATTAGGTGTGACAATGGGACAGAATTCAAAAATGTTGTTTTCATAGAATTCTGTAAGTCTAAGGGGATTAGAAAGGACTATAGTACTCCAAGGACCCCACAACAAAATGGGTTGCTGAAAGGAAAAATAGAACCCTCATTGAGGCAGCAAGATCAATGCTTGCAGACTCTAAACTACCCACAATGTTTTGGACTGAAGCAGTAAGTACTGCTTGCTATGTCTTGAACAGGGTATCCATTACTAGACCTCATGTCAAGACACCTTATGAACTTCTCATTGGGAAAGTTCCAGACATACATTACCCTAAACCTTTTGGATGCAAAGTCACCATTTTGAATACTGCTGATATACTGGGTAAATTTGATGGGAAAGCTGATGAGGGGTACATTGTGGGCTATTCAGCTCATAGCAAGGCCTATAGGGTTTATAATCTGAATGCCAAAAGGATAGAAGAGACCCTTAATTTAAGATTTCTTGAAGATCAGCCGAATATTCAGGGACAAGGCCATTCTTGGTATTTTGACCTAGATTATTTGACTGACTATTTGGGTTATTCTAGACATGCTTCTAACCCTACTGCAGGTACCACAGATCCACATTCTAACCCTGCAGGTTCCATGGATGATGACTCAGACTGTGAATCTGAGCCAGAAGAACATACTATTGTTGTACCATCTTTTCCACCTAACCATTTTGTAGGTCATCACTCTGCTGCTGAACAAGATGATGAGTCACATTATGCAGAGGATCTTGAAAGACTGCAGAAGCAAGAACATGCTGCTACTAAGGAAGCTCAGAAACTCCATGAAAAGGTTACACAAGAGACTGAAGCTATCCTACATCAATCAGCACAAGCAGTCAGTGGAAACAAGGATACTGCTGAAGGCACACCTATTCCCACTTATCAGGTCACAGATGCTGATTCTACTGATGCTCACTCTCTCATCTCTACTGAAGTCTCTGTAGACTTTGAGAAGCCCTTTACAAGATTTCCAAGTCCTTCTGATCTTGGGAATTATCAGCCAAAGCCTGGCCTATTTCACTCAGCTTCTTATGATACTGAGTTTGGGCCTACAGTCACCAACCTTGTTGCCAAAATTGATGTTCCCACTACAGCAACTAAAAGGATTCATAATGCTCATCCCCTATCAAAGATTATTGGAGATCCTAAAGACCCTGTTAGAACTAGAAGCACTGTAAAGAATACCAAATATGGTGAAGTTGCTTTCATCTCTTATGTCTACAATCAAAAGAGGAACAATCACACAGACTTCAAACATTGTCTGTTTGCATGTTTTCTTTCTCAGATAGAACCAACTAGTGTTCCTCAAGCACTGGCTGATTCAAGTTGGCTTGAGGCAATGCAAGAAGAGATGCTGCAATTTAAGAATCAGCAGGTTTGGATTTTGGTTCCTCTTCCTGATGGTAAATATGCCATTGGGACAAAATGGATTCTGAAGAATAAAAGAGATGCAAGGGGTATTGTGGTGAAGAACAAAGCAAGACTAGTGGCTCAAGGGTTTAGACAAGAGGAAGGCATTGACTATGATGAGGTCTTTGCACCAGTGGCCAGAGTTGAAGCTATAAGGATATTTTTGGCCTATGCCTCTTATATGGGTTTATGGTTTATCAGATGGATGTTAAAGGTGCTTTCTTATATGGTGAGATTGAAGAGGAGGTTTATGTGACTCAACCCAAGGGATTTGAAGACCCTGATCATCCTGAATATGTGTACAAGGTTGTCAAAGCTCTCTATGGACTTCATCAAGCTCCCAGAGCTTGGTATGCTAGACTTTCCACATTTCTGCTGAAGAATGGCTACAGAAGAAGTGCCATTGACAAGACTTTATTCCTCAAGAAAGATTCCAGGGATATTATTCTTGTGCAGGTGTATGTGGATGATATTATCTTTGGTTCAACCAAAGAAGCATGGTGCAGAGAGTTTGAGGATCTGATGAAGGGAGAATTTCAAATGAGTGCCATGGGAGAACTCACTTTCTTTCTGGGTTTACAGGTTTAGCAGAAACCTGATGGTATTTTCATACATCAGGAGAAATATGTAAAAGATATGTTGTCCAAGTTTGCTATGGAGAATATCAGGACTTCCACTACTCCCTATGAGGCTCCCAAACCAAAGAACAATCTTGATCCTGATCTCCCTGTAAATGTTCATTTATACAGGTCAATGATTGGTTCTTTGATGTATTTGACTGCCTCAAGACCTGATATTACATTTGCTGTGAGTGCAAGTTCAAGGCACCAAGTCACTCCACTTACATCTCATATGAATGCTGTCAAAAAGATTTTTAAGTACCTAAAAGGCCAACCCAAATAAGGTCTTTGGTATCCCAAAGAGTCTCCATTTCAGCTAGCAGCTTACAGTGATAGTGACTATGCTGGTGCAAATTTGGATAGAAGATCCACAACTAGAGGTTGTCAATTTCTTGGAAGAAGACTGATTTCTTGGCAATGCAAGAAACAGACCATTGTTGCTACCTCTACTACTGAGGCAGAGTATGTTGCTGCTGCAAATTGTTGTGGACAGGTTCTATGGATTCATAATCAATTGCTAGATTATGGGTATAACTTTATGAATACTACCATTTTCATTGACAATCAATGTACCATTCGTATTGTTAAAAATCCAGTTTTTCATAATAGAACCAAACATATTGAAATAAGGCACCACTTTATAAGAGATGCTTATGAAAAACATTTGGTTAAAGTGGTAAAAATTCACACAGATGAAAATGTGGCAAATTTGTTAACCAAAGCATTTGATGGACCAAGGTTTCAATATTTAGTGGTCCATATTTGAATGCTTAACCCTTAACTGCAAAGTTTAAGGGGAGGCATAAGCCTCAGGGGAGGCATATGCCTCAGGGGAGGATGATGAGTATAAACTTTGTAGATTTGTATAAGTTGTATAATTTCTGTGATTTAACACTAACTCACTAATAGTTTTGCAAGTTGTTTGGTGTATTTGCTTGTTTTATGTCTGTTTTGCAGATGTTCTGAGAATGTAAGTTATATGTTAAAGTCACCAAGAGCTGTAGTCAAAGGAATGTGGTCAATTATGCTGAACTTGATTTCTATTGATTAGTTGATTATGCTGAAGGTCTTACAAAGTTGATGAATAAAGATCTTTTCATTCATTCATAGAAACAAGTTACAGCTTACATTCGAAGTTTCAACTGAATTACAAAGACCATTCCTAAACATTTGGCTAATTGAGTACTACTAGCTTCTATCACTTATTACAATATACTTGAGGCTATGACAAGTACAATGATGAAGCTGAAGATGAAAATGGAAAAAGAAGAGAAGGAAGACTGTGAAGATGCTCATGAACCAAACTCAAGAAAATACTCAAGAACTTTGTTCCATGGCAACATTCCTCAATCATCTACTTCAGCTTCTCCTTTCCTTTACGTATGATCTCAGCCTTCTTGCTCTGTCCAATATGTTCTTGATATGGAAGACCAGGTCCTGGAGCAGGAAGATCCAACACCAAATTTTGTGATGATGGAAGAGATGGATCCCTCTTACTTGATCTTGGTTGGGATCTCTCTAGTGTGGAAGGAGGAAGAAAGGTTGGATCTTCATTTTCCTCCTCTGAGGAGTCTTCATCAGAGGTATAGATGAAGGGAGAGAAAAGCTCTCTCTCAGCAGGAATGGGTAATTGGCTTGGCTCACCCTTCCTATGTGCATTCCATTGTCTTTCTTGTACATCCCATCGTTTCTCCAGTTCTCTTTCAAAGTCAGAACCATCAAGCACCCATGGATATGGTGGTAAATCTTCTTCTGATTATGGAGAAGAGGAATTTGGATCTAAGATTCCTGGGTGTGATGACATGGTTTTGGTGAAGAATTGGGGTTAATTGGAAAATTAGGGTTTGAAAGATAATTTGGGGTAAATTGGTGACTGAGATGTGATTTGGGGGTGATTAAATAAGAAAAGTTTAGGCGTTACGATAATTAATGCGAGTTGGGTGGCACAGTAAAACCAAGATATTGACCGAAGATATTTTTACTTTTGGGTGGTTTCTGCTGATGTTGACCATTCTTCAGCAGATTTGACTTTCAATTCTGTTGAAGGGTAAATTTTCAAATTGGAAGTTGTTGAACTACACGACAGAATCGGTCAATAATTATTTTCGATAATTTTGACCACGATTGGGGAACTTCCAAATTTAACCCACTTTGCATATCTATTCCTAAACAAAATTATTCACTTATCACTCCATTTAAACCCATCATTCTTTGTGTAATTCATAACCATCTCACACAAGTTCATTCCAATGGCACAACTTGAATTGAAAGGCGATCATTACAAGTATGCTATTCTGAAAAAGGCAAAGGGACATGAAGAATTCGATTTAATGGTGGAATTTCTCCAACGGTCAAAGGTATTGTTTGTCTTTCTAAGGGTCAAACTTATAATTTTTCTAAGTTTATCTTTGATAATATGCTAGAAAACATTGATAAACAACAACATAAGTTTTTAATGTACCCTAGGTTCTTACAAATAATTTTAGACATAACCACTGAAGATACAACCCATGTGCCCATTAAAAGTCTTGGTTCTAAGTTGTTTGCCTCAATGAAAACTAATTATACTGGGGAACATCACCCAATGTTGGAAGCTATGTTGCCACATGGCAATGTAGTTGAGGGTGATGATGCTGGTAATGTGCCTGCTCCTAAAGCTGCTGATGATGGTAATCCATCATCTTCTGGTGTTGCTGCTGATGGTAATCCTTCAGTGGTAATGGAAGAAGAGCCAGCTACAACTGCTGAACCATTACCTGATTCTGCTGACTTACCACCACCTACCCCTGTACATATGTCACCTAGTCCTACCATTTCACCAGCTCAGGATGCTCCAGCTGAGCAAATTCATGAGTTTGAAGATAACTTTCAGACTCTTGAACCTAAGATTACTAGACTACCTTCACCCAGTCCTATGAGAAAGCCTATTAATGAAGGTGTTACTAATGTTGTAAATGAGTTTGTTTCTCTTGCTGGGTTCAATGAAGCTCCATATACCACTGAGCAATCTGCTGGTAGAGCAGAGGACCCAATTACTCTCACTTTTGTATATGATTCTCTTAACAGGTACATGAAAATGACTGAAGATCTCCAAAAGGAACTTGCTGAGACCAAGACTACTCTTGGTAATGAAATTGAAAGTTTGAAAAGCAAGGTTCAAGATTTGGAGGCACAGCTGAATCAGCAGAAGCAAAGTAAGGATGGAGTGGATACTACTAAAGTTTCTCAGGAGGCAAATTTGGATTCTCTTGAGATTCTAGCTGAAGTTGCTAGACAGTCTCTTGTTGTTCTTCCTAAAGCTGCTGAATTGCCTAAATCTAAATCAAAGATACTAGTTAGCAGAAGAAGAAGTGCAAGACAGTATTTGGCAAGGAAAGATGCTGAGTCTTCCAAAAGTGGTGATGATGATGTGCTCATGACTGAAGCTACTAATATACTTCAGGAGAAACAATCACTAAGTGGTCTTGCTGCTGACAAATCTGCTGATCAAGGGAATACATCAGGAGAAGTATATTTTGTAGCAGGGAAAGAGTGTTTGAATTTCCCTGTTCATAATTCATCTGAGAATCAACAAGTTTCTCCTGATAGAGAGGTTCAAGATGTACATGATGAACCTATGGCAGATGTGAATGTTCCTTATGATGATATTGCTGAAAGTAATGTTCCTCATGATGATTTGGATGCGCTTGTTACAGCTGAAGACAGAGCAGGACAAGAAAAACTATTTCAAGACTGGGAAGATTATAAGAGGAGTGCTAATATGGCTGAGGAACAGCAAGCTAAGTTTGATGCAGAATTGGATACAGTCACTCAAAGATATGTTTCTACATTACCCATTGAAAGACAAAGGGAATTGGATGCAGCTGTTCTAGAATTTGATGAGTCTGATTGGCAGCAGATTGGAAAACAAATGCTTGATAATCCTGATGTAGCTGCAGATATTATTGGTAAAAGGGTAGAGAAGAATGACTGGCCTTCTGAAATTGAGAAAGTGCTGAAGATGAGGAAGAAGGTAGCAGATGAGTGAAAAGCCAAAGCAAAAAGAGATAAACCTATGACTCAAGCACAGCAGAGAGATTATATGAGAACTTATATGAGAAGTCAAAGCAGCTCATTGTTTAATAATGCTTGGTCTAAGAAGCAAGTGTGGGAACTTCCATATGAAAAACTAGTTGAGATTTACAACAGAATCAAGACTAGAAATGAACAAGCTGGAATGGGTGCTTCTAAGAATATTCCTTTACCTGATATTTCTGTTAATGTACCATATGTTACTGCTTCATCTTTTGTGGATAAAGGAAAAACTACAGTGATAGCGGAAGATCCTCCAACTAGAAAGAGAACTAGGAGACAATTGGAGCAGGAAAGATTGGGTGAAGAGACTGCTAGGAGGTTGACTGAGGAACAAGAAGCTGAACAAAATGCTGAACTTGCAAGATTTCATGATCTGAAGGTAAGAGAAGTTGAACTTCAAGCTGCTAGAAACAAACAGATAAGGAAGGCTATGGATGAACAATATGCATCTGCTGCACTTGAATCTTCTTAGGATTCTACTGATGAACAACTGGATACTCCATCAGTGGAAACTTATGATGCAGAAGTTGAATCTGATGAAGCTGAAGTTAATGCAGCTATTTATGTTCCTGGAAGAAGAGGCAAGAGAATGGCTAAAGTCAGAACTTCACACTCCAAACAAAGTTTAATCCATGTGAATGATTCTGATGCTTCATTTATAAGAGAAGGATCCCCTGATGATTGGCCTGAGGGTACTAGAAATGTTTTGGTTCACTGGGAGTTAAGTAAAAATGGTCAAATTAATACCATTTACAGATTGGACAAAACTTTCATATCCTTTACATTTCTTCAACAGATTCTACATCTTGTAGATCATCAGGATTTGGTCACTCTATATGAGTTGGTTATTAAGTATTATGCAACTCATACTCCTGAAGGGTCTGGATTGTATTTGTTGGGTGATCTTCAAGTGTTGTTTGATTCTTCTACTCCTAATGGTGCAAGTTAGGTTATATGGAAGAACAATCAGAGATGCAAAGTTCAGAGTTGGAAGTTCTATCCTATGCCCTATGTTCATGTTTCGGAAACTACAACTGGTCTAAGGCTTATCATGGATCTTATCAAAAGATATCCTCTGAAAGTGTCTCTGATGGAGAAAATGCTGCAACATAAGCTGGAGATTCCTCCTAATCCAGTTGGGAATACAAGATTGTTTGCTGAATCTTTGGTCAAGGTTTTCAAACAAAGGATTAAGACTTCCAGAGTTGCATCTGATTAGGGATTTCATGTTGTATATTTGTTTTTCTTTCTTATTTTAATAATTAAAAAACAAAAAAAAAACTAACTTGTTGTTGTATAGTTTTGTATGCAGGTTTGGTTATCAACTTACCTGATGTTGACTATTCCATCAAATAGTTGGCTAGTCCAAAGGGTACAGCTTTGGTAAAGACACATCAAATCTGTTGATAGCTGTAATGGTTTGCTCAAAACCATAGGGTTTTCAACTCACCCATGCTTTATTGCTGAGTAGTTGAAATGGTTGTCAATTGACCATGGATTTTTCCTTTATGGATTCCAAATAATTGACTAGCCCACATGTATATGGCTTGTGGTAAAGGCAGTGGAAAACCATATTTGGTAATCAGTTAACCAAGATGATTTTCATCAAAATAATTGGCTAGTCCTGAGCAAACGGCTACAGGTAAAGACATCTCAAATCCGTTTATAGCTGATGATTTGCTAAAAATCATGTGGTTACCAGTGTACCTTAGAACACTTGGCTACTCCAGTAGTAATGGCTATTGGTAAAGAGACATCAAATCCATTATTTTCAATGATTCACCTCTCATAGGAGTTAACACTCCTGGATGTGATGAGAATAGTATGAAACTAATTTGTTTTGATGTACATTTGGTCATTTGTTGCTGCTCATACTTAGGAGTTGCTTATGGTACCTTGTTCTTCAAAGATGGTTCTCATATTCTGCTGCATACTTATTATGTTACAATCCTTATTATGTTACAATCCTCAAGCTTCATACTTATTATGTTACAATCCTTATTATGTTACAATCCTCAAGCTTCATACTTATTATGTTACAATCCTCAAGCTTCTAGTTCTCATATTCTGCTGCATACTTATTATGTTACAATCCTCAAGCTTCATATGTTCAAAGATTTATCCAGGAATCTTGAAGTTAACACAGTCAACATCAAGATTAGTGGAGGATTGTTAGGAATTCTTCTAAGAGAGAATTCTGCTGAAGAATACTGCTGAAGAGACAGATTCTGCTGACAAGAGTGTTTCTGCTGAAGTTTAGTTTCAGCGTTATTAGTTACTGCGGATATAGTTATTCCGTGTTATTTATTAGTTTGTTAGGATATGAATGGGCTATTTTAGGTAGTTATATGCATTTATTTTATATTTTATTATTGTATTAGGGTTCCTTGTGAATAAAAGGAACACTAGGCTTTTATTTTATATACGCCTCTTGAATAAAAACTCTAGGAAAAACACCTTTAGTGTGTCTGATATTGATCCATAGAGGATCATTGTTCTTAATAGAAAAACCTTGTGGTAACTTTGATTGTGTTCTTTATTATTATTCCGCTGTGCAATCAATCATTGTTATTATTATCCTAGATAGGGCTTAAACGATCTTTCACAAGAGTTAAAACCTTCCAAAGGAAACCTTGTTAAACATAGTTTCATTATCATAATGAAGCGGACAATTTCCTATACTCGTGACTAATAACCTCCAGATCTCTCATAGAAATAGAAAAGGTTTATGGAAAATCAAATAGTGTCAAAGTAATACTTAATATACCCAGTATGAGCAGAAGAATTCACAGAATATGTGATGAGGCGAAAAATGAACCACTTTTAGGGGGTCATTTAAGCCCGGAATTGACTTTATTTGATCAAATATTGCCCTAAATCGTTCCTTTTGTGATTTTAGGTACTTTGGGAGTGAAATCTGGAAAAGGAAGCAATTCGGACGTTTTTGGAGCATAAAAGTGAAGAAAACGCCAAAGTCTTAATTTTCCAAGCTGGGAACAGTAGGTGACGGCGTCAAGAGCAAATCCTTGACGGCGTCAAGAGCAAATTTCATAAATTTCCATGACGACCCAGAAGAGTTTTGACGGCGTCACGTAGGAAGGGCGTCAAGAGTAAAAGAGTCGTGACGGCCTGGAAGTACCTAAGTCTTGACGGCGTCAGAAGTGGATCTAGGCAGTCCGAGGAGAGTTTTGGCGGCGAGGTGAAGGCGTCACAAGATTACTCTTGACGCCGTCAGCCCTATTTTTCTATATATAGTTTTCTATTTTTCACACATTAAATAGAGAAGTTTTGGAAGAAACCCTTAGTATGATTTTGGTGTAACTTTACAGGTTTTTCAAGGGTTCCAACCCCTTGTTACCTTGCATGATTAATCAAGATAAGTGTTCTTCTAATTCAATCAATATATCTATGTGTTGGTTGTCTATATCATGTTCTTGTCTTAATTCTATCATGCTAGGCTAGATCTCTTTTGTGTTTGCTTAGATCTAATGAAACCTAGATATTGATTATGTGTTGATTACTTGTTTATTCTTGTCTTGGATGAATGATTTATATGTTAGGCTTAGGAAAACTAGCAGATCTCCAAATGGTAACATGCTTGAACGTCTTAAGAAACATGAACCGAGGCGCACTAGGTCTTTATTGGTTGTATTTAATGCATGAGCCACTGTTTACAATCCCTATAGTTGTGCTGGGCATGGTGTAGGAGGAGATAAGGGCTCATAGAATTGGGGAGTTATGTGTGCCACCCCATGAATGGTATTAAGGAATACGATCCGTCATCCATGCAATTATAACAAGTAATTAACGTGTAAAAGATATCTAGGGAGTAGTGAAATCTAAGTAAACACATTTTCTCCAATTACTACTCACAACTTTAGTTTAATTAGTTTATTTTCATTTTTATTATTTTATTTTGATTGCATCTTAGTATTGGGTTAGTTGAATAGAAACTAATTCCGCCCAAATCCTTCAAAACCTGAGATTTTACTTGCTTTCATAAAAATATAAAAACACAAAAATAATCATCCCTCACCTATAGAACTAGGATTTAGGCTTTCTAATCCTAGCGACACTATTCCTAAGTTGAACGATCAATTCCCCGGTACTTGTCACTTTACTATACTACAACGATCAGGTACACTGCCTGGTGGGGGTTGTAAGCTTCTCGAGATCCCTCGAGAGGTAAAGCCTGTTGCGATTCCCACGCATCAAGTTTTTGGCGCCGCAGCCCGGGGAATAGTTATTGTCTAGGTTAGAATTTCTTTTTATTAGGTCTACTTGCTAGATTCCTTTCTAGTAAGATTTTATTTTTATTTTTAGGTTTTCTTTAGTCTATCTATTTCTTTGTGCCTTTGTTCATAACTCTTTACCATCCGACATCATGGAAGGTGGTAACATCTTTGAACTTGTCATCCCACCATAACAAAACCCACCATTAGAACCCCTTAGGCCCCGAACCTTAGGAGAGTGTTCCCGACCTAGCCACCAAGGCTACCGAAACACCATTGAGCTCACCGGAGCCAATGTGACCCCCTTACGATCCGACACCATCCGGTTGGTGCAAAGCGGATGTGCATTCCATGGACTTCGTTCCGAAGATCCAAACCAACATCTTAAGGATTTTCTCAAAATCGTAGACTCCATAGACCTAGATGTTGAAACTAGAGAGACAACCCGTTTACGCCTATTCCAATTCTCTCTACGGGATCAAGCTAGTCAATGGCTTGAGCGTTTACCCGCGGGATCCATCACCACATGGGATGATCTCACCACACGTTTCCTTGCTCAATTTTTCCCACCGGGGAGAACTACTAAGCTTAGAAATGACATCTTGATATTCCAACAACGTCAAAATGAATCTTTTTATGAAGCATGGATTCGATATAAAGACCTACTCCGAAGTCCCTCATCACGGCATCGAACCATGGCTCCAGATCCAAATCTTTTACGATAAGGTTGACTATCAAACAAGGAAAGCCATTGATTACGCAGCCAAGGGTAGGCTAGATAGACTTAGCGTTGACGAGTGCTGGAAAGTTCTTGAGGAGTTGGCACAATACGAAGAGGAAGGATGGGAGGACCCGATGTTCCCAAGCAAGGTAAAACTTGACTACGCATGTGCCACCCAAGAACAGTTGTTAGGAAGCATCGAGAAGCAGGTAAATGAATTAATAAGTATTGAGAAACTTGCTGCTGAACCCGTGTGGAATCATAATCTGCGCAGGAACACGGTTATCAACTAGAATTTTCCTGAACGTTCACGACAAGAGGAATTCGAAGGGATAATGGTAACCTTCATGGATAATCAGGAAAAACAAATCCAGCACCTAGAAGCACGCATGGAGAGTACTCATAAAGCGTTTATGAATTTCGCAGACCAATTCATGTCAAGGGTCAAAGAAAGGATCAAGGAAAATTCCGTACCTAAAAAAATCGAAAAGGTCTTCGAGGTCTCAACCCCTTTGATGTTTAACCAAGAGGATAACGAGAAGCTTTACCCAAGTGCTTCACCGTCAATCACCCCCCACTCTTGTGAGCATCCTCATAAAGAGAAGAATTCGCAATTCCATAACATTTTCGTTGGATGCCTGCTAACAACATTCCCAAACCTATCTAAGAAATGTTCTTTTGGTTTTAAACCCGGTGTAAAGAGGTTGCACCTCAAAAACACCACTGATTTGAAACCCCCTATGGAACAACATCTTTCTTCTCACACCAATGACCCGTGCATAGGGATCAACTTAGCCAAAACGTCACCCGACCCCTTCTACAACCTTACCTCTTTCCGTGACAGTAATGAGACGTTCGACCCTGGTGGACCTCGTTAACGGAATAGCTACTCATGGGTTTTACTAATGTTTAACTATTCACGCAAAGTGCAGGGACTGAACATGGAACTACTCCAAACCTCTCCTTACACGGGCATCTGACGACATCAGATTTAACTCTTGACACCGTCAGCTCGATGAATCTGCAATATTAACCCAAAACCAATCACTTTCAACCCATACCCCACAAATCTCACCCAAAGTGCTGCTGCTATTCCGATTCTCCAACCTCCAATTCGACGTCTTCCGCATCCAATCTTCACTTGGTAGGTGATTTTTCTTCATCCTTTTTCGATCAATTGTCCCTAGGACCCATCAATTTGAAAAACCCCTTTCGCCCGAAACCCCACTCTTGACCCATTATTAACAAATCGTAATGCCATCCATTTGATGATTTGTAACATGGGGTTTACCCGTTGATTATGTTATCTCACTCGAATTATACATTAGATTAGGGAAGGCACTCATTCCACGGATTCTTTGACCCCCCACCCATGTTTTCTGATTAAAGGAGCGTTTGGGTAATGGGTTAAGAGTTTGAAAATTGATTTTTCCCTCGCATTTGCATGATTCGGATTCTGATCCATCTGACGGCATCAGGATTACTCTTGACGGCGTCAGATGTGTCTGACTGCATAAAGTTCATCAAAATTCTCGTTCTAATCATTTCCGTTCACTCCACCTTTTTCCAGGAAAATGAGCAAAAGATCTCGTCAACATAAGGGCAGTTCCTCTAGATCTCAAAGGGTCAATTATGGAGAATTAGTCCATAGTTGGAGCGAGTTTGACGATGTTGGTGCTAACACCAAGTATGCGGAGTTGTGTAACCACCATATTGATGCTGGGGCTGTGGTTGACTGGGATTTTCTAAGAGCCAGTGGGTTGGAGGCTGCATTTTTAGGGAGGATCCACACAGATGGGTTTGCGGGTCCACAGTGGGAGAGGTTCTTTAGGACTAGAGAGACAGTATATAGTGAGTTAGTAAGGGAGTTCTTTGCGACCTTCCGTTTTGATCAGGCGGAGGCTAGGACAGATATGGGGGGCACCACTGTGTATTTTACGCTAGGAGGAGATTTGCGGTCATGTTCAGTGGCTGAGTTTGGTTGGAGGATTGGGTTGTATACTAGAGAGGAGGTTGATGGGACTTTTATGCAGAGGTTGTTACATGGAGAGACTCAGAGGAGTGAGATGAGGTGTATCACTTTTTGGCCGACCATAGGGAACGGGGTTTACACCTCGACTACCGGGGCAACATCCATCAGGGACCCCGTAGCTAGGCTAGTCCACAGGTGCATCATATACAGCCTGTCAGGACGTCATGGCACCACTCACCGTGTCACTGCTTCAGACCTGTTCTACTTGTACACCATCTTTTCTGCGGATGTCTACTGCAACATCCCATTTTAGGTGGCTAGTTATTTGAGGACCAGTGTGGGTGAGAGGGATATTGACAAGGTGTATGGGGGGATGTTCGTGACCCGGTTGGCTCGTTCCTATGGTCTTCTTACTCCTCAGATCATAGGGTACTTGAGCGACTGCGAGAACTGTAGGATAATGAGGGCTAAATCCCTCAGGCAGATGAGCATTGTGATGCCTGAGAGGAATGGGACCTATACTTGGTATGAGGAAGGGGGGCCAGATATTCAGGAGGATGCTGATGATGAGGTAGACCCCCAGCAGCACCAGTTCCAGGGGTATGAGGAGGGGACGGCTGACTACTACCGACACATGAGTCGGGGAGACTGGCAGGCACACTAGGGTTCCTGGATGGGTCAGATGGATGCATGGCGAACCACCACTGACCAGCGCTTTGATTGGATGTACGATCATACCATCCGCCAGATGCAGCACCTCTCCACCCGAGATCAGCTTGAGCCTCACCTGCAGATTGATCCCTTCCCAGGCCGAGAGACTGACTACCCTCCCTATGGGTACACCGGACACCTCCCTCCTGGCTATGACTACCGCTTTGGTCCTCCTCCCTAGTGACTCCTCTTGATCTCCGTTGTCTTTGAACTATTTATTCATGGTTATGTAATTTGAAACATGTGGTACTGTAATAGCTTAGGATGCGGCCTTTGTTGGCTTTGAACAATTTACTTGCATGGTTACGTTTGTTTTGAAATAATTAATGATGCTCATGGTGACATTATTCATTTCGTGTGTTCTTATTTGTGTGATTTTATTTGTTTGATTGTTATTTGCTTCCGTATGCATGCTTTATTTTTATTGTTGGTTGATCATGTTTCTAAATTAAATAGTGGAAATACTTTACTTTGTTGTTTTGGCCTAGTCTTAACTCCACCTAGAAGTATTTTTGCAAAAGATAAGTGTAAGGGGAAACCCCAAATATGTTTTTAAGAAACAAACCGATCATGATTCTCCACAATATTAAATGAGCATGTATATTCGTATGTGTTAGAGTCAAATGCTTGTATTGAGTCATAATGAAGTTTTGCAGGATTTTCCAGGAAGTAGGACCAAGTTTTTCCAGAAATTTTCCGAAAACTTAACATAAGAATTTCTGCAGGTCCATTCTGATGGCGTCAGGGGTTTACTCTTGACGGCGTCAGGAGTTAAAAATCTGGAAATTTTACCGGTTTTCTTTTTCTAACGGAGTCTTATGGTTTTTGTGAATTATTAAGTTTTATAATCTCCAGGAGATCTGCAAACTTCATTCCACAAGCATTATATCTTATCTTGTTTTCTAAGATTTAGAAACTTATATAGAATGCCGCCGATTTTACGCGAGGTTGTCTTGTTTATTTGTCAGGTTTTACAGGTTATGTATGACAAGAAGATGATTTATATTCTGGAAGGGAAGCTTTGATCGTTCGTTTTCTTGGAGGAAGATTTAACCTGGCCATCCTATTATCCATACCGAGCGAATCAGGGGAGTATTTGATTTCATTCCCTTTACTTTTTCACTTTTACATTCTTTACTTGAACATTGGGGACAATGTTCATCTTAAGTGTAAGGGGAGGGTAAAAAGATGATACCTTACATATGCACTTTCGCTTGAGTTTGTTTTGTTTAATGGTAGATGTGTAATAAAACTATGAGAAATACTTGTTAGTGCAAGTTTAGCGCCAAATTTAAATTTTTTTACAACATTTAGGAGTGAAACTTTAGCCATAGCAAGCGTCTCACGGATAGGAGATTGTATGACTAGCACATAACCGTATATTCAGAAAAATTTTCCACCCAAATATGTGAGGTTCGCCTTTAGATTTGATAGGAAAAGCATTTACTATTAGTGCTTATGAGTGTACCGGTAGCATTTAGATTCTAGAACTTGCGTTAGTGATGCATCCCGAGACCGCTAGTGAGACTACATTCGTGTGGTAGGATTTACTACATGATAAGAGGCATTAGGATCACCCTTGTGTTAAACCCGTATCATAATTACTTGACCATTTAAGTCATATTACTTGGCTAGTTAAGTCAACTAATTTTTCCCACACCATTAACGTTGTACTCATTTTTAGTACACGAAACCCCTAGTACACCCCTCCGAGCCTATCTTTTCGTTTCTAACTTTAAGCATTTTACTTAAAGGAAGAATTTGTTACAGCCCACTTAAATGTACAACCAAATCGCCTTAGCCTTCCGTGTATGCGCTCATTTTTAGTGCATTATTGTTATTTGTTAAACCCTAAGTTAACTTTCTAATTGATTACATGGTTGCTAAGTCGAGTCATATCCTTGTACATATTGTTTTGGGACGATTGGGACTCATGGGTAAATACTTATTTTATGGAGTAATGGGGAAGAACATCATTTATTACCCCCATATGTACGTTAATCTTAAAAGTGCTCAAAGTGTTTTGATTTTCTTAATTCGAGTCATTAGATTAGTTTAAATGTAAAGTATGTAAAGATTCAAGTGTAAGGGAAATGTTCATTCCCTATGATGTATTATTTTGGATGGTAGGGTAAGAGTGTATGAAAAAAAAAAAAAAAATCGAAAAATCAAGAAAAAGAAAAAAAAATAGAAAAAGGAAAAAGAGAAAAAACATACGGACTACCATCCCGTTTCATTCTATGTTTACTTTATGTTTTTGTTATTTTTCATTTATTAGCTTAAGTCGAGTCTAGTCTTGGCTTAGCAACGCCATCTTGTACATGTAATTAACTAAGATTGTTAACTCGCCACCAGTAAAACTTCCTTTATCCAACAAAACCGTGTATTTCATATCCCTACACCTAACGTTACAACCCTTTAAAAGACCTCTTTGATAGTTTATCCTAGGTGTTTACGCCATGTGGTGGAGGTTTGATCCTTTCCCAAGCCTATGGTAATCTATTGTGCTATGACAGGTAGTGAGAGATATCTTCCGTTTCCATATTGTAATTGACACTTTATTACACCCGAGAGATGTGAGTATCTAAACACTATTTGTGAGGTGCTTGTGTATGACCTCCGTGCTTGTCTATTGGTCTTTAGTGGAACGATTATTTGTTGTAATTACTTTTATATTAGTGTTAAATGACCCCTAACTTGTATTTTGAGTAGAATAAAAGCGCATTTGCTTGAGGACAAGCAAATCTCAAGTGTAAGGGTATATGATGGGGCGAAAAATGAACCACTTTTAGGGGGTCATTTAAGCCCGGAATTGACTTTATTTGATCAAATATTGCCCTAAATCGATCCTTTTGTGATTTTAGGTACTTTGGGAGTGAAATCTGGAAAAGGAAGCAATTCGGACGTTTTTGGAGCATAAAAGCGAAGAAAACGCCAAAGTCTTAATTTTCCAAGCTGGGAACAGTAGGTGACGGCGTCAAGAGCAAATCCTTGACGGCGTCAAGAGCAAATTTCATAAATTTCCATGACGACCCAGAAGAGTTTTGACGGTGTCACGTAGGAAGGGCGTCAAGAGTAAAAGAGTCGTGACGGCCTGGAAGTACCTAAGTCTTGACGGCGTCAGAAGTGGATCTAGACAGTCCGAGGAGAGTTTTGGCGGCGAGGTGACGGCGTCACAAGATTACTCTTGACGCCGTCAGCCCTATTTTTCTATATATAGTTTTCTATTTTTCACACATTAAAGAGAGAAGTTTTGGGAGAAACCCTAAGTACGATTTTGGTGTAACTTTACAGGTTTTTCAAGGGTTCCAACCCCTTGATACCTTGCATGATTAATCAAGATAAGTGTTCTTCTAATTCAATCAATATGTCTATGTGTTGGTTGTCTATATCATGTTCTTGTCTTAATTCTATCATGCTAGGCTAGATCTCTTTTGTGTTTGCTTAGATCTAATGAAACCTAGATATTGATTATGTGTTGATTACTTGTTTATTCTTGTCTTGGATGAATGATTTATATGATAGGCTTAAGAAAACTGGCAGATCTCCAAATGGTAACATGCTTGAACGTCTTAAGAAACATGAACCGAGGCGCACTAGGTCTTTATTGGTTGTATTTAATGCAAGAGCCACTGTTTACAATCCCTATAGTTGTGCTGGGCATGGTGTAGGAGGAGATAAGAGCTCATAGAATTGGGGAGTTATGTGTGCCACCCCATGAATGGTATTAAGGAATACGATCCGTCATCCATGCAATTATAACAAGTAATTAATGTGTAAAAGATATCTAGGGAGTAGTGAAATCTAAGTAAACACATTTTCTCCAATTACTACTCACAACTTTAGTTTAATTAGTTTATTTTCATTTTTATTATTTTATTTTGATTGCATCTTAGTATTGGGTTAGTTGAATAGCAACTAATTCCGCCCAAATCCTTCAAAACCCGAGATTTTACTTGCTTTCATAAAAATATAAAAACACAAAAATAATCATCCCTCACCTATAGAACTAGTATTTAGGCTTTCTAATCCTAGCGACAATATTCCTAAGCTGAACGATCAATCTCCCGGTACTTGTCACTATACTATACTACAACGATCAGGTACACTGCCTGGTGGGGGTTGTAAGCTTCTCGAGATCCCTCGAGAGGTAAAGCCTGTTGCGATTCCCACGCATCAATATGTCAAACACCTAGGGTTGTAAAAATCTTCCGAAAGATCAAACTGATTATCAGAGATGGGGATCAGAATCAGAAAATGAAACTTAAATGGTGTAAGGCATAATCACGTAATTCTCAAGACATTATAAACTTACTTGGTTACTGAACTTTATGTTGTGCATAACTTCCTAATCTCGGAAAGAATGATCTTATCAAGCTTAACTAATGACAGAGGCACGAATCAGAGTGATGTAGGAACAATTCTACTTAAACCAATGTCCTAGTCTACCCAGTCCTCACCAATCATGACGTAAGTTCTTATAGGGAAATCCTAAAGCAAATCCTCACATATTGTTTCATAACTACTATGGTGCAAAACCTAAGGGCCTAATACTCATAGGTTATAGCCTAAGCTCTACGGATTATGAATCCGCTGATCCAACCTGTCTCTGATACCGTAAATTGTAACACCCCAACCCGAAAAGGGTAAAAATGTCACAATAATATGGTGTTACATCAGAACAAACAGAACAGATCAAAAGCGGAACTCTTAAATAAATAACTTACTTTAAATGACTATGGTCAAGATCTTCATCTCAGCTCTACTCTCAATCTCAGAAAACCATCCCAAAGGTAACTAGAATACCTGACGTTGTGAAAGAAATGCGGATGTGCTTAAAAAGCCCAGTGAACAGACATATAACAAAATGAAATGGAAAATAAATGCTAAAGTATAAGTGATACGGAGTATATTTTTGGGAAAAACATATTTAAGTATAACGGATATTACGGAAATAAAATGTGTTGGTCAAGTAAGGAATCTATACAGTCACCTGTATAAACAGAATCAGAATATACCATGAGATCAGAAACATATCATAATCATATCAAAATCACATAAGTTGTACAAGAAGTAGCTAGCTCCATTGTACCGGAAGGGGAAGGGGGTACATTGGACGTACAACCAGTCACTAAGCAAAATCATATCATATCTTAACATAAAACAGATCTAGGAAGCATCCATACGCCCCTGAAAATTAGTGCACATTTATATATAACGGAAGGGACATGGTAGAACATCACTCTACTGCCCTAGAGTCATTTCGTAGGTGCATCTATGACACGAACATGGAACCCCCATGCCTAGTAAAGCTTAGGTAACATAAGGTTCATAATAAAGGTTCATGTCAGAGCTCATATCAAAGGTTCATATCACAAAGGAAACCTTAAGAGTAAGGTCAGTATATCCGTACCTCAAAAGCGAAGCTGACAGAAGTAAAAAGATCAAGTAACGGAAAAGTACTCTTCTTGAGAAATCTACATACGATGGATTACTCATTAATATCTTATTCGATCATTTACTTTTCCATATTCCATATTAGTTCTAGGGTTTACATAAATATTTAGGTTAAGTATTTAATAACTTGTTAATATGGTTTTAGGGTTTAAAGCGTACTTATTTTAAAGTATAGGGTTTTAAATGTAATTGTCATAAGTTTAAATATTATCCAAGTTAGTCCCTTAACTTTCATATTATACGAATTAATCCTTATATTTTAGTAATTTACAATTTAACCCCTCAAGTTATATGAATTTCAAATTTTAGCCCTTTAATTACACAATTTACCAAATAAACCTTTAATATACAAATATTACACAATACACCTGTCACACCCCTAAAATCGGGTCCAGAGGAAGCGTACGTGTAGCTGGGGTGTAACTCAATTGATATCACAAAACAAGTACAAAATGGTTTTCACTTCAATCATTTAGAATAAAATCGTTTAACCAAAAATATTGAATTTACATCGTTAAAAGTAGTGCGGAAGTAGGCCCTTAAAATAGTTTAAAACGGTCCCCAATTGAATAATCAGAGTCTTCTATGACCATGCCATACCCAGCCAAAACCTCCAGTAGCGTGCCATTGGTTAAAACATGAAAATACATGCTAAACTGTCAACACGAGGTTGGTGAGTTCATAGAGTTTGTTTAACAAATAAAGTCTATAGAAAATGATCACACAGCAAAGGCATCGTAAATCCACTCAGTTGCAAGTCCCGCCATAAGAGACTTGTAACCTGTGTGTTCACAACCCACTGCTAATATATATATATATATATAGTAAGATTAAGACATATGTGTATACGATATGTGTACATACCAATGATCAAAGATTAAAGACTACTGGGTGCCATTTCCCAAAGTATAAGAGATTACTGGGTGCCATTTCCCAAAGTATAAAAGATTACTGGGTGCCATTTCCCAAAGTATAAAAGATTACTGGGTGCCATTTCCCAAAGTATAAAAGATTACTGGGTGCCATTTCCCAAAGTATACGTTGTTCAAGAATACACAATCACAGTTTAGTATAACGCAGTTAAGATTAGCACAATCACGTATGTATGAAATCAAGTATAAATGTAATCAAGTATAAGACAATCAAGTATAAAACAATCAAGTATAAATGTTTTGAGTATTTGTACAAGTAAGCAAGTAGTTGAGCATGTATCTTCCCCCAAAGGGTTAAAACAAGTATAAAAAGAGTAGGGGCTATGACTCACCTGGTGCGATAGCTACGATGACAAAAGTGGATAAACAGAAATGAGGTTCGATCTCTAACCGCAACCTAATATGAATGATAGTGATCTACTTAGATCATGAAAGGATGTAGAGAAAATGCATGCACATAATACCTATACCACTCATAACTTGAAAATACTAGTTATATTCAAAGTAAAGTATTTTCCATACTTAGGAAAAATAAGTCCAACTAGGCTTATAAAAACTTGTTATAATATATCGTATATAAAATGTTAGTGTTATATTCCTTACTTTGGAAAACCTTGAAATAACGTCTAATCGCCGTAAAGATAACTTATAATCACTAGTACTTCATTAGTTATGAATATAACTCTTGGATAAGAAATCTAGAAAATATAGCATTTAGTACGTAGTTATATTATTTCTAGTAGTGGCTAAATATATATATAGTTTTGACGATTTTAAAACATGTATAACTTTGTCGTTTTAAGTTCATTTTCCTCGTTCTTTATATCCCCGAAATCGTGGGACAAAATACTAACATATTTTTGATAAGTCGGGATGGTTAGATTTAGTTTTACGCCTCGAAACAGTCGTGACAACTGTTCATCAAAGGATTTTCAGAAAAATAGTTTTCGTCGTTAACTTCGGAAAATCATATCTCCTTTGTTATTAACTCGTTTTAATCCGTTCTTTCGCCCACGGCTTCGTTTTTGAAAGTATTTTCTAAATTTTTTGTCAAAAATTACCCATCATCTACTGATTTTCCCACGTTTTAAAAATATGGACAGTAGGTATATATATTGTTTCAAAAGTCATTTCTAGTGTTCCAATCTAGTTCCAACTTTAACCAAACCACTTTCAATCACCACAAATCTAGTCTAATCTTACCATACACCTTCTTAGGGTGTCATGGGTTCCTAAACATTATAAATCAAGTGAATCTAACAAGGATCTAACTATAATCTATTTCTAGGGATCAAAAGTTAGATATGTATAAAATGGAGTGGTATAAATAACATATGCATGTAGATCTTGTATAAAAATCATATGATCATAAAAACAACATGAAGAAATTATGGATAAGAGTTTGACAACTTACTTAGAAAGATTATAGAGCTTGGATGTGTAAAACCTAAGAAACCTTGAGTTTTTATTACAAAACCCACACAAGGATCACTAACTAAGCTTGAATATGACTTGATCTTCAAAAATCAATGGATTTTGGTCTTGAATCTATTTTTGGTCGTGGGTTTGAGAGGAGAGGAAGAGAATATGGTTTTGATCTTGACTTATGGATGAGAATGTGATGAAAATATCTAGTTATATGTTATATATTATTGTTAGACAAGATCCACAATTTTAGGAGGCTTAGGGGGGCAATGGGACGTGATTTTGGGGAAGGAAAATAGGGTGGGTAGATTTTGTAAGAAGTTTTGGTAGATTTGGTAAGATATTAGTTGTATATTTAGTGTTTTAAGTGATACCGGGTACCGAGTTAACTAAAAATAAATTGTAACGAGATAAAGTAAAATATAATGAATTTGTAAAAATTGTAAAATAATATTCCTGATGAGAATCGGAAGTTAAAATAATGATCGGGTTGAAATATCGCAAACCGAAGGAGTTATAAGCTTCGACCGGAAAACGTAACAGTTGATTTGAAAACACCGGGTAAATTAATAATATAAGTTTTATATTATTATTATGAGTATAAAAATGTGTTAGGACCATAGTTGGGATTGTCGGATCAATTATTCATAGTAATAGTTTATAAGATAACGTTTATTAGGTAGATAACCGTACGTATACAGAAATGACGCAACTCACGCATAAATGACAAATTTTCTCCGGGGGTGAATAGTGTTTTATGAATAGTAAAGTTTTTGAACGCTTCTCAGAATCACAAACTGACTCCGAAAATGATGAATAGTGTTCTGTAAATAGTAATCCGATGAATAGTAAATGTGAAAGTTCTGGAAAAGACCAGAATTTACGAGTTGTGACAACACCCCTCGACTTAAGTTATACTACTAACCCTTTAGTTATTTAGAGCTTATAAAATTAACCCCCAAGTTTCAATATTTATAAAACATACCCTTTTCTTTTTACAAAACCATTCGGTTTACAAAATAAATTCCAAAAACCTAACCCTATTTTCTTTCAATCCTTACCCATCATTATTACAACCTTAAACCTCATAAATTATATGAAAATTTCCAGAAACCCTAACCCTAGCTTCATACGCTTTCTTTCCTTTTATTCTTCTTTTATTCGACTCAAATAAACTCAAACAATTTACATGAGCTTCAAATATATAAGTTATGATTTTATATAGCTCACATAACATGTAAAAATTTTAAAAAAATTCAGATCAAAGTACCAATAATTTTATTCAGGCCGATTAAGGTTTTATACGATTTAGGGTTTATAGTTTTATTTATACTCGTATGATCACCCTAGCATGCATGGTTCAATTTTACTATTTTATACAGATAATATATGATATATAAGATACTAGAAAAATACCAGAAAGAGTTTAGGACGTGTGAACAAGCAGATTGGATTTTTACCTCTCGGTTTACTTAAATCGAACCAAACAACCTCCAAAGCTCAAATGATAAAATCTCAGACCTTAGCACTATTTTTATAACCTTATTACCTTAAACAAAAGTCCAGGAAAAATACTCCTAAGTCTTGTAAAATTTTGTGTAGATTTTAAGGGTTTTTGAGGTTTCAGTTTTATAAATAAAATCGATTTAGGGTTTTCTAAATAATAAAACATATATGCTTTATATATAATAGGTAAAATACTTATCTTGGGCTGCAAGATTATTGTGATAAGTCCAAATTAAAATATTATATAAATTTCCTATTTATTTGGGCTTTGTTTCTTATTTTTAAATACATATATATAATTAAATAAAATCGACATAATTAAATATATACAATAAATTATTTTTACTTTTACAAAAGTGATAAATCTTATTCACACATAATTTATTATGATCATATATTACCAAATTCAAAATTTCTAGGTCTTATTTGGAGTTTTATATAATTAATTATTTAAATTCTAAGTTATAAGGGGATTTTGGTAATTTTGCATGTTTTAGAATTTCAGGTGTTACAGTTTTAGTAGGAAGCTGGGTTAAGAGTAAAGAGTACTTTGGACTTAGAAGACTATACCTTGATAGCTATTCTGGATTAGAGATGACTAGAAGTGATTACATTTCAGACTTAGTATTTTATTGTTTTACTCATTTGTAACCTTGTACTTCAGACTTTTCCTTTGTAACCTTTGAGATTCATTTGTATTATTTAAGTCTTATGCTTGTGTTTGCTTTGATATGTCACCATAACATAGTACTTTTACCCTTATCAGGTTGGGGTGTTACAATTATGGTATCAGAGACCAGGCTGCGACTTGTAGTACATAAAACCTTGACTTGTGAAGTTTGGACCCTTAAGTTTCCACTGTAGGTGCTCTTAAGACAACCTCTGAGAATTTTCTTTAGGATCTCCCCATAGGAACTTTAGTTATCACTAGTGAGGAATGGGTAGACTAGGACATCTATATAAGTAGCATTGCTTCCGCATCACTCTGATTCGTGCCTCTGCCCTTAGTTAAGCCTTATAAGAACTTTTGATTCGAAGATTAGAAAGTTTTGCAACCTAAGCTTAGTAACCAGGTAAGTTTGGAATACCTCGGAAACTACATGGATACCTTGCACCATTTAAGTTTCACTCTCTGATTTGATCTCCATTTCCGATATGTTTGATAAACAATTTGATACCTGTCCGTCCTTTCGGAAGGTCGTTCAACCATAATGTGTTTGACACGTTCTGTGAATTCATTACTTATGCTGAATATAAAATGTATCATCTGATACAACATGACTCTACATAATCCAATATCACTCCTATGAGAACTCTGGTAATTATTAACAACGGATATAGGAAGATTTGTCCCCTCCCTTCGAATGATGAACTTTGTTTGCCAATCAGTTCCTTTAGAAGGATATGATATTAATTTTATCTCAATATGGATTTCTTAACTAAGCATGATGATGCTGGAATCAGATACTCTATACATCTCTCCTTTGACAACCATACGATGTCCATATTACCAATGATGCACACTTTACCTGTCACCTGTACTAAGGAGCTAAACAAGTTTCCAACACCTTGAACTGTTCGCTTAACTATCTCAACACTTTTGATGAATCATGAACTAGACCCTGATGTATGAACTATCCGTCTAGTTTGACGACCGTAATTCGTTCTACGAATCCGTTTACTTTTGCTATAATTGATTTCGAGGTCTTTTGGTTATGGATTGGCTCGCTCCTCATAAAGCTACCATAGACTACCGTATCCGATATGTGACCTTTAGCAATCTAATTCATCCTACTTTTGTTATGATGGCTCTCAACCACTTAAATCTGTTAAGATTAATGTTGCTATGGAAGTGCAGACTCCGACCTCATTTGATTGTCAGGGTCCTTCTGACACCTATTTGTATCCGCCCTTGGAAAGCACTGACATTGAAAGTATTTTGTCACACGAAAATTTTCCAGTGTGCTCTGATGAACCTCTTGGTATACCCTCCTACTTGGGAAGCAGAGTTGGCATTAAGCTGGTCTTAGTTGACGAAATCATAGTGCCATAGAAGTTAAGAGATTAAAGGAGCTGATACGATTTTGTTCACCTCAGTGTTTCTCTTTGGATGCACGTGTTGGTATAAAGAATAAAGATGGAAGTATGCGGTAGCATATCGACTATCGTGAACTTAACCGTATCACTATCTGTAATCATTATCCATTTCCGTGTATCAGTGATTGATTTGGTCTATCCTTGAAACTCCATATCAGATGGCCTCTTTTTCGATTTGAAGGACTGAAGAAGCAACCACAAGAACTTCTAAGAAGTGGGTTTACTAACCAAGGGTAACCTCTATGAAGTATTCCAGTTTTATTTGTGAAGAAGAAGGAAGGTGATGTGAAGTGGAGGTGAATGTTTCCCTAAATGGTTTCTGAAGCTGATTTTGTACTCGTTATAATCGTTATGAGCTTTGATGATGTCAATTGTATTGGCTAATATATCAACTATTTTTTTTCACATCTGATGAAATCATGTCTTTCACGAGTATTTGGACAAATTGTCATAGTATGACATTGTGTTTGTGTTCAGAGATGAAAGAGGAACATGTAGATCATTTTTGTATTAAGTTAGAATCACCCTCTGTTCTGGAAGAGTTAATTTGATTGGCGTTCAGAGATCATAGTAGACAACACTATCATGTATCCGTGAAGACAGAGTTTTCGACAAAAGGACCGAGATTGAAGACCGTTATCGGAGCTAGAAACCTTGTAGAAGAGTAGTAAGAGAATGTAATCAAGTTGGCGAATTTCTAACTATGCTAGAAGACATGTCGAAGACACGCATTCTTACTTCTCTATTCATTTTAGTTGTACTAAGATGAATTGATAGTAGAAGCATATCTGTGGATGGAAGGATGCACAGTGATCATGTCAGAGATTCACTTTACTAAACCACAATTTCAAGAAGAGATGCCGAAGGCATGAGGGACCAGACTCAAGTTTATAATTCCTTTTCACCGTATGATCAGATGTACAAGCGTAGACAAACTACTCGGACTTGGAAGAAGTTTTGAAAGTTTGTATTTGTATGGACGAATTTTGAAGCAAACGTTTATGACTGATTGACTTGATTTCTGTGAAAGATGGAGTAATCAATGATGTGTTTCAATTTTGCTTAACCAACTTAAGTGTCCGTTACCTGATGATAAAATCCCTTAAATGATTTAGGTTCTCTGTTAGTAATTTCGTTCTTTGTTCATTCTGTGTATGTTGGATGATGGTTTTATTATGAGAACTTTGATGAATTATGGAAGACCTGATGCTTTTGACGATGTGCTTCATTTGATGATACTTATTAGGTTCCATTACGTTATTTATACGATATGTTTCTCTGATTTTGAATCCGTAGTGATGATTTGATTTGGGCCAACCCTATGAGGTAGAAGGACTGTTAGGTGGTTAAGATAAGTTGCTTATTTCAGGACATAAGGTAAAGTATGGCCATCATTAGGTCATATTTATATGATGTTAGTGTTGTCACGCCTAGCCAACGTGATAATACTCACATCATATAACGTGCACTTATTGTGATCATAGGATATCTTGAGTGCCTGAGGAGCTTTAGAAGTTTTTCCTGGCATCTGATTGAGATTATTTGCGGTTAGTGAGACTTTAGGTTCATTCTACCTATATGTTTAATCTACCTTCACCGATATACGACGTGATACGTTTGGATACTTGAAATGCGGGTGTTGACCTTTGTGCTTCTAATAAAAATCTTAAGTTCTGTTGTAGAGTTATCTACCGTTTGATGTTATCAAACAATCTGTTTTCCATCAGTATGGATTCAATCTGTTACCATGAAGGAGTACAATCTGTTTTCCGTCAGTATGGATTCAATATGTAAGTATGTGACATAAATATTAGTCCAAAAACTAGGTTATTGTAACCTTGTACTTCTGTCTTTTCCCTTGTAACCTTTAAGATTTATTTGTATTATTTAAGTTTTATGCTTGTGTTTGCTTTGATATGTCACCATAACGTAATACTTTTACCCTTATCGGGTTGGGGTGTTACAGTATATGAGAATAATGAACACAATGAAAGAATAAACTGCTTCAATATTATTATCAATAATGTGAGTGATCAAGTATATCACTAGGGTTTACAACCTCGAAGCTAACATAATGATACGTATGAAGGGATTGCTTAAACCCTAATCTAGGATCTCCTTTTATAGACACAAGGAGTCCTTTACAAGTAAACAATATTCGTATCAAACTATTACATTAAGATATACACCATATCTTTTCTATACTTATCTCATTACACATCTTTCCTATTCTGCTAAAACATAAGTAGTACAAACTATGTATAATTAAGAGTACTAACTACCTTTGTACTGTTGGTGTATTCTTCAGCAGTTGAAACTTGTCTTCAATCTTGTTTGTACTGTTGAGGATAATTTCCAACAAGAATACATTTATGGTCAATAAACAAAGTTCATTACTTGGTCGAGTGTTTATCGAGAGATAAGTGACGTAATTAAATAAGCATGATGGCACACTGACACACACACTCTCTCTCTCTCTCTCTCTCTCTCTCTCTCTCTCTCTCTCTCTCTCTCTCTCTCTCTCTCTCTTCTCTCTCTTTCTCACATTCTATGTGTACAATACTAACACTTGTAACTTCTGAAAACCTTATGTCACATACTCACATCACCTGATGATTGGCATTTATACTTAACCAATATTTATTGACTTGTGACTTATTACAAGATAGATCCATAGACTTCTGTTGTTGCTAAAACTAACAACCTAGTTTTTGGACTAATATTAAATTCATTTTATAATTCCTAACAATCACCACCAATGTAACAGAAGTGCAAGTTGTTTGAAGTCTAGTTGTTTTCCAGCTTATCTTCTCTTTGATAAATCCTTGTAGCTTGATTAAAGGTTATCATTGATAAGAACTAGAGTGTTGTCTTCTTCTTCATTTTGGTCTTTTTCATCATTATGGTCTTCTTCATTATAAATGTTGAGAGTTCCTTTAAGAGTATGAATCAGCTAATGAAGTCCCCATCTTCATAGTCATTGGTTCTTCTTCATCGTTGAATCTTGAATTCTCTTAGAGCATTCTTGAAGAACATATCATTCTTCATCTCAAATTTGCATCTCATTGTGAATCTTTTCTCATTTCCTATTCTTCTTTAACTAGTGGATTCAAGATGATGAGTTTTGAAAAAGGATAGTAATGTTATGAATATTAGGTAGTTTTTTAAGAAATAAAGTATTGCTCCTCTGATGATGATAATCTCCTTCTTTTTTGCTCCTCCTTAAATCATACTTGATCTCTTGATGCCATTACGTGAAGATTTGATTTATCCATTTTAGTGAGTATTTAAAATAAATCCTTTTTTCTTACATCATTCTTTCATTCTTCTTATCATGACCATATTCTTTCAAATAATCAAGAGATAAGTCTTTGTTGTCACCATAATCACGTGTCTACTACTAATCTCGAAAGAGATAGTGGTTGTGATCACTTTATCCTAAAGAGATAAATGTAAAAGTCTCGCAAGACATAATCATAGTCACATTACCACATAACCCATGAGGTATGGGGTATTTATTCCCTTACACATGTGAGTTGTGAGACCTCACAACCTATTAGCTTACCCCTCACAATTATACAAGTGTTGTGAGGGTATTAGGTCTCACAACAATACAACATATTACAATACATACCCAATCTATTGCATATGATTACATAGAAGACCCTATATTATGATTTACACTTTTAGGTGTCCTAACAGTCTCTCCCTAAGGGTAGATCTTTCATGGCTTCTATTAATGGGCATGTTGTTCGGCCAGCTTCGAGATCCTATTCTTTGTTCCATGCGTTTCCATGATTCTCGAAGCGTCAACCTTTCCCTGACCACCTTCACAACTCTCTTAGCAGTCATTTCCATCTGTCTGTTCTCTACCTTGTTTAGAATTCTATCAAGTTTCTCTATGACCAACTTCAAGGTCCCAGTAGAAAACTTGGCAACTTCAATGGCTTTGAATAATCTCCTTTGCTTTGCCTCGGTTACATACTCCAAACATATTGCAAGAGTGGGTTTCGTAAAGCATCTCCATTTCACGACATGTTGTATACCTGGACAAGCTACCATTGGAGGAGTTAAGTTGATCATCTGATAGCTTTCAATCCCCATCTGCATGTCTTCGATGTGAGCTACTATTACATAAGACCTCATGAATGACATAGCTGAATCAATGACATCTTGGTCTACACCTTTCTTGTTGTAGCAGCCTCTTCAATTTTTAAGCATGTCTTCAAGATCATGAGGATGAAGATTGATGTAATCTTCCTTCTTCCAGATATCTTATGGGAATTTCCTCAAACGATGCAGCTTTCATGGTGGATGGTAGGTATTTGTCTGGACCGTGCAACATATGTAAAAGATCATCATTGAAAAACTGAACCAAGGGAGCAACATTAGATCTTGGTACTGTATGGACTTGCCTCCATAATGGAGTCTGACCTTCTCTTGTTGGTCTCATCACATTTCTTCCAATGAATGGATCATAATCTTCTAGTCTTGGATTCTCCCATTTAGATATCTCATGATCGATGAATCTTTTATCTAGATCTCATTCTTTGTTTTTTCTGTAGATTACTGATTCATAGACATCTTCCATTCTTTCCTCTAATGGATCATCATCCCCAAACTTCAGCCCAAATCTTTCATGAATATCTTTTCCAGCATCTGCCACTACTTCTTCCACATTCACTTCTTCTAGATCTTCAATTTATTTTTGTGAAGTGGATGTGTTGTGTGGTTTTTGTTGAGATGATGTCTATTGGTGATTTGTGAAAGTAGTAGATGGTTATGATGATCTTAGTCTCTTGGCGCTCTTCTGCGCCTCACGATCATCTTGAATTGGATCATCCTGATGGTGCTTTCGAGATTGTGGGCGACATTGATCTTCCAACTCGAACACCTAGTTAGCTACCTTCTTAATAAGCTTAATTTCCTCTTCATTATTTATTTACATCATGTTTTTGAGGTCTTTAAATTCATCTTTCACTCAGGTTTCAGTTGGAGGTTGTGCAAAGGGATCCAATAATTCGTTGTATAGCTTAGGGTGCTCTATTTGTAGAGTTGTATCTTTTAGAAATCTAATGAGCATCATTTTTGTAAGACGACCTAGTGGAAGATCTTTTGATGGTTAGGAAGATTGTTAGGAATTATTGAAGTCATAAGATAGTTTCTGCTGACTGATACTGCTGACGACTTAGTGGTTTCTGTTGATAGAGTGATCCTGCTGATATCTGGTTCCTGCTGATTTAGTGCATCCATAGGAATAATATAGAATGGATATCTTTGTTCATTTTAGGACAAGATATATAGAATATCTTTTATAGTATTATGATTATTCGTTTCTTATAAGATGGTTTAGTGTTTCTTGTAGTATAAAAGCAACCCAAGGACAATGCATTATGTACGATTTAGTTTTTCAATCTTAGTGATTAATAAAACGATCAATAGAGGATCAAGAGTTATTAGTATTGTCTTTGTATTTAAATTCCGCATAGATACAAGCATACAGAGATTTTCCATATAGTTATGCTATTGATTACTTTAGCAAGCTATCGATCCATTGGCTCAAAAGATCTATCAAGGAAGTAGATCCCTCAAGTGGTATCAGAGCCATAGGAGAGTCTCAGTTTGCAAAGAATTTTTTTTTCACTCTAATACAATGGGAGATACAAGTTCAGATGCATCAGATGTTACACAAACCAACAACACTCTAACACAAAAACTTCAGCAGCTGGCTCTTACCAGGAGCAGCAATGCCAAGTTCCCATATCTCAAGAAGGACGAATATGAGATATGGCCAATGAAGATGCAAAATTGGATAACTAACAGTGATTTTAATCTTTGGAATGTTATCCTGAAAGGCAATAGTTTGAAGACGAATGTGAAAAACCAAGATGGTAAGATTACCATCTATCCTCCTTCTACTGCTGAGGAAGTGCTTGCTGTGTAGAGAGAGAATAAGGCAAGAACCATCTTGCTTCAACCCATCCTAGATAATCAGATGAGTGATTTCCACTATCTGGATGATGCCAAAGATATCTGGTTGGCAATCAAAGCAAGGTTTGGGGGGAATGAAGAGTCAAAGAGAATGAGAATGTCTATGCTCAGGCAAGAGTTCCGAATTCAATATCTCAGAGGAAGAAGGTGTACACAAGGGGTATGACATACTCCAAAAGATTTTGAGTTAGTTGAACCAACTGAAAGCTAGGCCTGACAATGAGGAGTGTAATTCCAAATTTCTAAGATCTTTATCTCCTTCTTGGTCCCAAGTCAGTATTTCATCGAAAACCAAAGGTAGACTGGACTATCTCTCTTTTGATGATTTGTACATCAACTCCTACAAACACAGCCTTTGTCAGCACCACTTCAAACAAGATGACATATGCTCCAAGTTCAGGATCTTCCTCCACAATATCTTACACCTCTCATGGTCCAAAGATTCATCCATAGTTTGGTAATGTGGTTGAGGAGGTACTTCATTCGTTTGTTGTTGAATATGACCAACAACAACAAGTAGCTTATGAAGATTTTGAGCAAGTTGACTTGCTGGATATGGAAGAGATGGATTTTAAGTAGCAGATGGCCATACTTACTCTTCAAGTCAGAAGGTTTGAGAAGAAAGCTGGCAGGGAGCTCAATCTCATAGGAAGGGATCCAGCTAGGTTTGACAGGAGAAAGGTCAAGTGATACTCATGTGGAGAGATAGGCCATTTTTCAAGAGAGTGTACTGCTAAGAAGATTGAAGACAACACAAGGTATTCAGCCTACAAGCAGAAGGAATTGGAAGCTGGAAATTCAAAGGCCTTGGTGACTATTGTGGATTCTTGTATTGATTGGAAGGAGCATGATACTGAAGATGCTGAAAGTTATGCTTCTCAACAATTCTCATGCCTGGCTAGTTGTGATGAAGAATTTGCCTTCATGGGCATCTCTCCTCAGGTATCTGATTGTGTTTTTGGTTGTAATATTAAATATGATGCACTTAAAGAGACCTACGATGATATTGAACCAAAATATAAAGAGTGTTACATTCAGGCTCAAGCCTATAAGGAAGCAGTTAGAACACTAAAGCAACAAAATGTTTGGTTTCAACAAAATCAATTGGCTTATGATGAGAAAATTAGAGTGTTGAAAAGAGATCTAGAGATTACTAGTAATGATTTAAAGTTTTCTAAAAAAGAAAAGGTTAAAGTTGACTTAGAACTACAAGAATTAAAGGATAAGTTTGATAATGAAGTTACAAGTCGTATGAAGTGGCAAGAGGGATCTAAGCACCTTGAGAAGTTAATTAATAGTTCCCAATCCACTAGGACTAAGAGAGCATTAGGATATGGACACCTTATAGGGCCAGATGATGTTTTTGACCTTAGTGAACCAAGTGTGTTAGACCCTGAACCACCTCTGCAATTTCAAACACCTGTAAAGTACGTTAAAGAGGAAGAGATGCACACTGACTCTCCCACCATCATATGAACCTTTATGCCCACCTCAGACCATTTGGACTTAGTTGAATCACAATTGAAAACTGGCACTAGGACTCCTAACTCCCCTGACTCTAGCAGTGTCTCTAGCAATAATTCTAATGAATTTGTATCTTGTTCTTTCAGTGACAAGACCTCAGAGACCTCTACCTCTAGCTATGCCAGTTGTGATCCCAGTGTTAAGTCAGAGTCACCTAAGCCCACAACCAAGTCTTGTTGCAAGTCTTATGACCTTTCTAGAGTTGTTGCTGATGAAGTTCCTTCAAAGACAGCTTCTCTTGAAGACTTGTCATTTACTTCTTTGAAAAACAATTCCTTTCAGTCATTACAAAACAATTCTGTTTCTAGTGTTTGTTTGAATAATTCTTTGTGTGATAAGACATCTTTTGGTTTGAATAAATCTTCTAGAAAGAAGAAATGTTTTGTTTGTGCTAGTAAATTGCATTTGATTAAGGATTGTGATTTTTATGAAAAAAAGATGCCTGTTTCTGCTGGCCATAATAGACCTAGACCAAAGTGGAACAATGTCCATCCCAGACCCTCACATATTCCACAGGAAACCCACACCACCAGTAGATCTGAATCAGTTCCTGTTGATAGGTCTGTTCCTACTGGTAGGCCTGTTTCTGCTGGTAGGACTTTTCCAACTAGCTGGAAAAGAAATGTTGCTAGACCATCTTTTAGGCATTTTAATACTTATTTTGAGAATGGTTTTTGGCCTGTTTTCTATGACCTAAGGTATATGGGAGGGGCAAACTGGGATTCTGCTGTTAAGCCCTCAACAGATTGTTCTTGGAGACATAATAGACCATTTGCACACAAGGGGTCCAAGAACAATGGTGGATCATATTCATCTACATGGCTTCATGCTAATGATCCAAAAGGCGGGCTCAAATCATTTATGACTTGAGTCTCTCTTTGGTAACTCATGTTGTTGTATATTTTGTTGTTGTAGGAACATCCTCTTAAAAGTAAAGATTTGGGTATTGTTGATATTGGGTGCTCTAGAAGCATGTCCGGGAATCAAGAGAAGCTGCATGATTTTGTGCCTATTAATGGAGGGACAGTGACATTTGGAGAAGGAGTAGTGACGATCACTGGAAAAGGAACCATCAGAACTCCAAAGGTGGATTTTGAAAATGTTTACTGTGTGAAGGAGCTAAAAAACTTTAATTTGTTCTCTATTTCACAAATCTGTGACAAAAAGATTCATGTTCTATTCACTGAGGAGGGCTGTCAAATTCTCTCAAAAGACTTCAAATTACCTGATGAGAGTCTTGTATTGCTAAGAGTTCCTAGAAATCACAATCTCTACACATTCAACTTGAATGATGTAAAACCTGAAGGTGATCTAGTATGCTTGGTGGCCAAAGCATCCTTGAATGTGTCTACTATGTGGCATAGAAGGATGGCACATGTGAACTACAAAACCATCAACAGACATGCTAAACATGGACTGGTCCATGGACTTCCTCCCAAGACCTTCACCAATGAACACAATTGTATTGTCTGCAATAAAGGGAAGCAACACAAGGCTTCATAAGCCATTACTGCAGTGAGCACTATTTCAGAACCTCTTCAGTTGCTGCATATGGATCTATTTGGTCCAACTTCCATCAAAGGTATTGACCATAAGTACTTCTGCCTGGTGATCACTGATAACTATAGCAGGTTTTGTTGGGTATTCTTTTTTAGCAATAAAGATCAAACTTTTCAAACTATTAAAGAATTTATAGCCCTGATTAAAAACAAATTGAACAAAATGGTTAAAAGTATCAGGTCTGATGTTAGGATCTATATATTGATAGATCTCGAGCTAATAGATCGTTGGCCTACTAATGTAATCACCAATAAGACTAAGTAGATAATCTCTGTGAGCTTGCAATTATTGCGTAATATAAAAACAAACTTGTATACTAAACTTGATCCTCTATAGATCAATATACTTTAACTAATAATGTTATAAAACTCGTACATAATACAATGACCTAGGGTTCCTTATATACTAATGGAAACCCTAACCTTTCTTACAAGAAATGAATAATAATAAACTAATAAAAGATATTCTACATATCTTGTCCTAAATTACATAAGTTCTATCCACGGATTAACTCTATCTGTAGGATCTCTATACGTCCGCAGGAACCAGTCATCAGCAGAAACACTCTAAGCTTCCGCAGGAACCTGTCAGCAATATCAGTCAGCAGTAACTTCAATAATTCCTTACAATCCTCTCCTAATCTTGAATTTGACATGGTTAAGTTCAAGATTTTTTGATAGATCGCCAATAACACAAACAAGAGGATTAAGAATGAACTTCAGAAGTAAAGAATCGTCATAATTAGAATCTCTATGATCAGCAAGTATTTGAAAAACACCATTCTTTGCAGCAACACATGACCAAATGTACATCAAAACAAAATAGTTGCATACTATTATCATCACATCCAGGTGTGTGAACTCCTGTGAGAGGTGAATCATTGAAAATAATGGATTTGATGTCTCTTTACCAATAGCCATCACTACTGGAGTAGCCAAGTGTTCTCAGTTAATAAACTATGGTACATTGATGACCCAAAGAATATGATCTTTAGCAAATCATCAGCTACAAACGGATTTGATAAGTCTTTACCTGTAGCCGTTTGCTCAGGACTAGTCAATTATTGATGAAAATCATCTTGGTCAATTGAATACCAAATATGGTTTTCCACTGCCTTTACCACAAGCCATACTCTTGTGGGCTAGTCAATTATTTGGAATCCAGAAAGGAAAAATCCATAGTCAATTGACAACCATTTCAAATCTCAGCAATAAAGCATGGGTGAGTGGAGGACCCTATGGTTTTGAGTAAACCATTACAGCTATCAACAGATTTGATCAGTCTTTACCAAAGCTGTACCCTTTGGACTAGCCAACCTTTTGATGGAATAGGCAACATTAGGTAAGTTGATAACCAGAATAAGTGTGATAAAAATCAACACTATACCTGCAAACAACATACACAAAACTATATAAAACTGTTAGGGTTTTTTTTTTTTTTTTTTTTTTTTTTTTTTTTTTTTTTTTTGTATACTAAACTAAAAGAAAACAAATAAAATATACAACAAAGTACCATACCAAGACCAGCTCATTGCAGATATGATTCCATTTGAATACCATACTTAGTTTTCAGTTCCTTCTTAGTCAAGATACTTCTTCTGATGAACCTTATCAATTGTTCAGCAAGATGAAGATCATTCTCAGTCATATCCAGAGGAACAGAGAGTTTTGCCTCCAGCATAAGATGCATCACTTCCATGGTAATTGGATAAAGTACATTAGCCCAGCAGTATAAGGTCTTGCCAGTAGTTGTGACAATCATATGAACATTAGGAAGAAGAAAGAACTTCCAATAATCAACCACCCAAGTCTTCTGACCTTTCCATACTTGAAACTTCACACCAGAATCACCACGATGAGAATCACAAAGAATTTGTAAATCTCCCATCAAATACATTCCAATCCCTTCAGGGGAATGAGTTTGATAATAAGTGATAACCCAGTCATAAAGTGAGAGAAGATCTTGCTTGTCCACCATGTGTAAGATTTGGCTCAGAAAAGTAAATGTTTTGGTAGAGCCATCTTGTCTATGAATGACATTCACTTGTCCTTAACCAAGCAGAGAATCAACAAGTTCCTATTTAACAACTTTCTCCCAAACAACAGGATCCTGCCCATCATCAGAATCATAGTCAATGAAGGTACTATCCTCTAATGATGCATCCTTAGAAGCCTTCCTCTTTATAGCTTTAGTTTTTCTCCTAGTGCCAGTAGTAGCAGGAAGTGAAGGATCATCAGTAGGTTCTTCTTTAGGAACTAGTTTGGAAGCATCAGGAATAACTTGTGCTGAAGCATCAGCAGGAACATCTGCTGAATCATCATCAGGGACTTCTATTGGAGCATCATGTGAAGCATCAGGTTGAGAAACTCCAACAAAATGAGAAGCTTCAGTAGGAACACGGTCTAGAACAACATTAGAAGGATCAACATCAGTAGAAGTATCCATCTGAGTTAACACTGAGGGAGAATGCACTTTCTCCTGACCAACAAAAGGAGAATCAGTGGATTCAGTAGGCTGATCAGCAGAATCATTAAGCCTAGTTCTCTTAGCAACAGGCCCATCCAAAAGTCTGCCCCTTTTCTCTAAGACATCTTGGACATTTATACCAGAGGAATGAAGATTGGAAATGATTTTGTCATAGTAGAAGGTGAGCTATTTATCTTAAAATCCCCAAACCTTCTTTTGAGTCCATCCTGACCCAAACATAGAGCATCCTTGATTCTTGACAAAATTCCTCATATATTTCTTGATTTCTGCCTTTGTCTAAGGTCTTTCCTTGAGATGTTTAGCTTTCCTATCTTTCTCCTGTTGTATCTGCAACTTACCTCTTTCAACCATCATCTGGACAAAGTCAGGGGTATTAACTCCAAGCACAGATTCACCCAAATTAGGCTTAGTAGCAGCTTGTTCAGCCAAATTTTCCCATTGCTCTGCAAAAAGAGACTTAGCAATTTCATCTAGTTCCTTTTGTCTTTCAGCAAGCAGAGTACTAGTAAATGGAGTTCCCATCTTATCCAAATCAGCTTGTATTTTCCTAGCAAGTGCTTCTGAGGGTTTCATATCCAACTGAACCTTTGTAGCTGCAGCATCCTCTTTAGCTTTCATATCCAACTGAACCTTCATTAGCAAGTTCTTGTTTGGACTTCACTCTTAAAGGAATATCCTGGTCAACCAAGATGGACTTTCCTTTGTCTTCCTTAATTGAAGCAGTCTCAGGAGGAACAGAAGGCTTGTCATTAGAAACATCATGACATTCAACTTGTATATATGTTGATGTATTATGTGTGCCCACTTCTGGCATAGGATCAGGAAAAGTTTCCTTCCTAGAAGCATCAGCAGAATGCTTTCTCCTGACATAAATTACTCTTGAATCCTTTGGAACACTTGTATCAGCAGAATGAGTAGATGGTGCAGGCCTAGCATCAGTAGCATTCTTCTGAACACTATCTAGTGTGGTAGCAGCAAGAAGTCTAAGGCCTTCCAAAACAATTGTGTCAGATGCTTTAGTAGATTCCTCATCTGATTCATACACAACACCGTGTCTCTTCCTTTTCTTGAGCTTAACCTCCAATTTCTTGACTCTTCCAATGAGATTCAGAACTGCTTCACTAAGATTCTTTTTGGTGAAATTCAAGTCCTTTTCCAACTTGTCCACCTTAGTCACATACCTGTTCAACAAACCAAATACAGAAGTAAGTGTAACAGGACCTTCAGTTCCACCAACAGGGATATCTGTGGCATTGGAAGAATCATTGGTCCTACGAATAGAATAATCTAAGTCTACATTTACATCTACATGATCTTCAAAGTGAGGTCTCAAGGGACTAGGTGTTGGAAGTCTTGTAAATTATGATGAGTGTACAGGTTGGTCAGGACCTAAATTCTCATTGAGCACATGCTCAGGAGAAGTAGTATCCATTGGTAAAGGTACAGGTGTGGGTGACCTAGGAGAGGGTGGTGGTTGAACATCAGGAGCAACTGATGCACTTGCATCAGGAGCAACTTTAGTCCTGTCAGGATAATCCTCTAATGGTTGAGCATCAGGAGGATCCTGACCACCAGAAGCTGCATCAGCAGCTACATCTGCAGCTACTCCATCAGGGGGATTGCCCACAGGGGCATCAGCAGCTACTCCATCAGGAGGATTGCCAGCCGGCAACATAGCAGGGAGTAAGGGTCTGTGTTCTCCTGTAAATTTGATTTTCATTTGAGAAAACAAATTTTTAGATAAACCCTTAACAGGCAAATGGGTAGGATCATTGGTCTGAATGCCTAAAATAATTTGAAGAAACCTAGGATACATTTTATATTTAAGTTTGGTATCCTTAACATTATCAAGCATTTCATTAAAGATATACTTAGAAAAGTTAAAGGTTCTTCCCTGAGAGAGACACACAATGGCAAGAGCAATGTCTGTAGAGAATTGATCCCATCCACCAGACTTAGAACTCATACACTGAAGCAAAGTCTGTGTCAAAAACCTCCATTTAGGGCAAAACAAATTCTTGTACCACACTTTCCCATCACCACTATAACCAGTAGCCCGAAGACCTGCAAGTATCTCTTCCTTGGGGAAATCAGTCTCCCCACCTTCATCATCCAATTGTAGTTGAGTTCTGACCAAAGACTCAGTAACAACACATTCTTCCCCATCTATCATAGCAACAATCTCTGTTGGTCCATCTTCAACAGTCCTGGTTCTTACCATTTCCCAAAATTGTATAACCAGAGATTCATGAATAACATTTGGATAATGGATCAAGGCATAATGAATCTTGGATCTTTGAAGAAATTCTATCATTCCCACATAATCATCATCACCCTTACCACGACCAAGGAAAGCATGTTTGTATGATCACCCTTGAAGAGTAGTTCAGTCATTGATTGATAAGAATAAATTAGGGTTTGGAGTGCTGAATAAAGTTGAAATGGTTTTTAAAATTTATAACGAGAGGGAATCAGTTAATTGTAAGTGGGATATGCACGTCGTGGTTAATTATGGAAGTTACCAAACGTGGAATGATATTGGTATGAATTATGGAAAGAAATCTTTGACCAATAATCGATTTTGAAACATCCCAATCAAACTGACTCGTCAGCTGAAACCAAGTCAAACGGCAGAAACCAAATGGTCAATCCGTAGAACTAAGTCAATCGTTAACTACGGTCAACCATGTATGAATCAGCACCATCCGCAGAATCAATCAGCAGAATCATACCTTCAGTGGTAACCAAATATCTTTGAAAAATCTCTTTATTCAAATTTCAAATTACCCTTAATTATCTCCAAACCACCTTGCATTTATGGTAATAACGACACGTGGTTTGGGTGATATTTATAAATAAATGGTAATTATCCCCAAATATCTCCACACAATACAAATCCCTAATTACAATTCCACCAAGCAATTAAGAACCATGGCATCCAATCCAAGTATCGTCAACCTTTCTTCTGACTCATCAGAGTCACTAACATCTCCATGACCACTCAGAATGCCAACTCTTCCCCGGGGTCTCACAAAAGAGCAAGCCAAAAAGAAGAAACATGATGTACCTGCTCCAAGTTCATCATCATCAGAAGATCTTCCACCATACCCTTCTGAAATTGATGATCCTGAATACCAGAGAGAGATGGAGAGAAAGTGGACTGCATTGGAGAGGGCAAACAGAGTTCCCAATCCTAGTGAGTCTCTGATTGGCTCCAAACGGTCAACTTAAACTGACCAGGTGATGGTCAACAAGGTCAAACAGCCTAGAGTCAATCTCCGTGGAAGTATAGTGTTTTCCCCGGGTCGTTATGTCCCGACGAGGTGTGGATGGTTAACAAACGGTTAAGTGATCGGGTGAATCTGGACAGGAAGGGGTTTGTGAGTGATTAAGCTAAGGAATCTACAAGGAAATAGATTAAACAAGCTATATGAACAAGACTTGAAAGTTGGAAAAACTAGAAACGTTAAAAACCTAAAAACGCGTACGTTCACGTTCAAATAAAACGTAAAAGTACAAAATTAAAAGTGAAAACTGAAATCTGAAAACACCCAGGGGGTGAAAATGACTTTTTTACAAACTAACAGATAAAAGAAAATTTTTAGAAAAATAAAATTACTTTTTACACTAATTAATTATTTATTATTAATTAAATACTATTTAATACTAATTATTAATATTTAAAATAACTTAAATACAATATAATATTATTTAAACACTAGAAAAATGAAAATAAAATTTCTAAAATTATAAAATAACTAAAAATAAGTTTTAAAATTAAAAATAAGTATTTTTGTCTTTTTGTGAATTTTTTATCAATTAATTACTAATTAAACATTAATTACCTAATTAAACTATTTTAAATTAAGAAAAATAGAAAATGAACAGTAAAAATTATAGGAAAATTTCTAAAATTATTTTACAACATATAAAAGCTAGGAAAAATATAAAAACTAGGTCTTACTTAATAAAAACTAATTATGCTATTTAATACTTAATATTAATTAATTATTAATAAAACTAAGATTAATTCTAATAAATACTAAATGATAAAATAAAAATCTGAAAAAATTATTATAAATACTTTAATATAAGAGGAATTTAAGAAAAATATAAAAAAGCTAAGTTCTTAATAAAAATATAAAAATTAAAATTAAAATTAAATTACATTAAATAGAAACTATCACTTAATATTAAATTGTTTTTTCTTGATTTTTCTTTTACAAACCTATTTTATAACTAAAAACTAACACTTTTTGTAAAAACAAATTTTTTATAAACTGAAAATAAGCACTATGGAAAGCTAAAAGCCAAACAGTTGACTTTGTTTGACCAAGTGGTGAAATGAGCTAAAATGGCATTAAGTGGGACCCACTCTTGTTAATTCTGGTTCACTTGAGTTTAAGGAACATGCATAAGCCAGAAAAAGCAATTGAGAACCACAGAATAAGCTATAAGCTAACAATAAGCACTTGAAACTTGCAATCTTAACTGAAAATTGGGACAGAAAAGGAGGGCTAAATTAAGTGGGGTCCACAGAGCTAGGGGTCAAACCAATGGTCAACTCCTAAAGTAGGGTAGGAGGGGGGTTGAAATAGACCAAGTTGGGAGGTTGTGGACCACTGTGGTGGCTAGAAAACCACCACCAAGGTGGTGGTGTGGAGTGGTACCTGCTGACGCAGGGGGTATGGTTGCCCTGTAGCCTACTTTAGGGCAAGCTGGGGACTAGGGAAAAAATTGCAAAAATGAAAAGACCATGGGACATGATAGCTGAGCTGGTAGACAACACATATACACAAGTTTCACTCCATGAAAGAAACACAAAATTCAAAACAATTGCTTGAATTTTTTGAAAAATTCAGATTTGCACAATTTGACTTTTTGCTTAAAACTACTTGTTTGACTTCTGTGAACTTTGATCCTCTATTGATGATTGAAAATGAACTTTTAAGTGAAAATGAGGCTAAATCCAACTATCCTAATTACTTTGAAATGGATTTGATGGGATCAACCCTCCTAATTCCTAACAGTTAGCAGACAAAGTAGGATAGAAACTTAATTTTGACTTTCCTAAGAAATGACTACTGATTTTAAGCCTAGACTACACTAATATTACTTATTATAACATGTTTAAAGCAAAAACTACTACTAATAACCACTAGACCACAGAGTATGCCATTAAGCCAAACACACCCTTAAATCAATTTTACAAATGAAACTAGAGCAAACTAAAAGGAAAGCTTAATTCATGAATGGAGTTCTATCTAAATAGCAATAATAAAACTAAATAAGCACAGATAAACATCAATTAGGTACAAAAGACTAGATTGTAATCAAATACTTGAAAATGTGACATATGCTTACACTTGAATGACTGAGAATCTGTAACCAAAGGACCCAATCACAACCTAATGCCTTCCAAAAGGCTCTAAACCATGACAATCAAAATCCACAGCACTCCTTGCTTCTATCTTCTTCTCCACAGTGATTTTTGCACTTGTGAGCAATTTCTATAATTTTCTACTAATTTAACTTTTATGAATGGAAACTAATATTGATCACTCAGAAACTTGAAGAAGCTTGAAAATAAGCTAAAATGAGCTTAATGGAACCAAGAGACAACACATAACAGTTTTTAAGCAAGATTGTCACATTTGCATAAAAATTGCCAACATTGAATTTAAACATAAAACTTAAATTGATGGTTGAGAATTGTTTTAACATACACTGAATACACTAAAAACATTAATTGAAAACTGAAAAATACATTGAGACTTGAAAATTAACTTAAACGACATAAAGAAAATTAAAACTACACTACATTACACTACTCCTATCACTACTGCTTCTTTCTCTCTTTTTCTTATCTTTTATAAGCCTTGTAGGGTTCCTTGGACTTTCCCACACCTTGTGTACCATTGGATGGCTCAAACACATCCTGACCTTTGAATATAAAATTGGCGCCAAAATGGGTCTTGGGGCAGGTTGGGTTGCTTGTGAGGAATTTGTGGATAATAAATGGATTTGGAAGTTAGTATTTGTATTGGGAACAAAGTATGGTATGAGGTGAGCTGGAGGAGGGGGTTGGAGTGTTGGGGTGGTTTAGCAGGTGCCAGTTGGGAGGGGAGAAGGTTGTGTTTGACCTTGGGTTTGACCAAGGGAAATAATAAAAACAGGGTGATTAATTTTTAAGGAGTGGGCTGTTTGGGTAATTGGGCTAGGGGGGATGGAGTGGGCCTGGATTTTTGGTTTATGGTTTTAGGATAAGAAACAAAGGGTCCAATTTGGTATTTGTAAATAATAAGGACCAATTTTGTAAATCTTGAAACCGTAGGGACCTGATCTGTAATTTTACCAAAGTAACCATAAGGACCTTATTTGCCAACTTGTACTTTCCCAAGGATTTGAAATTTAATTTTTCACATATAAATACCCAGGGACCATTTTTGTAAATTTCCAAACCACAAGGACCAAACATGTAAACTTTTCAAAACTTTCACGCAGGGACCATTTTTGATAACTTTTGATTTCCCAAGGTCCAAAAATGATTTTCCTTTCAAAATTATCCCACCAGGGACCAAATCTGTCATTTACTGAAACTCTAGGGACTAATTTGTAAATTCCCAAAACTTTTCCAATTTTTCACCAAAGGACTAAATATGACAATTTATGATTTCAAAAGTACCTTTGGTGACTTTTCTTTTAAAATATGTGCTCAGTGACTATTTTTGCCAATTTTTGAAAGTTGAGGGACTGAAACTGCCAATTTTGCAAACTTTGTACGTTTTTCATCTGTTTTTGCTCATTTTGCATCTAAAACATATAATACATGTTTTTGAAATATTTTCAGTATTTTGATGCATTCTGAGTGTTTTTGTATGTTTTGCAGTTCAGACCAAAAATGATGAGTGTTTGAGCACTCATCATTCTCCCTTCATCTTCACTTCTTATGATGAAGAGGATGATGAGAGTGATGCACTCTACAACCCCACAACCCCTGAGAAGCCCCAGTCCTCTCATCCAAGACGACCATCTAGACGAAGAAAATTAAATCCCCCATTGCCAAAGACAAGAAAGATTGTGATTGGGTTGCCCTGTCCTCAGTGGCAAGGAATCTTCAACAACAACAACAAAGGCAAGGAGAAGACAGTTGAAGGCAAGGGTAAGGGCAAAGTAGAATAGGAATTCTAGGATTGATATGCTTGTATTGTTTGTTTTAAATTTTCAATCTTTTTGTCCTGCTTTGTACTTCTGAAGAATCAATAAAAATCTTGCCTAGTTTGTCTTTACTTGAGTTTAATTCTTCTGAAAGAGTTGCATTCCCCTGAATAAATTAATCTTTTATACATCATCAGCAGGAACAAACTTTAGAATTAAAATAGATGTTATCAGCAGCAAGTGGTCAAACCCATTGACTTTCATCCGAAGAATCCAATTAAGTGGACAACTTGCACAATTAGTAATTGCTACTGACTCAACTACCTCCCATTAACTTGCATTTACTCATATTAAACCCAAGTCAAGTCTTTATAAAGAAGTCTTCAAGGCATAAGCTTCTCACAACTCGTTAGTACACTTATAACATCACACCAAATCCTTTCTCAACACCCCAATCATGAAACCAAACCCCAAAATCATTGATATTTCCTCTGATTCTTCATCTGATTCCACATTTGACATTCCTCAAATACAAAGAGCATACTACTACCTTGGTGAAGGACCTTCTGAGTTTTGTCCATCTCCTACCTCATCAGAAGAAACAGAGGAAGCAGAGGAAGCTCCAACTCCTCTTGCTATGGTGGTCCCTGATTTTACTCCTGTCACAGCATTCCTGAAAAGTGAAATGGAGAGGGTTTGTGCTGATATGAGGAAGATCTCTGTCCCTGAAGAGCCACAGTCCTCAAAAAGGAACCATGGTCCATTGAAGGTTGTCCTTGGACTTGCTGCTCCCAAGGTCTGGAACAAAGACATGCAATCTAGAGGAGTCTACAAGAAGATGCCTGACCCTAAGGACATGGGCAAAGGGAAGAGAAATATGGAGTAGAAGATTGGGATTTGGGAGGTGGTGGTGTTTTGGTTGTCTAAGTGTTGTTAGATGGTGTCTTTTGTACTTCTGATGTTTGATGTTGTTGATCATGTACTTTCTGTTTCTTAAATAATGAAAGATCCTTTCATTTTTGTCTTTTACATCTTTTTCCACCGATAAAAGTTATGTAGATCTTTGTACATTAGCAGGAACATAACCTGTAACCAAACATTCAAACAGAACACAAAAGAACAACCATAATAATATACAAGGTTAGTAAGAAACCTGCAAGACAAAGTTAGTAAACATAATAATTTACATAATATACAACATGTACAATCCTCCCTTGAGGCATATGCCTCCCCTCAAACATAGCATTCAAGGGTTAACCATGCCAATGGTGACAACTAGGTGTTTAAACCTAGGTCCATCAAAAGCTTTTGTTAATAAATCAGCCACATTATCATCAGTATGAATTGTAAGCACTTGAATTAGATGCTTCTCATTTGCATCTCTTATAAAATGGTGCCTAATTTCTATATGTTTAGTTCTCTGATGAAAAACAGGATTTTTAACAATAGAAATAGTACTTTGATTATCAATGTAGATTTTAGTGTTCATGAAGTTAAACCCATAATCCAACATCTGATTCTGAATCCAAAGTACCTGACCACTATGGTTTGTTTCTTGCACTGCCAAGAGATGAGTCTTCTACCAAGAAATTGACAACCTCCTGTCGTGGATTTCCTGTCCAAATTAGCTCCTGCATAGTCACTGTCACTGTAAGCCTCCAACACAAATGGTGATTCCCTTGGGTACCAGAGGCCTAGCTTGGGTTGGCCTTTGATGTACTTGAAAATCTTCTTCACTGCATTAAGGTGGGAAGTCAGTGGAGTGACTTGATGTCTTGAGCAAGCACTGACAACAAAGGTAATGTCGGGCCTAGAAGCTGTGAGATACATAAGTGATCCAATCATGGATCTATAGAGATGAACATTCACAGCCTCATCTTGTTCATTTGGATTTTTAAGCTTGGGTGGTTCATATGGATTAGTAGCAGTCCTCAAGAGTTCAAAGTCAAACTTTTTGAAAATGTCTTTAACATACTTCTCCTGATGGATAAAAATCCCTTCAGGTTGTTGTTTGACTTGTAGCCCTAAGAAAAAGGTTAATTCCCGCATTGCACTCATCTGAAATTCACCTTTCATCAAATCTTCAAATTCCCTGCACCATGCCTCTTTTGTAGATCCAAAAATAATGTCATCCACATATACTTGTACTAGAATGATGTCCCTGGAGTTTTTCTTAATAAAGAGGGTCTTGTCAATAGCTCCTCTTCTGTAGCCATGCTTCAAAAGAAATGTAGACAATCTAGCATACCATGCCCTTGGTGCTTGGTGAAGTCCATAAAGTGCCGTGAAAACATTGTACACCTTCTTAGGATGATGGGGGTCTTCAAAGCCCTGTGGTTGAGTAACATATACCTCCTCTTCAATTTTGCCATAGAGGAAGGCACTCTTGACATCCATCTGATAGACCTTAAACCCCATATATGAGGCAAAGGCTAAAAATAATCTAATTGCCTCAACTCTAGCAACTGGTACAAAGACCTCAGTATAGTCAATCCCTTCTTCTTGTCTGAAACCTTGAGCCACCAATCTTGCTTTATTTCTCACTAAAATACCTCTTGCATCCCTCTTGCATTTTAATATCCACTTGGTCCCAATTGCAATTTTCCCTGCAGGAAGATCAACAAGGACCCAAACATCTTGATTCTTGAATTGTTGCATCTCTTCCTGCGTAGCTTCAACCCAACTAGGTTAACTCAAAGCCTGTTTAATGCTTGTTGGTTCAACTTGGGACAAGAAACAAGAAAACAAACAATGCTTCTGATCTGTGTGATTGTCTCTCTTCTGAGTAGATACATAAGTTAGAAATGCACATTGCCGAAACTTGGTATTCTTAATGGCACTCCTGGTGAGAACCATAGCATTTGGATCACCAAGTGTATTATCTTGTGGATGAATGGTGTTGATCCTTTTAGTTGCAACAGGATTAACATCAATGGAGTTATCAAGATTGGTTAGTGTAGGAGCAAAGTCTTCATCATAAAAAGCTGATTGAAAAATGCCATCACTTTGCTCAACATTAGCAAGATCTGAGGGAATTGGAAACCTGCCATAAGGTTCATCCAAGCTTGTGGATGTTTTAGTGGAAACAGGAACTGCAGCAGAATCACCATCAACAGAATCAACAGATGTATCAGCAGAACTAGTTTTTCTGCTCTCTTCAACTACAGCTTGTTTTAAGAGTGCTTCAGTGGCTAGAGCAAATTCAAGACCCAGTCTTTTAGCTTCCTCAGCAGCTGCATGTTCTTTCTTTTTGAGTCTAGCAAGATCTTCTGTATAGGTTGAGTTGTCCACATCATCAGCAGATTTGGCATCAGAGGCTTCTTTGATAGGAGGATCTGCTATTTGAATTGGTAGAGTAGTTACAACAATAGTGGGTTCATCACATTCTGAATCACTGTCTGAATCATCCTGTAGGGTACCTGCACAGTTAGAAGATGACACTTGTATACCTGCAGAGGGGTTAGTTTTGTGTCTAGCATACCCCAAATAATCTGTTAAGTAATCAAGGTCAAATTACCATTCATGACCTTTTCCCTTAACATTTTCATTCTCCTCCAAAAATTTCAGGTTAAGAGTCTCTTCTATCTTCTTTGCAGCCAAGTTATATACCCTGTAAGCCTTGCTATGAGCTGAGTAACCAACAATATACCCTTCAGCAGCTTTTGCTTCAAATTTACCCAAGTGATCACTTGTGTTCAGAATAGTCACTTGACATCCAAAAGGTTTCAAGTGTTCAATGGTAGGTTTCTTCCCTGTCAAAAGCTCATAGGGTGTTTTATTATGAGGTTTGGTAATCAACACCCTATTCAACACATAACAAGCAGTGCCAACTGCTTCAGTTCAAAACATGGTGGGAAGTTTAGAATCAGCAAGCATAGATCTTGCAGCCTCTATAAGGGTTCTATTCTTCCTTTCTGCAAACCCATTCTGTTGTGGAGTCCTAGGAGTGCTATAGTCTCTTTTAATACCCTTTAAACCACAAAGTTCAATAATATTAGCATTTTTGAACTCTGTCCCATTGTCACACCATATACCCTTAATCTTCTTGTTAAGCTGATTTTCTATGAGAGCCATAAATTCTTTAAGTGCCTGAAAGGTTTGATCTTTAGTCACCAAAAGGAATGTCCAACTGAATCTACTGAAAGCATTAGTTATTACCAAACAGAAGTACTTATGGTCAATACTCCTAATGGATGTTGGACCAAAAAGATCCATATGAAGTAGCTGCAAAGGTTCTGAGATTGTGCTCACAGCAGTAATGGCCTTATAAGAAGCTTTGTGTTGCTTACCCTTGTTACAAGCCACACAATTATGCTCATTAGTGAATATCTTAGAAGGAAGTCCATGAACAAGTCCATCTTTAGCAAGTTTGTTGATAAGTTTGAAATTAACATGTGCCATCCTTCTATGCCATTTTGTAGATTCATCCAAGGATGCTTTAGCCACCAAACATGTTAGATCACCTTCTGGTTTGACATCATTCAATTCAAATGTATAATGATTATGATTTCTTGGAGCCTTTAGCAATACATGATTGTCATCAGGTATTTTGAACTCAGGTGAAAGAATGAGACAACCCTCTTCAGTGAAAAGTACAGGAAGCTTTTTGTCACAAATTTGTGAAACTGAGAACAAATTGAACCCTTGAAGTTCCTTCACATAGTAGACGTTCTCAAAATCCACCTTTGGAGTTCTTATGGTACCTTTGCCAGTGATCCTTCCTATCCCACTTTCAAACCTCACTATTCCTCCATTAAAAGATACAAAGTCATGTAGCTTCTCCTGATTCCCAGACACGTTTCTTGAACAGCCACTATCAACAATACCTAAGTCTTTATTAAGAAGAGGATGTTCCTACAACAAAAAAAGTTAATATACAACAACATTAATATGTTAAGAGACTTAAGTCATGAAAGACTTGAGCCTGCCCTGTAGATCATTATTATGTACCCAAGAAGATGAGTTAGATCCACAATTGTTCTTGGAATCCCTGTAGTTATATGGCCTTTTATATGTCCAAGAACAATCTGCTGAGGACTTTTCAACAGAATCCCAAGTAGCCCTTACCAAAAACATTAGGTCATTATATCCATACCAATGATTAAATCCATAAAATGGTCTTGACCCATATCTATTTCTATTGGTATTCATATATCTACTAGCAGAAACAGACCTATCAGAAGTAACAGACCAATCAGCAGGAATGGAATACATTCTACTGATGTTGTAATTTGCCTGTGGGACTAATGAGGGTTTGGTACAAGTGTCAGTCCACTTTTGTCTAGGTCTATTATTAACAACAGAAACACCCATCCTCTTATCATGAAAATCACAATCCTTAATCAAATGCAATTTGCTACCACAAACAAAACACTTGTTCTTCTTAGAAGATTTATTAAATCCATAAGATGTCTTATTAAACACAGAATTATTCAAAGAAACACCAGAAATAGAATTGTTTTGCAAATACTGAAAGGAATTATTTTCAAAAGAAGTAAATAACAAGTCTTCAGAAGAGGATGTCTTAGAAGGAACATCATTAGCAGCAACTTCAGAGTCCACAGACTTGTAAGATGACTTGTCAGAAAGCTTTATTGAGGACTTGGGTGAGTCTGACTTGGTCTTGGAGTCACAGCTGGCATAACTAGAGGTCTCTGAGGCCTTGTCCCTGAAAGAACAAGAGACATATGTATTAGAATCATTACTAGATATACTTCTAGAGTCAGGGGAGTCATTGATCCTAATGCCAGTGTGTTCCTTAGATTCTGGTAAGTCCAACTTATGGGATGTAGGCTTAGGGGTGCCTGTGGTTGGAGAGTCTTCAGACTTATTTGGCAAGTCTTTAGACTTTTTGCCAAACAGATGGTGTGAACCATCAAAGTCAAAGGTTTTGGTGATAGGCATGAATACACCTCTAATAGGTCCTGGTACTGCATGCATCTCACCTTCCTTCAATAATTTTATAGGTGCAGAGTTATTTTTACTTTTCTTATCAAAATGATGGTTTGCCTCTACACCTACGTATTTCTTAAAACCTAAACCAAACTCAGATGTTACAGATTGACTTCCATAAAGAAAACTAGACAACTTATCACCTGAGACTAGCCACTCTTTATGTAAAGCAATTTCTTTATCCAGCTTATCTTTCAAAACTTCTTTTTCAGATTCAATCCTAGCTTTTTCTTTTTCAGCAAATTTTAATTCATTGCTAGTATTCTCTAAATATCTACCTAAAACTCTAATCTTTTCTTCATAAGCCAATTGATTTTGCTGAAACCACATCTTTTGTTGTTCTAAGGTTTTAAAAGCTTCTTTGTAAGTTGCAGCTTCAATAAAACACGCATTATATTTTGGTTTCATCTCATCATAAGCTTCTTTAAGAGTTGTATAGTTAGAATCACAATCACAAACAAAAGTAGATACCTGAGGAGATATTCCCATGAATCCAAAGTCATCATCACAACTAGCCATGCAGGAGATTTGAGGAGAACTGCTTGTTGCATCTTCATGCTCATTCCAGTCAACACCAGCATCTATAGCAGTTACCAAGGCTTTTGATTCACCAGCCTCCACCTCTTTCTTCTTGTATGCTGAATATCTGGTATTAGCTTCACCCTTCTTGGTTGTGCACTCTCTTGCAAAATGGCCAATTTCTCCACAAGCATAACACTTCACTTTTCTCCTATCAAACCGAGCTGCATCTCTACCATCAACATTGAGCTTTTTACCAACCTTTTGCTCAAATCTTCTGACCTTGAGGGAGAGCATAGCCATTTGCCACTTTATGTCCAACTCTTCTAAAGCAAGTTCATCAATCTGCTCAAAATCTTCATAAGCTATTTGTTGCTGTTTATCAACTTCAACAACAAATGAATGAAGTACATCTTCCATCACATTACTAATCTTTGGATGAGTTATTGGATTAGCATTTGAAAAAGACAATGTGGTAATGGGAAGATTTTGACTTGGAGTGGATGGACTTGAGTAGACTTGTGGTAATGGGGATGGACTTGAGTAGGTATGTGGCATGTAGTTTGAGTTAGAGCTGATGAATGCGGATTGTGAAGGAGTTGTTGCATATGGAGAGTGTCCCTTGATGTCACCTTCCAAAGCTCTGAGTTTGTTGTACAAGTCATCAAAACTGAGGTAGTCCAGGCCACCTTTGGTTTTCAATGATATATTCACTTGAGACCATGAGGGAGGTAAGGCTCTTAGAAACCTGGAATTCACCTCCTCATTGTCAGGTCTAGCTACAAGCTGATTCAACTGACTCAGTATCTTCTGAAACCTGTCATAGCCTTTGTGGAGACCCTCTTCTTCAGTTATTCTGAATTCTTGGAATTCTTGTTTCAACATACTCTTTCTCATCCTTTTTGATTCATCATTCCCCCCAAATCTAGCTTTTATAGCCCACCAGATTTCTCTTGGTCATGGAATGAAAATCTCCCATGTGGTCATCAGGGATTTCTTGCAGCAATATAGTTCTTGCTTTGTTATCCCTTTGTATAGCAAGAATTTCTTCAGCAGAAAAAGGTTCCACAATCTTCATTTTTTCATCAGCATCTACAGTTTGCTTTTTAGGGCGGCAGCCGTTGAGTATAACATTCCAGAGGTTATAGTCAACACTTGCAATCCAGTTTTCCATCTTCATCGCCCAGATCTCATACTCATCCTTCCTGAGAAAGGGAAGCTTGGCATTGTTGTTTGAGAAAGCCACCTGTTGTAGTTGTTGAGTGAGAGAGCCTGCTTCTGAGAGAGTGACATCACTTCCTGGTTTGTCTCCCATTGATACTAAGTGAAAAGTTATGTGATTGTGTTGAGGTTACAGAGAGTATCTCGTGGCTCTGATACCACTTGTTAGGATCTATATCTTGATAGATCTTGAGCCAATAGATCGTTAGCCTACTAATGTAATCACCAGTAAGACTAAGTAGATAATCTCTGTGAGCTTGTAATTATTGCGGAATATAAAAACAAACTTGTATACTAAACTTGATCCTCTATAGATCAATATACTTTAACTAATAATGTTATAAAATTCATACATAATACAATGACCTAGGTTTCCTTATATACTAATGGAAACCCTAACCTTTCTTACAAGAAACGAATAATAATAAACTAATAAAAGATATTCTACATGTCTTGTCCTAAATTACATAAGTTCTATCCACGGATTAACTCTATCCGTACGATCTCTATACGTCCGCAGGAACCAGTCATCAGCAGAAACACTCTAAGCTTCCGCAGGAACCTGTCAGCAGTATCATTCAGCAGTAACTTCAATAATTCCTTACATCTGATAATGGAACAGAGTTCAAAAATGCTAATCTAATTGAACTATGTGGGTCTAAGGTTATAAAAAGGGACTATAGTAATGCCCCACAACAAAATAGGGTTGCTGAAAGAAAGAATAGAACCCTGATAGAGGCTGAAAGATCTAAGCTTGCTGACTCTAAACTTCCCACTATGTTTTGGACTGAAGCAGTAGGCACTGCATGTTATGTTCTGCATAGGGTTTCAATTACAAGACCACACAATAAGACACCCTATGAACTTTTGACTGGGAAGATTCCTACCAAAACAATAATAGTAGGTTCATCACACTCTGAGTCATAGTCTGAGTCATCATCTAGGGTACCTACTTTATTAGTTGTTGACTCTTGTGTACCTGCAGATTGGTTAGATTTGAATCTAGCATAACCCAAATGATCTGTTAAGTAATCAATGTCAAAATAGCAATCATGACCTTTATCCTGAGCATTAACCTTGTCTTCAAAAAATCTCAGGTTAAGAGTTTCCTCTATTGTAAAACCCTAAATTCTGAATTCCTAATTTTACGTCTAATTTTGAATTTTCCTACGTCTATGAACGTTTGGCTAAATTAAATACTTATGTTATGAAGATTAAACTACAAGATGAAATGTCGTAAGCGTAAGTAATAAACAAAATGACTTAACCTAATATCTAAAATAACATCACACGGCTATTAAGCCCACCATGGGACCAATATTATTTTAAGTATTTGTACACACATTAAATAAAGATATGGTCAATATGTTTCGAAAATGTGATCACTAATTTTCTCCAAAAATCATTGACAACTTTCCATTGACAATTCCTTATACGTTTCGTTTTATCAATTGTATATTACAGTTCCTTGTCATTTTTTTTAAAACTGATTTATACACTTTGGGAAACATTCACACGATTGGAAACATGAGAAGATTAGATCAAATAGTTTTGAAAAAAAAAAAATAGAAGATTATAATCCCTTGATTTAGTCACTAAATTACGGCACTTTCCCATTTTAATTCTTTTCCATTCGTTTATCTATAAACCGTATATCACACTTCTCTCACACATTCAAAAGCCTCAAACACAAAAAAAGATCGGCTGTTCATTTGTTCTCCCAAGAAAATAAAAAGGTGCAACGAGTGTTAGCCAAGGTGGTGATCGTGGTAGCAAGGTGGGTTGATCGTGGGTGGTTTGATTCGAAAAGGTCTCGGTTCTTTGATCCTTGTGTCTTTGCTCCGTTTTGAATTCGTCCAAGGTATCACTTATGTTTGCTCGACTTGTGAAACATATATACGTTTATAACAAGTAACCGAAGATTGTTTCGTTAAAACACGTTATACGAATGAATAGATGTATTCGAATAACATAAGATACTAATCATAAATGTATGAAACGCATAACTAAGACCTTCATTTCTGTTCGAACTCTTCGAACCTGTTGATATATATATATATATACACGCTTATGATATGAAAATTAAGATTTCTATTATGGTAGATATAATATGTTTTTAGAGAAATTGAATTATAAATCTAAACCATTATTATGTTATATTGAATATAAACTTATGCATGCATGTAATTTATTTAAATGGTGAAAATAGAAACTATATGTGTCATGGGTGTTTAATGAACCGAAAAGTGTGAGCATGCATGGATATTACGTGGTTAAAGGTAGAATTTGAGTTGTGCTTTGTCTAATAATTTCATGTTTGTGATTCGTTAGTGTGACTGTCAAATAGTGGGGCTGTGAGTGAGAGTGAGTTGGTCAAATGAGATGCACAAATATATTTACAAACTGAAATAAAATGGGTAGAGACGTAATACTTGTTTGGTTAAAATTTGGGTCGTGAGTGTTTACGGTTTGACATGGGTTGGCTTGGGTAAAAAGTCGGGTAGTTTGGGCTTGTGGTGATTCGTAAAAATGTACCAAAGAGAGTATCGAGTATTAATACGAGTCATGCATGTGCTAATAGTATTTTGGGTCGTCGCGGTTTAAATTTTAATATCGAGCATCCGTTAAATAAATTATAAATGACGGGGTCTAAAATTATCATAAGATAAAATTATAGTATCAACTTTATAATAATTTTATTTGACATTTTAATATTTAATTTTTGATAATTTATATTTTGACCCTAAACTTTACTAAATTGTCGTAATTAACCATAACTTATTGTATTGATCATTTTAAACCTTAAATATTATTTAATCGTCAATAATAACCTTAAAGTATTAAATTACTAACTCGGAAAAGTTACTAAATATGAGAACTTACTAAATATGGCAAGTTACTAAAAATGGAAAGCCGACAAAAATGAGCAATCTGATTTAGAATAAGTATTAATAATAAGTCGATCATGATTACGTGTAGATTCGCTGAAGAAGGAGTGACTTCCTATTCTTATGTTACGATATGGTTTCGTTGGCGGTTTAAGGTACAGATATTCTACCCTTTTTCAGTAAGGGTTCCAATCTCATGACTTTCGATCCTTTTTCTTTGATTCGTTTGCTATGATATGATTCATTTGATATGAGCCTTTGCTATAATCCCTCTGATATGATTCATTGATCCATTTGATATTATCATTTGATATGATTCTGTTTGCTATCCATTTTGTTATGATTATCTGATTACTATCTCGTTAACATGAGATTCTGTTGATATTATTGAGATGCTATGATTGCTTTGTTTATGGATAGCTCTGTTCTGATATGTATGATTTTTATGCCCGAGTTTTTAGTCTACTCATGGAGGTACCATGGGCGTGTCATTGAGGCACCAATGGCATGACACTATCTGGGGCGGTGTGATTAGTCCCCGGCGTCCCCGTCTGATTATGATATGATATGAGATCTCTTGGCCACTTTGTATATGATTTGTTTGTGGGGGGCGTATGGATGCATCCTAGGATTTGTTTTGATATGATATGATATGATATGATACGATTTGGTTTGGTGACTGGCTGTACGTGCCTTGTACCCCTTTCACGTCTGGTACTTGGAGGTCGCCCCTCTATGTACACCCTATGAATTGACGGATATGTGATTATGTGATTTGAGATCTATTCGAGTGTCTCGGGTAGGTCGGCTCGTGGCTTTCCTATGTTCTTTGTGTCTATTCGAGTGTCTCGGGTAGACAAGCCTTTGTTGATACGTGCTCTTGATTCTCTTATGATTTGTTTATGCTTGATATATCTATGATGCTTCATTTCATTTGACTTATGATATTCGTTCAGTTATTCGTTGATCTCTTATGCATTTGACAGATGATATTCCATTCAGCAAAAACTTATGATTTCCTACTTCTTATACTTATATACATTTCATTCATTCGTTTGCTTTGTTATATATCTGTTCACTGGGCTTTTTAAGCTCAGCCGCATTTCCTTTCCTGCGGCAGGTTTTAGGTTCGAAGCTGGGTTTGGGTGAAGAGTGCATAGGAGCTTTAGTGGACTATCCCATGGACTAGAAGCCCATTACATCTGGACTAGTTTTTGACTTGGATTAGATTAGTCTTTGTTTAGTTTGTATTTTCTTTTCTTTTATAGTTTTAGTATTTCTTTTGTACTTTTATAATTTTCCTTTGTAACCTTTTGTTTTAAGTCTTCCGCTTGCGTTGTGTGCTTTGTATGCTTTGATATGTCACCATACTGTAGCGCTCCGGGCCCCTGTCGGGTTGGGGTGTTACAATTATGGTATCAGAGCTCAGGCTGCGACTTGTAGTACATAAGTTATGGCCTGTGAAGTTTTGGACCCTTAGGTTTGCACCTTAGAAGCTTTAGGAATAACTTTGGAAGGTTTTGCCTTAAGTTTCTCCCCTTAAGAGCTTAGTTTGACCGGTGAGGATTGGGTAGATATATGATCAGACGTTTGTTTTCTTGCTTCCGCTTTACTCTGAATTATGCCTTTGTTTTTCGTTAAGCTCTTACTAGATCATTCGTTTCGATGACTTACAAGACTTATCAGGATTTGCGACATGTGTTTAGGATGCCTTTGGACTTCGTAGTATGCCTTATAAGTTTCATTTCCTGGAGTTATCACTTTTCTTATGAATTTGGATTCTTGATTCGTTTGACATTTGTTTAGATGCCTTTCTTTCGTTCGGAGATTCGCCTATGCATGAATCCTACGTATTCGACACACTCTATGAGTTCTCCTTGCTTTTAATTCTTTCTTCATTGTTGATTTTTTGACCTTACTTATTCTACCCTTATGAACGTTTTATGACTTTTCATCGTGTATATTCGATGTGTCCGATGCGTTTCGGAGATATTTGGAGATGATTTTGTGGTGCTAATTTGTTTACATTGGAGATGTTCGATTCGATGTTATTCTTGATTTGGATTTGTTGCCTGAGTATTATGATGATGATGACTGTCATTTTATGTTTGTCACCTTTGACGTTCTGAGAAATTCATATTCTACACCATGATTCTTAACCTGATAATCGTTTATGACCAACTTGTTCTAAAACTCATGCATTGATTTCCCCACTGCTGTGAAGATACTTCTCTGATGAAACTCGCCTCGAGAGTTATTCGATTTGATTGGGAACGTTCGTTGTGTATCTTTGGGTGTTTTTGTTTTATTCGGAGAGAAGAATGAAGATAGAATGAAGTGTGGATTGATTTTTGGAAGTTAAATCGTATCATGTTTCGTGTAAAAGAACGGGATATTCTTAGAAATTTCTCTTCGTATTCGTTGTAATCTCTATGAATGTCGTAATGCTAATTGTATTGGCTACCACTACGACTATTACTATGAAATTGATAAATCGTGCTTTTCATGAATACTTGGACAAATTGTCATAGTATGACATATTAGGGTGTTCAAAGACGAAAGAGAAACACGAGACTCATCTTCGTTTTCGGTGTTGAATTTCTACGATGGAAGGGAGCAGTTTGAAGTGTACGATCTTATCAACTCTATTCATCTTAGTTGTACTAATATGTATAGAGTCTTGAAGCAGGAGCCAGACGGGATGGTATAAAGATGGTGGTGACTACATCGGAGATTTCCACGCACAGGAGGAAGGACAACACGAGTGGAATTACAGTGGAGCATTGACCAGGACGGCTTGCTTGGAAGATGGGCAGAGATTTCTTCTGGCCGAAGATCATTCAAGCTACATGGTTCACCTACAATGACTGTGACAGAGAATCGCGTTTTGGTTCACACTTTAAGAAGAGGTACATAAGAGTTCGACGTTTTGGCATTTGAGGAAGCTTTTGGTCAGCGACGCGTCAGATCTTGATTTCATTCCAATTTGTAAGATTATTCTATCGCTTCGGTTATGCCTAGATACGTTTTGATACTCTGATTCGTGATTTGGAACGTCAATATGAATTTGTTACCCATCTCTTGATGAGATTCTAGATACGTTTGACGATTTGATTTGTACCCATTTCGACTTTGGTAAGTTCCTTTGTTCGTTCAGAATTCGGTAGAAGTTGATGAAGACTTATCGGTTAGCGCTATCTCCGTTTTTGCTTCATAAGAATATGTGTATTTAGTGTGTCTCCTTGTATGATCCCAACTATCATCTATCATCTGTCCTCTATCATCTGCTACTCATTTGTTCGCATTCGTTAGATTCGATTTGTTGTGATTTGTGTTCTATTGGAGAGCCTGATGCTATTTTGGAGCATTAGGATCGAGTCATGAGAAAAATTCTATTTGTGAAGATTCTTTTGGAAGAACCTCCCGAGCGTGATGTAAATTATGACGTTCTTTTGTGATTTGCTACGTCTCCGTCTAACTTTTGCGACTTCAATTTTCGAGGACGAAAATTTTCTTTTTAGACGGGAAGAGTTGTAAAACCCTAAATTCTGAATTCCTAATTTTACGTCTAATTTTGAATTTTCCTACGTCTATGAACGTTTGGCTAAATTAAATACTTATGTTATGAAGATTAAACTACAAGATGAAATGTCGTAAGCGTAAGTAATAAACAAAATGACTTAACCTAATATCTAAAATAACATCACACGGCTATTAAGCCCACCATGGGACCAATATTATTTTAAGTATTTGTACACACATTAAATAAAGATATGGTCAATATGTTTCGAAAATGTGATCACTAATTTTCTCCAAAAATCATTGACAACTTTCCATTGACAATTCCTTATACGTTTCGTTTTATCAATTGTATATTACAGTTCCTTGTCATTTTTTTTAAAACTGATTTATACACTTTGGGAAACATTCACACGATTGGAAACATGAGAAGATTAGATCAAATAGTTTTGAAAAAAAAAAAAATAGAAGATTATAATCCCTTGATTTAGTCACTAAATTACGGCACTTTCCCATTTTAATTCTTTTCCATTCGTTTATCTATAAACCGTATATCACACTTCTCTCACACATTCAAAAGCCTCAAACACAAAAAAAGATCGGCTGTTCATTTGTTCTCCCAAGAAAATAAAAAGGTGCAACGAGTGTTAGCCAAGGTGGTGATCGTGGTAGCAAGGTGGGTTGATCGTGGGTGGTTTGATTCGAAAAGGTCTCGGTTCTTTGATCCTTGTGTCTTTGCTCCGTTTTGAATTCGTCCAAGGTATCACTTATGTTTGCTCGACTTGTGAAACATATATACGTTTATAACAAGTAACCGAAGATTGTTTCGTTAAAACACGTTATACGAATGAATAGATGTATTCGAATAACATAAGATACTAATCATAAATGTATGAAACGCATAACTAAGACCTTCATTTCTGTTCGAACTCTTCGAACCTGTTGATATATATATATATACACGCTTATGATATGAAAATTAAGATTTCTATTATGGTAGATATAATATGTTTTTAGAGAAATTGAATTATAAATCTAAACCATTATTATGTTATATTGAATATAAACTTATGCATGCATGTAATTTATTTAAATGGTGAAAATAGAAACTATATGTGTCATGGGTGTTTAATGAACCGAAAAGTGTGAGCATGCATGGATATTACGTGGTTAAAGGTAGAATTTGAGTTGTGCTTTGTCTAATAATTTCATGTTTGTGATTCGTTAGTGTGACTGTCAAATAGTGGGGCTGTGAGTGAGAGTGAGTTGGTCAAATGAGATGCACAAATATATTTACAAACTGAAATAAAATGGGTAGAGACGTAATACTTGTTTGGTTAAAATTTGGGTCGTGAGTGTTTACGGTTTGACATGGGTTGGCTTGGGTAAAAAGTCGGGTAGTTTGGGCTTGTGGTGATTCGTAAAAATGTACCAAAGAGAGTATCGAGTATTAATACGAGTCATGCATGTGCTAATAGTATTTTGGGTCGTCGCGGTTTAAATTTTAATATCGAGCATCCGTTAAATAAATTATAAATGACGGGGTCTAAAATTATCATAAGATAAAATTATAGTATCAACTTTATAATAATTTTATTTGACATTTTAATATTTAATTTTTGATAATTTATATTTTGACCCTAAACTTTACTAAATTGTCGTAATTAACCATAACTTATTGTATTGATCATTTTAAACCTTAAATATTATTTAATCGTCAATAATAACCTTAAAGTATTAAATTACTAACTCGGAAAAGTTACTAAATATGAGAACTTACTAAATATGGCAAGTTACTAAAAATGGAAAGCCGACAAAAATGAGCAATCTGATTTAGAATAAGTATTAATAATAAGTCGATCATGATTACGTGTAGATTCGCTGAAGAAGGAGTGACTTCCTATTCTTATGTTACGATATGGTTTCGTTGGCGGTTTAAGGTACAGATATTCTACCCTTTTTCAGTAAGGGTTCCAATCTCATGACTTTCGATCCTTTTTCTTTGATTCGTTTGCTATGATATGATTCATTTGATATGAGCCTTTGCTATAATCCCTCTGATATGATTCATTGATCCATTTGATATTATCATTTGATATGATTCTGTTTGCTATCCATTTTGTTATGATTATCTGATTACTATCTCGTTAACATGAGATTCTGTTGATATTATTGAGATGCTATGATTGCTTTGTTTATGGATAGCTCTGTTCTGATATGTATGATTTTTATGCCCGAGTTTTTAGTCTACTCATGGAGGTACCATGGGCGTGTCATTGAGGCACCAATGGCATGACACTATCTGGGGCGGTGTGATTAGTCCCCGGCGTCCCCGTCTGATTATGATATGATATGAGATCTCTTGGCCACTTTGTATATGATTTGTTTGTGGGGGGCGTATGGATGCATCCTAGGATTTGTTTTGATATGATATGATATGATATGATACGATTTGGTTTGGTGACTGGCTGTACGTGCCTTGTACCCCTTTCACGTCTGGTACTTGGAGGTCGCCCCTCTATGTACACCCTATGAATTGACGGATATGTGATTATGTGATTTGAGATCTATTCGAGTGTCTCGGGTAGGTCGGCTCGTGGCTTTCCTATGTTCTTTGTGTCTATTCGAGTGTCTCGGGTAGACAAGCCTTTGTTGATACGTGCTCTTGATTCTCTTATGATTTGTTTATGCTTGATATATCTATGATGCTTCATTTCATTTGACTTATGATATTCGTTCAGTTATTCGTTGATCTCTTATGCATTTGACAGATGATATTCCGTTCAGCAAAAACTTATGATTTCCTACTTCTTATACTTATATACATTTCATTCATTCGTTTGCTTTGTTATATATCTGTTCACTGGGCTTTTTAAGCTCAGCCGCATTTCCTTTCCTGCGGCAGGTTTTAGGTTCGAAGCTGGGTTTGGGTGAAGAGTGCATAGGAGCTTTAGTGGACTATCCCATGGACTAGAAGCCCATTACATCTGGACTAGTTTTTGACTTGGATTAGATTAGTCTTTGTTTAGTTTGTATTTTCTTTTCTTTTATAGTTTTAGTATTTCTTTTGTACTTTTATAATTTTCCTTTGTAACCTTTTGTTTTAAGTCTTCCGCTTGCGTTGTGTGCTTTGTATGCTTTGATATGTCACCATACTGTAGCGCTCCGGGCCCCTGTCGGGTTGGGGTGTTACATCTATCTTTTTAGCAGATAAATTAGTAAGGCTTACAGGGTATACAATTTATCTGCTAAAAAGATAGAGGAAACTCTTAACCTGAGATTTTTTGAAGACAAGGTTAATGCTCAGGATAAAGGTCATGATTGCTATTTTGACATTGATTACTTAACAGATCATTTGGGTTATGCTAGATTCAAATCTAACCAATCTGCAGGTACACAAGAGTCAACAACTAAAAAAAGTAGGTACCCTAGATGATGACTCAGAGTGTGATGAACCTACTATTATTGTTTCTTCTCTTCCTACTACTATTGCAGGTTCTGATGACAAAGTTACTTCTGATGACAAAGTTGCTTCTGATATGGATGACTCAACTTATGCAGAAGATCTTGCTAGGCTTAAAAAGCAAGAACATGTAGCAAATGAAGAAGCTTAGAGGCTTGGTCTTGAGTTTGCTAGAGATACTAAGGCATTACTGAGACAAGTTGCTCTTGACAACAACATGAATATGGATTCTGCTGATCGTGGTTCTGTTTCTGCTGATGTGTCTCCTGCTGTTCCTGCTGATGCAAATTCCTCTGATGGTAATTATGCTGTAGTACCTGTTTCTGCTGTTCCATCCACAAGTTTAGATGAACCTTTTATAAGGTTTCCCAGCCCCTCAGACCTTGACAATCATATACAAAGTGCTGGTATTTTCCAATCTGCTTCTTATGATGATGATTTTGCTCCATCTCTGACCAATCTTGAGACTTCTATTGAAGTTAACCCTAATCCCACTAACAGGATAAACACAATTCATCCTCAAACCAATATACTTGGTGATCCCAATGCCATGGTTCAAACAAGGAGTATAGTGAAGAAGACAAAATTTTGTGATTGTGCTTTTATCACTTATGTCATTAATCAGAAGAGGGACAATCATACAGATCAACAACACTATTTGTTGCTTGTTTCCTATCTCATGTTGAACCAACCAGTATTGCACAAGCCTTGAGTGATCCTAGTTGGGTAGAGGCTATGTAGGAAGAAATGCAACAGTTCAAGAATAAAGATGTATGGATACTTGTTGATCTTCCTACAGGAAAGATTGCTATTGGGACTAAGTGGATTCTAAAATGCAAGAGGGATGCTAGGGGTATTGTGGTCAGAAACAAGGCAAGGTTGGTTGCTCAGGGTTTTAGACAAGAAGAAGGCATTGATTATGATGAAGTATTTGCACCTGTAGCAAGAGGAGACCATTAGGCTATTTTTGGCCTTTACTTTATACATGGGTTTTATGGTTTATCAAATGGATGTGAAGAGTGCCTTTCTCTATGGCAAGATTGAAGAGGAAGTGTATGTTACTCAACCCAAAGGTTTTGAAGATTCATAGAATCCAAAGAAGGTATACAAGGTTGTTAAAGCACTTTATGGACTTCATCAAGCACCCAGAACTTGGTCTGCAAGATTTTCCACTTTCTTATTGAAGCATGGATATAGAAGAGGAGCAATTGATAAAACTCTCTTCATCAAAAAGAATTCTAGAGACATAATTCTTGTCCAAGTTTATGTGGATGATATCATTTTTGGTTCCAAAAAGGAAGCTTGGTGCAGAGAATTTGAGAACCTGATGAAAAGTGAGTTTCAAATGAGTGCAATGGGGGAGCTAACATTTTTCTTGGGGTTACAAGTGAAGCAACAGCCTGAAGGGATTTTTATCCACCAGGAAAAGTATGTCAAAGACATCCTGAAGAAGTTTGACTTTGAACTCTTGAGGACTGCAACTAGTCCCTATGAACCTCCAAAGCCTAAGAATCAGAATGAACCAGATGAAGCTATGAATCTTCACCTCTACAAATCTATGATTGGTTCACTGATGTAATTAAAACCTTCAAGGCCTGACATCACATTTGCAGTCAATGGTTGTTCTAGACATCAAGTCACTCCATTGACTTCCCATATGAATGAAGTGAAGAAGATTTTCAAGTATCTTAAAGGCCAACCTAAGTTAGGTCTTTGGTACCCAAGAGAATGTCCATTTGTGTTGGAAGCTTACAGTGACAGTGATTATGTTGGAGATAACCTAGATAGGAAATCCACAATAGGAGGTTGTGCAAGAAATAAACCATTGTGGCTACCTCATCTACTGAAGCAGAATATGTTGTTGCTGCTAACTATTGTGGCCAGGTACTTTGGATTCAAAATCGAATGCTTGATTATGGGTTCAACTTTATGAACACTAAAATCTATATTGATAACCAAAGTACTATTTCAATTGTTAAAAATCCAGTCTTTCATCAAAGAAAAAAGGACATTGAAATTAGGCACCATTTTATTATGGATGCAAATGAGAAACACTTAATTCAGGTGCTTAAGATTCATACTGATGAAAATGTGGCTGATTTATTAACAAAGGCTTTTGATGGACCTAGGTTTAATTACTTAGTTGTCCACATTGGGATGGTTAACCCATAAATGTTGTGTTTAAGGGGAGACATAAGCCTAAGGGGAGGCATATGCCTCTGGGAGGATTAATGTTGTAAATTATGTATTTTATGATAAGTATGTTTGTTAACTTTGTTTTACAGGTTTAGTTTTATTTAAACTAACCATTATCTATTTAGTATGGATTGTGTGTCTTTGTTTTGGTTGTTGGTTTTTACAGCTCTGTGTTTATGCTGATGATCATGTCATAGGAATGATAATGGAAGATAAGTTGAAGTAGTGTTCCTGCTGATGCACATCTCATTGGTACTCATCAGTGGTACAGGGGAAATAAATCAGGGAAAACAAACATCATGAGATAAATCAGGGAAAACATCATTTTATTATTCATAATTCAAGTTCCATATGGTTGGAAATTACAAGACCCTGACAACAGCTAAACACAACTACACAGACACAACTACCATCAACCTAACCACTAGCACCTATACCCAAAAACTACAACCCTTGACACCTACTCCATCTTCTCTTTTCCCTTCCCTTCCACATCAGCAACTTTCCTCTTACCCTTGTCTTTGTATGTCTCATACTGTTGAGGACATGGCAGCCCAATAACCACTTCCTTTAACCTTGGGAGAGGAGGATTTGACCTTCTTGTTCTTGCTGATGGTCGTGGTCGGGAGGATTCAGGTCTCTCAGGCACTGGATGCTTTAGGAATGATGCCGCAACCCTCTCTAGTTCTTGCTGCATCAATCGATTGAAGGTTGGATCTAGACGCTCAGTAGAATCTTTAGCATCTGAGTCATACACCGAGCGGGGGAGATTGGAAAGATCCTCTTCTGATGGTGTTGAGGAAGATTGTTTTGGGGTTTATCTTCATCTGATAAAGTACAGATGGAGGGTGATGTGAGTTCACGAGGTGGTGGTTGGACTAGAATCCACGGATTGGGATCCTCTGACGTGTTTGATGATGAATCAGAGGAAATGTTGAAGATTTCTGGTTTTGGATTCATGATTGCTACTAAGAGAGTTGTGTGATGGTAAATTAGGGTTTGATAATTTGGTTGGTGAGATTTGGGGATTTTTACCTCCTATTTATAAGCCAAGTCAAGCTCGTTTTTAGAGAAAGTTAATGACAATTAATAGGTGGTTGGAATGTAATTAGAAAGTTTAACCAAACAAGAGATTTTTACTGAAGCTTGGTTCCTTCTGATGGGTTGATTCTGCGGATGAACCATATTGTTACTACTGATGAGTGGAATGGTTGACCTTAGTCAAACTTAAGTAGGTTTCTGCTGATTGACCGTCAGTTCCTGCTGATTGACTTTGGTTTCTACTGAAGGGTCGGTTTTAAAGTTTTATTTTGGGATTTTCTTAAAGCCAAAAATTGGTCAAAGATTGTTTCCACGATTATTGCAAATTACCTTCCACGTTTGGAAATTTGGTTCAAATAACCTAGACGTCCATATCCCACTCATAAATAAGTGATTCCCTCTACATATAAACTCAAAACCATTTCAAAACTTCTCATCACCAAAACCCACTCTCTCTTAATTCGATGGCTAAACTTCAATTAAAAGGAGATCACAACAAGACTGCTTTCTTGAGTAGAGCAAAAGGGGATGCACATTATGTTCAAATGATGGAGTTTCTCCAGAGGTCCAAGATTCATTTTGCTCTAACTCGATTCCCTGCTATTGTGTATGAATCGTTGATTACACAATTCTAGGAAACTACAAGGGTAAGTTCTATTGAAGGGGAACCAATAAAGATTGTGGCTACTGTGGATGAGGAAGAATGTGAGGTTACAGAGTCTTTGGTTAGGACTCAATTGCAACTTGATGATGAAGATGGTGAGTATAAGGCACCTAAGGAAGAGATTCTTGAGGGTCTTCATGCTATTGGATATGAAGGGGATGGGAAGGTCTGGTACAAAAATAAATTATGCCCTAAATGGAGATTTCTGGTATAGACTCTGCTTCAATGCATCAGCTCTAAGTCTGGAGCTAGGGATCAATTCTCCACTGTTATAGCTTTAGCTATTGTGTGTTTATCTCAGGGTAGAACATTTAATTTTTCTATGTATATATTTGATGAAATGGTTAGGAATGTTAAGGATACCAAACTTAAATATATAATGTATCCTAGGTTTCTTCAAATTATATTAGGCATACAAACCAATGACCCCACACATCAGCTAGTTAAAAAATTAACAAGCAAATTATTTGCTTCAATGCAGTCCCAGTATAATCAGATTCATAAGCCTTTGTTACCTGCCATGTTGCCAAGTGGCAATGCAACTGCTGATGAGGGCAATGTTGCTGGTGGACCAGAACCTGCTGATGCTAATGCACCAGTAGATGCTGCTGAGGGTCCTTCAGCTGCTCCTGATGCAAGTGCATCAGTTGCTGCTGATGCCCAGCCACCACCATCTCCTAGACCAACCACACCACCTCAATCTGTTGTTCCTGATGAGCATGTGCATATTTTTGTAGAGACAATTAGGTCTTTAGGTGTAGAAAAGCCTGCAGCACATGATGCTTCTGATGTTGACGAACCTGTTAGTTCTCAACAGACTACAAGATTGTCCACCCCTAGTCCATTAAGACCTGCTTTTGAGGATTTTGAGAATTTATATGCAGGGTTTTATAATTCTCCTGTCAGGACAAATGATGCTCATGAAGCCACAGGTATTCCTGCTAGTAGAGCTGAAGGCCCTATTACTCTCACCTCCATGTCTCTTTTGTTAAACATGTATTTGAAAAAGGTTGATGATCTAGAAAAAGATCTTAAGAAAACCAAGAAGACACTTAGAGAGGCAGTTGTTACACTAGTGAAAAGGGTGAAAATTTGGAGAATAAGCTTAAGTCAAAGAAGAGAAAGGGTGTAGTGGTTGAATCTGATGAAGAAGTTGATGAAAGTTCTGATAAGCTTGATTTAGATGGTCTTCATCTCCTTGCTACCACTACCTTGGAGAGTGCTAAATATGATACTACTGATGCCATGGATGTTCAGGATGTTCAAACTGCAGAGACAGCATCTCCCAAAGCTATCAGGGTGACATATGCAATGAGGAGGTATTTGCAACAACTTAGAAGAGAGACTGAAACTACTCCATTTGCTGATGTTACTCTGGAGTCTGTTCCTGCTCATCCTCTTCCTAAGGTGGTTCCTGCTGATCAATCATTAGATACAGCTACTGTTGGTATTGATACTTCTGCTGGTTTCATTCCCTCTATTGAGAATGTTTCTACTGATCAGCCATCTGTTCCTGTTGTTGTTCCTTCTAATCAAGTAGATAAGGGGAAATCTATTATGGTTGAATAAGATCCCCCTTCTAGGAAGAAATCTAAAAAGGAAATAGCACAAGAAAAGCTTAGTGAGCAGGAAGCAACACAGTTACCAGCTGAAGAATTTGATGCTGATGCTAAGAGGGTTGTAGAAATGAAGCAATCTGAGGCTCTTGCTAGGAAAATTCAAGCTGATTTGGATAAGATGGGTTTTCCAATCCCACATTCTTTACCTGCTGAAAGACAAAAGGAATTGGATGAGATATCTAAACAGTTTACAACTGCACATTGGGATCATCTTGCCTCTCAAGTTACTTCCAATCCTGATCTAGCTAAGTCTGTACTTGGTGATGCATTTAATATAGATGATTATGCTGAGAGGATGGTTGAAGCAGTTAAACAAAAACAGAAAGTTGAGGCATAGAGAAAGGCCAAAGAAAAGAGGGATAAGCCATGGACTAAAGCTTAGAAAAGAGATTATATGAGAACCTTTTTCTAGAATCAAAGTTCTGTAGTATATGCTACCATATGGACAAAGAAGAAAGTATGGGGGTTTTCTGATGATAAATTGACTTCAGAGTATGAGAGGCTTCTTGAAAATCTTCATAAGTCTGGCATCAATGTTCAAGATCCCTTGGAGAAACATAAAAGTATTTTAGGTGAGCCTGCAGCCAAAAGATTAAGAGTTTCTTATTCAACTGAAACTCTTCAGGAGTCTAGTGAGTCTTTTACTGCTGATGAGAGTACAATTCATTCTACTTCGGTTTTGACTCAGGTAGATGACTCTGCTGATGCTCCAGATGCTTCTATACCTGTTGTGGATTCTTCGGATAAGGCATCTGCTGATAAGCTTGGAGGAACCATATCTGCTGAAGCATCTCCACCTCCCGCTACTAAAGATCATGATGTGTCTGTGCCTATTGCAGAAGCCTCTAAACATAAGGATACTACTGCATTTGTTTCTGCTGAGGTTTCACAACCTCCTACAAAGACTGTTCCTTCTGATGCTTCTTTTGATGCTACAAAGGCTAAAGAGACCATTTCTACTGATGTTCCAACATCTATTCCAACTACAGAGTCCATTCCTTCTAATGATCCAAAGCTTGTTCCTACTGATGATTAAGAATCATTTCCTACTGATCCTCAAGCTCCTGCTGATGATTCTGCTGAACCAAATGCTGATACAAACAATCCTTCTCCTTCTACTCCTGGTACTAGGAAGAAGAGTGTTGCAAGGAAGAGGAGGGCTTCTAAGGTTCTTGATGTGCCCGCAGAAGACAATACATTTATTGAGTTTGATGATGATGATGAAGAGGATCCTGTTGTGTGGGAGAAAGTTGTTAAATGGGAATTTGTTGAGTCAACAGTGGATCAAGGTCAAGTTAATGTGATTCACAGACAAGATGGTTCCACAAAACATTTCACCTTTCTTAGTGAAATCTTACACATGGTGGACAGACAGGATATTATGTCACTCTATGGATGGGTGACAGACTATTATAAATCTCATAAGCCTGAAGGTATTGGTATGTTTCTTCTTAGAGATTTATATGTTCTGTGTGACTCTTCTCATTATGTTGGAAAGGGATTTCCAGCCTGGAAGGGTCAACAGAATTGGGAAGTAGATAGTTGGAAATATTTTCCTCTCTCCAATGTACATATGCTTTTCACTACCACTGGTAAAACTTTATATATTTGGGGAGATGTAATATATCCTATTACTATAGAGGTTTTGAAGCAAATGCTTGAAGTGAAGTTGACTGTTCCTCCTGATATGGTGGGGAATGATATGCATCATGCTGAACAACTTGTCAGAGCCATGAGAAGGAGTCTTCTTGTCAAAATGGAATTGGAGGCCAAGTATGATGTTCATCTTAAAACTTCCCTAAGGTGATTTGGTAATGGTATTCTCTTTTATTGTATATTTATTTTCTTTATCTTTATTTTAATTAAAAAAAATCAAAAAAATAAATAAAATAAAATACCCTAACAGATTTGTGTAGTACTATGTTTTCTTGTATGCAGGTTTTGGTGTTGTTTATTCACCACACTTTATCTGGTTATCAACTTTCCATGATGTTGACTATTCCATCAAAAAATTGGCTAGTCCAAAGGGTACAGGTTTGGTAAAGACACATCAAATCTGTTAATAGCTGTAATAGTTTGCTAAAACTATTGGGTACTCAACTCACCCATGCTTAACAGCTGAGAGTTGGATAATTTTCAATTTACCATGGATTTTTCCTTTTGGATTCAAAATAATTGGCTATCCCACAAGTGTATGGCTTGTGGTAAAGGCGGTGTAAAAAAATATTTTGTATTCAAATTACCAAGGTATTAATCAACCAAATAATTGACTAGTCCTGAGCAAACGGCTACAGGTAACGACATCTCAAATCCGTTTATAGCTGATGATTTGCTAAAAATCATATGGTTATCAGTGTACCATAGTTTTTGAACTGAAACATTTGGCTACTCTAGTAGTGATGACTATTGGTAAAGAGACATCAAATCCATTATTTTCAATGATTCATCTCTCACAGGTGTTAACACACCTGGAAGTGATGAGAATAGTATGAAACTTATGTTTTGATGTACATTTTGTCATTTGTTGCTGCAAAGAATGGAGGCTTAAGGTTTTGGTTGCTCATAGAGATGCTGCTGATTTGTTTCTTTGCTGCTGATGTTCAAATTCAATCTTCTTCTTTTGAATGTTAAAGATCTATCAAGAATCTTGAAGTTAACCATGTAAAATTCAAGATTAGGGAAGGATTGTTAGGAATTATTGAAGCCAGAAGATAGTTTCTGCTGACTGTTACTGCTGACAGGATCTTGCAGACGACTTAGTAGTTTCTGTTGATAGAGTGATCTGGATGATATCTGGTTCCTGTTGATTTAGTGCATCCGTAGAAATGATATAGAATGGATATCTTTGTTTATTTTAGGATAATATATGTAGAATATCTTTTATAGTATTATGATTATTCATTTCTTGTAAGATAGTTTAGGGTTTCTTGTAGTATAAAAGGAACCCACAGCCAATGCATTATGTACGATTTAGTTTTTCAATCTTAGTGATTAATAAAACAATCCATAGAGGATCAAAAGTTATTAGTATATTGTGTTTGTATTTAAATTCCGCATAGATACAAGCATACAGAGATTTTCCATACAGTTCTCCTATTGATTAGATTAGCAAGCTATCGATCCATTGGCTCAAAAGATCTATCAAGGAAGTAGATCCTACAAAGATTTAGCTTCTCTTTGACTTCGTCATCACTCATATGCTGAGAATCTTTCTTCAATCTATGTTGTCAACGAACCTATAACCTCATTTAGATTATCTGTCGTCACATACCGAATTGTGTCAGCTCCTACTCTTTTTGAAAGAATTAGGGTTGATGTTGTTGTTAATCGATCATTAGATTTATCCAAAAGTGAGTTCTCTTATTATATAAAAGATGTAAATATATTACTACCTCCGTCCCAAAATTATAGTCCCCTTTTGACTTTTTCGGTCTTTCTTTCTCAACTTTGACTTTAAATATTTTTGTTTGTTTTATACAATAGTTGATGAAAATTATACCAATGAAAAATACATTTCAAACTCAATCCATTCATATATTTTGCATCAAGTATTATGTAATATAGACAAAAATATTTAAGGTCAAAGTTGAAAAATAAAGACCGAAAAAATCAAAAGGAGACTATAATTTTGGGACGGAGGGAGTATTATTTATGTATTTGATATTAATGTTGAGGCTTCGAAAATTAGATGTCTTGAGCTCATTTCCCCATTTATAAGATAGCCTTGCCATGTAGGGCTGAGCAAACGGACCGGATGGACCGGACCGACCGACAAAACCGACCGGACTGAGACCGACCGGACCAGACCGACCACATTCGGTCCGGTCCTCGGTCTAAGCTTTTTGCCAAATTCGGTCCTCGGTCCGGTCCGGACCGACCAAAAACCCGAAAAAACTTGCCTAATTGGACCGGACCGACCGAAGACCGACCGGACCGGACCGGACCGACCATATTCGGTCCGGTCTCGGTCCATGGTTTTTCCGGTTCTCGGTCCGGTCCGGTCTTGGTCGGTCCGGTCCGGTTTTCACCCGATGCTCAGCCCTATTGCTATGTACTTCAATAGAAGATGCTTTTTTTTTTTTTTTTTTTTTTTTTTGGCTATTGATTGTTTGCAAATTTGTGTTTGTTAACGAATAGTAATAATGTAAGATGATAAGATAGTTAAACGTTAACCACTGGAGCAATTAAAACGTGTAATTGAAGTATACTTTTGAACCAACATTGTCATTTTCGCTGTTTAATTAATTAAAGGATTGATGGGCCATCAACTCATTTCTTCCCAACTCCTAACTACTAAACGTAACACATTTCGAACTTCTTCAATTCGAAACTTGGCTTTATCTCCCATTTTTTGTTTTTTCTGCGCAGAACTTTGATAATATTTAAAATGATGTCATAATCATTGATACTATTTTTTATTATAGAAGCTGTACATTATTTCGTAATCGACAGTTGACAAATTAGTCGGTCTCAAAAAGTTTGCTGCCTTTAGAATGAAGGTCGACGGATTACAATTATGTGTTCATTTATAGAGATATACATACATGTCTCATGTTACAATTATGTGTTCATTTATAGAGATATACATACATGTCTCATGTTTAAACTAAGCCTGTCTTGCAAAGTAACAGTAACTAGTTGTCGGTATTGGAGATAATGATTGTGTTTCTATTGATTGCCTAATGCCCTAATCACACATACAATGAACATATATATAACACTATAATGAATTATCTAGAATCGGGGTAGAGCCCGTTACACAATAATATAGGAATATGGGGTAACACTAGTTACGTGTGCACTCGTTTTTGGACATGTGTTCTCGCCATATTAAACGTATAAACCAACAAAATATCCATATAACCACTTTTCTTTTTCACTTTTTTTAATAAATTATATAGTAAACCAATAAAATATCCGGTAAGAAAGGCATCAACCATATCCATAATCCGCATATTGCATATCTAAATATTTGTCTGATGTACATTTAATCAATTAATTTTCACCCTGATTTCTCTTCATGAAGAGATAAAAAAAAAAAAAAAAGAAAAAAAAGGGAGAATTGGTTTTCAACTTTCATCGTGTTTTGGGGGAAAACAAAGAGACTCGGATTTTTTAGTATGCTTGATTTCAAGATTTGCCACAATAAGGTGCTGGGCTGCTGGCATCTACGTGACCGACTGCCCGTGTTTTAGTCTTTTTCATATGCAATATGAAAAAAGATATAATTTGTTTTTTCTTTTTAAATTTCTCATTTCTTATTTATATTGTAAGGCTAAAAATATTTTTATTTTATTATTTATTTCTCACCATATCACTTCCTATAAAAACTGATGTAATTTGTTGCGCTTTCTTTTACAAATATATATATTTTTCTTAACTTGCACTTTATTTGCATTACTTCTCTCTTTACACTTTTTTCTTAGGGTAAATTGCAAAAATGGTCCTTAACGTTTCAGGAAATTGCAAAAACGGGACCGAGACAAAAAGTAGCGCAAAAAATACACCAACGTTCCACATTTTTGCAAAATCGCCACTTAGAGGCCTTTTCCGTTAGTTTCATCGTTAAGTGCCATGTCACCGAGGGTATTATCGTCATTTCACTGCTTTAAGGTCCACGTAGCATATCACTATTGATTCAGGGACTACATTTGCAAAGTTATTTTTATCTTTTATTTCACATCTACCACCACCACTACTCTCTACCACCACACAACCAACACCACCACCCTTTACCCTTCATCTTCATTTTCTCCGGTGACCAAACCCAGATTCCGATGACCAAACTCAGATTCCGGTCACTTTTTTCCTTTTCTTTTTCTTTTAACCCACAATGGTCTAAACATTCATAAAACCCTGCTCATATTTGATACACATATTGCTCTTCTTGTAACAAATACCTGCACTTTGCTGTATATATACCAAAATGGCAGTATGAGAAGCAAGAACATGACCTACACATAATAACGAATAGTGGCCAAAGTTAAAATTATAAGAGCTAAAAAGTTTTGTAACCATGACTTATTTATCCATTATTACCTGCACAAAGGACAAAATTATAGCAATCCCAACAAGGCCGACGAAAGTAGCAAGGAGAATATTGAGAATGAACGGCAGTGAATCATCAATCGTGTAGAGATCTGAAGACAACCTATAAACACAATCAATATGGATATATTATAAGGTGAAACTGATCTTATCAAAAGAAATTTATTCTAACTGTTTAGTATTCTTCCGCTTAGGGTCTGGTCAAAAAAGGAAACAGGTGCATCAACAAGCTTTTTCAACAGGTTATTGTGCACATGAATTGCTGCACTTAAGCCGCCATATGCAAATGAAAATGCCCTCACTAGAGGTAAGAATGGAGTTCGCCGAGCAAAAAATACAAAGTATAACCTGCATTGTCAATGCAAGTTGTTAAATGCCTCTATTGCAACTTAGCTGTTTCATCGAAAACTGGTGAAATATTAATAAATAGATTGAACAGATAATCACAGTTATGCGGTTTTAAGAATGGCATTCCGAAACTTTTTTGTTTTTTAATTTTTTGAAGTAGAGAAGGAAATTTCAAATTTCTATCCTTACATATGACTGGGTCGATTCAGGTTTTGATACACATTAACTTATTCCATTTGGTGATTTTGACCCAACCCAAAGTTCACTATATACGTCTAATATTTGGGAACAAATTCTCAGTATCAGAAATTAATATAATTACCAGATAAAAGGACATCGGATGTAGTTTAAATGTCGCTGTATCAACCCAATAAGACAGCCACGTATCATTTCCATTTCGAGAAGCTTCCATTAGAATTGCTGATAGGCATGTTATGGCTATAATGTACCAACCAGAGAATGCAGCATAATTCCTTCACAATATGAGAAAACTTCCAAATGGGTCAAACGTTTTAAAAAATAGCCTAAAGTCTATTTCTAATGCATAATACCTCATAATAATCTAAATAAAAGATAAAATTATTAATGTAATAATGCTGTTTTTGGAATATCAAAGTTTAGAGAAATGGACTAAAAATGTGAGTGACCCAGCCTGACCAAGCCAGTTTCTACCCATCACTAGAAAAGAACCCGTTTTAACACAAACACATTTTGATTAGTTTCTTGACCTACCCGACTCACCCATATTTCCACCTTCACTTATATTTACCAAAAGACAATTAATGGAGCATGGACTCACATGTACACAGGTGTTTCAACTCTGCCTTCTTTCCTCTCTTTAACCCTTATAATGTTATCGTCTGCATCCATAATATCTATGCTCTCGCTCTCTATGATTACGCTATCTTGGACTCCCGTACAAGTATCTACACTTTCTATTTGAGCTTTAGTCTCGGAAGAGGTATTAAGTTCCTCGTGTCGAACAAATGTTGCATATGTAGAACTGGACCAGTCAGTTGGACTTCCCACCCATTTCAATTGTCCTTTGTCCATTATAACAACCATTTCACTTGTCTTTTGTCCATTATAACAACCATATCTTGCTTCTCATACTGCCATTTTGGTATATATACAGCATAGTGTAGGTATTTGTTACAAGAAGAGCAATATGTGTATCAAATATGAGCAGAGTTTTATGAATGTTTAGTCCATTGTGGGTTAAAAGAAAAATAAAAGGAAAAAAGTGACCGGAATCTGGGTTTGGTCACCGGAGAAGATGAAGATGAAGGGTAAAGGGTGGTGGTGTTGGTTGTGTGGTGGTAGAGAGTGGTGGTGGTGGTAGATGTGAAATAAAAGATAAAAATAACTTTGCAAGTTTAGTCCCTAAATCAATAGTGATATGTCACGTAGACCTTAAAGCAATGAAATGATGATAATACCCTCGGTGACATGGCACTTAACGATGAAACTAACGGAAAAGGCCTCTCAGTTGCGATTTTGCAAAAATGTGGAACGTTGGTGTCTTTTTTGCGCTACTTTTTGTCTCAGTCCTATTTTTGCAATTTCGTAAAACGTTAAGGACCATTTTTGCAATTTACCCTTTTTCTTAATTGACTTAAACTTTATAGTATTTTTCTTAACTTGCACTTTATTCGTGTTTCTTCTCTCTCTAGACTCAAGAAATAAATCGTATCTCTCTTTAGAAGGCGCTGCATAAATTTTGTTTATGATCATAAGCAGTGTAATAGTTGCGCGAACGAAGACTCTGTGCAAAACTGAGCGAAAGGAAGTCATGTCTGAAAGCTTATAGGATAACTAAATACAATGATTAAACATATATGATACTAACTATTGAAACAAAAACATAGTCTTAAGTTTTTAACAAATATATCTACATAACATAAAATTGTACAACGTTAATATTTTTTGATGGAAGTAAATTTTGAGACCTCAAATATATAACTGGGTATATATTTTGATTCCCTTAAAAATCTGAGGCCTTGTATAATTGTGCGATAGCACACATCGCACACTTTCATATACGGCTCTGATTATAAGTAATAAAGTTGCATCATAAAATCTGTATTTAGCTAAGAGGGTTACATACCAAAAAAAAAAAAAAAAAATTGCAAAAATAATTTACACTTTGTGAGATAAAATCGATTGTGGCCATGAAGATAATCTAATTTTTACTAAAAACCATGAAATGAATTTATCTTCATATTTGCCTATGACGACATTTAAAAGGTATATAGTATATACCAATATGAGTTCAGATCAATATAGATTTAATATTTCTCATAGATCTAATAAAGTAATTTTAGTTATTATTTTTTTATTAAAATTAATAAAAAACCATTTTCAACTTTTTTTAAAAACATAACATATTTTTCAAACGGTAAATCATCAAGCTTTAAAAAATACACTATTGCGATGAGAATTAAATTATCTTCTATAGTTATGCACTTTTCTACACTTTTATGAACCTTTATTTTATTTTATTTTATTTTTTTCAAAAATTTCGCTCAAAAAAATTAAATGTGATTTGTAAAAATCAAATCACATGTGATTTTTAGGTTTGATTTTCACAAATCACATGCGATTTTCATAGGTGGAAATTTTGAAAAAAAATGATTGAAAGTATATAAAAGTGCATATTTGTAGAAATATAATTTAGTCTCGTCGCAATGGTATGATTTATTTTCTTGTAATGATTAATGGTTTGCGAGATATTTAATTTTTTTTTTAAATGAAAGTTTATTTTTTTATTTTGATAAAAAAAATAAATTGTCATGATTAGTTCATTGTATATATGACAAATATGAGATTTATATCAAACTTTTCTCATACCAATATATATTGTCGAAAATTAAATTTTTACCATTCAACCAAACTTTGCCATTGAAGGGTCTAGACCAGGATGAAAAATATAAATAAATAAATAAACTAGACTTAAACCGGGGGAAAAAAACGAACCAAAATCTTTAATTGATGTAAGGTTTTGGTTGAAACCAAACCGAAGTATATAATTAGCGTTTGGTTTTGTTCATGATTTCACAAAAAAATAACCAACCAACAAAAAAGAAAAACACGAACATCTATATATACCTGAAAAAACAGAACTGAAACTATGTCTTTATACTCCTTCCGTCTCTAAATAAGTATTTATATTGACTTTTAAAGTTTTTCTTTTTTAACTTTGATTTTAAATTATTTTATTTGTGTTATAAAATACTTGATGTAAAATATATAAATGAATTGAGTTTTAAATATATTTTCATTAATATAATTTTTATCAAATATTACATAACACAAATAAAATAATTTAAAATCAAAATAAAACAAATAATTTGAATATATATATATATATATATATATATATATATATATATATATATATATATATATATATATATATAAAGACATTTATTTAAGAACAGAAAGAGTAATTTAGATCCCGTCATTCAAATTAACAATCTGAAAAATCCTAATTTGGCCACAGCCAACTACTACGTGGCAATCCTTGCTTATAGAACACGAGATATGTTATTTTTGGAAAGAATTCAAACTAACAATCTGAAAAATCCTAATTTGGCCACAGCCAACTACTACGTGGCAATCCTTGCTTATAGAACACGAGATATGTTATTTTTGGAAAGAGAAGTGACAGGGTTACAAAAAAAACATTAATAAAAAGCTCTTACAAAAGGATGTGGTAGAAAATGATCGGTTAAATAATATAGATAAGTGAGAAAGCACACTAATAATCCGTCGACACATCAACTTGTGGAGATTTTGTGGAAATTTTTTGTGATCATATCACTTTTCTTTTGAAAATTAATTTGGTCACAGCCAACAATTACGTGTCAAACCTTGCTTATAGATATTTTATTTGTTAATTGTTTGTTGATCTTTTTTTGGATGCAATTGTTTGTTGATCCCAGTATCACTATTGCATAATAGTCGATTTGTTAAGGGTATTGTAACTGATAATTTTTTTTTGTTAAAAAGTTTCTCCGGTAAAATGTATATTACATCAAAAAAATATTTAAGTATAATAGAATGTGGCTGAAATATTACATTAATCTCAAGCAACCGGTATTATTTGTGACATGCCACAAAATGACCACAATAACTACATACATAAACTAAAACAAAAAACTATCCAATTGCTACAGTAGATCAGCATCTTCACCACTCTACTATAGATCACGCAAAATACTCTTCCCATCTTCCTTCATGGGGAGGTAAAAGTCCACATTCTTACCCGACCAAATACCGGTCTTCTTAGAAGGCGCACCCACATTTTTCCTTGTATCATCGATATGTTCCTAGGAGGCGTCCCTACCTTTTTCTTTGCACATTGTTCCTCCTATAGACGTATTCTTTTCCTCAAACACATTCCCAACCTCGTCACTATCACTATCGTTAACAATATTTCCCACATCATTTGTCGACTGCCAAGTTGTCTTATCAACCTCAAAAACATCATCCTGGTCTTGTAAGGCATTAATAGAATTTTCAAGAGATATAATATTAATAGCATGTGACGAAAGATCATTAATGTTACTACTGGGTTAAGAGCTAGGGCCATCTTGAGTCGCCTTAGGCTGTGATGTAGAAGCCTCGCCATTCACTTGTGATGAAGAAGCTACGCAATGCACATTAGTCAACTTACTTATAGGGAGATAGTAGTAATTTGATTTACGTTTATTTAACCGAACACCATCGATATGTCACGGTTTAGAAATTGATTTTTTTCCCTTGCTCACGAGTCACTTCCACAAACCCATCATCCAATACCTTAGTCGGAAGCGCTACTTTTGTCTTCTTTGGGCATTGCTCATCCTTATGATAAAAAATTTACAAGTATCACATCGAGGGGTTTTCCACTCGTACTCAATATCAATGGTTTCCATAGAATGCCCCGGCCCATTTGGAAATGGAATAGCCACTACTAGAGATTTTACAAGAGCCATTTTAGAAGACACCTCAATAAGGGCACGAGCATAGTTGTTACAGCCTAGTGATTTAAGACACATAGTGCTCGTATAAGCACCAAGGATTATAGGTCGTCCCAACTTAGTGGTAATAAAACTTAAACCAACTTATGAATAGGCAACAATAAGAGGAGTTTAAACCAAACAGAGGCCCTAGTAATTTCCTCCTTTATTAGTCGAGTGTTGGGAGTCCATATGTTTAACATTATAGGAATCAAACAAATTAGCCATGCCCCGTTTTCTAAAACTTGTTCCATATCTGATGAGATGAAAAGTGTACCGCTTTTGGGGGATCATTTAGCCCAAAAGTCAAGATTATTTGACCAAATATTGCCCTAAATCGTTCCTTTTGTCATTTTAGGTACTTTTGAGAGGAAATTTAGAAAAGGAAGTATTTTGGACGTTTTTGGAGCGAAAAAGTAAAGAAAACTACAAAGTCTCAAATTCATGCTGGAAATTGTACCTGACGGTGTCTGGTATTGCATGTGACGCCGTCACCCTTTGACAAAGAGGTGGATAAATCAAGTTACACGTGACGCGCTAGAGAGGTTTTGGAAGAATTGTACATGACGGCGTCACAAAGGCCATCAAGAGTAATTTGCATGTGACGGCCAAGACCAAGTTTACACATGACGACATCAGTAGTGGATCTAGGCAATACGATTATAATTATGGCGGCGAGTTGACGGCGTCAGACCTTACTCTTGACGCCGTCAGACCCATTATTCTATATATAGTTTTTGATTTTTCTTTGGTTGTGTGCAACTTTGAGTGGAGAAAACCCTAGTCGAATTTTACTGTATTTTTTAGGGTTTCAAACCCTTGTTTCATCCATGCTTAATTGAAGATAAGTTGTCCAACTGATGAGGCGAAAAATGAACCACTTTTAGGGGGTCATTTAAGCCCGGAATTGAATTTATTTGATCAAATATTGCCCTAAATCGTTCCTTATGTGATTTTAGGTACTTTGGGAGTGAAATCTGGAAAAGGAAGCAATTCGGACGTTTTTGGAGCATAAAAGTGAAGAAAACGTCAAAGACTTAATTTTCCAAGCTGGGAACAGTGTGTGACGGTGTCAAGAGTACTTTCCTGACGGCGTCAAGAGTAAAGATCATGACGACCCAGTACAGAAATGAAGGCGTCACAAAGTAGAGCATCAAGAGTTAAATATGTGACGTCCTGCAAAAGTGGATAACATGACGGCGTCAGATGTAGATCAAGGCAGTCCGAGAAGTATTTTGGCGGCGAGATGACGGAGTTACAAGGTTGTTCTTGACGCCGTCAGCCTCTTATATCTATATATAGTTTTCTAATTTTCATTCATAAAGAGGAACAAGTTTGGAGAAACCCTAAGGCCGAACCATATACGTATTTTACAGCTTTTTCAAGGGTTTTCAGCCCTTGAACCTTTACATGTGCTATTGAGATAAGTATTATTTTAATTCAATCAATATGTCTATGTGTTGGTTGTCTATATCTTGTGCTTGTCTTGAATCCACCATGCTAGGCTAGATTTATCTTTTGTTTGCTTAGATCTAATGAAACCTAGATGTTGATTATGTCTTGTTTACTTGTTTATGGTTGTATTGGATGAATGATTTGAATGTTAGGCTTAAGAAAACTGGCAGATCTCCAATTGGTAACATGCTTGAACGTCTTAGGAAACATGAACCGATGTGTACTAGGTTTTATTGGTTGTATTTAATGCATGAGTAAATTCTAATGATCCCATGTTAGGAGCTTCTTAGCCGGCTCGACATAGGAGTGAAGTAGGCACTCATAGGATTGGGGAGTTAAGTACGCCACCCCATGAATGGTATTAAGAAATACAATCCGTCATCCACGCAACTATAACAGGTAATTAACGTGTAAAAGATATCTAGGGCGTAGTGAAATGTAAGTAAACACATTTCTCCACTTATTGCTCACAACCTTAGTTTAATTTAGTTTAATTTTCATTTTTAGTATTTTATTTTGATTGCTTCTTTTGTATTGGGTTAGTTGACTAGCAACTAATTCCGCCCAAATTCTTCAAACCCGAGATATTTACTTGCTTTCTAAAAAGATATAAAAATACAAAAAGAATCATCCGACATCTCTAGAACTAGTATTTAGGTTTTCTAATCCTAGCGACACTATTCCTAGCTGAACGATCAATCCCCCGGTACTTGTCATTATACTATACTACAACGATCAGGTACACTGGCTGGTGGGGGTTGTAAGTTTCTCGAGATCCCTCGAGAGGTAAAGCCTGGTGCAATTCCCGCGCATCAAGTTTTTGGCGCCGCAGCCCGGGGAATAGTTATTGTCTAGGTTAGAATCTCTTTTTATTAGGTCTACTTGCTAGATTCCTTTCTAGTAAGATTTTATTTTTATTTTTAGGTTTTCTTTAGTCTATCTTATTTCTTTGTGTTTTTGTTCATAACTCTTCACCACCCGTCATCATGGCAACCGGCGAATTCTCTAACCTTAGGATCACTAGGAGTCGCAGTTCCGCTAGAAACCTTGTCTTGCCTTACGCAGAACCCGATAGAGAAATGCGTAGGTTAAGACAATCTCACTCAACACCTGAACCATCTAGCATAGCCATCGACTTTGATGCACCCCTTTCTGAGGAAAATTCGGAAAATCACGTTACAACCCCTAGCTCCCAACCCAACAACGAGATGCGTACCCCCGCAACTCCTACTCCTAAGCGCCTTAAGGACTACTCCTTCCCAAACCCTCGTTGCTTCTCAAATGCCATTGTCTACCCAAACGAACACACCAATGAGGTCTTGCATGCGACCGATGTTTGGCTTGTCCAAAGTGTGTGTAAGTTTTGTGGATTAGATGAGGAAAATCCAATTCAACACATTAAAGACTTCTTGAAAATACTAGACACCCTCCATACGGATGGGGCTACTAGAGACACGTCCCGATTACGATTATTTCCTTTCACCCTATATGAAAAAGCCCAAGAGTGGTATGATAAACTCCCTTCTGAATCTATTTTTACATGGGAGCAACTCATATCCAAGTTCTATGAGAAGTTCTTTCCACCTGGAAAAACCTCAGCGTTTAGAGATAGGATCCTCCGTTTCCGAAAAGGGAAGGACGAACCCTTCCATAAATCGTGGATTAGATTTAAGGATTTAATAAGACAAGTTCCCCATCATGGCATTGAACTTTGGCTTTTGGTCCAAATCTTCTACGACAATGTCTCCTTTAATGATCGGAACGGGATCAACCAATCTAGAAAAGGGAGATTAGCCAATCTTAGTACCGAAGAAGGATGGGATAGGATTGAAGAATATGCTCAAGACCAGGATGACACTTGGGATGAACCTGAGTCGACTGTTAGCATGTCTGAAATCACTTCAGATCGGTTAAGAAAAATTCACAAAGAATGGAGTACCTAGTTGGGTCACAGTTACCTAAACAACTTTCAAATCCTTACTTGATCTGCGACTACTGTGGGGGCCCGCATGAAGTAGAGGAATGCGGAGGAGAAGCCACGACTGAACATGCATGCTTTTTCAGGAGGTGACATCTATGTTGATCCCTCCCTTTTGCCTTTTTACCAAAATGACTATTACACCCTCTGAGGGAATCTGGTAAAAAGAAAAGAAGGAGAGGAAGGTCCTGAATTCGTAATCAGGAGCACTTTTGAAGATGACCTTGGTCACTTCACTCAAGAAAAAGGCTTGCAATTAAAAGGTCTTAACGAACTTGTTGACGAGCAGCAGAATGACATTGGAAAACGGTTCAACAAGCTTAACTCAGCCCTCGATAACCTTGAAATGCCATCAGTAAGCAAAAAAGACCCCATGCTCGCGATAACCACTCGAGCTGGAACAACAACCAAGGACCCGCCTTACCCGAGCTCGTCCCTTATCACTCCCGATCCAAACAAGCCTCGCGAGGAGGAGGAGGATGTAGGCAGTGAGACTCCCAACCAACCTCCCTTGACTACCCCTTCCCCATCAACCCCACCTAACCAACCTGTGAGAATCCCATTCCCATCCTGCTTAAAAAACCAAAAAACTGAGAATGATAATAAAAGATTCTTGTCATACCTAAAAGACTCAGTAGTCACCATACCCCTCCTTGATGCTTGCTATCACATGCCGAAGTATAGCGCATACTTTAAAAAACTACTCGCTAACCGAAAGAAACTTGAGGGTCTTGTGACCCTGGGGGAAGAAGGTTCGGTGGTGACACATCGAGGGCTACCAAAAAATGTAGACGATCCAAGCAGCTTCACCTTGCCTTGCTCCATAGGATCTCTATCAATAAAGAATGCTCTTGCCAATTTGGGGGCAAGTATCAATCTCATGCCTCACTGTATGTTCCTTAAATTAGGATACTTTGGATTAAAGCCTACCCGTATGAACATCCAACTAGCCGATAGATCAGTCAAGTACCCCGTAGGGATATGCGAGAATATGCTAGTCAAAGTTGGGAAATTCAAATTCCCTGTCGACTTCGTAATCCTAGATATGGAGGAGGATGACTTGGTACCCATCATCTTAGGGAGACCATTTCTTGCTACCGCTCGTGCAGTCATTGATGTTTATGACGGCAAGTTAACCTTGCGAGTTGGAACCGATAGCACAACCTTCGACATTAAGGACTCTATGGATCTCTCTCTCGAAGCAGCTAACCGGCTCTATTTCATTGGGGAGGTCGATGAACTCACAGATGTCATTGATAGTTGTGTTGATGAACAAATCGAGGAAGGCTTGTTACGGGATGAGAGTTTTCTGCCTTTGCTAGAGGTGGAAAAGATGGAGGATGTTGGTGCAATCTTCTTCTACCCTAGACAAGAGGCAACGTAGCATCTCGAGCTCTGAAAGCCCGAAAATAAGCTTAAGCCTTCTATTATCGAACCTCCTGAGTTAGATCTTAAGGAACTTCCTAGCCATTTAGAATATGCCTTCCTTCAAGGAGAGGACCAACTACCGATAATCATAAACTCTTCCCTCGAGCATGAACAAAAAGGTAAACTCTTAGAGGTCCTAAAGAAATATAAGGGAGTGCTCGCATGGAGTGTAGCCGACATTAAGGGGATTGACTCAACTTTTTGCACACATAAGATTCTCATGGAAGAAGATTATAAATCTACCGTGCAACCCTAGAGACGGGTGAATCCCAACATTAAGGAAGTAGTAAAGAAAGAAGTCATCAAACTTCTAGATGCAGGATTGATCTGCCCATTCTCGGATAGCCCATGGGTCAGTCCTGTACAGGTTGTACCTAAGAAGGGTGGAATGCCTGTAGTTAAGAATGACAAGGGTGAGATGGTGCCCCAGAGAACGGTCACTGGATGGCGGGTATGCATTGACTATCGAAAGCTCAATGATGCCACGAGGAAAGATCACTTTCCCTTACCATTCAATGACCAAATGTTAGAGAGATAGCATCCTCCATTTCTGAAAAGGGAAGGACAAACCCTTCCATAAATCGTGGATTAGATTTAAGGATTTAATAAGACAAGTTCCCCATCATGGCATCGAACTTTGGCATTTGGTCCAAATCTTCTATGACAATGTCTCCTCTAATGATCGGAACGGGATTAACCAATCTAGAAAAGGGAGATTAACCAATCTTAGTGCCGAAGAAGGATGGGATAGGATTGAAGAACATGCTCAAGACCAGGATGACACTTAGGATGAACCTGAGTCGACTGTCAGCATTTCTGAAATCACTTCAGATCGGTTAAGAAAAATTCATAAAAGAATGGAGTACCTAGCTGGGTCGCAGTTACCTAAACAACTTTCAAATCCTTACTTGATCTGCGACTACTGTGGGGGCCCGCATGAAGTAGAGTAATGCAGAGGAGAAGCCACGACTGAACATGCATGCTTGTCAGGAGGTGACATCTATGCTGAACCCTCCCTTTTGCCTTTTTACCAAAATGACGATTACACCCTCTGGGGGAATCTGGTAAAAAGAAAAGAAGGAGAGGAAGGCCGTGAATTCGAAATCAGGAGCACTTTTGAAGATGACCTTGGTCACTTCACTCAAGAAAAAGGCTTGCAATTAAAAGGTCTTAACGAACTTGTTGACGAGCAGCAGAATGACATTGGAAAATGGTTCAACAAGCTTAACTCAGCCCTCGATAACCTTGAAATGCCATCAGTAAGTAAAAAAGACCCCATGCTCGCGATAACCACTCGAGCTGGAACAACAACCAAGGACCCCCTTTACCCGAGCTCGTCCCCCATCACTCCCGATCCAAACAAGCCTCGCGAGGAGGAGGAGGATGTAGGAAGCGAGACTCCCAACCAACCTCCCTTGACGACCCCTTCCCCATCAACCCCACCTAACCAACCTGTGAGAATCCCATTCCCATCCCCCTTAAAAAACCAGAAAACTGAGAATGATAATAATAGATTCTTGTCATACCTAAAAGTCTCAGTAGTCACTATACCCATCCTTGATGCTTGCTATCACATGCCGAAGTATAGCGCATACTTTAAAAAACTGCTCGCTAACCGAAAGAAACTTGAGGGTCTTGTGACCCTGGGTGAAGAATGTTCGGTGGTGACACATCGAGGGCTACCAAAAAAGGTAGACAATCCAGGCAGCTTCACCTTGCCTTGCTCCATAGGATCTCTATCAATAAAGAATGCTCTTGCCGATTTGGGGGCAAGTATCAATCTCATGCCTCACTCTATGTTCCTTAAATAAGGATACTATGGATTAAAGCCTACCCGTATGAACATCCAACTAGTCGATAGATCAGTCAAGTACCCCGTAGGGATATGCGAGAATGTGCTAGTCAAAGTTGGGAAATTCAAATTCCCGGTCGACTTCGTAATCCTAGATATGGAGGAGGATGACTTGGTACCCATCATCTTAGGGAGACCATTTCTTGCTACCGCTCGTGCAGTCATTGATGTTTATGACGGCAAGTTAACCTTGCGAGTGGGAATCGATAGCACAACCTTCGACATTAAGGACTCTATGGATCTCTCTCTCGAAGCAGCTAACCGGCTCTATTTCATTGGGGAGGTCGATGAACTCACAGATGTCATTGATAGCTGTGTTGATGAACAAATCGAGGAAGGCTGGTTACAGGACGAGAGTTTTCTGCCTTTGCTAGAGGTGGAAAAGATGGAGGATGTTGGTGCAGTCTCCTTCTACCCTAGACATGAGGCAATGGAGCATCTCGAGTTCTGAAAGCCCAAAAATAAGCTTAAGCCTTCTATTAACGAACCTCCTGAGTTAGATCTTAAGGAACTTCCTAGCCATTTAGAATATGCCTTCCTTCAAGGAGAGGACCAACTACCGATAATCATAAACTCTTCCCTCGAACATGAACAAAAAGGTAAACTCTTAGAGGTCCTAAAGAAATATAAGGGAGTGCTCGCATGGAGTGTAGCCGACATTAAGGGGATTGACTCAACTTTTTGCACACATAAGATTCTCATGGAAGAAGATTATAAACCTACCGTGCAACCCCAGAGGCGGGTGAATCCCAACATTAAGGAAGTAGTAAAGAAAGAAGTCATCAAACTTCTGGATGTAGGATTGATCTACCCAATCTCGGATAGCCCATGGGTCAGTCCTGTACAGGTTGTACCTAAGAAGGGTGGAATGACTGTAGTTAAGAATGACAAGGGTGAGATGGTGACCCAGAGAACGGTCACTGGATGGCGGGTATGCATTGACTATCGAAAGCTCAATGATGCCACGAGGAAAGATCACTTTCCCCTACCATTCATTGACCAAATGTTAGAGAGATTGTCTGGGCACGAGTACTATTGCTTCTTGGATGGATTCTCAGGGTATTTTCAAATTTCCATAGCACCTGAGGACCAAGAAAAGACCATGTTTACTTGCCCTTATGGAACATTCGCCTACAAAAGGATGCCTTTTGGGCTATGTAATGCCCCCGCCACTTTCCAACGATGCATGACCGCAATCTTTCACGAACTTATGGAAGACAGCATGGAAGTGTTCATGGAGGACTTTTCGGTCTTCGGGAACTCCTTCGACCACTGTCTTGCTAATCTAGAAAAGATGCTTAAATGCTGTGAGGAAACCAACTTGGTGTTAAACTGGGAAAAGTGTCATTTCATGGTGAAAGAAGGGATTGTGTTAGGGCATAAGATCTCAGGGAACGGAATAGAGGTGTACCAAGCTAAAGTTGAAGCTATATCTAAGTTACCATACCCCACGACTGTTAAAGCAATACGCAGCTTCTTGGGGCACGTCGGGTTTTATCGGAGATTCATCAAAGACTTCTCCAAAATAGCTCGGCCAATGACTCAATTGCTTATGAAGGATGCTCCATTCGATTTTTCCCAAGAATGCAAGGATGCATTCGATCTCTTAAAAAAGGAGCTCACACAAGCTCCAATCACGATTACACCCAACTGGGAGTTACCGTTTGAAATCATGTGTGACGCTAGCGATTTCGCTGTCGGGGCTGTATTGGGCCAACGGCGTGACAAGCTATTCCAACCTATTTACTACGCTAGCAAAACCATGAATCCCGCTCAAGAGAATTACTCCACCACCGAAAAGGAATTATTGGTCGTAGTGTTCGCATTCGACAAATTCCGGCAATATCTTGTCCTTTCAAAGACAGTCGTTTTCACTGATCACTCGGCTCTTCAATATCTTTTTGCTAAGCAGGATGCTAAGCCATGACTAATTCGGTGGATCTTGTTGCTACAAGAATTTGATGTTGAGATTCGTGATAAGAGGGGGGCAGAAAATCTGGCTGCAGATCATCTATCTCGTCTTGAAAACCCCTTGGATGAGCACGATAGAAGTGAGATTAGGGATTCATTTCCTGACGAACAACTCATGTTAATGATTGATTCGGAGCCTTGGTACGCCGATTTTGCCAATTATCTCGCAAGCAGACTCGTTCCTGAACAACTGACTAGATACGAAAGAAAAAGATTCTTTTCTCAGTTAAAATACTACTTTTGGGATGAACCATTTTATTCCGAAGGTGTCCTTACCAAATTATAAGACGTTGTGTTTCGAAAAGGGAGGCAGTAAAGATTATGAGGGAATGTCACTCTGGTCCCTCTGGAGGGCATCATGGGATAAGCACCACCGTTCGAAAGATTTTCGACACGGGGTTCTATTGGCCCACAATTTTCCGTGATGTCAAAGAAATGGTACAGGCATGCGTTGCATGTCAACGGGCCAGGAACATATCATATAGGGATGAAGCGCCTCAGAATTTTATACAAGTATGTGAGGTCTTCGATGTTTGGGGAACGTATACATTTTAGTTGCCATCGATTATGTTTCAAAATGGGTTGAGGCACAAGCCCTTAGGACCAATGATGCCAGGGTAGTTATTCATTTTCTGAAAAAGCTTTTCGCTAGATTCGGGATTCCTAAAGCTCTCATCAGTGATAGGGGGACCCACTTTTGCAATGCACAAATGGAAAAGGTCATGAAGAGGTATGGAGTATCCCATCGGTTCTCCACCGCCTATCATCCACAAACCAATGGCCAGGTCGAAAACACCAATAGGGGTATTAAAAGAATACTTGAAAAGACGGTTAGTCAGAATAGAAAAGACTGGTCATTTAAACTCGACGAAGCCTTATGGGCATTCCGAACCGCCTACAAGACACCTATCAGAACGACCCCGTTTCGCATGGTGTATGGTAAGGCGTGTCACTTGCCAGTAGAATTAGAACATAAGGCTTATTGGGCGCTTAAGACATGTAACTTAGATTATACAATTGCCGGAACTAATAGGTTCTTGCAATTACACGAGCTTGATGAGCTTAGGTTAGAAGCCTATGAATCTTCCATTACATATAAAGAGAGAGCAAAAAGATGGCATGACCAGAGAATTAAGAAACCCAAAGAACTTTCAGAGGGAGACAAAGTCCTATTGTACAATTCACGGTTGAGATTATTTCTGGGAAAACTCAAGTCTAGATGGTATGGACCATTTACGGTGAAAAATTCCTCTAAAACTGGAGCCGTTGTGTTATTAGATGATGAAGGTAGGGAATTTACTGTTAACATACAATGTATAAAACATTATCAAGAAAATAACAATGAAATGATTAGTGAGGAGGATGTGACGTTTGACGATGAGGTCATGTAGTAACCCATGACCTTAAGTCTAGCTACAAGACTCGTAAATAAAGAAAAGCGCTTCTTGGGAGGCAACCCATGCTTTGTGTGATTTTATTTTGTTTGTTTGTTATTTGCTTCCGTATGCATGCCCTATTTTTATTGTTGGTAGATCATGTTTCTAAACTAAAAAGTGGAAATACTTTGATTTGTTGTTTTGGCCTAGTCTTAACTTCACCCAAAAGGTATTTTTGCAAAAGATAAGTGTAAGGGAAAACCCCAAATATGTTTTTAAGAAACAAACCGATCATGATTCTCCACAATACTAAGTGAACATGTATATTCGTATTTATTAGAGTCAAATGCTTGTATCGAGTCATAATGAAGTTTTGCAGGATTTTCCAGGAAGTAGGACCAAGTTTTTCCAGAAATTTTCCGGAAACTTAACATAAGAATTTCTACAGGTCACTTCTGACGGCGTCATGAGCTTGCTCTTGACGGCGTCACGTGTAAAAATCTGAAAATTTTACCAGTTTTGTTTTTCTAACGGAGTCTTAAAGTTTTTGCTGAATTATTAAGTTTTATAATCTCCAGGAAATCTGCAAACTTCATTCCACAAGCATTATATTTTATTTTGTTTTCTAGGATTTAGTAACTTATGTAGATTGCCGCCGATTTTATGCGAGGTTGCTTTGTCTATTTTCTCAGGATTTACAGGTTATGTTTGACAAGAAGATGATTATTTTTCTTGAAGGGAAGCTTTGATTGTTCATTTTCTTGGAGGAAGATCTAACCTGGCCACCTTATTATCCATACCGAGCAAATCAGGGGAGTATTTGATTTCATTTGTTTTACTTATTTCACTTTTACATTCTTTACTTGAATATTGGGGACAATGTTCATCCTAAGTGTAAGGGGACGGTAAGATAATGATACCTTACAAATACACTTTCGCTTGAGTTTGTTTGTTTGATAGTAGATGTGTAATAAAACTATGAAAAATACTTGTTAGTGCGATTTTAGCGCCAAATTTAAATTTTTTTACAACATTTAGGAGTGAAACATTAGCCATAGCAAGCGTCTCATGGATAGGAGATTGTATGACTAGCACAAAACCGTACTTTCAAAAAAAATTTCCACCCAAATATGTGAGGTTCGACTTTAGATTTGATAGGAAAAGCATTTACTATTAGTGCTTATGAGTGTACCGGTAGCATTTAGATTCTAGAACTTGTGTTAGTGATGCATCCCGAGACCGCTAGTGAGACTACATTCGTGTAGTAGGATTTACTACATGATAAGAGGCATTAGGATCACCCTTGTGTTAAACCCGTATCATAATTACTTGACCATTTAAGTCATATTATTTGACTAGTTAAGTCAACTAATTTTTCCCACACCTTAGCGTTGTACTCATTTTTAGTACACGAAACCCCTAGTACACCCCTCCGAGCCTATCTTTTCGTTTCTAACTTTAAGCATTTTACTTAATGGGAGAATTTGTTACACCCCACTTAAATGTATACCCAAATCGCCTTAGCCTTTCGTGTATGCACTCATCTTTAGTGCATTATTGTTATTTGTTAAACCCTAAGTTAACTATCTAATTGATTACATGGTTGCTAAGTCGAGTCATATCCTTGTTCATATTGTTTTGGGACGATTGGGACTCATGGGTAAAGTACTTATTTTATGGAGTAATGGGGAAGAACATCAATTATTATCCCCATATGTACGTTAATCTTAAAAGTGCTCCAAGTGTTTTGATTTTCTTAATTCGAGTCATTAGATTAGTTTATTGTAAAGTATTTAAAATTCAAGTGTAAGGGGAACGTTTATTCCCTATGATGTATTATTTTGGATGGTAGGGTAAGAGTGTATGCAAAAAAAAAAAATAAAAAAAAAATCGAAAAAAAAGAAAAAGAAAAAAAATATAGAAAAAGAAAAGAGAAAAAAACATACGGACTACCATCCCGTTTCATTCTATGTTTATTTTATGTTTTTGTTATTTTTCATTTATTAGCTTAAGTCGAGTCTAGTCTTGGCTTAGCAACGCCATATTGTACATGTAATTAACCAAGATTGTTAACTCGCCACCAGTAAAGAATGCCTATATCCAACAAAATCGTGTATTTCATATCCCTACACCTATTGTGTAGTATATCCAACAAAACCGTGTATTTCATATCCCTACACGTACATATGGGGGTAATAAATGATGTTCTTCCCCATTAAGATTAATTTATACTTTATTACACCCGAGAGATGTGAGTATCTAATCACTATTTGTGAGGTGCTAGTATATGACCTCCGTTCTTATTTTTGGTCTTTAGTGGAACGATTATTTGTTGTAATTACTTTTATATTAGTGTTAAATGACCCCTAACTTGTATTTTGATTAGAATAAAAGCGCATTTGCTTGAGGACAAGCAAATCTCAAGTGTAAGGGTATATGATGAGGCGAAAAATGAACCACTTTTAGGGGTCATTTAAGCCCAGAATTGAATTTATTTGATCAAATATTGCCCTAAATCGTTCCTTTTGTGATTTTAGGTACTTTGGGAGTGAAATTTGGAAAAGGAAGCAATTCGGACGTTTTTGGAGCCTAAAAGTGAAGAAAACGCCAAAGACTTAATTTTCCAAGCTGGGAACAGTGTGTGACGGCGTCAAGAGTACTTTCCTGACGGCGTCAAGAGTAAAGATCATGACGATCCAGTACAGACATGAAGGCGTCATAATGTAGAGCGTCAAGAGTTAAATATGTGACGGCCTGCAAAAGTGGATAACATGACGGCGTCAGATGTAGATCAAGGCAGTCCGAGAATTATTTTGGCGGCGAGATGACGGCGTCACAAGGTTGTTCTTGACGCCGTCAGCCTCTTATATCTATATATAGTTTTCTAATTTTCATTCATAAAGAGGAACAAGTTTGGAGAAACCCTAAGGCCGAACCATATACGTATTTTCAGCTTTTTCAAGGGTTTTCAGCCCTTGAGCCCTTACATGTGCTATTGAGATAAGTATTCTTTTAATTCAATCAATATGTCTATGTGTTGGTTGTCTATATTTTGTGCTTGTCTTGATTCTACCATGCTAGGCTAGATTTATCTTGTGTTTGCTTAGATCTAATGAAACCTAGATGTTGATTATGTGATGATTACTTGTTTATGGTTGTATTGGATGAATGATTTCAATGTTAGGCTTAAGAAAACTGGCAGATCTCCAATTGGTAACATGCTTGAACGTCTTAGGAAACATGAACCGATGTGTACTAGGTTTTATTGGTTGTATTTAATGCATGAGTAAATTCTAATGATCCCATGTTAGGAGCTTCTTAGTCGGCTCGACATAGGAGTGAAGTAGGCACTCATAGGATTGGGGAGTTAAGTACGCCACCCCATGAATGGTATTAAGGAATACAATCTGTCATCCACGCAACTATAACAAGTAATTAACGTGTAAAAGATATCTAGGGAGTAGTGAAATCTAAGTAAACACATTTCTCCACTTATTGCTCACAAACTTAGTTTAATTTAGTTTTATTTTCATTTTTTGTATTTTCTTTTTATTGCATCTTTAATATTGGGTTAATTGACTAGCAACTAATTCCGCCCAAATCCTTCAAACCCGAGATATTTACTTGCTTTCTAAAAAAATATAAAAATACAAAAAGAATCATCCCTCATCTCTAGAACTAGTATTTAGGTTTTCTAATCCTAGCGACACTATTCCTAGCTGAACGATCAATCCCTCGGTACTTGTCATTATACTATACTACAACGATCAGGTACACTACTTGGTGGGGGTTGTAAGCTTCTCGAGATCCCTCGAGAGGTAAAGCCTGGTGCAATTCCCACGCATCACCAACAATCATTCAATATGTCTATGTGTTGTTTGATTATATCTTATGCTTGTCTTCTCTTTAACATGCTAGGATATGTTTTCTTTATGTTAGCTTAGATGTAATGAAACTTAGATGTTGATTATTGGTTGATTGTTTGTTTATAATTGTTGTGGATGAATGATTTCGATGTTAGGCTTAAGAAAACTAGCAGACTTCCAATTGGCAACTTGCTTGAACATCTTAAGAAACATGATCGAAGGTGTACTATGATAAATTGGATAGGTAACTACTAATGAGACCATGTTAGGAGCTAGTAGTCGGCTTGACATAGGAAGAGGTAGAAGCTTATAGAGTTCGGGAAGATCGTACACGGCTCTACGAATGGTATTAAGGAATATAACCCGTCATCCATGCAATTGTAACAAACTAATCAACCGGTAAAAGATAGCTAGGGAGTAGTGAAATCTAAGTTAACACATTTTCTCTTGTTATTGTTTTCGCCACATTTACTTTAAGTTCATTTTATTTTATTTGCATTTGTAGTTAATTGGGTTAGTTGATTAGCAACTAATTCCGCCCACTCCTTCAAAACCCGAGATTTTTACTTGCTTTCCATAAAATATAAAAATACAAAAAGAATCATCCCTCACCTCTAGACCAAGTTTAATCGAGTTTTTGTTAGGTGCCCATATTGATATCACACAAGTAAAGAATGAGATAGATATAAGCATTGGTTGATTACAAGATATGAGAGAATTATAAAAGCAAGAGTTTCATTAATATATCAAAATAACCAACAAGTGTTATGATAACATAAGCATAGTATTTATAGGAGAGGAGTAGGGCAACACTCCCTTCCTTCCTCCCTCATCTTACTAATTCGTGGGCTTGTAAGCCTTATGGGCTTTTACATTTTTCCCATTTTACTAAAACATAAACATAAATGTTACTAGAGCAACCAAATAGAAAATGTAATGACCGAGACTTGACTAAATTCTAAAGTATGTTCCCAACAATCTCCCCCTAAGGGTCGGTCATCACGGTTGCTTGACGTCTTCATCTTTGTCTTTGACTTGTGACATGTAAAACTTTTGACGTCTTCAAAAAAAAATGTGTAAAATGAATGTACTTTGCTCTAAGTCTTTGTTCTTTGGTGAAGATGTAATGATGGTGTTGTGAAGTAGTCTGCCGTTCATCACTCCTGCATTTGTGGTGGTTGTCCGCCATTCCAATATGCTCATACATCTTTGGACTTTGTCTTTCAAGTGCACGAAGTTCCTTATCGTTCATATTGATCTTAGTCTTTAAACTTTGTAGATTCTTCTTATTGGTATAGAATTTGTCTTTGAACTTTGTGGTGCTTAGATCTTTGGGGGAGCTTTCATTGACTTCAAGATGTATGCATGAGCATGCTGGAATCTACCATCATGGAGGTGATTTGTACCTCCAGGTAAACAATTAGCAATAATCAACCGGTACTTACAGATAAGGAATTAGAGCTTGTCAACAACATAGTGTGAAGACTCCTTCTAATCCTTATCAAGGCCGTTCCTATGTTAGATACTCCCAAAGGAGCTTACGAGATCTACTAAGTAGCTCAATGACTGGGTGAGTCGCTGGGGATCACTCCACGACTGTAGACCGCTATGGAACCACCGTGAACAGTAAGCGTAACCCTTGTGGGGTAACCGAAGTGACCTGCTGTCAGGGCTGTTTGATGTTGACCCTGGCAGGAATTTCCGTTCAATCATTGAGAACTATATTTGTAATTCTCTCATAAACGTTCTCGGCAGATTGCTAAGATCTGCGAAGGACTCGATAATTTACAGCTGGTGTCCTTTGATGTAGTACACCAGTTGTAGAAATACTAAGTGTTCCTAAGAGATCTTTGATGTATCTCATGGCTCTAGACTCAATAAGTGCACACTTAGGTTTCCTATGCGGAGACTAGGGAGGGGTCTCCTGCTTCAATACCAACCATCTCTAAGAGATAAGTCGATAGATTACACTGGTTCCCCATGAGAATGAAACAAGTTCTTTTAAGAGAACTTGAGTGGTTAACAATGTTTAGTGCATTGTGTCACTGGGTCCATGACGACTTTATCTTCAATACCGGTGTTACCTTAGCAACAACCAGTAGCATACGAGTTGAACGCGGTGTCTGCCCTAAGGTTGAACAAATGGAGGGCTATTTCTTTTCACCCTTTTCTTTACTTTTCTTTTTAATTCTTCAACTCCTTCTTTCCCTTTCATTCTTTTCTCCTTTTTCATATCATACCTAAGGACTTCTAATTCTCACTATGGGTGATGTCCTTGGGTATATCCCTCCGGCTCTGGCGGATCATAGGACGATTTTTCCTATCTTAATCACCTTATAATCCTTGATTAACCAACAGTAGACATGAAATCTTTGATTTAAAATCTCTCAAAGTGTTTTTGATAATCAAATATTTTGGTTAACACTTTGAGAGTTTTGTGCACACTTTTGAAGGGCTCCCCCTTCACATGTGCTCATAAGTATTTAATAAATTTGCACATGCGGGAGGAGCAAGCATTTTTGAATTGATCCACTTTCAGTGAACAAGACCGATTCGAGACACGCTTACGTCACTAGTTAGACTAGCTTGAAGTTATTACCCGGCCTGGTCAAGTCCACAGAAAGTTTCTCAAGACGGTACATTTCTACTAAGACACATCCTTTTCGAGACACGCTTACGTGGCTAGTTAAAGAGTTCCATTGTCAGCTTTTAGATGACAACCAGCTCTATTAACTAACTTGATGTTATTACCCGTCGAGGATAAGTCTTTTCGAGATTACTAACTTTTATTGTTTCGTCAATTCCTGGGTCAATTATGAGTCTAGCTCGCACAAGATACAACTTTTAGCTTTTTGACTACTTATATTTTAATCACTTTTCCATTTTCTCCCCCTCAAAAATAGCATATAAAATGATGTTTTTGATAATTGTTTAGATTAAAATATGCCTTTTTGAGTCTTATGGGGAGATTCACCAAGAACTTTTTGATTTTAGAACAAAGTAGTTTAGTTTGACAAGTGCTCCTCCTCAACAAGTGATTAAGTCTTATTTAGGTGAAATACTTGTCCTTTTGAGTAGAATTATGAAAATTATAAAATATTTGATTAATTCTACTCAAAAGTAAGAAGCCTTCGCTCCTTATATTAGGATTGAGGCACTGATGTGTATCTTAGGGTCCTTTCTTTACAAGTTCAGGTTGTACACTATAATGTGTACACAAACCATTATGAATATAATTATTGACAAATCAAATCAAGACCTTACAAACTTCTACCATTCAAGTCTCTGAAACGTCAACACTAGAAATCCTGGTCTGCCTCCCACATAGCTTTCCAATCTCCTTATCTGATCCATACGCTTTAACCGGTTCTCAATCCTTGTGATGAGTCTGCGAGCTTGTCTGGCCTCATCGGTATTCCACCTTTTGGATTTGTACAGTGCAACATCATCTAATCGGCTTTTGATTCCATCTCTGACGAACTTGAGAGTTTCATCACAGAACTTGTGGATTTCATCATAATCCATGAAGCAGTTTCGTCGGTTGACACTGCGGTAGGTGAACCCAAATTCCGGATGCTTGATCAAGGTGTATTGAGATTCATGTTGAAGGTTGGGGATGTTTTAAAGGTTAGGTTTTGTGAGATTCAGCTTCTTCTGGTAACTTTCCACTCCAAGTTGAAGATCTTCTACTCGCTCTTTAATGACGATGTGTCGGATGAAAATGAGTAGAGCTGTGATGAAGGCAAGCTGCATCTCCTTAGGTAAGTTGCATAGCTTTCCTTAGACTTTGAGCAGATACATATCTTCGATGTCATTCAGGAGTAATCATGGAAAGTCTGACTCGGAAATCACGTACCCTTGTTCATCAAGTCTTTTAAGTACGATTTTGTTGAGAAAGGAGTACCCAAAGTGAGTGACTGTAGAGATAAACTGAATGGAGACAATCTTTAACTCACTTGTCACATTAACCATAGTCTGATTGAGTCTACTGCTTCGATAATACTGTGCCCGGTTTTCTGGCCAATGGTGTATTCCATAGAGTGCGTTTCAGTCATAGTCAACAACTTTGTCGATGAATAAGTCGGAGGCTTCTTCTTCGATGGCATTGTTGAGGTATCTTGCTGCAGGGATTGAGAAGGTAAGTGATGTGGCGTACTTCGTTTCTATCTTGCTACCGTGTTGAAGAAATTCCAAGTCATTGTTGAAGAAGAATTTGTAGGGGATTTTCTCCTGCTTAGGCTTTCAAACCAAGGGTAGAGGTTTGGTCCAGTCGGTGTAGTAAGGCCCTTTCTTCTTTGAGTAGTAATCAATGTTGGACTCGGGATTTAGCCAGTTGATGTCGTTAGACATTGCTCGGGCTATGTTTTCCAGGTGATACTCGAGTTCAACAGAGTTGGACGAGCGGTCTTTTAACAGGTTGAATGCAGCATTTTTCACGCTTCTCAGCTCTTTCTTGCTCATGTTCTTTAAACCATAGTCCCTCTGCAGAAGTTGTGCACATTCCATTGTGCGGCCATCTCGTGGTGATTGATTTTCTGCAAGAGGTGGTTGAGCTTTAACCATTTCATCAAACCAAGAGTACTCAGCCGTTTTGTTGTCGTCCAGCCAATTGAGAATGTTTTTCGGTTTTTAGGTTCGGTGCTTTTCGAAGAGGTTTCCGGTTTGTGCTGATGATGTTTTCTTTTCCTTTTTTTCTTCTTTGTTGATGAAGGTTCTGGTATTTCGTCTGGCTGAGGGAAATCTTCTCCGCCGGTGTACTCAAAGTGATCTTGAGCTTTAGGACCTGAACCTGATGCCTTTGGTTGTTGAGTAGATGTTGTGGTTGTTGGAGGTATGACAGGTTGTTTGTGTTGAGATGAGGGTCCTTCGGCTTGCTTTTGCTTCTTAGCCTGCGAGTTAGGATCTTTGTCTTCATCATCTCTCTAATGTTTCAGTTTATCTGCCTCAGCGCTGCAAGATTCTTTGGACATCTTAGCTTGTAAAGCTTCCCATACCTTAATTTCTTCAGGTGTCATGGTTGTTTTACTTGCCAATATGTTGAAGAGCTGAGCCTCTAACTCATTTGCTGTCATTTCTGGTTGTGGTAGAGGTGTCTTGTCAGCTCGGAGAGTGAAAGAAGTGATTCTAATCACTTTCTTGACAGCTTGTTCAGCTATTTTTGTAAGTTCATCCTTCATTGGTTTTAGCAATTCTTTCAACTCTGTAACCAAGTGTTGTTCCATGTACTGAGTTGCTAGAGCAGCCAATGTAGCTTCCATATCTTCTTGTATATCTTTGGTTAAGAAGGTATTAACCTTTTCATGCATTTCCTGAACATTCGTCATTTGCTTTGTCAATTCAGCAACTTTACTTGCCAGTGATTCAACTTGACTTTCTAACTTGCTCTTCTTCTTTTCACGAACTCTCTTTACAGCCCTCTTAATCAATTTAGATGCAGATGTGGCTTCAATTTTGGATGGTTTCTTGACTGATTCGTCATGTGTTGGTTGTGACGCAGGAGGTGATGACTGTGAAGATTCAATGTTGGTGGTTGTGTCTTTATCATCTCTTCCTGGTGATTCGGGTTTATCCTTGGGCTCTTCTTTCTTTTCTGCAATTTTAGCTGCTTCAGCCCTTATTCTCTGCTCTTCTGCCAGTAGGTCAGCTTCTGTCTTTTGCCTTAATTCTTATGCTAATCTAGCTTCTTCTTCTTTTCTTTTCTTTGTTTCTTCTTGAAGCTTTAATTCTTCGACATGTTTAGCTGCCTCTTCAGATTTCCTGCTTTCTTCCATTCTAATGGCTTTTTCCAGTTTAGCCTGTTCTATTGCCTCAAGCCTTGCCTCTTCAGCTTCTTGTTTTCTTTTGAGCTCTTCCTCTTGAGCCTTTTCTCTAGCCTCCATCTCTTCCATAGACATTAGGTTTGGAATATCTATATCCATATGGTCTTCCACATCATCGTCTTCCCTCTCTGAAACATTATGCATCTCTACGTCTTCAGGTGTAATAGTGGGAGATTCGTAGACTATCATATCAGCAGTGGTACCCGTTTCCTGAGTTTGATCTACTGGCGTGGACTCAGGGATACTTCTAGACCCGCCTGCTTCAGGAATACTACCAGATCCTCCAGCCTCGGTTGTTTGAGTAAACAGAGGTGGCGGAGGTTGATCAGCTTGGAAGGAGTCGATTCTGCTGTGGAGGAGACCTAACTTGAGTGCTTGTTCATTTTTTTCTTCCACAGATAGACCAAGATTAGTGTGAGCCTCTTCTTGTTGTTCTTGTTCTGTAGTCATAGGTCCTTCATCTTTTCACCTTTTAACCGTTCTTCTTCCAACTTCGCATCCTCTTCAGTTAAAGGTCTTTAAATGAATGTTGTTTCTTTTTCAATTTGATCAACAAATTCATCAATGTTTTTGTCCCAATCTTCTAGAGTCATGTCCAGATCGTCAAGATTTTCATCCGATTTGTTATAAGCTTCCCTATAAACTGGACCACTATCAGATTCGGTTTCTGAGTCGGATGGTTTTGGAGAAGATGGTGGTGTGGGTTCAGGAACTGGTTCAGGGATTGGTTTCTTGACCGGTATTCTGATCTTAAGAGGTCTCTTATGAGGCTTTTTAGCAGATTTTGTTGAGCTTTCGGAGCTGCCAGACTTACTACCTTTCTTCCCTTTTTCTGCATGAACAAAGGTAGAGGGATTTCGTCCAAGAACCCTACTCTCTCTTCTTTGAGAGCTTGAACATAGTACTTGTAGTTTGAACATTTCTTTACCTTATCATTCAGGAGGCATTCAGGAAGTATCTTCCTTGCTTACGTGTACTAGTATCAAGTCTCTTAATCTGCTTGAGAGTAGACTCATTTCTGAATGTGTTCTTGTCTTCATCATCTAGTCTTTGAGGAATGTCGTCATACTCTCTAAGGAAGCTTTCAATGAGTAGCTTGGTGTAGCGAACAAATGGAATGTTTACAGTTCTATGTTGAATGTGCCACACTATATCTTCCCAGATAATGCTATCATAGTCCACCTTCTTGACATTTGCCATGGCCCAGAAAAGTTTGAGATGTTGGAGTTTGGGGTGTTCGTGACCAGTATCTCTGCCAGACATGGACTTAGCTATAAGGATATACATGTTTCTCCAAGGTTGTGGAAGATTCCTTGTGTTAACCTTTGAATGTCTAGTTACTACTTCGTCTGACTCATCGTATCCAATATCCCGTAACCATTCAATCAATTCTTCTTCATTAGCAATTGGGTCGTACTATTCATCTGGACCAAGTTCAGGTAAACCTAGAACGCCACGAAGGGTATCTTTGTCCACCTTGACTTGTCTCTTATGTAGCATGCATGTGAAAAATTCTTCGCCAAGGACTAGTTGAATTGTATGCCAGAATTGGTGAATGTAGAAACACGCTACTGATGCTGATTTGGTGAGCAGGATTTTGTATGGGTGATAGACTAAGGCATCCACAGCGACAATGCAAGATGATTCATTGCATGTGAATTTGTTGAAGTTGACCCGTAAGTTGTTCTTTCCAATCTTTCTGGAGTAGTCGTCGGGAAATGTTTCTTCCCATGTGAGCTTAGGTTCAGGTATAGGTGCTTGTGGAATGTTTACTTGTTGAGCCATCTGAATTGATCATACACAAACATAGACATTGCAATAATATAATTTGTTAGCACATTTGTTAATTTACTTGTTTATGCATGAATGGATTGATCAGTGGGTGTTTTGTGTTCAAAGTGTTGTTATATGATAAACTTGTATATTTGATGTTAAAACTTAGTAGAAACTGATAACAATCAAGTCACAATATGTGTATACCAATACAAGAGATTACACATTTGGAAATTTACAACACTTAGACAAATTTCAAGAAATCTGACAATGTTACGCGTAAGATTTGAAATCCTACGCATAATATTTCTTATGCGTAAGGAATAATATTAGGCGTAAGTTCAAAAACTACGCTTAACTTATATTTTTCGCGTAAAATCAAACTTTTGCGTAGGCTAAATCTTATGTGTAGGAATAAATCTTATGCGTAAGATTGGAGCTTATGCAAAGGTTTGAACCTTATGCGTAAGTTATAACTTATGCGTAAGTTTTGACTTATGCGTAAGATTATTACTTATGTGTAAGAAATATTCTTTTGCGTAAACATTGTCTTATCCAAGACAAGTATTTCAAAACGGTCGAATCTTACGCGTAAGATTTCATCTTACGCGTAAGCTGAGTTAATCTTTCGCATAGGATCGTCTGAATGAAAATCACCTTCGAAAAATTAGTTTCTTTTGATTCCTAAAAGTTTAAACAACACCACTGATCAAAATTATATCCAAAAACATCCCAAAACGCTTTAATATACAGACTTTTGCGTAAACATGCTTTAAGCAAACTTTTGCGTAGGAAAGCAAGAACATCAAATCAAAACACATGAAAACACGATTCTGGGTGGAAATAGAAGTTAGACGAGTGATTAATACATACTTAGGAACATATAGACCAATTTATAACAATTTCTAACCACACACGCACAAGATCATAGCTGCTAGTATCGCTAGACCTAATCTCATCAATCCACACTCAATACATGTTATTGAAGCAATTAACCCACCAAGATATGTTCCTAAACATATCTAAACATAATCCTAAGCACTTAATTGAACCAAATCATCACAGATCAAAATCACCCAAACAATAGAAGAACCCTAATTTTGATATACATTTATTGATGTTTCTGGGCATGATTGGAGTTCAGTGACATGTTTAGCATTATCTAAGAAACGAATCCCACCACTAATTATAAACACAAACACATTCAATCTCTTAATCAAATTATACGCAATACCCTAGATCTATTTTGAATGATTTTGAGAGATTGGGCCGTTGGATTTTATCAAAATTAAAAACCAATGCATAAGATCATGATCAAAACAAGTTTGTACTTACAGATTTGGTGAAAAACGATTAGATATGCATGATTAATTTGAGTTGTCGATGATGGTTGGTGAGTAGTAAATGTGAAACAGAACTTTTTGCAGTGGGAGTAAATGCAATAGTCAAATGTGTTTTGACTAAGGGTTAATTCATGTTTTACTTATTGTCACAAATGGTCCCTTAACCTCACATCATTTTATAAACAAAGTACACTTTCAGCTTCACATTATAACTATAGTTAACTACACCAAGCATTATAAAAGAACAACTTTCGATAAATTTACTCCCCCTTGACCTTAGACCGATGTCCTTTAAATTTGAAAAATTGATTTCAATTAATCAAGGAGAGTAACCCGAAGAACCTTTTAAGCATCACTTTTGATTATAATAAACAAAAAATATTTTTGGTAAAATGCAAGTACGAAGTAAATATTTTGAAAATTAAAAAAAAATACTTTACCTCCCCCTCAACACTTGTTTTTGTAATAATTTTAGACATTTATATAGAAATAGTGTTGAAAAGAGAGATGTGTACTTGCATTTTTTTTTTAAAAAAATAGAAAAAATAAAATCTTTTTGTGTTTTTGTTTGTTTTATATTTTTGTATTTTTGTTTTTGGAAAAAATATTTACAAAGATAGTTATGATGTTTGACAATCATTTATGTTTTAAAAACTTTTCAAGATCTTCTGGAGTCAAACATCGCATACCAATTTGGTGGACTAAATCAGCAAACCTTATTGGAGGTAAAGCTTTAGTGAGTAAGTCTGCCAACTGGTATTCAGTTCCCACAAAATATAATTCAATTGTACCCTTTTCGACATGCTCCTTGATGAAATGATAGCGGAGATCAATGTGTTTGGATTTGCAATGATGAACGGTGTTGCAGGAAATGGCAATGGCACTTTTGGAGTCACAGTAGATCGGAATCTTATTGAATAGGTAGCCATAGTCCTTAAGTTGTGTTCTCATCCAGATGACTTGAGCACAACAAGCAGACATAGCTACATATTCAGATTTTGTTGACGACAATGATGTGCAGTCGTGCTTCTTAGATTGCCAAGACACGAGTTTATCTCTAAGAAACTGTAATCCACCAGATGTACTTTTGCGTGTGTCTAAGCATCCTGCATGGTCAGCATCTGAAAAAGCAATTAGTTCAAAACCAGAATCCTTTGGATACCAGATTCCCAAGTTAATGGTTCCCTTTATGTGTCGAAGGATTCTTTTTGCCTCATTGAGGTGCCTTTCAGTAGGTTTGGACTGATAACGAGAACACATAAAGACAACAAAAACTATATTAGGTCTACTAGCTGTGAGATACATGAGGAACCCAATAATACTTCGGTATTTTGTAGGGTCAACTGGAGTCCCATGTATATCAGCATCTAGTTTTGTGCCAAAAGCCATTGGTGTATTATAAGTATCACAACTCATCATTCCATGTTTCTTTAAAATTTCCAAAGCATATTTGGACTGATTTAGAAAAATTCCACGGGGTGATTGATGAACTTGTAGTCCTAAAAAGAACGAAAGTTCACCGATCATGGACATTTCAAAATTATCTTTCATTAAGTTTGCGAAATCATTGGAGTAACTTCTGTTTGTTGAAGCAAAAATAATGTCATCGACATATATTTGAACAATTAGTAAGTCCACCTCGTATGTTTTTGTAAATAGTGTTAGATCTACTGAGCCTTTAGAAAATTTATTGGCCAGCAAGAAAGCAGATAGTTTGTCATACCACGCCCTTGGGGCTTGCTTGAGTCCGTAAAGAGCCTTTTTGAGTCGATAAACATGATTGGGAAGCTCAGGATCAACGAAGCCTTCTAGTTGGCTGACATAGACCACTTCACGGAGTTCACCATTCAGAAATGCTATTTTCACATCCATTTGATAAACAACCATATTCCTATGAGCAGCGTATGCCAGAAAGATCCGAACAGCTTCAAGTCTAGCAACTAGAGCAAAAGATTCCTCAAAATCAATTCCTTCTTCTTGGAAGTATCCTTTAGCTACCAAGCATGGTTTGTTACGTATGACAGTGCCTTCTGCATCCAGTTTGTTTTTCCAAATCCATTTTAGCCCAGTGACAAAGACTCCGTCAGGTCTTTCAACTAATTCTCAGACTTCTAATCTTTTAAATTGCTGAAATTCCTCTTGCATAGATTCAATCCAGTTGTCATAGGTCATTGCTTCTTTAATGTTCTTAGGTTCGTCTTGACAGACTGTGAATGCATAGATACAAGTTTCACCGTCTGTGTGAAGTCGTTGTCTCGTCATAATAGGTGCATCTGGATGGCCAATAATTTGAACTAAGGGATGATCTCGAGTCCATTTGTGTGTCGAAGGGTGTAGTTGATAAGTATCTCGCATGTTAGCAGGATCCAAATTCCGCGTAGATGACTCAGCTACTTTAGGAATTGTTGGAGCCGGTGCAAACGGGTTAAAGAACGCATTTGGATCATACTTTGCGGGTTGTGGAACTGATTGTGGTGTCGGATCTTTAGCTGATTGTCGTGAGTTGGAAGCGGTTTTCTGCTGTTATGGGAGATCCAATTGGAGGACCATCTTTCTCAACAGTTGTAGTTGTTTGTTGAGGTGAGTCAGGTACTTGAATATTACCAGTTTGTGCAGCGGAAATTGGTGAGACCTCAGAAGAACGGTATTCAATTGTATCATCAAACAGAGGAGCAAACAGTGTTTCTAATTCTTTGCGGTTTAGAGGCAATTGTTCAGCCGAAGAGTCCGGAAAGTTAAGACGGTTGGATTCGGGTCCTAAGCTATTTTGCTCAGAATCCATTTGAGTGAGTTCATCAAAATTAGCATGAATAGTTTCTTGAATTTCTCTTGTTCGACGATTCCATATCCGAAAGTCTTTGGAATTTTCACAATATCCTACGAACACTCCGATGTCAGCCTTTGCTTTAAGCTTACCTAAATCATCACGATCATTTTTCGATGGCGTTTTGTGATCATAGAACGGTTTTGGGTGTAACATGCAATTGAAACAGCTTCCCCCCATAAGTAATCTGGTAATTGAGCATTAATCAACATGGTTCTTACAGCTTCCACTAACGTCCTATTGCGTCTTTCAACAACTCCATTCTGTTCTGGACTTCTTGCAATAGATGTTTGATGTTCAATTCCCACTTTCTCTAAAATATGACCTAAGTGTCTGATTCTTAAATTCTGTTCCATTTAGTTCTTACTATTCATACTGTGTTACGTAACTGAACTTGAATTTTAGTGAGAAAGGTGATGATCATAGAAGGAGCTTGATCTTTACTTCGAAGAAAATAAACCCAAGTCCATCTGGAGTAGTCATCAACAATTATGAGTATGTAGCGTTTGCCGTTGAAACTTTGAACACGCATCGGGCCACACAAATCCATATGAAGCAATTGTAAAGCATGATTTGTACTGTGCTCAGTTTTAGAGGGGAAATGAGCTCGAGTGCTTTTTCCTTGTTCACAGGCCGAACATAAGTGATCTTTGGTAAATCGGAATCTAGGAAAACCATCAACAAGTTTAGGACGTTTATGCCATAACCAGGATTTAGTTGATTCTGCTTTAGAGAGAAGACATATCGGAGATTTTGCAATCATGTCCGACATCGATATTGTATAAAGATTTGAACCACGTGAGCCGGACATTAGATCATTTCCTTGTAAGTCACGAACGAAGCAAGTTTTCTCACGAAATGCTACTTCTAAATCCCCATCACAAAATTGACCGACTGAAAAGAGGTTGTGACCTAAGATTTCCACATAATAAACACAACTGATTTCAATGTTCCCACTGACATAGTCACCGTATCCCATGATTATAGCGTAATGATCATTCCCGAAAATCTGACATTTTCGATAAACTTTGAAACAAAGTTGACTAAGAGTTTGAGGTTGCCTGTCATATGTCGGGTGCATCCGCTATTAACAATCCAGAGAATAATCTGAACCACCTGCATCACAAGAAGAAGATGAGGATGGAACAGAAGTAAGGGTGGAACCCAAAGAAAGTGCGGGTTCCTGTTGGTTAGTAGCACACGTATTCAATAATTTAGGAATCCATTTAAATTCAGGTTTATATTCCAACCAACGTTGCCAATTCCAACTAGTTCTCACTTTCTTTTTGGTGAATTCACTAGTTTTGGGCTTGTTCCTAGATTTGTTCTTCTCAACTATGGGGGTGACTGCAACATCATTAGAAGCCGTAGATGGCAGTTTTCCTAAGATAGACTTAGAGGCAATAGTGGGCCTAAAAGGAATGCCTGTCCTATGTTTCTTAGGACGATTTAAGAGAGATTTAGCTACACATTTTGCATGATCACCAGATAATACACGTTTATGACAAAACACACAAGATGCATTAATATTCAGAACATTCAAAGGTTCATCATTCGTTACATTGAGATTTTGATTGCAATTTGCCATATTAGAATCTAAATCAGATGCAACATGAATTTTATTCGAATTCCTAAGTTGATCTTCTACTTCTTGAGCTTCTAGTGTTCCTCTTTTACGTTTCAAGATCCTATTCTTCTTGTTACTTTTTTGCTTGGGTCTGCTAACGCTATTAGTGGAGACTAGTCCTGTTGAAGTGGAAGGGTCAACATTAGTGTTTTGAATATCATTTCCCTTATAAGTTTTGTCTACTTGGTTCAATTCTGGTACTATCACAAGTGGTGTCAACAAACTTTCCTTTTTGGAGTAGCTTAATTTTCTCTTTCAAGTCAATGATGATGTGATTTTTATCCTGAATATCATACTTAAGTAAACCATTGCAATACTTAATGTCATCGCGGTTTTGTTGCCATTCAGCGTTTTCAATTTTTAATTCCGCAATTTCCTTCTCATATTTGAGACACAGACTTTTAAAAGACTCATTGTTTTTACAACTTTGACAAGACTTTGAAACATTTTGACTCTGAAGTTGTAATTCCGTTTGAAGACTTTGAGCTTGACACCATTCAAGTCGTTGTTTGAGTTGAAAATTTTCTTTTGAAAAACGTTGTGTCACATCATCATTGTTTTTCCTCAGTATATCATTTTCTTGTTTTAATGTCTCAATTTCTGTAGTCAGCAAATCATTATCAGTACAGTGATCTTCCACAAGCATAAAAGTACCAGATTACAGAGATCATTCATGATAATAGACATAATATCAGCATTGAGAACTTCTTCCAAGTGTCGATCGACATCATTTTTCAAAACTCTGTTTCTATGCTTTTGAACCAAAATTGCATTTTCATTTGATTTGAAAACATCTATCATTTATTTAACTTCTTTTTGCAGATGTTGTTCCCAACTTGTAGCACAAAGACGGAGGTGTTGAACAGTTGGCAACAATTGTTTTTGAAAAATATCTCTCTTTTCACGCTCATAAGCGGATTGAAAAGTTTCAATTTTTATTTCTGAATTACGTTCAATTGTTTCCTCCAAAATTACGATGTCTTCCATAAAAGTTTTGAAATAATTTAAAACACGAGAACTTTTTGGTAAAGGTGTTACTTCACCAGAAGATGGTAAAGGACAATTTACTTGTGCCACAGTTTGGACCGGAGCCGCATTAGAAGATGAAACATATGACTCAGTGACAAACCAATATTTTTCAGGTATTTCCTTTTGAGGAACAAAAGATTTAGAAATGTGAGGAGTTTTTGAATAATCATATGGTGTCCAATATTCAACTTGACTCATTTTTGATCGACTCTCTTCTTCAAGTTCTTCTTTGATGAGTGCGCAAACACTCATCATTTTTATCGTGTTTAAACTGCCAAAACATACAAAAACAATCGAAAAGTAATCAAAATACTTAAATTATCCCAGGGATTGTGGTTTATGTGTTTTAAATGCAAAACGAGCAAAAACAAATGAAAAACGATCAAAGTTTGCAGTATTGGCAGTTTCAGTCCCCCAAGTTTCAAAATTTGTCAGAAATAGTCCCTATGCATTTATTTTGAAATAAAAGTAAACCCAAGTCCCTAAAAAATCAAAAGTTATCAAAAACGGACTTTGGGTGATAAATTTGGAAAATTTACATGATTGGTCCCTGGAGTTTGGAATTTTGCAAAAATAGTCCCTGGGAATTTTGAAAATAAAAAAATTTGCAAAAATGGGTTTTGGTATATAAAACTTGGCATGATTTATCCTTGGAATAACTTTGGGAGGTTGGCATTTCTGGTCCCTTAGCTTTGGTAAAAATTCAAATTTGGTCCTTGTGACTATTTTTCCAACCGGACCCTTAAGTTATAATACCAAAACCAAAAACAAACCCAATGCACAAACTTAACCCACCCCTTTTGTGATCCTATCCCAAGCCCACCTCATACCCTAGCCCATCACCAACACAGCCCAACACCCTTCCCTTTTAATAATAAAAACCTACGGTCAACATGACCGTTTGACCTCCACCTCCTCCAATACCCGTGACCCTGCAAAAACCATCATCACCCTCCCCCTTAACACTCAACCATCATAACCTATCCCCCCTACACCCCTCCAAATGCTACCCTCCAAAACTAACCTCTGGCTTCAATTATCTCAAAGAAACAGACAAAAAAGAGTTGGGCGCCAAAGAATTTAAACGGCTGAGATTACTTGTTTTGATCCTAGGGTTGGAAATTCAAGCTGGGAAAAGCTCAAAGGGCCCCACAAAACCCTAATGTGGAGCTATAAGAAGAAGAGAAGCAGTGAAGACTAGTGTTAGAATTTTTAGCTTAATTTTGTTGTGTTCAAATTTAATGTAACTTTTCAATTTCAGTAAACTCAAGCTTGTAATCTGTTGCCTTTTAAATAATATAAGTTCTCAGTTTGTTAATCCATTTTTAGTTTAATTTTCAGTTTATTCAAAAAAAATACAAAAATAAGAAGTAATATATATATATATATATATATATATATATATATATATATATATATATATATATATATATATATATATATATATATATATATATGAAAATGAATAAGATGCAAGGAGCAGGGTAGCTTAAGGATGGCCCTGGGTTAGTGGTTTCATGGGAAACCTATAGTTTGGTATTGTGGTTCTGCCTTGTTTCTACTTTGGAGATTGTTGTAAGAATTTTCATTCTTTTTATTTAATCTGCCATAATCATTGTTGTTCATTGTTGTTTGTTTCTATTGCCAATTAGTTTAGTAGTTACTTAATCTGTCATTTCATCATAAGTTTGAGGATAATTGGTATACCACTATTTCATTGCCTGTTATACTTGTTAGATCTGTGTATCTTTGGAATTTGTGGTGTTTGACACCTTTGTTTGTAGCCTCTCGTAATTTTCCCAACGGTTAGTAAATACTTACAAGTTATTACGTTATTTAAATACCACTTTTACGTATGAATTTTTTTTTTTTAACTGATATATAAATCACAACGGTAAAATTTTGAATTATCTTTTGCTTAGAAACGTTGCTTGCACACAAACCTAGATAGTCTAAATTATCGCGAACATATATATTAAAAACATTTATATTTTATATACGTTTCGTATATTTAAGGTACAATATTTATATATTCCCGGAGCCTACGAAAATTCCCGAGATCACTCATTAATATTATTTGATCGTAACCCGACTCTCAAAACACACCAGGTGGGTCCCATTGACTCATTGGGCCTTAAACCCAACTAACAAACCAAACGGACCCTTTTTATATATTTGTTTTTCCTTTTCTGCTGGGCCAAACGAAAACACAAGCCCAAAGGGCTCAAAGCCCAAAACGCACCCTCTTTAGTTGTTTTACTCAACCACGACACACCTCCAAACACACCCTTGTTTCTTTTGTTTTCGACACACAAGCTAGTTATATCTTTGCACCACTATATTATTCACCTAGCAAGGATTCAAGAATGACCAAAATTGTTCCATAACTCACTCAGTTAGTCGTTCTAATCTGCCCAAAGTAAAACTCAAAAACCAAACAAACCGTAGGTATATAACTTCCAAAAACGTGTTCAAGCTTTCCTAGACACCACCCAACTTATCCAATGACTACTAGATTAACTCACAAGCTACAGTGGAATGTCAGGAATGAACAAGGATTGTATGACACATTCCTTTTACTGCCATGATTCGATTGGAGGGAATTGTGGTGCCACCACACATAAACGAAACAACACAACACTTCCTTGGCTTTATTCTTGTGTTCACATCTTCTAAACTCTCTATAAAACCTTCCCATGCAACCTGAGATGATCACACACACATAAACTTACCAAATATACAACTTCAAGTCGAATAGCACTAGTTGAACGGGACAGAAGGTTTGGAGCTAGTACGAAGTGCACAAGTGATCCAAGGAGGAACCATGTTTGCTCGTTGTGAACCTTACTAGGAGCGGACCATCGTACCATTGATCCTACGTACCTACTTGAACCATACGAACCATTTTACCCCACCTTTTGAGGTGAAGTAAGCCAACTCGAAACTTATTTAATCCTTTATATTTTTTTCATTTCATTATATTTTGCACGTTTACTTTGATAATTTATTTTGTTATATACAAACGTAACATATATATGTTTTTCCTTCTCTTCATTTTTGAACACGCTAAAAACCGAGTATGATAATATTTTTGAGCTAATAATAACGTATACGTACATTATATCACACGTTCCATGTATACCTTGACCCATTCGAATAAGCACAAACACTTAGAATATTTCTAAGTATTGAAACTGTTTTCAAAATGAAAGTTTGCTCGATCACTTTGCCTCGTTATTTCTTAATATACGAACGTAACATATTATTATTTTTGGAGACATTAATTATTTGGAACATTGTCAAACGAGATGTAAAGAGTTTCGAGTCTAAAAATAACGGATACTCAAAGTATTCGACCCCTTTTGAGACCCATTGAACTTTTCGAATAAAGTCTCAACACTTAGAATATTTCTAAGTGTTGAGCAGTTTTTCATAATGAGTTTCGTACATGAACTTGGCCTCATTAATTCAAAATGTAAACACACGACCCACACTTTTTATAACTCGATCTCATTATCACCTTGGTAAACAATTGGGAAACACTTTTCATTCGACCTAACAAGCTCATTTGAACTATTTACTCGACTCTTTTTGAACCCGCCTAAAACAGTTTTCGTATAAAACAAATAAGCCATTAACGTTGGGCTTATCTCAAGCCCACTAAGCCAACGTGATACACTGGGCCTGGGAGCCCAACTCCAGTGTTTTTGGCATCCAAAAATAAGCCCAAGTCAGGGCCCAAACCTTTCATAAGCCCATTGGATCACGAAACCTTAACGGACCTTTAAATTTACACGTTAAGCCCATTAGGTGGAAAATAAGCTTTTTAAGCAAATAAGCTGAAGAAATAAGCTTTTCTGAATATTATGAGCTTAATCTAATAATGAAAATGTTAAACTTTTAATTTGGTGAAATTTGGTAAACTATGGGTAGAAACTGTGGGTAGAAACTGTCAAAATATGGGTAGAAACTGTCAAAATGGTAAACTATGGGTAGAAACTGTCAAAATGTGTCAAAATGGTAAACTATGGGTAGAAACTGTCAAAATATAAAACTTTGAGTTCTAAACTGTTAAAAATGATAATTAGAGTTGAAAAATGTAAATATTGATGCTTTTGGACCTAAAATGTAAATTATATATATTTTGGACTAACGGTGTAATATATATATATATCGTTAGGGATTAAAAATGTAAATTTTGGAAACTTAAAGGAATTTTCTATAAATATTACTTTACAAAATAATATTAACCTTTTTACATATATAAACATATATAAAACTTATATAAACATAAACATATACATACATATATATATATATATATATATATATATATATATATATATATATACATATATATACACGATATATATTCGTAATTATAATTAAACGATATAACAATACGTTATTTATTTCTTGTAAAACGATACGTTTATTTTCATTATAAAAACTAACTTTATATCAATCATCGATCATTTTACTTACGAGTTATAGGTATATATAACGTTGTTTTTGAACTTTAGGCACTTAAATAAACACGAGATTCATTCGTAACTAAATAACAAGCATTCGCGATAAAAACCAGATTTAGACTATCAACTGAAACTTGCATTATCTTTTAGGTTGTGTTGTGTGAAGCCGTTTCCTTGCTTTGTTGAAACTACGATACCACTGTACTACTAAGGTGATTTCATATCCCACTCTTTAACTATTTTTCCCGTGGGGGAGATACATGCTTAAAACTCGATCACAAGTCTTTTATACCGGGTATTGAAATACCGTCAGGCCAATGTTATTTGCTTAAGTTACTATTGTCAAAAGTCCCTCGATCATGAACCTTAATCACTTGAAGGGTGAACGTAAATAATTGTGGATAGTACTATTAGTGATTGACAATCCTCGTTTGGTTGTTGGAGAAAACACCAGGCGCACTTTATTGTTCTTATAAATAGGTTATTGACAAATACCTATCTTTGGGGCCTATTACTTACCATCATAATTCACATTTATGATTGGCTGTTAATCGTTGAGTATCATGAGCTTAAGGCAATAACAGGAACATTTATTTTAACATATTGATTGTATGTGATTACAATACATTCGTAACTTGTGATTCAAACTCTTAAACTCATACCTATGAATATCACTCAACTTTATGTTGACTTTAGCATGTTTATCTCAGGTAACTAAACAAGACGGATCTGGATGGCACGGAGTGGGCAAAAGCATGACAAGAATCATAATAAACTACTTATTTTCCTTCAGAATAAAACACGTTCTTAACTTAATAATGTCTTGTATCCCAGATATTTGGTATTTTGAAATAAATTAAACTTTAATACTTCACTTTGTGTTGTCTACTATGATTGTGACAAAGATCCTTGAAGTAATACCCCGAAAGTCTTCCGCTGACATGTTAAGTCTTCCGCTGTTATTAACGACTTTTGGGGGTGTTACAGATTGGTATTCAGAGCCACGGTTATAGAGAACCAGATGTTTTTAAACATTGGACTATAACTACACTTTAACTGGACCATTTTTACAAAATACCACTTCATGCCCTCCGTGCCTACATTCCAACATCTGGTAGAAAAGTTACTTCTCATTATTTCTTACTTATATAACTTGATATATGCTTACATGTTATGATTATGCTAATAACTATGTTTACTAATCGGGATTATTACAGTACCATGTCTTCCAAACCCAACTTCATTGTTTTGTTATCGGATTCGGAAACTGAGAGCTCTACACCTATTGTACCAACTCTTGCTCCAATGACTGTGTCACCTACAACAGACAAGAATAAGGAAAGTCAGCAATCCTTTACTTCACCTCAAGCATCATCTGGTCCAATCAGACGCAGTAAGCAAATTTCTCCATTCCAGCCTTATGAACCAGCCACTGCTGGAAAAGCTCTTTCATATGCTTAAGAAAAAGACATCTGGGATGATACTAAATGGAAAAAGGAAATTGCTCCAACTGCAGAACCAGTGATACTACCTAGTATATTTTATCAGCAGACTACTACTGTACCAGTGACAATCAACAGTCCACCACCTGTGAAAACTTCCAGTGCTCCTCTGCCTTATCAACCAAGGAATTACCAGATTCATCCTACCTCCTCAGATCCTTACTATTATGCAAGAACCAACCATAAGGCTCGTAAGCGGGTCAATGCTCGCAAATGGTCATTTCTACTACCAATCCTTAAGTATTGGAGATCTCAAGAAGGTACCCCCACCAACAGAGAACTTGGTGAAAGATCATCATTTGCTGCATCTAAGATCCTTCCAGTCACTGGAGAACCCATTCACCATACCATACCACTCTTGGCAGCTAGGTTAGTAAGACATGAAGACAGGTTAGACGCCATAGCCGCCTTGGTGAACAACATCCCTAATGAACTGATAGAAGTCATGTCAGCTGAGATAGAACAACTTGTGATGGGACACCTAGAGATGGGAACCATGATTGAACAACTAAGTACCCAATTCGGTGAAGCTATGGAATTCATCGGATTACTTTACTCTGCTAACACCGTAAACAAGGACATCATGTGTGACATCGATCAAGCTCTCGACACCACAAGAGCCCAAGTCATGTCTCTGCGACGTGCACAACAAGAAACACAAGCTAGGGAGAGAGACCGAGACCAAATCATAGAAACCATGGCCGCCAAAATTCAGGAACTAGAACGTCGTCTTGATGATAACCAAGGAAAACCCTAGAATGCCATAGATTGTCGACATAGCCTCACCCACATCACAGTAATAACTTGTATTTGAATGTCCTAGAGATATGTCAACAAGAATAAATAAGTGATGTAAACTCAAAACGACAATCTAATCAATGATGTTATGTTTACTTTATTTTCATAAGTGTTATGATATCGTATATTGCATCGTGATATATGTGACACTATTATAACTTTGAACCTATTGATGTTACTAAAACGTCTAACACAAGATGGTTATTATGAAAATTCTGAAAATATATTCTCATTTTTAGGAATATGGCACCTAAGAGAACCACGACCACTACCTCAGCAGCAACCATGACCCCGGAAGAAATCCAACAAGCAATCACCAATGGAATCAATGCAGCCTTAGCCGAACAAGCAAATGCTAACGCACAACCGGCAAGAAATGTTGCTCCCGCACCTCGCCAATGTACCTATAAAGACTTTATGGCTTGTCAGCCGACTTACTTCATGGGTACTGAAGGGATAACTAAACTCGCCCATTGGTTCGAGAGATGCGAAACGGTATTCCAAAGGAGTGGATGCTCGGAAAACAACAGGGTCACATTTGCCACAGGAACCTTAATGGATGACGCTTTGTCATGGTGGACCGCTACAACTCAAACTTTAGGTACAGAAGCAGCGTACCGACTCTCTTGGACGGAATTCAAAGCCAAGATCCTAAAGAAGTACTGCCCTCGATCCGAAATAAGGAAACTGGAAGACGAATTCCATGTCCTTGCAGTCAAAGGAATCGATCTTAGGGCTTACAACAGAAGATTCCACGAGCTGATGGCATTATGTCCTTCTATCGTACCAGATTTAGAGAAAACTCTGGAAAAGTATATTGAAGGTCTTCCCCGGAATATTGAAGGAAACGTCACAGCATCCAACCCACCATCACTAGAAGTCGCAATGGAGCTAGCACAAAAACTCCTAGACCGCGAAATCAAGTGCAACGAACTCAAAAGAAAGCTCGATGACAGGAGAACCACCCACAATCAAAACCACAATCACTACCACAACGGCCATCGCAACAACAACCATCACCACAACAACAACAACTACAACAGGATCAACCAACAACAACACCAGAACAAGAACCCACATCGTCAACAACAGAACCAACGACAAGAACCTCCTAAGATATTTACGGCAACCAATGGCAATGGATATCAAGGTATTAAGCCACAGTGCAACCGATGCAAGCTCCATCACAATGGTGCTTGTACAGTAAAATGCCATAAATGCCAAAGGATAGGTCATGCCACAAAAGATTGTAGGACCCCTGCTACCGGCAGCAACCTACAACCAATAGCACCAACATGTTACTCATGCGGAGAAACTGGACACTTCAAGAACCGCTGTCCAAAAGGAAATAGTCAGAACACTGCACGAGCAAGAGCATACGTGATGGGAAATGAAAATGAACCACAAAACCCCGACGTTGTCACGGGTACGTTCTTATTAAATCATCATAATGCTAGAGTATTATTTGATTCTGGAGCAGATAAGAGCTTCGTGTCAGATACGTTTGCCCCTTTCATTAACTCTAACCCTTCTAAGCTAAACACCACATACGAGATAGAAATGGCCAATGGGAACTTAATTAGCACCAACTCTGTTTTAAAAGATTGTATCTTAACCCTCGTAGGAGAATCCTTTCCTATTGACCTGATGCCTGTCCAACTCGGTAGTTTTGATGCTATCATCGAAATGGATTGGTTATCCAAACATCATGCTAAGATTCATTGTGACGAGAAAGCCATACACATTCCTTTTAAGAATGAAACCCTCGTTATCCATGGCGACAAGAATAAAAACCGATACGGAATCATCTCATGCCTCAGAATGATAAAATACATGAAAGTGTAGATCACCCGTTTGCTGGGCAGAAATCGGAGAAGTACAACTCACGGGACCGGATCTAGTTCATGAGACAACCGAGAAAATCATCAAAATCAAACAACGTTTACAAACCGCTAGAGACCGACAGAAAAGTTACGCCGACCTAAAAAGAAAACCCATGGATTTTCAGATCGGAGATAAGGTTATGTTAAAAGTATCACCATGGAAAGGAATGATACGATTCGGAAAGAGAGGAAAATTAAACCCAAGATACATCGGTCCATTCAAAATCCTAGAAAGAATTGGACCCATGGCATATAAACTTGAACTACCCGAGGAACTTAGCCGAATTCACAACACTTTTCATGTGTCAAACCTCAAGAAATGTTTATCCGATGAATCTTTGGTCATTCCATTGAAAGAATTACAACTTGATGACAAACTCGTTTTTACCAAGGAACCAGTAGAAATCATGGATAGAGAAGTCAAACAACTGAAACAAAACCGTATCCCTATCATAAAAGTTCGTTGGAACTCTAAACGAGGACCAGAGTATACTTGGGAACGCGAGGACCAGTTTCGCACCAAGTACCCACACCTCTTCTCTTAGACACCCTTGGCAACCCTCCTAAACTCGAATTCCGGGACGGAATTCACTGTAAGATGTATGTACTGTAGCCTCTCGTAATTTTCCCAACGGTTATTAAATACTTACAAGTTATTACGTTATTTAAATAACCACTTTTACGTATGAATTTTCTTTTTTTTTTTAACTGATATATAAATCACAACGGTAAAATTTTGAATTATCTTTTGCTTAGAAACGTTGCTTGCACACAAACCTAGATAGTCTAAATTATCGCGAATATATATATTAAAAACATTTATATTTTATATACGTTTCGTATATTTAAGGTATAATATTTATATATTCCCGGAGCCTACGAAAATTCCCGAGATCACTCATTAATATTATTTGATCGTAACCCGACTCTCAAAACACACCAGGTGGGTCCCATTGACTCATTGGGCCTTAAACCCAACTAACAAACCAAACGGACCCTTTTTATATATTTGTTTTTCCTTTTCTGCTGGGCCAAACGAAAACACAAGCCCAAAGGGCTCAAAGCCCAAAACGCACCCTCTTTAGTTGTTTTACTCAACCACGACACACCTCCAAACACACCCTTGTTTCTTTTGTTTTCGACACACAAGCTAGTTATATCTTTGCACCACTCTATTATTCACCTAGCAAGGATTCAAGAATGACCAAAATTGTTCCATAACTCACTCAGTTAGTCGTTCTAATCAGCCCAAAGTAAAACTCAAAAACCAACCAAACCGTAGGTATATAACTTCCAAAAACGTGTTCAAGCTTTCCTAGACACCACCCAACTTACCTAATGACTACTAGATTAACTCACAAGCTACAGTGGAATGTCAGGAATGAACAAGGATTGTATGACACATTCCTTTTACTGCCATGATTCGATTGGAGGGAATTGTGGTGCCACCACACATAAACGAAACAACACAACACTTCCTTGGCTTTATTCTTGTGTTCACATCTTCTAAACTCTCTATAAAACCTTCCCATGCAACCTGAGATGATCACACACACATAAACTTACCAAATATACAAGTTCAAGTCGAATAGCACTAGTTGAACGGGACAGAAGGTTTGGAGCTAGTACGAAGTGCACAAGTGATCCAAGGAGGAACCATGTTTGCTCGTTGTGAACCTTACTAGGAGCGGACCATCGTACCATTGATCCTACGTACCTACTCGAACCATACGAACCATTTTACCCCACCTTTTGAGGTGAAGTAAGCCAACTCGAAACTTATTTAATCCTTTATATTTTTTTCATTTCATTATATTTTGCACGTTTACTTTGATAATTTATTTTGTTATATACAAACGTAACATATATATGTTTTTCCTTCTCTTCATTTTTGAACACGCTAAAAACCGAGTATGATAATATTTTTGAGCTAATAACAACGTATACGTACATTATATCACACGTTCCATGTATACCTTGACCCATTCGAATAAGCACAAACACTTAGAATATTTCTAAGTGTTGAAACTGTTTTCAAAATGAAAGTTTGCTCGATCACTTTGCCTCGTTATTTCTTAATATACGAACGTAACATATTATTATTTTTGGAGACATTAATTATTTGGAACATTGTCAAACGAGATGTAAAGAGTTTCGAGTCTAAAAATAACGGATACTCAAAGTATTCGACCCCTTTTGAGACCCATTGAACTTTTCGAATAAAGTCTCAACACTTAGAATATTTCTAAGTGTTGAGCAGTTTTTCATAATGAGTTTCGTACATGAACTTGGCCTCATTAATTCAAAATGTAAACACACGACCCACACTTTTTATAACTCGATCTCATTATCACCTTGGTAAACAATTGGGAAACACTTTTCATTCGACCTAACAAGCTCATTTGAACTATTTACTCGACTCTTTTTGAACCCGCCTAAAACAGTTTTCGTATAAAACAAATAAGCCATTAACGTTGGGCTTATCTCAAGTCCACTAAGCCAACGTGATACACTGGGCCTGGGAGCCCAACTCCAGTGTTTTTGGCATCCAAAAATAAGCCCAAGTCAGGGCCCAAACCTTTCATAAGCCCATTGGATCACGAAACCTTAACGGACCTTTAAATTTACACGTTAAGCCCATTAGGTGGAAAATAAGCTTTTTAAGCAAATAAGCTGAAGAAATAAGCTTTTCTGAATATTATGAGCTTAATCTAATAATGAAAATGTTAAACTTTTAATTTGGTGAAATTTGGACCAAGTTTGCAAATTTTTCGAACCGAGGGACTAAAAGTGTCAAAATGGTAAACTATGGGTAGAAACTATCAAAATATAAAACTTTGAGTTCTAAACTGTTAAAAATGATAATTAGAGTTGAAAAATGTAAATATTGATGCTTTTGGACCTAAAATGTAAATTATATATATTTTGGACTAACGGTGTAATATATATATATATCGTTAGGGATTAAAAATGTAAATTTTGGAAACTTAAAGGAATTTTCTATAAATATTACTTAACAAAATAATATTAACCTTTTTACATATATAAACATATATAAAACTTATATAAACATAAACATATACATACATATATATATATATATATATATATATATATATATATATATATATATATATATATATATATATATATATATATATATATATATATATATATATATATATACGATATATATTCGTAATTATAATTAAACGATATAACAATACGTTATTTATTTCTTGTAAAACGATACGTTTATTTTCATTATAAAAACTAACTTTATATCAATCATCGATCATTTTACTTACGAGTTATAGGTATATATAACGTTGTTTTTGAACTTTAGGCACTTAAATAAACACGAGATTCATTCGTAACTAAATAACAAGCATTCGCGATAAAAACCAGATTTAGACTATCAACTGAAACTTGCATTATCTTTTAGGTTGTGTTGTGTGAAGCCGTTTCCTTGCTTTGTTGAGACTACGATACCACTGTACTAATAAGGTGATTTCATATCCCACTCTTTAACTATTTTTCCTGTGGGGGAGATACATGCTTAAAACTCGATCACAAGTCTTTTATACCGGGTATTGAAATACCGTCAGGCCAATGTTATTTGCTTAAGTTACTATTGTCAAAAGTCCCTCGATCATGAACGTTAATCACTTGAAGGGTGAACGTAAATAATTGTGGATAGTACTATTAGTGATTGACAATCCTCGTTTGGTTGTTGGAGAAAACACCAGGCGCACTTTATTGTTCTTATAAATAGGTTATTGACAAATACCTATCTTTGGGGCCTATTACTTACCATCATAATTCACATTTATGATTGGCTGTTAATCGTTGAGTATCATGAGCTTAAGGCAATAACAGGAACATTTATTTTAACATATTGATTGTATGTGATTACAATACATTCGTAACTTGTGATTCAAACTCTTAAACTCATACCTATGAATATCACTCAACTTTATGTTGACTTTAGCATGTTTATCTCAGGTAACTAAACAAGACAGATCTGGATGGCACGGAGTGGGCAAAAGCATGACAAGAATCATAATAAACTACTTATTTTCCTTCAGAATAAAACACGTTCTTAACTTAATAATGTCTTGTATCCCAGATATTTGGTATTTTGAAATAAATTAAACTTTAATACTTCACTTTGTGTTGTCTACTATGATTGTGACAAAGATCCTTGAAGTAATACCACGAAAGTCTTCCGCTGACATGTTAAGTCTTCCGCTGTTATTAACGACTTTTGGGGGTGTTACATTGTTTCTGTTCTTCTGATTCATTTTAGCTTATTTGGACATTCTCTTTTGGTATTGGTAGAATGGATTGATTATCCCCTGGATTGCTGTTTTTGAATAATGACTTAGTCACTAATAGGGGTGTTTGGATTTACTTGTTACTCTGTAGTCTAGTCTATACCTGTATTTTTTTTGGTTCATGTAAGTCCAATTAGGTTGCATTATGACACAATAACCATAAAAACCAGTCCTTGTTCAATCAAAAGTCAAAATCACCCTCTAGGCTTCTTAAATAGCTAACTGATAGATGTTTAGACCCTAGGAATGTTCATATCAGTTCATAATGGGTGAAAGCAGCTTGTAATCATCTCATAACATCTTAGGTTAACATGATTCATCAGTAGAATTAGCCTAAAATTCACCAAAGTCAAACTGCAAGTGTTACTAAAAAAGTCGAAAGTGAAGTCTCAGATTTTTGCAAAAATTGAGTGAATTTTCATGGTTTTTGTGTTGTGAATTGGGATCTGAAACTTGTTATGTGTTTACTCTACCAGCTGAATTTGTGATTTCTACAAGTTTTATGTTTTTGTGAATTTTTTATTTGGACTAAATTGCCCTTGGAAGTGAGCTGCAGGGCAACCCAGTCCCCTGCACTCAGCATACTCAGTTCAACCCACCACCTTTGGTGGTATTTTGTGGGCACCCCAGTGGGTCCCACACCTTATACTTGGGTTCTCCCAATCCCCCTCCTACCAGAGTTGATCTGTTGACCTTTTGTTTGACCTCTTGACCACTGGACCCCACCTGGATTGGCTCCCAAATTCTGTCCCTAATCTGACTCAGAACCACCATAAGCAACTGCTTATTTATGTGTTGTAGCTTATTTAAGTTACTTGATTGGTTGAATCTTGCTTAACATTGATCAAATATCTCAGAGAAACCAACTTTCATCATAGTGGACCCCACATCACTCCATTTGAGCTTAATAATCTCCACAGTCAACAAAAGTCAACTGTTGGGTGAATAAGCACTCAAAGTGCTTATTTATTGGGTTACATTAAAAGTGTTTTCACAAAAAGTTTTAGTTTTTAGTAGATAATCAGTTTGCAAAAAGAAAAAACACCAAAAACAAACTTTAATTATAGTGATAGCTTCTATTTAATAGGATTTATCATTTTAATTCTCTTTTTAGCTTATTTATAAGAAATATATCATTTTTATATTTTTAGTAAATCTCTTTTAGGTTAAAATAATTCTAGAATTTTTTCCAGATTTTTCTTTTGTCTTTTAGTGGTTTTTAGAATTAATTTTAGTTTAATTAATTAGTAATTAATATTAAGTAATTAAATAGCATAATTAGATTTTATAAGGTATAACCTAGTTTTTATAATTTTTCTCACTTTTATTTAAGTTAAAACATTTTTATAAATTTTTCTAGAATTTGTACTGTTCATTTTCTATTTTTTATAATTTAATTAGTTTAATTGGTAATTAATTAGTAATTAGATTAATAATTAGTAATTTAGTTTAAAGGTACATAAATTAAACTTTTTATAATTTTTTAGGATTCCAGTGATGGTTAATTAGATTTGTAAAAATTTTCTTAATTTTCTAAGTCTTTTTAGTATTTTTAGTAATTCTAATTAGTTTAATTAGTTAATAAATAGATAATCAGTAATTAATTAATAATTAATAATTAAATAGTGTAAAAATAGTTTTTATTTTTCTTAAAATTTTCTTTATTTATTAGGATTGTAAAAATAATAATTTTACACTTGTAACCTTTTTCGTCCATCAGTTGTACTTTTTGTTTCGTTCGTCAGCGTACGTTTTTAATTACGTTTTTAGGTTTTAGCTCAAATCTTTGTAATCTTAATTCCCGTAATCAATCACGTAGCTTTCCTAAGCTATATTTGTCAATAATTTCTAAATAATTCTTATCACAACCATTTTCTGTGAATAATCACCCGATCACAAGTACGCTAACGTTACAATTCACACCTCAACGGGATTTAACGACCTGGTGATACCTTATATTACCCGGAGCATTGATCTAGGCTATTTGACTTTGTTTACCATTCCTTGGTCAATATAAGTTGGTGGTTTAGCATCAATCAATTTTTGGCGCCGTTGCCGGGGAGGTATGCGCATTTCTATAGCGTCATTTGAGATTAGTGTTACTTCACCTCATTCACTGTACAAATACCACCACTTTTGTAAATTTTAAATCAAAATACAAAAAAAAAGTCATTAACACTTTTCCTAAAGTGTTAAAACACCAAAAAAATTTAAAACAACAAAACAGATCGTAACGTTTTCTGAATCGGTTTTCTTTTAAGGTGATTCTTAAAGAGAAACGATTTTAGATTACGAGACGATACCAAAAATATTGTCCAAAAGTTTTTAAACCCATACACAAAACACAAAAACATCCGTTTTTTCTTGTGAATAATAATTCTACATAAAAACCAACCGTCGCAAACCAAGACAGAACACCTACCAACTGGAGGTGTGAACATAATAAGTTCCCAAACAAAAGATAAAAACTTGCCTTTGTATCCTTGTGAGTGGTGTACCTTTCTTAAAGAAGCCATTCACTCGTGATTATTGGTTTAAGTTCACTGTTGATTTGCCTCGATTTTGTTTTGATTGGTTTTTGTTCCTAGTGCATGCGCACTCGTTCATCCAGGTCTACTAGCCCATTACGTGAGCTTGTACGAAAACCTAGAAGACCTCGTCGACGTTCAGCACCAATAGTCGGATCTGAGATCCGTACTGTTGCCACACCCACTGTCACCATGGCGGAAGACCGCCCCATGTATGAGCTTCTCCAAGCACCCATCGAGGGTTACGGAGATGCCATTGTTGTTCCAGCCATCGTGGCTGATAGTTTTGAGCTCAAAACCGGGTTACTCAATCTTGTAACCTCAAGTCAATTCTACGGTTTTGAGAGGGACGATCCTCATGCTCACATTCGATGGTTCAATAAAATCACATAGACCATCAAGTACAAGAATGTCCCCTGTGAAGCAATAAAACTACTTCTCTTCCCATTCTCCTTGGAGGGACAAGCCCGGATTTGGCTTGAAAAACAACCTCCACGATCTATTGAGACATGGGAAGATCTTGTCCAAAAGTTTATGAATGAATTCTTCCCACCTTCCAAGACCACGAGTCTTAAGAACGAAATCACCAAGTTCACTAAAAAATATGATGAATCTTTTGGTGAAGCGTGGGATCGTTTCAAAGAATTACTTCGCAAGTGTCCACATCATGGTTTCTCTGAGTTGATGCAACTCGATACTTTTTACAATGGCGTGAGCCAAGCTGATCAGGATTTTCTCAATGCCTCCGCGGGAGGTAACTGTTTGAGTAGAACCACAAAAGAAGCTTTGCAAATCATAGAAAACAAGTCTAAGGTCCGCTCTACACGAAGCAAACCGATTGTTTCTCAAATTAATGCGGGTCCTTCCACTTCATCTTCTGTGAGTCGATCTAGCACGGATGCTAAGATTGACAAGCTCACTGAAGCGATCCAAGCTTTGGTTCTCGCCCAAATAAAGAAAGTTTCGTTTCCACAACATCCTCCCCCTGCTGAGGTTAAAAAAGTGGAAGTCTATGTGACTTGTGGTGGGCCGCATGCCTACTACAATTGCACAACTACTGATGGTACTCCATATGAAGCTCATGCTGTAGCCGGGTCCCAAAGTCAAGGAGGCAATCAATATCGCCCTCCTATGGACCCTAGCTATCGTCCTCATCATCATTATCCTGGACCTCCTGGTTTAAATCAAAACCAAAATGTCCAAAACCGTGGCCAGAATCAAAATAGAGTGAACCAAGGTTATCAAAACCAAGGTAACTTCAATCAGGGTCATGGTTTTTAAAATCAAAACCAAGGGTTCCAAAATCAAGGTTTCCAACAGCAAAATCAAGGAAACTTTAATCGGAACCAAGGTCAGGGTAATTTCAATCAGGGATATTTTCATGGAAATAACAACCCTAATCAGGGTAATTTTCAAAATCAAGGTCCCAATCCGAACAATCGAGCTCCAAATATTCCTAATCCGAATCAAGCCATTGTTCCAACCGGGCCTTCATCTGACGAGTTGTTGAAACAATTCATGAAGTCCCAAGAAGAGTTAAACAAGTTGCTGGTCAGCCAGATTTCTGACATCAAGAAGTCTTTAAATGATCGACCCTCGGGCTCAGGTACTACTTTACCGAGCAACACAATCGCTAACCCGAGGGGCGATGCTAAGGCGATCAAAACACGAAGTGGTGCTTCATATGATGAACCCGTAATTCCTACTACCTCTTCTTCCTCTCCTCCAAAGGTAGTGGATCGTGAACCTGAGGTGACAAAGGACAAGGTGCAAACTCCTAGCCCACGAAGTACAACACACGTCCAACCTCAGGTTATTCCTGAAACCAGATGTAAGCCTGGAGTTGTCTTTGATCCACCAGAAACTCCAGTGGACAACCTTAAATCCAAAACTTCTATTCCCTATCCATCACGTCTCAGTGAACAAAAGCTCCGCGAAAAGGCTAATCACCAAATGGATAAGTTTTTCCAAATCTTCCAAGATTTGCACTTTGACATTAGCTTCGTGGATGTTATTCTCTTGATGCCCATGTTTGCATCGACAATCAAAAATCTGTTGAGTAATAAAGAGAAACTCTTTGAGATGGCAAGAACTCCTTTGAATGAGAACTGCTCAGCAGTTCTTTTGAAAAAGCTTCCTGAAAAGCTTGGAGACCCCGGGAAATTTCTGATTCCTTGTACTTTCCCGGGTATGGTTGAATGCTTCGCCTTGGCCGATCTAGGTGCTAGCATTAACCTAATGCCATATTCTGTGTGGAAGAAACTCTCTCTTCCCGAACTTACCCCCACGTGCATGACTTTAGAGCTTGCCGATCGTTCGATTCCTCGTCCCATTGGCATTGCCGAGGACGTATTCGTTAAAGTGGGGAAGTTCCATTTTCCGGCAGATTTTGTGATTGTTGACTTTGATGCCGATTCTAGGGTCCCTCTCATTCTTGGACGGGGATTTCTTAGAACTGGGTGAGCTCTTATCGATGTATTTGAGCATGAGATCACATTACGTGTTGGAACGGAAGCCATAACCTTCAACCTAAATCAAACTCCGAGATACTCCTCCGATTATGACTGTGAATTGGTGAATCAAATTGATGTCATCGATGTTGCTGCTGAGGAGTATGCTCAAGAGATTTTAGGTTTCATTGATGATTCTTCGAGTGAAAACCTCACTCAGTCTTCTCACCCCATCATTGCCAATTCTTCTCCTTCCCTCACTCCGTTTGAGGGAAGTGACTTCATCTTAGAAGAAATGAAGGCGTTTCTCAAAAGTGACTCGATTCCCGATGGAGTCGATAACCAAGAGATCGACCTCGAGAGGGATATTCTCATACTTGAAAAATTATTAAACGAAGATCCCTCTCCTCTTCCTGTTCTACCACAAACACTTCATAAGGAGGAAGTCAAAAATGTTGAGAAAACTGATGACTTCCCCGAGGTTGAACTTAAGGACTTGCCGCCTCATCTTGAATATGCATTTCTGGCGGGTGATGATAAATTACCCGTCATAATTGCCAAAAACATAAGTAATGAGGAAAAGGCTGCTCTCATAAAGGTTTTGAAGTCTCATAAACAAGCAATTGCTTGGCGACTCTCCGACATCAAGGGCATTGACCCTGAATTTTGTACACACAAGATTTTAATGGAGGACGACTTCAAACCTGCAGTCCAACAACAAAGAAGGGTGAATCCAAAAATTCATGAGGTAATCAAACAAGAGGTTTTAAAACTTCTTGATGCCGGATTGATTTACCCTATCTCGGACAGTCCTTGGGTCAGCCCAATTCATTGTGTTCCAAAAACGGGTGGCATTACGGTTGTCACAAATGAGGAAAATGAGTTAACTCCAACTCGTTTGGTTACGGGTTGGCGCGTCTGCATTGACTATCATAAGTTAAATGACGCCACCCGTAAGGATCATTTTCCTCTACCCTTTATGGATCAGATGCTCGAGAGATTAGCGGGGAATGAGTACTATTGCTTCCACGATGGTTTCTCGGGTTACTTTTAGATTCCCATTGATCCGCAAGATCAGGAAAAGAGCACGTTCACGTGCCCCTACGGAACTTTTGCTTATAAACGTATGCCATTTGGCTTATGTAATGCTCCGGGCACGTTTCAAAGATGTATGCTGTCCATATTTTCCGACATGATCGGAAAAACTATGGAGGTCTTTATGGATGATTTTTCGGTCATTGGGGATTCGTTTCAATCATGCCTCTCCCATTTAGACGACATGCTAAAACGTTGTGAAGACACAAAGTTATGTCTAAATTGGGAGAAGAGTCACTTTATGGTCAAAGAGGGCATTGTCCTCGGCCATAAAATTTTAAAGAACGGGATTGAGGTTGACAAAGCCAAAGTGGATGTCATTGCAAAATTACCTCATCCCACAACCGTAAAAGGTGTTAGGAGCTTTTTGGGTCATTCCGGTTTCTATCGTAGGTTTATTCAAGATTTTTCTAAAATCGCCCGGCCTATGACCCGAGTGCATCGAAGCTTTTGAAACACTTAAGAAAAAGCTTACCGAGGCACCGATTCTTGTTGCCCCCGATTGGGACTTGCCCTTCGAGCTCATGTGTGATGCTAGTGATTATGCGATAGGGGCAGTCTTGGGGCAACGAAAAACAAAACATTTTCAGCCTATACACTATGCCAGCAAAACTGTGACCGAGGCTCAAAGCCATTACACCACTACCGAAAAAGAATTATTAGCTGTGGTGTATGCCTTTGAAAAATTCCGGCCATACTTGATACTGACCAAAAGCATAGTGTATACGGATCACTCGGCTTTGAAGTACCTTTTTGCAAAACAAGATGCAAAGCCGAGACTTCTTCGTTGGGTTCTCCTCCTACAGGAATTTGATATCATTATTCGTGATAAAAAAGGTGCTGAGAACCTAGCTGCTGATCATCTCTCCCGATTGGAAAACCCCCATCAAGATGTCTTCGAGAGGAAAGAAATTAATGAAACAGTCCCTCTCGAGACACTCAATGTGGTTACCTTTCGTGGATACTCCATTACCCCGTGGTTTGTCGACTTCGCAAACTACCTTGCGGGTAACTTTGTGGTGAAAGGGATGTCGTCCCAACAAAAAAATAAATTCTTCAAAGATGTAAAACATTACTTCTGGGACGACCCCTACTTGTTCAAAATATGTGCGGATCAAGTCATCCGGCGGTGTGTTTATGGCCAAGAAGCCTCTGAAATTCTTAAGGCTTGCCATGCTGGTCCCACGGGGGGCCACCACAATCCAAATTACACCGCCAAAAAGGTGTTTGATTCCGGTTTCTTTTGGCCCACGATTTACAAGGATGCCCAAGAATTGGTCAAATCCTGTGACGCTTGTCAACGTCACGTGAATATTTCACAAAAGAATGAAATGCCACAAAATGCAATCCAAGTTTGTGAAATATTTGACGTATGGGGCATCGACTTTATGGGGCCATTTCCATCATCTCATGGAAACAAGTATATACTCGTGGCTGTTGACTATTTGTCAAAATGGGTTGAAGCAAAAGCTTTACCCACTAATGATGCCCGAGTAATCGTGAAATTTTTGAAAGCTCTCTTTGCTCGATTTGGAACTCCACGTGCTATAATTAGTGATCGTGGTACGCATTTTTGCAATGACAAATTCGATAAAGTCATGCAAAAGTATGGTGTAACTCACCGTCTTTCTACTGCGTACCACCCTCAAACAAGTGGACAAGTAGAAGTTTCCAATCGAGGCATAAAGAGAATATTGGAAAGAACTGTAGGTGAAAATCGTGGATCGTGGTCGGACAAATTAGATGATGCACTTTGGGCTTTCCGTACGGCTTACAAAACACCCATTGGGTGTACGCCTTACAAACTTGTGTACGGGAAAGCGTGCCATCTTCCGATCGAGCTTGAGTACAAAGCCTATTGGGCTCTCAAGCATGCCAATTTCGACCTCTAAACTGCGGGTGATCATAGGAAAGTTCAACTAAATGAATTAAACGAACTTCGTGATCAAGCTTACGAGAACTCTTTGATCTATAAAGAAAAGACAAAGAAGATTCATGACTCAAAAATCAAAAACCGCGTTTTCAACGTTGGTGATCGAGTCCTTCTTTTCAACTCTAGACTCAAGATCTTCTCGGGAAAGCTCAAAACCTGATGGACTGGTCCATTCACTATCGCAAAAGTTTATCCGTATGGTACCGTCGAATTATCTCAAAATGACGGTCCTAATTTCAAAGTGAATGGACATGGTTTAAAACACTACTTTGGAGAGGACATACCATCCATGGTTGTCCCGGATCTCCAAACTTTCCCCAAGGACAATTAAATTCGGGGATCGAGTCAAGCTAGCGACTCGATGAACAAAAACAATAGCACAATACGGGTTTTCACCCGTATCTCTGATTTCTTTCTACTTTCTACCACCCTAGTGTGGGGGAATGGCCAACCCCCCGCTAATTTGAAAATGTATATATGTATATAAGTTCAAAAAAAAAATGTGTGATTGTATGTACAGATAAATAAAGTGAAAAATACAAAACAATATTTCCACAGTAAGCTTCGAATATTATCTTTTTACGTTCATAGATTCAGCATAATAGCCGGGACTTTGAATATTGAGGAAAATATTCATTTCTAAGTGTGGGGGGGGGGGGGGGGAATTCTAGCGAATTTTATCGCAAAATACTTTTAAGTACCCCCATTTTGGCCCAAAATTTTCAAAAATTTTTCACTTTATTTCAAAATTTTTGTGGTAATCAGTCCGCCGTGTCTAAACGACAAAAAGGATTGGCTAATCCAGGAGCAAACGGCTCTTGGTAAAGATATCTCAAATCCGTTCACGGCTTGCAATTTGCCCAAATTGTATGGTTCCTCAACTCCCCATATCCCATAAATCGAATGAGTTGGCTAGCCCACAAGATTATGGCTTGTGGTAAAGGCCGTGGAAAATCCTTAATTGGTAATCAGCTCACCAAGATGTTGACTATTCCATCAAGAGCTGGCTAGTCCAGGAGCAAATGGCTCTTGGTAAAGACAAATCAAATCCGTTGACAGCTGGTGATTTGCTCAAAATCACACGGCTATCAGGTGTGCCACAGTTCTTACACCTGGCTACTCCAGAAGTGATGGCTTTTGGTAAAGAGCTTAAAATCCATCAAGTTTTCCAAAAATATTGCTAGGGACTAGCAATAGTTTAGTGTGGGGGATTGATGAGTGCGCAAACACTCATCATTTTTATCGTGTTTAAACTGCCAAAACATACAAAAACAATCGAAAAGTAATCAAAATACTTAAATTATCCCAGGGATTGTGTTTTATGTGTTTTAAATGCAAAACGAGCAAAAACAAATGAAAAACGATCAAAGTTTGCAATATTGGCAGTTTCAGTCCCCCAAGTTTCAAAATTTGTCAGAAATAGTCCCTATGCATTTATTTTGTAATAAAAGTCAACCCAAGTCCCTAAAAAATCAAAAGTTATCAAAAACGGACTTTGGGTGATAAATTTGGAAAATTTACATGATTGGTCCCTGGAGTTTGGAATTTTGCAAAAATAGTCCCTGGGAATTTTGAAAATAAAAAAATTTGCAAAAATGGGTTTTGGTATATAAAACTTGGCATGATTTATCCTTGGAATAACTTTGGGAGGTTGGCATTTCTGGTCCCTTAGCTTTGGTAAAAATTCAAATTTGGTCCTTGTGACTATTTTTCCAACCGGACCCTTAAGTTATAATACCAAAACCAAAAACAAACCCAATGCACAAACTTAACCCACCCCTTTTGTGATCCTATCCCAAGCCCACCTCATACCCTAGCCCATCACCAACACAGCCCAACACCCTTCCCTTTTAATAATAAAAACCTACGGTCAACATGACCGTTTGACCTCCACCTCCTCCAATACCCGTGACCCTGCAAAAACCATCATCACCCTCCCCCTTAACACTCAACCATCATAACCTATCCCCCCTACACCCCTCCAAATGCTACCCTCCAAAACTAACCTCTGGCTTCAATTATCTCAAAGAAACAGACAAAAAAGAGTTGGGCGCCAAAGAATTTAAACGGCTGAGATTACTTGTTTTGATCCTAGGGTTGGAAATTCAAGCTGGGAAAAGCTCAAAGGGTCACACAAAACCCTAATGTGGAGCTATAAGAAGAAGAGAAGCAGTGAAGACTAGTGTTAGAATTTTTAGCTACATTTTGTTGTGTTCAAATTTAATGTAACTTTTCAATTTCAGTAAACTCAAGCTTGTAATCTGTTTCCTTTTAAATAATATAAGTTCTCAGTTTGTTAATCCATTTTTAGTTTAATTTTCCGTTTATTCAAAAAAAATACAAAAATAAGAAGTAAATATATATATATATATATATATATATATATATATATATATATATTTATATATATATATATATATATATATATATATATATATATATATATATATATATATATATATATATATATAAATGAAGAAGATGCAAGGAGCAGGGTAGCTTAAGGATGGCCCTGGGTTAGTGGTTTCATGGGAAACCTATAGTTTGGTATTGTGGTTCTGCCTTGTTTCTGCTTTGGAGCTTGTTGTAAGAATTTTCATTCTTTTTATTTAATCTGCCATAATCATTGTTGTTCATTGTTGTTTGTTTCTATTGCCAATCAGTTTCTGCATCATTATTAGTTTAGTAGTTACATAATCATTGTTGTTCATTGTTGTTTGTTTGGTATGCCACTATTTCATTGCCTGTTATACTTGTTAGATCTGTGTATCTTTGGAATTTGTGGTGTTTGACACCTTTGTTTCTGTTCTTCTGATTCATTTTAGCTTATTTGGACATTCTCTTTTGGTATTGGTAGAATGGATTGATTATCCCCTGGATTGCTGTTTTTGAATAATGACTTAGTCACTAATAGGGGTGTTTGGATTTACTTGTTACTCTATAGTCTAGTCTATACCTGTGTTGTTTTTGGTTCATGTAAGTTCCATTAGGTTGCATTAGGACACAATAACCATAAAAACCAGTCCTTGTTCAATCAAAAGTCAAAATCACCCTCTAGGCTTCTTAAATAGCTAACTGATAGATGTTTAGACCCTAGGAATGTTCATATCAGTTCATAATGGGTGAAAGCAGCCTGTAATCATCTCATAACATCTTAGGTTAACATGATTCATCAGTAGAATTAGCCTAAAATTCACCAAAGTCGAACTGCAAGTGTTACTAAAAAAGTCAAAAGTGAAGTCTCAGATTTTTGCAAAAATTGAGTGAATTTTCATGGTTTTTGTGTTGTGAATTGGGATCTGAAACTTGTTATGTGTTTACTCTACCAGCTGAATTTGTGATTTCTACAAGTTTTATATTTTTGTGAATTTTTTATTTGGACTGAATTGCCCTTGGAAGTGAGCTGCAGGGCAACCCAGTCCCCTGCACTCAGCATACTCAGTTCAACCCACCACCTTTGGTGGTATTTTGTGGGCCCCCCAGTGGGTCCCACACCTTATACTTGGGTTCTCCCAACAACCCCCTCCTACCAGAATTGATCTGTTGACCTTTTGTTTGACCTCTTGACCACTGGACCCCACTTGGATTGGCTCCCAAACTCTGTCGCTAATCTGACTCAGAACCACCATAAGCAACTGCTTATTTGTGTGTTGTAGCTTATTTAAGTTACTTGATTGGTTGAATCTTGCTTAACATTGATCAAACATCTCAGAGAAACCAACTTTCATCATAGTGGACCCCACATCACTCCATTTGAGGTTAATAATCTCCACAGTCAACAAAAGTCAGTTGTTAGGTGAATAAGCACTCAAAGTGCTTATTTATTGGGTTACATTAAAAGTGTTTTCACAAAAAGTTTTAGTTTTTAGTAGTTAATCAGTTTGGAAAAAGAAAAAACACCAAAAACAAACTTTAATTATAGTGATAGCTTCTATTTAATAGGATTTATCATTTTAATTCTCTTTTTAGCTTATTTATAAGCAATATATCATTTTTATATTTTTAATAAATCTCTTTTAGGTTAAAATAATTCTCGAAATTTTTCCAGATTTTTCTTTTGTCTTTTAGTGGTTTTTAGAATTAATTTTAGTTTAATTAATTAGTAATTAATATTAAGTAATTAAATAGCATAATTAGATTTTATAAGGTATAACCTAGTTTTTATAATTTTTCTAACTTTTATTTAAGTTAAACCATTTTTATAATTTTTTCTAGAATTTGTACTGTTCATTTTCTATTTTTTATAATTTAATTAGTTTAATTGGTAATTAATTAGTAATTAGATTAATAATTAGTAAATTAGTTTAAAGATACATAAAATAAACTTTTTATAATTTTTTAGGATTCCAGTGATGGTTAATTCGATTTGTAAAATTTTTCTTAATTTTCTAAGTCTTTTTAGTATTTTTAGTAATTCTAATTAGTTTAATTAGTTAATAAATAGATAATTAGTAATTAATTAATAATTAATAATTAAATAGTGTCAAAATAGTTTTTATTTTTCTTAAAATTTTCTTTATTTATTAGGATTGTAAAAATAATAATTTTACACATGTAACCTTTTCCGTCCATCAGTTGTACTTTTTGTTTCGTTCGTCAGCGTACGTTTTTAATTAAAACGTACGTTTTTAGGTTTTAGCTCAAATCTTTGTAATCTTAATTCCCGTAATCAATCACGTAGCTTTCCTAAGCTATATTTGTCAATAATTTCCAAATAATTCTTATCACAACCCTTTTATGTGAATAATCACCCGATCACAAGTGCGCTAAAGTTACAATTCACACCTCAACGGGATTTAACAACCTGGTGATACCTTATATTACCCGGAGCATTGATCTTGGCTATTTGACTTTGTTGACCATTCCTTGGTGAATATAAGTTGGTGGTTTAGCATCGATCATTCTTCTTCCTCAGTATCATAAACAATAGTACGCACAATCATGTCATCACGCATACATTCCATACTGTAAAGTTTAGGATTTTGTTTGAACGCTTTGTGAAGAAACATTGATTTGTAATCACCAATTGCAAAACCTTTATCAGGTCTCGGTTTTAAGGTAAATTTTTGAATTGTTGTTACAGAGCCCCCGGTTTTGTAAACAATATTACGAAACTCTTTGAGTTGTTTTTCAAGATCAACAATTTCACCGAGTAAATTATCTATATATTTCCTTTTTCGTATCTTATGTTCACAAAAATCCTTTTTGCAAGTTAACAACTCTGTTTCTGTTTTTGAAAGTTCGTTTTTAAGATGTTCAGCCTGTTTTTGAAGTTCACACTTGTCACTTTCAAGTTTTGAAACCAACTTTCCATTTGACTCAATTAAATCTTGCATTTTGTGTTGAAGATCTTGTTCTTTATTGTAATGTTCTTGAAAAGCTTTTTCAAAACTTTTTTCATGTTTAACCTTGTGTTCCAGATTTGAAAGTTGTATTTTGTAACACTCAATGTCTCTGGTAAGTGACTTATTTGTCTCTTTTAAAGCTTTATTTATCTCATTGCATTTCATAATTTGCAATTGTTAAGCGTTTAGTTGTTTAGACAACAATATAAGGTCAGGGTCTGGATCATACAATGGTTCATGTTGTTCTAGAGAATCATGTTTATCATTCTCAATAGGATCATCAAATGAAACAACTGTGTCGTCATCAAATGTAACAACTGTGTTCATTTGTTCATCTTCTTGAGATGATAAAGATGAGCCAGATGGAACAACTTGCGCCTTATTTGATTCAGAAGCAGATGGTGATGCTATTTCATGTATTAGGCATGTACTAAGATCATGTACTTGAGACAAGCCATCAGTGTCATACACTGGGGCTGAATCATTCATTTGAAGTTCCTGCATGTTGGCCATAAGCATCACAGCTGCATTTGCTTCCAGATCTTCCATGTCATCATCGTTGTACGCATTTGCCATGAAACTGTTCTCTTGCTCAGTGAAATGTCCTTCCTTTTCATCTTTGAGAGCCATGAGTAATGCCTGCTTGTGAAACTTACTGCCCCGAGTTCTTGGTTTTGGACATGCAGTTGCAATATGACCTTTCTCATTGCAGTTGTAGCACCATACTGCATTCCCAGAGTTAGAGTTCCCAGTTGCAACATTTTCATTCCTTTGCTGAGTAACACCAGAGTTGTTTCTGAATCCTCCATTGTTGTTGAACCTTTGTTCATTTCCAGAATTTCCTGAATAACCACCTGATCGACCATTATATCGATTTTGTATCTCAACCCTTCCATCTTGAATGACAGCTTGATTCCTAGTGTTCGATGAAGAGCGAAGACGGTTGTTAGTCTTGTTTGAGAATTTGCTGAAGGCACGAGCAATGAGAGCAAGTCCTTGATTCAACGTATTGAAGTCATCATCTTCATCGTATTGACTCACTGTTTTCATAGGGAACAGGTTGATTAAATTGCTGAGCAGAATCATATGGGATCATCTGATTTGGAGTTGTAGGTTGTGGGTAGCTGAAGTAATTCTGTTCTTGAACATAAGCATGATTTGACATTGGAGGTGGAGTATACGGAGATTGAGCTATGAGTGCCAATGAATTAGGTGTTGGTGGTGGTATGTAACCTCCTCGAACAACATGATCTTTCTCCACTTCAGGTTCATGGTGTTTCAGAAAATCATACAACAAGCCATACGGTGCATCATGAAGATTTTTTGTTTGACGAACGAATGTTACATACTTTTTCCAATCCGGACCAAGACTACCAACAAATTTGGAGTTCATTGCGATCCTCGGTACTGTAATTTTGTGTCTTTCCAAATCATGTACCACATTAGTGAAACAATGATTGTAGGATACAAGTGACTCCCCTGGTTCAATTGAGATGTTAGTGTATTCCATGTAGAGTTCAGATTCCATATCATCTTTGTTCAATTGAGTGCCTTCCATTAGGAGATGAACATATTCCCATATTGCTTTAGCCGTCTTCTGAGCATCAACACTTCGATAAATTGGATTAGGTATTCCTTGAAGTATGTAGGCCATGGGATATTCATCAGCTTCACGATGTAGTTTCTACTCATCAGTTAGTTAAGATTCTGGAAGTGGTTTCTCAACTGGAGCCCGAGGAGGATCAGCAGATGGATCTCCACTTTAAAGTCTAGTTGGCCAGTGTGATTGTGATGGTTGTAGATATGAATGTTGCTGATGGTATTGCTATGGCTGATACTGCTGATGTTGTTGTTGCTGAGGATGAGAGAAGTAGTAATTTAGTGGTTGAGACATCTTAGAACACTTGTGTAATGTTGGATCTTGTAGAAGATTGAAATGTACGTTCCTTTGGTTAAGTTTAAGAATCCTTAGGCAAAGATGAGAATCTTACGCGTAACACAGAAACTTATGCGTAGACTTCAAAGTTATGCGTAAAGGTTGATATTATGCGTAACCAGTGAGTTTATGCGTAAGATATACCTTTACGCGTAAGTTTAAGCTTATACGTAAGAGTTTATGCGTAAGGTTCAAAGACCGAACAAATCTTTCAAACTTATCCAAGCTTGAAAGATATCCGTAGTCGAAGTATTCCACTAACTTATCCAAGCTAGGGAAGTACTGAGTCACCGTTGCACGAAGAAAAGACCTTTGAGGAAACTTATGCGTAGATTTCTGGAACTTACGCGTAAGATAATCTTATGCGTAAGATCTGACTTCTGAGTAGAACTTCGGCGTAGGAAATCACTTCTGCGTAGAACTAAGGTGTAGAATACACTCTTATCCGTAGGAATGGGGGTTTTCACCAAAACTAAAGCGTAAACAGTAAACTTCTGCGTAGGATTGGGGTTTTTGGCAAAAGTAATGCGTAGGGAGACCAAATAGTACTGTTGACAGCTTTCAAATTGTACTGTTCCAATAACTTTTGCGTAGAGTGACCAGAATCAAGTAAAAATCACTACTTTTTGAAGAAAATTGCTTAGAAATAAGTTTCTTTTGATCAAATAACTTCCCCAACACTTAGAAAACACTAAATATGAAAGATTTAGGTACCAAAAACTAGTTTTCTAATATCATAGAAGCTACAATACTTTAGAAACAAAGAGAAAAAGTACTAAAACTATAAAAGATCAAAACTTTATGCAAAATCTAAGCTTCTAATCACTATATCAACCTTGAAACTTGTCCAAGCTTCAAGATTTAAGTGAAAGAAACAAAGAAAAAGCAAAAATATAAAGAAAAACAACCAATATCCCACGTTAACACCAAGAACAACACTTCAATCTCTATTAGGCGAATGATACCACTTGTTAGGTGCCTATATTGATATCACACAAGTAAAGAATGAGATAGATATAAGGATTGGTTGATTACAAGATATGAGAGAATTATAAAAGCAAGAGTTTCATTAATATATCACAATAACCAAAAAGTGTTATGATAACATAAGCATAGTATTTATAGGAGAGGAGTAGGGCAACACTTCCTTCCTCCCTCATCTTACTAATTCGTGGGCTTGTAAGCCTTATGGGATTTTACATGTTGCCCATTTTACTAAAACATAAACATAAATGTTACTAGAGCAACCAAATACAAAATGTAATGACCGAGACTTGACTAAATACTAAAGTATGTTCCCAATAGTTTTAACCCTAGCGAAAACTATTATTTGAGTTGAACGATCAATCTCCCGGTACTTGTTACTATACTATACTAGAACGGTCAGGTACACTGCCTGGTGGGGATTGCAAGCTTCTCAAGATCCCTTGAGAGGTAAAACCTTTTGCGAGGGCGCAAAACCACGCATCAAGTTTTTGGCGCCGCAGCCCGGGGAATAGTTATTTTCTAGGTTGAAATTTCTTTTTGTTATGTCTACTTGCTATATTCCTTTCTAGTAAGACTTTTATTTTTATTTTTATAGGTTTCTTTATTCTATCTTTTTCTTTGTTTCCTTTGTTCGTAACTGTTGCTATCCACCATCATAGAAGGTGGTAATCTCTTTGACCCCATCAACCCACCACAACAAAACCCACCACAACCAAACCATCCTCCTAGACCCCGAACTTTAGGAGAGTACTTCCATCCTAGCCACTAAGGCTATCGAAACACCATTGAGCTCACTCAAGGAGCCAATGTGTCTCCCTTACGATCCGACACCATCCGGTTGGTGCAAAGCGGATGTACATTCCATGGACTTCGTTCCAAAGATCCTAATCAACATCTCAAGGATTTCCTCAAAATCGTAGATTCCATAGACCTTGATGTTGAAACACTAAAGACGACCCAATTGCGTCTCTTCCAATTCTCTCTACGTGCCTAAGTTATTCAATGGCTTGAGCGTTTACCCGCGGGATCCATCGCCTCTTGGGATGATCTCACCACTCGTTTCCTTGCTCAATTTTTCCCACCGGGGAGAACCACTAAGCTTAGAAATGACATCTTGATGTTCCAACAACGTCAAGTTGAAACTCTCTATGAAGCATGGACTAGTTTCAAGGACTTACTCCAAAAAGTCCCTCATCATGGCATAGATCTTTGGCTCCAAATCCAAATTTTCTATGACTATATCGATCTCTCCACAAGGCGAACCATTGACCAGTCAGCCGGTGACAAGCTTCATGATCTAAGTGCGGAAGATCAAGGGAACTCATAGAAGATCTTGCTCTCTATGACAATGAAAGTTGGAATGATCCCCGTGATTTGAACAAAACCATCAAGGCAATATCTTTGCCTTCGAACAATTCAAGCACTCCCGATCGTAGGATCATGGAACTTGTAGGATACACACTAAGTCACAAACATGATGTACATGGTGGTTGTGTGGCGTTGGAATTTGAAGAGGAAGAAAAGAATGGAACCTTTAGAGAGAATGAGAAAAAGAGAATATTAGATTACTTGCAAATGAAAGGTCCAACCCTCTCTCTTGGTGGGAGAGGGGTATTTATACTTACAACATAAACGCCTACTCCCAGCCTGTGGATCAGGTATACAGTGGTTAAAGACCCGTCCTTCCTCCACGATGTTACTTAATCTAAACTACTACTAACTAAATATTAAACTAACTACGAGCTATCATAATGCTATTACATCATTCGGGTGACCGAGTCTTTGATAGGAATATTTGCATTCCTAACAATCTCCCCCTAAGCGAGGTCACCTTAGAAATTAAGTTCTTGTTCTTTAAGCATTCTTTTGATCTTGTAGCTCGTAGATTCCGATTCTTCACTTTTGAGCTCACTTTGTACATCAAGCAATGATCTTATGATTAATGTTCCTTTGGCATGTGTGATCTTTGAGCAATCTTTGAGATCACCAACCACTGTAAATCTCCAAGCTTATCTTTAGTTGTATCGCCTTCATGTGATGTAGTGACTTTAGGACCATCATGCTCACACACTTCTGGTTGCAATCTTTATTCATGATCTTTTTCATCAGAGTTGCAGAAGCATTGTTAGTGAGTCTCTCTTCATTCATGATCTTCATTGATAATGAGTAGGATGTGTGAGCATGAGGTATGGAATGACACGATTCAGCTTGAATTGGGTATCGCCATCGCAATCTTTATATGTTCCTGAAACAAAGACAGTTAGCAATAAAGATAGAGAACGGATATGGCTTTGTCATTTGTTCTGCGAGGACAGACTACCCTCTGGTTCGGTGAGAACCGACCTGTGATCAGGTAGAGTCTCTTTTAAAGAAGACTCCCATTGACAGGAATTTCCAGCTTGTAATAATGAGTCTTCCAAAGAATCCACTTTGAAAACATCATACTAAGCATGTTCTCTTACCGGAACGTTTCAAAGCTGACAGCACGATAGAGTGAATCGGTGAATTGATATTCACAGATTGATGAGAAATTGATTTATAGGAATCACTCGTGTGTCACATAAGAAACGTTTTTGAGACACCACGAGAGTTTTATACTTCGAATCACATTTCCATCAAAAATACTTTTGTTTGAAAGATTATACACAATCAATGTGCTCGAAAATTGGTTGGTGAGCACATTGAAACGTTTATGCAAAAGTATCCTTCAATCCATTTCCTGGAACAAGTTTGATTCAATGTTGAATCTCCCCATCGTTGCTTTCCAGTTGTCGCTTGTTCATTGATCCAAGATGGATCTCACATGTCACCTACCAAGAGCTTGAAAGATGTTCACTCTAGAAGGATTTCCATCTTCATTGTGAATAATTGCATATCACTCAGATGTTCTGGCAATACCACAAGGATAATGCGTTGGACTCTTAACATATTAACTTACTTTTCATGGTGTATGAAACAGTAAGCATATTGGAAGTGTGTCCTAATGAGATTTATAGATGATCTCTTTGGCTCTAAACTCAATAGTGCGTTTTGATCCGCTCCTGGAGACTGGTGAGGCGTCTCCTGTTTAGGTACCAACATGGCTCGCAATGAGCGGTCGATACATTGCACAGGGTTCCCCATGAGAATGAATCAAGTTCTTTTAAGAGAGCTTGAGTGGCTAGGAAGTTTAGTGGAGTGTGTCACTGGGTCCATGACGTCTTGTCTTCAATACTAGTGTTACCTTGGTAATCACTAGTAGCATATGAATTGAACCCGGTTTTTGCCCTAAGGTTGAATATATGGACGACCATTTCTTTTCATCCTTTCTCATTTCATTTCTTTTTAATTCTTCAACCCCTTCAGTGCTTACCGAGACTTCATTACTAGAACCTTGTTGGGTTTGTTCCAGTCCTAGCTCTATCTCAGTCGGCACTCTTCCCTTTTCTCACTTTTCTCCTTTTTTAATCATTCCTAAGGACTTCTATTCTACCTAGAGAATTGTCCCTGGGAAGATCGTTCTGGTTCTGTTGGATCATGGGAACTCATACCTAACCTTAACCATCCTTATAACATCGTGCATAAAGGTATATGGCCGATCTTAGATATTTTCCACAAACGCCTTTTGCTCCCCCTCAATATGTGCATCGATATTCAAAAGAGTTTAGCACATATGTGGGAGCCTATTATTGAGTCCAAAAGATCACGTTTGATTATCAGATTTCATATTTAAATCACATTCTCTCCCCCGATCAAAAGTTTCAAACTTTTCGAGATTTTGGATCTCAATGGATTTAAATAAGCTAGAAAACGTTTGGGAGAGAAATGCGATCAGTTTTAACATTTTCTGATAAAGGGAGCCTTTTTCTGCTCCCCCTCAATCTGTGAGGGAGGTTGTTATGTGTCAGAATTGATGAGTTTACAAAAGAATTGAAGTTTTAACAAAAAACTCTTTGAAATATTCTCATACTGACACATAACCATCACAAAAATTTTGCTTATTATGTACAAAGTGAAGAGTTTTGATGATACATAAAATTTTGAGAAATCACTCTCCCCCTCAATCAATGATGGAAGTTTAAATCTGAAATAATTGATGTCATTGATTGAGTGAAAATTTTTATCAAAATGTGGATTCAGTCTGATTTTCAATCAAAATTTCATGGTACCACCAAGTTTTGCACAAATACTTTCCGGAAAAATCATAGAAGGGAAAGTATTTGTGATAAAAAGAAGATTTCTCTTCTTATACAAGAAATGATGCACTGAAGCGCACATCAGATCGAGGGTGCATGAATGTAAAGTAATTCACGTTCAGATGAACGGCACCCTTTGCTAGGAACAACCATCTTTTTGGCGGCGTGTTTTCCTCATTTGAAAACCGGGTTGCTATCCGTAGTAATAGCAAGCCATAATTTTATATCCGAGTTACAGCTTGAAAGGACTGGAAACCATACTTTTAAGAATGTTTTGAGAAACGACATGTTTTTAAAAAAACATTATTTGAAATTAAAAGAAAAACTCTTGCTCAAGCATATGTATGTTTCCGTGTCATTATTGTATGACATTTCTAGAAACGTACATAGTATTGATTACACAAGAGACATGTCGTGAGAGGAATATTTTTGGATTTTTGTAGTTTTTCATATTTTTATGGTTTTTATAGGTTTTATGATTTTCTATTTTCTTTCTGGTTTAAATTAGGTACAAGGGATATATGGAAGCAATCCTTCACTCCTCATTTTCTTCCTGAAGACACTTAAGAGTTTCTGGTGTGAGGCTCTTCATCCCATGTCGTGGAAGAATGAACTGGAATCTTTCACGAGAGAGAGCCTTTGTAAAGATTTCTGCCAGTTGAAACTTTGTCCTCATGAGGTAGAGTTCCACTACCCCTTTCTCCACTTGTTCTCTGATGAAGTGATGACGGATGTCAGTATGCTTGGATCTGGAATGCTGGACATTGTTGCAGCACAAAGCAATGGCACTTTTGTTATCACAATAAATCAAGATTTTGTTGAAGTCAAACCCATAATCTGATAGTTGAGATCTCATCCACAAAATTTGAGCACAACACGAGGACATGGCAATGTATTTAGCCTTTGTGGATGATATCGATGTGCACATTTGCTTTTTAGATGAGCAGTTTACATGTTTCTCACCCAAAAATTGAGCACCTCCTGACGTACTTCTATGAGTATCTTGACACCCCGCATGGTCAGCATTTGAATAAGCCGTGAGAGCCATTGCATTGTCTTTAGGGTACCAGAGACCCATGTGAATGGTCCCTTGAAGATACCTAAATATTCTCTTGACAGCTTCTCAGTGCTTTTTGGTAGGTTTGGTGATACGTGGGAATTGCGCCCTCGCAATAGGTTTTACCTCTCAAGGGATCTTGAGAAGTTTTGCAACCCCCACCAGGCAGTGTACCTGATCGTTGTAGTATAGTATGTCAAATGTAACATGCTTATTCAGATTCTTAAATGAAGATGTAGCTATTCTATCTCGCATGTTGAGAATCTTAGGACACATTCCTATGGCATATTCTAATAGTTCTTGTGACCGTTGGGTTAGAAACCTAACATCTAATAGTGTGTTATCAGAGGGTCTCGCCATTCTATCTTCTTCAATGGTCTCGCGAGTCATGTCGAGGCATGCCTTAAGATGTCTAAGGTAATCACTATGGACCAACTCATTGTTCCTAAGGGGGAGTGGAATGTACACAGCCTCACATTCATACTTTTTACATTCACAGACCTTTGAAGTACCAATGTCACATACAGTGGCAGGAATTTTCCCTTTCACCTTGGTCTTTAGATTCTCAATTTCATTAATCAAATGTGTTATCTTTTCATCGGTTTTATCACGTGTGATCTTAATTGGATCATATAATTCTTTGTAATGTTGTTAGACTTTCGAATTTTCATCTCTAAAACAATCATTTTCATGTTTGAGTTTGTTGATCATGTTTTGTAGTTGAAAATCCTGAGAATCTGCAGATTTTGGTTTATTGGAATCTATCACATCATTCATGGAAGATTTCAATTGGACAATTTGATCCCTCAATTTTCGAATCGTGTTCGTGTGATCTTGAATTTTTTCATCCCTTTTGCTAATTCAAAATATGTATCAAATGCAGGAACATCAGAAGATGTCTTGGCCTTTGATATTTTAATCCTTTCTTCTAAATGTTGATATTTTAATTGTAAGTTAAGATTATCAACTTCTAGTTTAGAAAAGTGCTTGACCATGTTGTCATGATCATCATTTTGAATTTTTTCATGCAGTTTTAAATTCTCCCCCTCAAGCTGAACAACACGATTTTGGAAAACATTCAAAGCAATAGACATTTCATGAAATTTCCAAGCATTTAATGTAGAACCTGTAGCAGCGTAGAACACATCTTTAGAAATATATTTAGCAATCAAATTGTCATTCATGATAAGAATATTTTTCCTGGCTATGTCACTTTGTTGAAGATCTATTGCAGTTTGTTTTCCCTTATTTTCCACATTTTTAAACACTTCTTTCATTTCTTTCAGTTCAATTTCAAGGGACTGTTGCAAACCCTCAAGGTGTTCTTTTATTAGTTTAAAAAATGGGATAACTTCAGTTAAGTAACACTCTTTTGTAAGCTCAAACCCCTTTCACCCTCAGTAATTCCCGTTGGCGTGATTCTCTTTTTGCATGTTTTATCAAAATCAGTGAACATTTGACAAAGGACATATATGCTAATAAGAGTTCTACGTTGTGTGGGAAGTGATAACTGAACTAAATGCATTGGTGTATTAGGGGGATACACCATTGGGGTAGCAAACTTTTGAGGAATTTTTGCCTTAAGTTCATCAGCTTTCATTTTCTCAACATCTAATGGCCAAAATACCTGCTCAGGTGCTAGCTTAGTTTGGGGTGCAAAAACAGTCACACGATTTTGTTCATAATAATCATGGGGTTTAACAATGACACGGTGTTTAATGCACTTGGGATCCTTCATTTAATTATCAAATCTCTCTCTATTGGCAGATTCAATCTCATCCATTTTGATGAATCTCAGCACACGACTTCTGTTATAATGATACTTTGAATAATACTAACAAGTATGCGGAATATACTTATTAATACTTAGAAGGTTTGTATGTAAGTTTAATTTTGAGTTGTATATGAATGAACAAAGTTGTATGAACACAGAATACTTAACCAAACTATTAGCTCCAATATTATTAATGATAATAATACGAGTGATCTAGAATATCACTAGGGTTACACCTTGAAGCTCTCTAAATTGATAGGTATAGGACACAAAGCTCTCTAAATTGATCTTGTTATCTTCCATGTTGGAGCAAAATTCTTTGCTGTATAAATTTCCCAATCAATAATTGGATGTCTAACTTGTAGAGGATCTGGATAGAAATCTTCTTCTTCTATCACTATCATAGCATTCAGCTGATCTTCTGTAAGTTTCACAGATTGAGATTCTTCTTCTTGAGCAAATCTTGTTTTCTTAGTGATTTTCTTTTTAGAAGTTGTAGCTTTCCTTTTAGACTTAGGAAATCTTCTTTCTTCTTCTTCAAAATCTATTGGAATAAAATCACTATCTTGTCTTTTAAGCCTGTAGAAGATCCCTTCAATCCTATCATGCGACATTCCTTTGAATTGAGACATTTTCCAATTTCCAACATGACAACAATAAGTCTTCATCTCTGCAATAACTTGTGCCTTGGTTGGTTGTCTTGGTTTCTTTTGACTTTTCTGACTTTTCCAATAACTTCTTCAAGTGCTTGTTGATTCTTCATTTGAATAAAATCAGATAATTGAGCTAATCTTTGTTCTTCAGTTAAATTCTTATCAGCAACAAGCTCAATTACCTTCTTCTTGACCACTGGATCATTAGCAATCATGTATTCAATCTCTTCTTCAGTTAGCACATATGTGAACATTGGAGCTTTTTCCCTGAGAACGGTAGGTGGAACAGTGGAAATTGGATTAGGTGCAGTGGCTTCCAATTTATCCAACCTTTTTGCCTCCATGAAACTAGCAATCTCCAACTCATCTTGCCTTTTCTTCTTTGCAGTTTCATCTTCCACTAATTTCCTTCCAACTTCAGCATCATAGTCTATCTGAGCTTGTTCACTTCTGGAAATCTTCCTTGGTTGCTCAGTTTCTTTGCTAGACATAACTGCTTTACCTTTCTCTTTTCTAATTCTTTCAGCTTCTTCCTCTGCAGTGGTAAAAGTTTGACTAGCAGTATAAACTCATCAGTGGAAAGGTTTTGAGGAACTCCAACTGATTCATCAATCTTCAAATCTAAAGTGCCATAATCAAAGTCAACATCATCTTCAAAATCAATTCTCCTCTCCTTAGTTTCAGCATCTGTTTTCCTCCCATGTTTGGAAGAATTTCCCAAATCTTCACTAAAAGCCTCTGAAGCACCATCTTGAGGTAAGGATGGGGATGAGATCACAAGTTTGGCAGATCTTTGCTTCTTTAACCCCTTAACTTCTTCCTGCAAAGTATGAATCTCTGCTTTTAATTGAGAAAGCTCTGTGGCATGTTGTTTCTTTGTCTGTGCTAGATCTTTCTCCAGAGCTTAAACCTGTTTTACTAATTTGGTACAATGTTCCATCAATTCAGTAGGTTGCTCACTACCCTCAACACTTCCAACTGTGTGACCTGTTGGGAGAGGTGAATCATAGGGCATTGGTTCAGACTCTTCTCTAGTTGGACTAGATTGAAGCCTAGAACCACCACTACTTGTTCCTAAACCAAAAGGCTCAGAATCATGCAATGTTGTGATGGGAGGAGGTGGCTGTTTTTGCCTCTTCTCATAAATGTGAGTAACTTCAGGGGTGTGTTGGATAGGTGGCATAACAATAGTGTGTGTGTGTTGGGATACAACTGGGATTGTTGCATCTTCACCCTCTACCTGTGAAATCTTTGAAAGCATTTCAGGAAAAAGTGGTTTAAACTCCCCATTCCATCCATATGAATCCTTATTCATATTTTCGAAAACTTTTGGCTTAAGACAGGGGTTTTGTAAACTCTTTTGTGGATTTGCAATGGAAATTCATTTAGCACTGCTTGCACAAACCTTGGATACATCAAAAATTTATATGAACTCTTTACATTGCCTTTCATACTATTAAAAATAAACATTGAAAAATTGAAAGTCCTATCTGTGGCTAAGCAAACCAAAGGGTAAGCCATTTTTTAACTGAATTGTTCATAAGTGGTTTTCTTAGGACTTAGGCAACGTAAAAGAGTATGAATCAAAAATCTCCAATGGGGACAAAAACATCCTTTTTTGAAAGTAACCTTTTTATCAGATGTATCATACCCCATTATTGAGAGATGTTTATGAATATCTAAATTCGGTAATGTGATGATACCATTGAGATCATTCAATTGGAGAATTCTCCTCCAGGATGATTCAGTAACATCAATAGTTACCCCATCCACTGTGGGTCTAAGAGTATCAACAAATTCATGTTTGTCTCCTTGTTCAATGGTTATGGACTCCACATAGTTCCAGAACTGTTTGATTTGAGAGACATAGATTGTGGGATTTAAAGTTAAAGCATACCTAATATGGGTGGTATTGAGAAAGTCCACAATCTAATGAAAAACAGGGCCACTCTTTTCGTTTGACTTCTGCAAGTAGGCCACTTGGTTGTGCTCATCTGCAAAGTTTAGTCTTGCCATATTTTTTGTGAGAAAAAGATGAATGTGTTAGTAATCTTGAATGTTGATTAAGCCATGTGAGAGATAAAATATTTGTACTATTAGGGTTTGAGAAGGATGCGCAATTGGAATTATCTTTAGAAAGTATTTATCTTTAGAAAAAAGAATAAAGTAAATTAGGTAAGAAGATAGTTCACAAAAATTAACCCTATTAATATGGAAAATACGGTTACTCTCAACGGCTAGTAAAAAATAAGATTACTGACACAACAGTTGCAACGGCTAGTTCATCAGTGGTAAAAATTGCACTTGCAGTGGTAACTGTGAACTAGCAGTGGTAATTTTTCACAAAAATTTTCAAGAGCGCTGGTAAATAAATCATATAAAAGTTTAACTGCTCTTAACATAGTTTTTAGCAAACTATCAGCTATCAATGGATTTGATATGTCTTTACCATGAGCCGTTTGCTATGGACTAGCCAACTCTTCATCACTTGGAGTATGGTAAGTTGATAACCATATAGTTTTTGGTAAACTATCAACCATAAACAGATTTGTTAAGTCTTTACCAGTAGCCGTTTGCTCTGGACTAGTCGATTCTTATGTGGATTAGACATGGTGAATCAATAACCATTTGTTGTATGTCTCAGTTACACACCATTTGATCAACTCTCAGCAAGAATATTGGTTATTTACCTGCACATGTTAGTGTAAATCATATAATATGAATAACCAAAGTTACTTTTTGACCAAGCCACTATTCCTAAAACTATCTTACCAAAGTCAACTCGTTATAGTAAATAATATCCCTATTTACTACCCCAAACTACCAAGACAGATAAGATTTAATACTTCTCTTAAATATTCCTAGGGTTTGACTTTGCCTATAAAAGGGGCTTGAATCAACACAAATCTTCACCAAAACTTTTCTTGAACATCACAAATCCTATAACCATCATGAGCCATTTTTCACTGATCTACATCTCCTCTGATGATTCTTCTGATGAGGTGATAAGCTACTCTACTGACTCTGAACAAGATTCTTCAGGATGGGGTGACTACTTTCCTCCATGTGCTTCAAGCTCAACAACAATGAAGCCAAACAAGAAGATTTCTACCCCTACTCCTGCTCCATCTCTTGAGTTCACTCCAGTTCTTCTTCTGATGATGATGAACCATACACCCTCTCCAAGGAGTTAACACAGGCACTGATACAAGCCCTGGAATCAGCATTGGTGAACATGAGGTGACCTGCCCCAGAGAAGCCAGCAAGACTCTAAAAGCCTCCAAAACAAGTGCTAGGTCTTGCTTGCCCAAGGAGGCAAACATCCTTTGATAACAAGAGGAAGAGTGCTCAGAAGGCAAAGCATGACTAAAAGGGGAAGGGCAAGAAGCCAATGGAGTAGCTGGTGTAGGGTGTAGGGTGTTAGGATCTGTGTTTCTAGTGTTTGATTATTGTACTCTCTGTCTATGAAATGTAAATCTTTAATGGTTTATATGATGAATAAAGTTACATTTGTTTTTCTTGTTTCCACTATGAGAGCAAATATTTCCACTTTTGATATAAATTTCCACTGTTGTCTTTATCCGCTACACTAAAGTTAGTGGACAAACATTGTAACACCCCCAAAATACCGCAGCGGAAGACTGTGTCACTGAGGGTGCTACTTCATAATACAAAGTAAAAGTTATAGAAAACGAACTCTAAATGAGACGTTTTGAAAAGTTACCATTCGATTAATGAATTCAAAGTTACAAACATGAGATTCCAAAGTATGATACATAAATGTATACAAAATGTTGAATGGTAAATGATAAAAGCGTAAGTCTTCAGAATATGCAGCTTGACTCTAAGTTCCACGCACTAGCTATCGCCTTACTAACCTGAGATAAACATGCTAAAGTGTCAACACAATGGTTGGTGAGTTCATAGAGTTTGTCTTAAAACAGTTGAAAAGCCTCAAAAGAATGTTCACATAGCAAAGGCGTTGTGAATCCACTCAGTTGCAAGTCCCGCCATAAGAGACTTGTAACCTGTGTGTTCACAACCCACTGCTAATATATAGTTTCTCAGGATTATATTCACCCATGGTCACGTCATTTTGGACCCATAGGCGGGGAACCACCATCCCAAATAGTACATGTAACCCAACGTCTCGAATCTTGGACTTGGGTGGGGGTGTAGGCCCATACTAGTACTATTAATACCTCTCCTTTGATAGCATTGAGTATTGTGTATGTACGTAAATACAAATCTTGTATTTAAATTAAGCAAGTACAGTGTAACAAGTATGTATAACGCAATCAAGTATAATTATCATGTATAACGCATTCAAGTATAATGCCAATCAAGTATAACACAATCAAGTATAAATGTTTTGAGTATTTGTACAAGTAAGCAAGTAGTTGAGCATGTATCCCCCCCAAAGAGTTAAAACAAGTATGAAAAGAGTAGGGGCTATGACTCACCTTAAGTCTATGTAATGAGAAATGAAAGTGGTAGTCGAATCGCGAAAGTCTCTAAGAGCAGCCTATAATAGAACGTTGTGACTTAGGCTTGGAGTAACGTCTAAGAATACGAAGAATTGCCAATATATGTCTTGCATAAAGTTCATGATGTAGTACTTAGTATATAATGTAAGTCGTTGAATATAAGTCGTTTATGAAACATGTATAGGTTGTATATCTCTTACTACCATTCGGGCCGACATAATTCAGAAGTCATGGAGTAAACGTTCGAGGAGCCAGGACACTTTAATTCGTAAATCCACAACTCATCTCGACAGCTTACTTAATGAACTCCTCACATGAGGCTCCCTACTATTGTAGTATTTGATAACATATATATATATATATATATATATATATATATATATATATATATATATATATATATAAGTTTTTGATCTTTAATAGTTATATGGTCTTTAGCCGTGGCTTTGCCGTGACCTTGGTCATTGTTACCATGGTCTTGAGACTCAACTTTGGCTTTAGCCATGGTTGTGGTCTTGGCTTTAGGTCATTAGACCTCTTGGTCTCATCTAATTATAATCATTATATAGTAACTTTGGTCTAAAAATGGGCTGTTAAGAATTTGAAGAAAATTATCACTCAGAAAGCGTTTTCAGGGCTCGAGCTTCTTTAAGCCTGAATGAAAATGTCGTTCCGGACAACTTTCGTTTTTTAACTTTTTGATGAATTGGACCAGAAGGGTGACTTTCAAAATGGCAGAATGCAAAACAGTAGGGTATAGGCAGTTTCGGCGTTTTGGTTTCGCTAACTTCTTATGGCCGTATCTTTTGACTCGTGTACTCGTTTTGGGTGATTCAAATTGCTATGTTTTCCTTTTGAAGTGCTTTATAACAGTAAGTAAGTTTCAAATATCATAGTTGTACTATTTTGGTCGTGGTTCTCCATAAAAGTCAATAGTTTACTTGTTTAAATAACATAGGTTAACATATATATACCATAACTTGTTTTACTAGTTTTTATACATCATGAACACAATACAAAGACCATATATAGCATGAAAGAAACATAATAAGCATGAAAATGATATTGACCAAGAAAGTGTATAAGGGTTTCTTACAACTTTTGGCTTTCACTTAAGAAAGGAAGTCAAGTATGGAACTAGGACACTAAACCTATGCTTGCAAACCCTTCACCATAACTCTTGTAACCCTTGCTAGCCTTGATCTAACCCTTGTGAAAACCATTTAACTTCAGCCTTAGTAACCTTGTGTAGCTCCTAATTCAACCATGGAATCACTAAACAAACTTAAGAACTAGGTAGAGAATACTAAGACCTTGAACTTTGTAGTGTAACTTGTATATTGAAGATCAAAGGATCATGGTGCTAGGATTAAAGGGTGTGGCGTTTGGATTATGAAGAAAGGAAGAGATGAGCCTTGTATTTATAGCATGAAGAGGAGGTGCAAGGAAGGTGCCTAGGAAGGTTCATTGACGAGGTTAGTTTTTAGGATATTTAGGAAGCTTTCTTAGCAAGTTTTACACATGTATGGATCCTAAGGCCTAAGGCATGAGATCATGACACACAAGGGATGACTCCCCCCCCCCCTAAGTCGGCCATATGGTGGATAGGGTGACTAGATGCATAAACTTGGTATTGTCTAGCTTACGGAGTGAGTTTTGGTCCCGGTAATCGCTAACGGTAAGTCGTTAAGTCATGAAACTTAAAATCGGGTATCCTAAAAATATGAAATTAATAAATATGTTAGAACTTATTAATATAACCTATCTTAGCATATTTAATGAGTGATAAGTTCTATCGAGTTGCTTAGACGCTGCTAAAACTGGAAACGCGGGTCTAAAACGCGTAATTCGCGTAAAACGCTGAACTGAAAAACGTAAAATTCCAAAACTTTTGGAATTGTCATAAAATGAGAGAAAATCATATTTCTATTGTTTATAGTGTTTTATGGACATATCGGGATGCTGGAATGACGTTTAAACCTAAAAGTAAATCTCGGACACGGTTTCGCGATATTTGCAGAAATGATCCGACGAGTGTCAAATTCTCGGATTATCATTAAAATAGTTTAACTTACGAGAATATGAAATAAAAATTTCGGGAGTGAATAGTGAAAGTGAATAGTAATTGTGAATAGTAAAAATGAATAGTAATCCGAAAATGCGAGTTGTTACAGTCTCTACCCCTTAAGGAGAACTTCGTCCCGAAGTTCAGTTGATGTTAATTACTTACGGTGTGTCTAAGAGAATTCGGGATCTCTAATATAGTGGTGTTTACTCTGATTCGTCTAAGGTTCTGGTTAAGGAGTTGTATCGGCTACAATTAAGCCCACTTATTTATAAGACATTACTTACATAAAGAAGCGTCCAAATTTATGTAAGTAAGGTATCATAAACTTATGGTTCGGTGATTTACAATTTCTTTATTTAAATGAAGAGGCGTTCGAATCCATTTAAATAAGGAGATTATAAATCATCCTACTTAAGAATTTCCGACATAAAGTCCGCCTTCTGAGGCCGATAGTAAGATAATCAAATCATCAAATCCCTAAAGCTAAGCAATAATATTATTTAACTCAAATCTTGTGTCTCGTCAAACAAGAACTGTCACAAGATCCAGTTAAATAATTAGTTATTACTGAGCTCCATGTTTTTAATGACTCGGCTAATCTCTGGGGTTCCTTATAATACTAAAGTCACATCATCTAACAGCGTGGAACTAAGCAAACCTCTAACCAAAAAGCATATGTGTATGTAGTGTGTGTAAGGCAAATAAAGAGGAGAGTCTTAACGTATATAGCAGTTATAGTCTAGGCACTAAATGCAACCTAGTTCTCTATAACCAAGTCTCTGATACCAATCTGTAACACACCCAAAATACCGCAGCGGAAGACTGTGTCACTGAGGGTGCTACTTCATAATACAAAGTACAAGTTATAGAAAACGAACTCTAAATGAGATGTTTTGAAAAGTTACCATTCGATTAATGAATTCAAAGTTACAAACATGAGATTCCAAAGTATGATACATAAATGTATACAAAATGTTGAATGGTAAATGATAAAAGCGTAAGTCTTCAGAATATGTAGCTTGACTCTAAGTTCCACGCACTAGCTATCGCCTTACTAACCTGAGATAAACATGCTAAAGTGTCAACACAATGGTTGGTGAGTTCATAGAGTTTGTCTTAAAACAGTTGAAAAGCCTCAAAAGAATGTTCACATAGCAAAGGCATTGTGAATCCACTCAGTTGCAAGTCCCGCCGTAAGAGACTTGTAACCTGTGTGTTCACAACCCACTGCTAATATATAGTTTCTCAGGATTATATTCACCCATGGTCACGTCATTTTGGACCCATAGGCGGGGAACCACCATCCCAAATAGTACATGTCACCCAACGTCTCGAATCTTGGACTTGGGTGGGTGGTGTAGGCCCATACTAGTACTATTAATACCTCTCCTTTGACAGCATAGAGTATTGTGTATGTACGTAAATACAAATCTTGTATTTAAATTAAGCAAGTACAGTGTAACAAGTATGTATAACGCAATCAAGTATAATTATCATGTATAACACATTCAAGTATAATGCCAATCAAGTATAACACAATCAAGTATAAATGTTTTGAGTATTTGTACAAGTAAGCAAGTAGTTGAGCATGTATCCCCCCCAAAGAGTTAAAACAAGTATGAAAAGAGTAGGGGCTATGACTCACCTTAAGTCTATGTAATGAGAAATGAAAGTGGTAGTCGAATCGCGAAAGTCTCTAAGAGCAGCCTATAATAGAACGTTGTGACTTAGGCTTGGAGTAACGTCTAAGAATACGAAGAATTGCCAATATATGTCTTGCATAAAGTTCATGATGTAGTACTTAGTATATAATGTAAGTCATTGAATATAAGTCGTTTATGAAACATGTATAGGTTGTATATCTCTTACTACCGTTCGGGCCGACATAATTCAGAAGTCATGGAGTAAACGTTCGAGGAGCCAGGACACTTTAATTCGTAAATCCACAACACATCTCGACGGCTTACTTAATGAACTCCTCACATGAGGCTCCCTACTATTGTAGTATTTGATAACATATATATTTAAGTTTTTGATCTTTAATAGTTATATGGTCTTTAGCCGTGGCTTTGCTGTGACCTTGGCCATTGTTACCATGGTCTTGAGACTCAACCTTGGCTTTAGCCATGGTTGTGGTCTTGGCTTTAGGTCATTAGACCTCTTGGTCTCATCTAATTATAATCATTATATAGTAACTTTGGTCTAAAAATGGGCTGTTAAGAATTTGAAGAAAATTATCACTCAGAAAGCGTTTTCAGGGCTCGAGCTTCGTTGTTCCTAAACGAAAACGTCGTTCCGGAAAACTTTCGTGTTTTAACTTTTTGATGAATCGGACCAGAAGGGTGACTTTCAAAATGGCAGAATGCAAAACAGTAGGGTATAGGCAGTTTCGGCGTTTTGGTTTCGCTAACTTCTTATGGCCGTATCTTTTGACTCGTGTACTCGCTTTGGGTGACTCAAATTGCTATGTTTTCCTTTTGAAGTCCTTTATAACAGTAATTAAGTGTCAAATATCATAGTTGTACTATTTTGGTCGTGGTTCTCCAAAAAGTCAATAGTTTACTTGTTTAAATAACATAAGTTAACATATATATACCATAACTTGTTTTACTAGTTTTTATACATCATGAACACAATACAAAGACCATATATAGCATGAAAGAAACATAATAAACATGAAAATGATATTGAGAAAGAAAGTGTATAAGGGTTTCTTACAACTTTTGGCTTTCACTTAAGAAAGGAAGTCAAGTATGGAACTAGGACACTAAACCTATGCTTGCAAACCCTTCACCATAACTCTTGTAACCCTTGCTAGCCTTGATCTAACCCTTGTGAAAACCATTTCACTTCATCCCTAGTAATCTTGTGTTGCTCCTAATTCAACCATGGAATCACCGAACAAACTTAAGAATTAGGTAGAGAATACTAAGACCTTGAACTTTGTAGTGTAACTTGTATATTGAAGATCAAAGGATCATGGTGCTTGGATTAAAGGGTGTGGCGTTTGGATTATGAAGAAAGGAAGAGATGACCCTTGTATTTATAGCATGAAGAGGAGGCGCAAGGAAGGTGCCTAGGAAGGTTCATTGAGGTGGTTAGTTTTTAGGATATTTAAGAAGCTTTCTTAGCAAATTTTACACATGTATGGATCCTAAGGCCTAAGGCATGAGATCATGACACACAAGGGATGACTCCCCCCCCCCCTAAGTTGGCCATATGGTGGATAGGGTGACTAGATGCATAAACTTGGTATTATCTAGCTTACGGAGTGAGTTTTGGTCCCGGTAATCGCCAACGGTAAGTCGTTAAGTCATGAAACTTAAAATCGGGTATCCTAAAAATATGAAACTAATAAATATGTTAGAACTTATTAATATAACCTATCTTAGCATATTTAATGAGTGATAAGTTCTATCGGGTTGCTTAAACGCTGCTAAAACTGGAAACGCGGGTCTAAAACGCGTAATTCGCGTAAAACGCAGAACTGAAAAACGTAAAATTTCAAAACTTTTGGAATTGTCATAAAATGAGAGAAAATCATATTTCTATTGTTTATAGTGTTTTATGGACATATCGGGATGCTGGAATGACGTTTAAACCTAAAAGTAAATCTCGGACACGGTTTCGCGATATTTGCAGAAATGATCCGACGAGTGTCAAATTCTCGGATTATCATTAAAATAGTTTAACTTACGAGAATATGAAATAAAAATTTCGGGAGTGAATAGTGAAAGTGAATAGTAAAAAGTGAATAGTAATCCGAAAATGCGAGTTGTTACAAACATATATGACAATTTAAGTACCAAAAGCCTCCCCTCAATACTAAAAGTATTATACATCAAAAATTGATGGGTTAAGCATTCCAATACCTGTTACTAAGTACTAAAACCTACCCACATCAAGTCCTTTTGTTAATAAATCAGCATAGGTGTCATTAGTATGAATTTTGACAACTTGGATAAGCTTTTTCTCATAACAATCTCTTATAAAATGATGTCTAATTTCAACATGTTTAGTTTTAATGTGTTGAACAGAATTTTTAATTATGCACATGGTACTGCTATTGTCAATAAAAATGATGGTGTTCATGAAATTGTACCCATAGTCCAAAAGTTGATTTTGAAGCCATAGGACCTGAGCACAATAGCTTGCAGCAGCTACATACTCTGCTTCAGTGGTTGAAGTAGCCACCATAGTCTGTTTCTTGCACTTTCATGACACCAATCTACATCCAAGGAATTGACATCCTCCTGTGGTTGACCTTCTATCTAAACTTGCACCAGCATAGTCACTATCTAAGTAGGTAACCAATTCCATAGGAGATTCTCTTGGATACCAAAATCCTAGATTAGGATATGACTTCGAGTATCTGAAAATCTTCTCCACTGCAGTCAAGTGTGATGTCTTTGGAGTGACTTGATACTTTGCACAAGCACACATAGCAAACATAATATCTAGTCTAGATGATGTAAGATACATCAAGGAACCAATCATTGATCTATAAGTGTGAACATCCACTTCTTCACCACTATCATCCTTTAAGAGAAGATGTGTAGTCTTATCAGCAGGAGTGCTTGAGGGCTTGGCATCAGTAAAATGAAACTTTTTGATAATTTCAGCCATATATTTATCTTGACTGATAAAGATTCCATCTTGTCTTTGTTGTACTTGAAGTCCCAAAAAGAAATTGAGTTCCCCAATAGAACTCATTTGAAACTCATTCTTCATCAGCTTCTCAAATTCTTTGCACATCTCTGGCTTTGTGGATCCAAAAACAATATCATCAACATAAACTTGAACCAACAGGATATCATTTTTGTCTTTCTTGATGAACAAAGTCTGATCAATCTTCCCTCTATGAAACCCATTATTCAATAGATAAGCAGCAAGGGTTTCATACCATTTTCTTGAAGCTTGATGTATGCCATAAAGAGCCTTGACCACTTTATAAACTTTATTAGGATGTTCAGGATCTTCAAAGCCTGGAGGTTTTGAAACATAGACCTCCTCATCAATCTTTCCAAAAAGAAAAGCACTCTTGACATCCATTTGATATACAGTAAAGCCCATAAAAGATGCATATGCCAGGAACAATCTAATAGCCTCAATTCTTGCAACAGGGGCAAAAACTTCTTTATAGTCAATGCCCTCTTCTTGAGTGTATCCTTGAGCAACTAATCTAGCTTTATTCCTGATAACAATGCCTCTTTCATCCTTCTTGTTTCTGAAGACCTATTTAGTACCAATAACCTTCATACCATCAGGTAGATCACAAAGAACCAAAACCTTTTAAAGCTTGAATTGGAGCAATTCCTCTTGCATAGCCTCCACCCAGCTTGATTGCTCAGTGCTTTTTGCACACTCTTAGGTTCCATTTATGATAGAAAATAGAAAAAAAGTACTCATTCTTCTTTGCATGCTTCTTGGACTCATAAACTTCACTAATGAATCCATGATCATTGGTCATCTTTGTTTGTTTTCTGGTCTTCACTCCTGATTGTAATTCACCAATCACATTGTCAAGTGGATGTATTTTGTGAATTGAAGCTTAAGGATCATGTGAAACATCATATGCAGGAGGCATAGTTGTGATTTCCACATCAGATATGATTGTTTCCTAAGCAACAGAAGTAGAATTTTCCACATTTGGACTGTCAGTGGAAACTTTTGGTGTAGCAGTGGGAAGTGGATTACAAATGCTTTCAGGAATGTTCTTGTTCTGAGCTTCCAAGTTCAAAACTTCTGCATCACCTTTGTTTCCAATAACTGTTGAAGGTTGTGGATCTTCTTTCTTTGCAATATCATCATTTTCTATAAAGTCGCATATTGGCATAATGATTTGATCTTTATCATCCTCAGAATCTTGAGTATCTACATCAAGAAATTCTTATGAACCTCCAAAGTTGTTAACCCTAGTACCTTAAGCAGCAGGTACATAGTTCATTGGGTTTGAGAGTGTATCAAGATCAAATAACCAATCAGGACCTGCACCTGCAGTGTTAGCTTTATTTTCAAGGAACTCAACATGCAGATTCTCTTCAATCTTCTTTGTTCTTAAATTGTACACTCTGAATGCTTTACTAGCCATGGAGTATCCAACAAAGAAGCCTTCATCTGACTTTTCTTCAAATTTATCTAGATGATCAATGGTATTGAGAATTGTGACATGACATCCAAATGGTTTCATGAAATCCAAGATAGGGGGTCTTCCTCTGAATAACTCATAAGGTGTCTTGTTCATAGTCTTCACCACCAAAACCCTGTTCTGAATATAAAAAGCAGGGTTAATTGCTTCAGCCCAATATGTCACTGGTAGCTTAGAATCAGCTAACATGGTTCTAGCAGCTTCAATCAGTGTTCTGTTTCTTCTTTCAGCTACACCATTTTTCTGAGGGGTTCTTGCAACACTGAATTCTTTCTTAATAACCTTCTCTCTGCAAAAGTCATCCATAACAATGTTCTTGAACACTATCCCATTGTCACACCTAATAACCTTCATCTTCTTATCAACTTGGTTTTCAACTTTAGTAATAAAAGTTTTAAGGATGCCAGTAGTTTCATCCTTGGTTCTTAGAAAGAAAACCTATGTAAATCTGCTGAAGTCATCAGTTACAACAAGACAATGTTTCTTCAAATTTATGCTGCTAACAAATGTAGGACCAAATAAGTCCATATGCAGCATATAGAGAGGATGAGGAATAGAGTTATAGGCCTTGTTCTTGCAAGATGTTCTATGTTGCTTGCCTTTGAGACATGCAACACAAGTTTGGTCATTCTGAAATCTCTTCTCTGGTAACCCTCTTACTAAGCCATCTTTCACAATCTTGTTGATGGTCTTAAAGTTAACATAACCAAGTCTTCTGTGCCATAGCATTGATTTATCCAAAGTGGCTTTTGCAATTAAGCAAGTATCAGTATCATTAGCCACAATCTTCTGCATATCAATGCTGTAAAGATTGCCTTTTCTAAGGATTTTAAGTAAAACCTCACTTTCATCAGGTAACTTATAATCCTTGGAAAGGACATATCATTCATCTTCTGAGAAAAGAACTCTGTGCTTCTTTTCACACATATGTGACACACTGAATAAGTTATATTTGAGTTCTTTCACATAATACACATTCTCAAAATCCAAGTTTCCAGCCTTGATTGTTCCTTTTCCAGAAAATTTGCCACCAATTCCTCCTCCAAAGCTGACAAATTTCCCATCAAAAGGTTTGAAGTCTGTGAGATAGGACTTGTTGCCAGTCATGTGCCTAGAACATCCACTATCTGAATATCCTTGATCTTCTTTAGGCTTTGAATGTCCCTGCACATAAAATAAAGGAATTAGTTCCTTTTGGGGACCCAAGCCACAAATGACTTGGATCTGCCTTGTGTATCAATATAGTTATATCTGTCAAAGGTCATTGATACACCATTGGGACTGACTGAGGTGTTAAATCCTTTAGGTTTCCATTCCCAACATGCTAAGGCCTTCACAGCATTTCCCAAATTTGCCCGATGTTTGTTTACAGAACCACTAGTGGAAACTTTTGGTCTAGCAGTGGTAACTGCTGATTTAGCGGTGGCAACTGCCGGCTTAGCAGTGGCAACTGCTGTCATTGAAATTTTTGTTTTTGGTGTCCACTTATGGTTCTAGTAAACCTTCTTTTCATAAAAGGTCTTATTCCCTGTTTGTGCAGATTTAACAAAAGTTGTAATGGGTTTTGCACTTTTAACAGGTGACTTTGGGTAAACTTTGTTCACTTTCCTGGCAGTCGTAAGAGATTTGATGCCAAATTTTAGTAGAACAGCCCTGGGAATCATTTTACTTAGTGGATTTGGGTGAGTTGTTTTCTGAACAATGTTTTCATTCACCCTAGTATTCCCAAAAACTTCCTTTCTTCCCTTGTGATAGTTACAGTAAGCATGAAGGTGATCAAAACTACCACAAATGTGACATGGTTTGTTGTTAAACTCAAAGTCACTACCAAATTCTCGAGATTTTACATGATTCCAACTCCTCTTGTTGCCCCTAGGAGTTGATGACCTACTTCTATACATCTCAGCATATTTAGTTGTGGGCCTAGTATGTTTATCTTGTTTCATAGGCTTTTCTTTTTCAACCTTAACAACTTCTGGAATACATTCTTTAACTTATACTTTAACTACCTCATGAACACTAGTTTTAGTCTCAACTTTCACACATTCATCCTTAAGAGATGAATCACTAGCACTTTCAAATGCATCAGCCTCAACCTTAACCTTTTCATTAGTATCTTCGTTGACAAATTTAGGGCCATAGGTCATGGTTGGTTCCTGAAACTCTTCTAACCCTGTATGTGCTAAGTCAATACCAGGAGGTGATGGAACACCTCTTAGGGGTGGTGGAACAGACTTGTATTCTACACCTAATTTGACTTTATTAACAACCTGTGCCTCCCAAATTTGTCAATGCACTTAGATTGATGATCTAGTGTATTACAAGTTATCTGTATGTTTTCATTGGCCTTTTTAATCTTTTCTAACTCTTCTCTAAAAGCCTCATTCACAGCTATTTTATAATTTGTAAGGAATTATTGAAATCAGCATATAGATACTGCTGACAAGTTCCTGTGGATGCTTATAGTAGTTTCTGCTGATATCTGGTTCCTGCTGACGATAGACATTCTGCGGATATAGTTAATCCGTAGATAAGAGTTAGTTATTTACAGATAAGATATGTAGAATATCTTCTAGATTATTATGAATATACGTTTCTTGTAACAGAGATTAGGGTTTCTACTGGTATAAAAGGAACCCAAGGATATTGTATTATGTACGTGTCAAAAACAATTATTAGTGAATAATATCGATCCATAGAGGATCAAAGTATTTAGTATATCGTTTGTGTTTATATTCCGCAATAGATACAAGCTCACAGAGATTGTCTATATAGTCTTGCTAGTGATTACATTAGTAGGCTATCGATCCATTGGCTCAAGATCTATCAAGTGTAGATCCTACAAGTGGTATCAAGAGCCTTTAGATAATCTTTGTAATCAAACTTACACTAAAACTCCTTTTCATTCAGTACCAATGGGAGATGCAGATACTTCTGATGTCACTTTAACCAATGCCAACACTCTCACTCAACAGCTTCAACAGGTTGCTTTCTCGAACAGCAACGTCAAGTTTCCCTATCTCAAGAAAGATGAGTATGAGATTTGGGACATGAAGATGCAGAACTGGATTGCCAGTGTTGACTTCAACCTATGGAATATGATAGTGAATGAAAGTAGTCCTAAAAAGACTGGAAAAGATCCTAATGGCCTTTTTACTATCTTTCTTAAATCATCTGCTGAAGAAATCCTTGCTGTACAAAGGGAGAACAAAGCAAGAACTATCTTGCTCCAAGCAATCCCTGATGACCACATAGGAGATTTTCATTCTCTTAGTGATCCTAGAGACATCTGGATGGCCATAAAAACAAGATTCGGGGGCAATGAGGAATCTAAAAGGATGAGAAAATCTATGCTGAAGCAAGAATTTCAGGAGTTCAGAATTACAAAAGACGAGGGCATTCACAAGGGTTATGATAGGTTCTAGAAGATTCTAAGTCAGCTGAATCAGCTTCAAGCCAGGCCTGATAATGAGGAGGTCAATTCCAAGTTTCTAAGGGCTTTACCTCTTCCATTTTCTCAGGTTAGCATCTCATTGAAAACTAAAGGTGGCTTGGATTATCTCTTGTTTGATGACATGTACAACAAGCTCAGAGCCCTGGAGCTTGATATCAAGGGACACTCCTCTTATGCAACACCTCCATCACACTCTGCTTTTATAAGCACTAATTCTAACAGAGTGACACATTCTCCAAGTCCAAGTCCTTCCACTACAACATTGTCTTTCACAACTACTGGTCTAAAGAGTTATCCACAGACTAGTAATGTGATGGAAGATGTATCTCATTCGTTTGTTGCTGAATTTGAACAGATAGAGAAGCTAGCAATGGAAGAGTTGGACTTAAAGTGGAAAATGGCAATGTTGTCTCTCAAAGTCAGGAGGTTTGAACAAAAGGCTGGAAGAAAGCTCAATGTTAATGGAAGAGATGCAACTCATTTTAACAGGAGAAAAGTGAAGTGCTATTCATGTGGAGAGATTGGACATTTTGCTAGAGAGTGCAAGACTAAGAAGGTTGAAGACAATACAAGATATTCAGCTTACAAGAAGAAGGAGGTGGAGGCTGGAGATTCAAAGGCTTTGGTGACTGCTGTGGATGCTTGCATTGACTGGAATGAGCATGAAACTGATGATGCTGCAAGCAGTTCTTCTCAGTAAATCTCATGCTTGGCTAGTTGTGATGTTGAATTTGCCTTCATGGGAATATCTCTTCAGGTATCTGATTGTATTTTTTGGTGCGATATTAAATATAATGCTCTTAAAGAAGCTTATGATGATATGGAACAAAAATATAAAACCAGTTTTATTGAAGCTCAATCTTATAAGGAAGCTGCTAAAACATTAGGAAAACAGAAAGTTTGGTTTCAACAAAATCAATTGGCTTATGAGGAGAATATAAGAGCATTAAAAAGAGATTTAGAGATGACTAGCAATGAGTTAAAATTTTCTAAAAAAGAAAAGGCTAAAATTGAATCAGAGAAACAAGTTTTGCAAGACAAGTTTGATAAGGAAGTGGCTAGGCATAAAGAATGGCTAATTTCAGGTGATAAGTTAGCTAGTTTATTCTATAGTAGTCAATCTGTAACATCTGCGATACATTTAGGTTTTCAGAAATATGTAGGTGCAGAGGTACACAATAAGTTAGATAAGAAAAGTAAGAATAACCCTGAACCTGTAAAATTCTTCAAAGAAGGTGAGATGCATGCAGTTCCATGACCAATTAGAGGAGTATTTATGCCCACCACCACTACCTCAGACTTTGATGGTTCACACCATTTGTATGGCAAAGTCTGATGACTTGCCAAACTCTATTTGTAGAACTAATAACTCTGACTCTTCCACTACCATAGGAACCTCTAAGCCCACATCCCACCATTTGGAGTTAGCAGAATCACAGATGCAAACTGGCACTAGGACCAATGACTCCCTTGACCCTAGTAGTGTCTCTAGTAATGATTCTAATGAATGTGTCTCTTGTTTTTTCAGGGACATGACCTCAGAGACCTCTACCTCTAATTATGCCAGTTGTGATTCCAAGACCAAGTCAGATTTACCCAAGTCCTCATCAAAGCATTATGTCAAGTCCTCTTACAAGTCTGCTGACTCTAGAGTTGTTGCTGATGAAGTTATTTCAAATACAGCTTCTCCTGAAGACTTGTTATTTACTTCTGTTAAAAACAATTCCTTTTAGTCATTACAAAACAATTCTATATCTGGTTTTTGTTTGTATTATTTTATGGTTGATAAGACATCTTTTGGATTCAATAAATCTTCTAGAAAGAAGAAGTGTTTTGTTTGTGGTAGTAAATTGCATTTGATTAAGGATTGTGATTTTCATGAAAAAAGGATGGGTGTTTCTGTTGCTCATAATAGACCTAGACCAAAGTGGACCAATGTTCATTCCAAACCCTCATGTGTTCCAGAGGCAAACCATACCACCAGTAGAACCAACTCAGTTTCTACTGATAGGTCTGTTCCTACTGGTGGGTCTGTTTCTGCTGGTAGATATTTTGCTGCTAATAGGAATAGATATGTTGCTAGACCATTTTCTGGATATCATCATAATTACTTTCAAAATGGTTATTGGCCTGGATGTTATGACCCAATGTTTTTGGGAAGGGTATATTGGGGTTCTGCTGTAAAGTCCTCAGCAGATTGTTCTTGGAAATTTAATAGACCATATTTACACAGGGGTTCCAGGAACAACGGTGGATCTAAATCATCTACATGGCTTCATTCTAATGATCCACAAGGCAGGCTCAAGTGTTTCGTGACTTGAGTCTCTCTATGGTACTCATGTTGTTGTATATTTTGTTGTTGTAGGGACATCCTCTTTTAAATAAAGACTTAGGTATTCTAGATAGTGGTTGTTCAAGAAGCATGTCTGGGAATCAAGAGAAGCTACATGATTTTGTGCCTTTTAATGGAGGCAAAGTGACATTTGGAAGTTGGGAAGGAAGGATCACTGGTAATGGAACCATCAGAACTCCAAAGGTGGATTTTGAAAATGTCTATTATGTGAAGGAGCTACAAGGTTTTAATTTTTTCTCTGTTTCACAAATATGTGACAAAAAGATTCCTGTGCTATTCGCTGAAGAGGACTGTCTCATTCTTTCACAAGACTTCAAAATACCTGATGAGAGTCATGTATTGCTAAGGGTTCCAAGAAATCATAATCTTTACACCTTCAAATTGAATGACGTCCAGCCAGAAGGTGATCTAGCATGCTTGGTGGCTAAAGCATCCTTCGATGAATCTATAAAATGGCACAGAAGGTTGGCTCATGTAAACTTCAAGGTTATCAACAAGCTTGCTAAAGATGGACTGGTTCATGGACTTCCTTCTAAGATATTCACTAATGAACATAACTGTGTTGTATGTAACAAAGGAAAGCAACACAAGGCTTCTTATAAAGCTATTACTGTTGTGAGCACCATCTCAAAACCTTTGCAGTTGCTTAATATGGATCTTTTTGGCCTAACTTCCATCAGGAGTATTGACCATAAGTACTTCTATCTGGTGATCACTGATGCTTATAGTAGGTTTAGTTGGACATTCTTTTTGGGGACTAAAGACCAAACCTTTCAGACACTTAAAGAATTTATGGCACTCATTCAAAACCAACTTAACAAGAAGATCAAAGGCATAAGTTGTAACAATGGAACAGAGTTCAAAAATGCCAATCTCATTGAATTCTGTGGGTCAAAGGGTATAAAAAGGGATTATAGCAATCCCAGGACTCCACAACAGAATAGAGTTACAGAGAGGAAGAATAGGACCCTGATAGAGGCTGCAAGCTCCATGCTTGCTGACTCTAAACTTCCCACTATGTTTTGGACTGAAGCAGTGGGCACTGCTTGTTATGTGCTAAATAGGGTGTTGATTACAAGACCATATAATAAAACACCCTATGTGCTTTTGACTGGGAAGAAACCTACCATTGAATACTAGAAATCTTTTGGATGCCAAGTGATGTGTGCTCACGATGTGTACAAGTTTTAAAAATTTATAAACACGATTACCGGATTAACTATTCAACACATACGAGCAAGTATACTCGTCCGTTTTAGTAAAGGTGTGTAAGTCGAGATCGTCCCAAGGGATTTATAGATCAAAGTATTAAAAAACTAGTTTGTATAAAATGGTTGTCAATCCTTTATTATCGAAACTTCAAATATTCAAGAAACAATATAACTAAAACATATACTTGTGTGAAATGCCACAATCAATCAATTGGAGTATTCATGTTAAGCTTGGTGTAAACTTGTTATGATTCACAACTTTTATATGAATGACTAACAATCAATGGTGTTTATCATGTTAAACCATTACTAGAATTCAATCATCTAGTTACTTCCTTTCGGCCTAGGACAACTAGAATAATAATTCCATTAACACAATGTTGTTTAAAAGCAATTCTTTACTTATGAAATCCTACGAATCCTTTTGGCCTAATTTCGTGATGAAATTTTCTCAAATCCAGTTTAAAGAGTAAACATGATGCTCGTCGCACACCATATCACATACTAATTCGTGCACTAACTTTTTGGAATAAAAACATTTAGAAAACCCTTTCGGCCAATATTCCCCAAAGATGTTTTTATCAACAAATTAAGCAAGATTAGATATTATCCCAACAAACTCATAAATTAAGAAGAATTTTCATGCATCACCTTTTTAAAGTAAAGAATACTCCATGACTAACTACATCATTTACACAAGTATATACCAAATCACTCCATATCAATTATATTAAAACACAAGTAGTAAACAAAACATTCATTATATTTAAAGTAACAAGAATTCATTGTAAGTAATAAGGTGTACCTAGCTTGAGAATTCCAAGAACTAAAACCGTGGAACTATAGCAACCACACGCCTCCAATCGACTACCAAATACAAAAACAACTCCACATACACCACCAAACTATTGAGACTTTAACTCAATGTTTCCTGGACGTTTTTACTGCTGTAGCAACCTTTTGGGTGAGAAATATTAAGATAGTAATAACTTGGTGTAAGTTATTACTTAGGATTGTTTTGGTACACTTTGGTTGCAAGCCTAGATATGCTTAAATAGCCTCCAATTACTTAATTCTCAAGTAAAAACGTTCCCCAAGAAGTTATTAGTGAGAAATGATGAGCCATCCCTGATAATGAGGAGTAAAAACGCCATTAAATGCATTCTTGTAAAAACAGTCACCATCCAACCGATCGGTTTCTCATCCAACCGATCGGTTGGTTCTTCAGGTCAATTCCAACCGAATTGGTTGCGGGCTCCAACCAATCGGTTGGATTGAACCTACATGCAATTCTTGTCTTTTTCTTTGTTATTCTTCGTCGCATGCATTCTCTTCCACTTTGGTGCTAATTCCATTCATAGAACTTGATATTATCTTTACATATGAACGTCAAAATCTTGAATCTATCAAATCCTTGAGTCCTAGTGTGATTCTTCACTCGTTTCCTTCTCAAAAATCTCCAATTATGCACCTTCACTTCATTTCTTCATCTTTTCATCACTTTTTCCTGTTTTTGGCTACATTTGCTTGTACAAACACTTTTCCATGTTTAAGTAACAAATACGTACAAATATGGCCAAATATAATGCATAAAACACACCTAAAAACATGTATAATTTATGTGTTATCAAATCCCCCACACTTGAGTTTTGCTCGCCCTCTAGCAAGTCTAGAAGAAAAATAATTTCAATGGCACAATTTATTTATGTTTCCAAAAATCTAACAATCATCCCTAAGGTTAATTGTCAATTTTTAATGCGAAAATTATATTGAGCATTAATAAGTGTAAAGCATGATAACAAACTAAGCACCTCACGAAAGATAATTTGAATTCACTCATCACTCAAAGGTAATTTAATTGGTAAACCACTCATTGCTCAGTCATGATTCACGTTTCTTACCATAAGCTTGTACAAGTATCAAAACAACAAAACAAAACATCAAATAGGACTTTTATTAGGTTGTAACATGAGGCTTAATGGGTTGTACCGGCTAATGTTCAAACATCTCATACAAGAATCAAATAGATCACTCGTACGTATACCTTGGATCGCTGGCGCGTCATTCGCATAACGGATGGTCACCAAAACATTCTCTAGATCGCTGGCGCGTCATTCCATTACCAAAAATACGGATGGTCACTAAAATTTTCATGCACTTGATATTTTCAAAAAGCCAAAAAGGTATGGATAAGGAATGGGAAATATTTATTTAATTGGTTATAAAAGAAAAAAAAAATCAAGTCTAAATCCCATTGTTGCTAGTTACCGAACAAACCTCAAACCCAAAAATGATTATAGTTACAATCATTCTCCTCCTTTATGAACATAGCATAGCAGGTTCGCCATAATAATATTCTTCATTCTTTGTACATTGGCCAACAAAATATTACATAACTTTCTTATTTCATCTCCATACATAGCATAGCAGATTGACTATAATTGTCATCTTATAGTTGCGATGACTTATTCTTTTCTTTTTTTTTCAAATCTCACATCTCCCGCACACTTCGCATAAGCATCACCACAAAAATACAAAACTAAAGGTGATCAATCTTCATCTTTGTTGGAATGGCACACACAAATGACAAATTGTGGCTAACTAATAATCATCAAAAACAATCCATCACACCAAGCAACTAGCAACCACCGTTTAGACTTTGACAAGGGGTAAGGATAAGGTTAAAAGAGTAAAATATTTTTGTATTTTTCTGGATGTAAAAAAAATGAAAAGGATGGCTCGGAGGGTGTAACTAGGGGTATCTAGCGCTAAAGATAAATGCTAACAAATGGGTTCCAAATACGAGGATAACTAACCGATGTGGTTAGCAAAAATTATTTTGTAAATGGAAGGCTATTTGGTGTAAATCTTAAGTTGCCTCTTATCATTTGAATATCACTACAAGAAAAAGTAGCTTTAGTGCCGAGATTTTTTTTTGGTCACTATTTAAATGAAAATAGTGACGATATAATTTTTTGTCATCGGTAGAAGGTCAGTAATGAACCTTATAAGTGGTCACTATTTAGTCACTAAATTACATGAATAGTGACAAAAAATTTCGTCATTAAACACTAGTGACGAAATATTGGTCACTATTTCACACGTTGCGCATTCTATAAAATGATAAAAGATAAGTATATACTTATGACAAAAGTTAAATGCAGAACAAAAATTATCTAAAGATCAAATCAAAAGATCTCAGCCATTCATCTATTTTAAATCTAAAGGTCTAGATTAATCTTATTTTAATATAATTAATTATTGAAGGGTACTTTTGTAATATCATCCATCCACTCAATAATAACAAATACAGTAACAAAATAGCTGCAACGAAAATACTTCCTTTCATTTCACTTCCTGTAAATCAACCACTACCACCAACTGACCCAGTGGCAATAGATTCGGCGGTAACTGATCCGGTGATAACTGATCCGGCGACGACAAGAGCAAACCCCGATGGTTAGATTTAAATCACTTAATTGATTTTTAAGTTTTTTATCAAGAAATTGGGGATTTGAGTTTTAGTGAGTATTTTTAAGAATTGATTGAGGGGATTTGTTCGGAAGCCCCTACTAATCACTCGTCTATGTTCAATCTCATCATAACAATAACCTAAAAGTGTTAATCGAATCATTAGGGTTTGGAATTGGGTCATTTTTCTGTTGTAGGAGTCTAGACTGCCTTATTAATGAGATAAAGTTTGATGGGTTTGATGTTATTAAAAGTGTGGTGCTAGATCGATGCTGATATTTATAGGGATTCATGTGTCAGCAAGTATGTTGATGTTTACAGATGGTATTATGGAAATAAGATCATGTTCTGCTGGTATTATAGGGATCCATCCCACCACTACTAGCCAATTAAGGAAGACGACAAGTGCAGATCCGTCAATTTTGTAGTTGATTGGGGCAACGGCCACAAACAAAAGGTATATCCCATTTACTTTAAAAGAGTTGGTTTGGGCCAAATTTTATAAATAAACGGGTTGAATGGTTAAAAACTTAAAGTTATGAATTCATTATAAGTCACCTAAAGTGTTATTCAATTGTTTTCCACCTGCCAAACCGAATTATTCAGTCAAATTCGATAGTGTGTGGCATAATAGTTTCTGTAATCATTTGTTAATAAATTGATTGTATATAGCTTTTCTAGATACGGAGTAGTGGACAAAAAAGTGCGGATCAACCCTGTCTAACCTGCACTAGAAATTACCCATTTGTACCAGAACCCTTTTTGACTTGTTTCTTAAGCCGCCCATTTTCCACCTTTGCTTGTTAATTTTACTGGTAGTTTTAGACCCGTTAACACAATGACACTGATAAGCTTTTCATGACAGGAAAAAGCAATAGGAAAACCAGCAAGTAATTTCATTCAAGATGATTTTAAAATGGACCGAGTATACGACTACATGCTCCGTCTTCTAACTGAATACTCTAAGCTCCTGAAATACACGCCCATAATTCCAACCAAATCCTAATGGCGAAGTATCAAGGGTTAGGTACCTCAAATTATTTTTTAAGATAAATCACATGTGATTTACACAGAAATCACGTGTGTGATTTACTTATGGTTTGTGTTTGGCCCTTGCATTTTGTGTTGTTTTTTAGTTTGTAATACCCAAATTTTGGGGGTCTTTGTTTTTTTGTTCGGGTCTCTTCTCCATTAATCTTCTTGATTGAGGAGTTGGGATGCCGTCATGTTGTAATAGTTTGCTCGTAGTGGTAATAAAGTCTTGTTGGCTTTAAAAAAAAAGTTGTTTTGAATAGATGAATAAAGATGATAAATAATTTATTATTGTTATTATTATTTTAGAATTATAAATATTATGTTGATGAGAGAATCACGCGTGATCCACTAGAGAATCACATGTGATTTTGTATAAATCACATGTGATTGCCGTAAAAGAATCTCACAACTAATAAAAAGTGTATACTTTAAATTTTTATGTGAGAATCACACGTGATTCACGAAAGAATCACACGTGATTCACCAAAGAATCACATGGGATTTTTGTACAAATAACATGTGATTGCAGTAAAAGAATTTTTATGAAAATCACACGTAATTCTTTTTTTTTATTCATGGAAAATCACATGTGATTCGTGTGGAAATCACATGTGATTCACCTTATATCATATGATCAAGAACCTTGACTTATTAAATTCACGTGTAAGCTGCCATGCTATATATTTTAGGTTCGGTTGAATGTTGTCTCATTTGAAAATATTAAATGATTAGACTTTTGATTAAGCAATTTTATGAAATTAAGTATAATCACAAGTGATTTATTCAGAATCACATGTAATTTTCCTAACTAGTCTCAAGTGTTTTTGAACAGTGATTTATATATACTACTTAACAAACATGATAGGACTATGTTTTTACAATATACCATATATTCAATGTACTAACAGAAACTTTACAAAAACTCTAAAGAATTCAATATATTAAAGTAAACGAGATTTACAAATTCTTAAGTGTTCAATCATCAACTCGTTTAGGTTTTCTCCTGTTTTTTGTAAGGGGGGGATTTAGCACATCAACCTCCACTTCTACAGTACACAGTACCTTTTTACAACACAAGAAATACATAATTAGATTTTACACATTATCATGTACAAGGAACACATGTGATTCATACCAGAATCACATGTGATTTATATAAAAATCACATGTGATTCTGATAAAAGGATCTCACACCAAATTAATGGTTCATACTTTCAAGTAACATACCTTATAGTCAACCACTGTTTCTGTTTGGCTTTCCTCGTCTTGTCGTTTTCCAATTTCGGTATAAAAGCTTCTACAACAAAGAGTAAGTTACACGTGATTTACATTTTTCCATAACAAAACACAACAAAAACAAAATCACAACAGTAACAGTTTCACTTTCTAGATTAAAACAGAATCACATGTGATTTACACGAGAATCACATGTGATTTACACACGAATTAAGAAAAAAATCACATATGATTTAATAAATAAAAAAATTATTATTAACATTTAGTTTAGTAACTTTTTTTTTAACTAGACTTCTTGTAGTTAATTTTATGTATTTAGCTTGTTTTGGATCACATGAAAGTGAACACATGTGTACTTTGAGATGTTCGGATTCTGAATGAATGCACTCTTTTGTTGTTCAATTTAAATTTTGTGTTTTCTTTATTCTTAACTAACATCAAAAAGAATAGGGCCATCAGAATTATAACAGCAAAGAACCAAAAAAAATAGATGTATTTCAAAAAAAAAGTAATGAGGGAACAAAAGAAGATGAAAATCACATGTGATTTGGACATAAATCACATGTGAATCAGACATGAATCACATGTGATTTTAACCTGAAAATCATATGTACTTTTGACATGAATCACATGTAATTTTGACATGAATCACAAGTGATCCTAAGATAAATCACAAGTGATTTTGAGATGAATCACATGTGTTTCTAAGATTGTAACTTCGAAAATTGTATTTTTGTTCAACGTAATACCAAATTTGTTTGAACATCATAGTTTTGTGATTTTTTTCATTTTTTCCATCTTTATGATCTTTCAGAGTTTGGTCGACTAGTATACAGGGCTTGAGCGTAAGAAGGTCTCAAAGAAATTCAAGGGGAATATGATTAGGTTTTAGGTATTTTATGTGTTAGGTTATTCAACTTTGTGAAGTCGTTATCACCGAATGTAATTGTATGATTAGGTTTTAGGTACTTTATGTACGTACGAGTGATGATTATTTATTGATATGAATGTTTTGATCTTTAGTGCTTTTGTTTTCAAAAAAATCATAAATGAAAAAAGTCAAGCTCAAATCATAAGCCTTTGTTGCTTTGTTTGTTGTATTTTTACGTAGGTTGATATGCAAATCACATGTGATTTTACCTCTTATTTTTTAATGGTGAATCACATGTGATTTACACATAAATCACGTATGATTTATAAACGAATCACATGTGATTTGCTTGGGATTTATACTTGATCAAAATATTCATCTTTTACAAAGTCTATACACTTTTCAAAGCCAAGACAAGGATGTCTTTGTTAGTATTATAGTTTTTCTTTTTGAATAGTAGTCGTATAATAGTTTTGTGATATTTTTCATTTTTTCGAAACTTTATGATCCTTTGTAGTTGACGCCACATGACAAAGCTTTTCATATAACCATGGATTTCAGACTTTTCGGTCGACTAGTATATGGGGCTTGAGCCTACAATCCAGACACAAAAACTTTTCATCTTTCCAATGATGTTCATCTTCATTCACACAAATGAATCATTGACAAGGCTCTAACATTAACTAATCTTGTGTAACAAAAACATTTACACCAAACAAGTAATCAAAATGCAACTAACGCCTAAGCTTATTGCCCACCTTGATTTCTATTCCATGACAAATATGTTGGATCTCCGAGAAGTCTCGGTTCAATCACCACATATATTATTATGAAATTACTCACCACAACAAAGCAAATCCCATCGATTGTAAGAAACGATATGCCAAAGAAATCATTTTCCCACCAATCTTTCTCACTGTAAAAAAAATGAGCTTCATTTCTCCTCCAAATTCATATGTATTGTAGCTGTTTTATATCACAACTGTTATTTGTGTCATTTGCTTCCAGGTCCATTTTCCCACCAATCTAACTGTTATTGCCTCATTTTCCCACCAATCTAACAACTTTTTATAAAAAGTTATTAATTGTACTCTAGGTACTCCATTTTGATTTGTACATTGATCTTTTCATATAAAAATCAACAGCGGGTCATGGATCAACGGAGGACAATAGATCGACGGTGGAACAACGGCGGATCGGCAATCGATCGATGATGGTTATTGTGTGTGTAAATCAACAGAGGATGACGGATCGCACACCAACGGCTGATTGACGATGGTTATTGTATGTGTGTGTTTGTGTGTGTGTAACTCGTGATTTGGTAAGAATGAAGATCAACGGTTATTGCGTGTGTGCGTTTGTGTGTGTATGTAACTGGTGATTTGGTAAGAATGAAGATTTGGTAAGAATGAAATCAGGAGAAATAGTTTTTGATCTTATAATAGACAATTTTGCCCTTGCTATATAATTATGTGTTTTGTTGTTGGCCATTGGATCAAAGTGAAATCATGGGTCAGGATTGGCACCTTTAATATTTAGAGATTTCTTGATCTACGAGGATCTCACCTCATATACTTATTAAAACTTCTATACTCATATATTTATTAAAAAAATTGTAAATACTATCACACGTTACAGATGAAAAACTTGTAAAGCAAAATTGCATATATTTAACTTTCTTTGATGCAATTCTCCTCTTAACATACTTTTTGAAACATAAACTTAGAGACACCATGTTATATTTTACTGATATGTAAGAATGAAAAAATAATAATAATAAATAAATAAATAAATAAAACTTGAATAAATTAACAATCACGGATTCAATAAATAATAACCACTATGTTATAAGTTTTTCCTTTTATATCTAGAGAAATCTTATCTTATATACTAAAAGCTTAAGTAGTCTTATAAATGCAAAGTGCTCATAATAAATGTTTCATGAATTGATGGTACCATATGCAAGACTCAAGATGGGTGAATTGAATGTAAGAATATAAAGAGTGACTATTGAAGTTGAAGTGGTGTTGAAGTTATGGGAATGTCATTAATATAAGAAAATCAAAAAATTTTAAACCCTCAATCTCTTTGCCTCCCATGAGTTACAATTTACAAGCAAATCATACTAAACCATTATATAAAGAGTTGTGTGATGAGGCGAAAAATGAACCACTTTTAGGGGGTCATTTAAGCCTGGAATTGAATTTATTTGATCAAATATTGCCCTAAATCGTTCCTTTTGTGATTTTAGGTACTTTGGGAGTGAAATTTGGAAAAGGAAGCAATTCGGACGTTTTTGGAGCATAAAAGTGAAGAAAACGCCAGAGTCTTAATTTTCTTTGCTGGGAACAGTAGGTGACGGCGTCAAGAGCAACACTTTGACGGCGTCAAGAGTAATTTCCATGACGACCCAGTACAGATTTGACGGCGTCACAAGAAAGGGCGTCAAGAGTAAAATGCATGACGGCCTGGAAATGCATAATACATGACGGCGTCAGAAGTAGATCAAGGCAGTCCGAGAAGAGTTTTGGCGGCGAGGTGACGGCGTCACAAGCTTTGTCTTGACGCCGTCAGACCCCTTTTCCTATATATAGTTTTCTAATTTTCACATTAAAAAAAGGAGTTTTTAGAGAGAAGTTTTGGGAGAAACTATAGGTCCGACTTTGGTACGAATTTTACAGGTTTTTCAAGGGTTCCAAGCCCTTGATACCTTTCATGTGTAATTAAGATAAGTATTCTTTTAATTCAATCAATATGTCTATGTGTTGGTTGTCTATCTTTTGTTCTTGTCTTAATTCCATCATGCTAGGCTAGATCTATCTTGTGTTTGCTTGGATCTAATGAAACCTAGATGTTAATTATGTGTTGATTACTTGTTTATAATTGTTTTGGATGAATGAATTTATATGTTAGGCTTAAGAAAACTGACAGATCTCCGAATGGTAACATGCTTGAACGTCTTAGGAAACATGAACCTATTGCACTAAGGTCTTTATTGGTTGTATTTAATGCATGAGCCACTGTTTATAATCCCTATGGTTGTGTTGGGCATGGTATAGGAGGAGATAAGAGCTCATAGAATTGGGGAGTTATGTGCGATACCCCATGAATGGTATTAAGGAATACAATCCGTCATCCATGCAACTATAACAAGTAATTAACATGTAAAAGATGTCTAGGGAGTACTGAAATCTAAGTAAACACATTTTCTCCACTTATTGCTCACAACTTTAGTATAATTTAGTTTATTTTTATTTCTACTATTTTATTTTGATTGCATCTTTAGTATTGGGTTAGTTGACTAGCAACTAATTCCGCCCAAATCCATCAAACCCGAGATTTTTACTTGCTTTCTAAAAAATATAAAAATACAAAAAGAATCATCTCTCATCTTTAGAACTAGTATTTAGGTTTTCTAATCCTAGCGACACTATTCCTATCTGAACGATCAATCCCCCGGTACTTGTCACTATACTATACTACAACGATCAGGTACACTGTCTGGTGGGGGTTGTAAGCTTCTCAAGATCCCTTGAGAGGTAAAGCCTGGTGCGATTCCCACGTATCAAGTTTTTGGCGCCGCAGCCTGGGGAATAGTTATTGTCTAGGTTAGAATCTCTTTTTATTAGGTCTACTTGCTAGATTCCTTTCTAGTAAGATTTTATTTTTATTTTTAGGTTTTCCTTAGTCTATCTTATTTCTTTGTGTTTTTGTTCGTAACTTTTCACCACCCGACATCATGGACAACGGGAACATCTTTGAACCCGTCATCCCACCACAACAAAACCCACCACTAGAACCTCTTAGGCCCCGAACCTTAGGAGAATATTCCCGACCAAGCCACCAAGGCTACCGAAACACCATTGAGCTCACCGGAGCCAATGTGACCCCCTTGCGATCCGACACCATCCGGTTGGTGCAAAGCGGATGTGCATTCCATGGACTTCGTTCCGAAGATCCAAACCAATATCTTAAGGACTTCCTCAAAATCATAAATTCCATAGACCTAGATGTTGCAACTAGAGAGACAACCCGATTACGCCTATTCCAATTCTCTCTACGATATCAAGCTAGTAAATGGCTTGAGCGTTTACCCGCGGGATCCATCACCACATGGGATGATCTCACCACTCATTTCCTTGCTCAATTTTTCCCACCGGGGAGAACTACTAAGCTTAGAAATGACATCTTGATGTTCCAACAACGTCAAAATGAATCTCTTTATGAAGCATGGACTCGTTTCAAGGACTTACTCCAAAAAGTCCCTCATCATGGCATAGATCTTTGGCTCCAAGTCCAAATTTTTTATGACCATATCGATCTCTCCACGAGGCGAGCCATTGACCAATCGGCCGGTGGTAAGCTACGTGATCTAAGTGCGGAACAATCATGGGAACTCATAGAAGATCTTGCTCTCTATGACAACGAAAGTTGGAATGATCCCCGTGATTTGAACAAAACGGTCAAGGCAATATCTTTGCCTTCGAACAACTCTAGCACTCCCGACCGTAGGATCATGGAACTTGAGGACCAAGTCAAGTTTCTCATGAAATCTTACGAAGCTCCTAAACCTTCAAGCCAAGTGAACAAAATCACTTCTTCATGCGAATTATGTAGTGGTCCCCACGACACTCGTGATTGTGTGGAACTCCCCGGAACAACTTTTGCGGACTACGCATCCACGCGTACCGATGAAGCGGGAGATAAGTGGTACACTTTCAAGCCCGAGCCGAACCCTTACGGTGATTCATACAACCCCTCTTGGAAAAATCACCCAAACCTTAGGTGGAAACAAAATCAACCCAATTCTTCCAATCTGCCTAATCGTTATCAACCAAACGGTCCACCCTCCAACCGCACTTTCCACAACAATCCTTCTAACAACTATGGTAGTACCAACAATCTTGAAGGATTGATGTCTAAATTCATGGCATCTCAAGAAGCTTGCATATCTAAGTTTGAAGCCGATTTCAAACAAAAGCAAAGCGAGATGACCACTAGAATTGACGCATTGTTGAAAGTTCTTAATGATCGAGAAATGGGAGCAGTTCCAAGCGACACAATCAAAAATCCGAAACTAAACGTTAATTCCATATCTTCAGTTTCGTCACCCACTTCATGTCCACAATACTACTCGGTCAAATCAACAAACACGTGTTTCAAACAAAACCAAATTCTTCAAAAGGACCAATCAAATAAGACACCCAATATAGAGCCGGTCAAAAGTGTAGTTGAAACACCTCCTACGCAAGACCTTGACGATGAATTCAAAGAACTTCACCTTGAACGCCCCGTCATTGATGTCTTAGCGCGTGCTCCTTATTATAGTGCCCTCCTAGAAAAATACGAGAAGTTTAAACTAGGTAAAAATGGGACCGCCTTCGTTCAAAACAAGTTGCCTGAAAAGCTTGATGATCCGTGTATATTTGTTTTGCCTTGTAAGATAGGAAGATCCGAAGCTTTCAACATACTAGCCGATCTAGGGTCAAGCCTCAACTTGATTCCCTTATCCTTATTCACCGCTCTTAAGCTAGGAAAGTTAGAGGAAACGGAGGTATTGATAGGGCTAGCGGATGGGAGTATTGCCCACCTAGTTGGAATGATTAAGGATGTAGTTGTTCACGTAGGAAAGTTAACTATATTAGCGGATTTTCACGTCCTAGACATGGTTAGTGACACTACATGCCCATTATTAGTAGGAAGAGGATTTTTAGCAACCGCTAGCGCAATGATAGATTGTAAGGAGTCTAAGATAGCAGTAGGCGAAGGCGATACTTGGTCGGTGTATGATGTAAAGAAGCATAGTTATGATTGTGATGATGAACCGACACCGCATTGGGTAGAGATGAATAGGAGACCATCTAGATATGGACCTTGGATAGAAAGGAACTTCATAGGACCTCAATGCCCATTTTTTCTAGAGAAAGATTTCGTTGAAAAGACACATTCGGTAGAACAACTCATAGCTAGAGATGAAGAGCTAGATCCCTTTGTGGACCCCTTAGTCTTTAGGAAGATGATTGAGTTCTTGAGCGTAATGCCTATCAATATAGAGATGAATAAGTGGAAAAGAGAGGGAGACAAATGTAAATGGAGGTGGGACAAGCCAGATAAAGAAGGTGATGGATCTTGGCATATGAGGATGACTTTGTATGATCTGAATAGAGAAAAGTTTGAAAGGTCATACCAAACTAAGGAAACTGATAGGAAGTTGAAACCTAAGTTTGACCCCAAAGATGTCCTCAATGAGGAACTCACCCGTATCACGTAGTAACCCATGACCTTGAGTCTAGCTACAAGACTCGTAAATAAAGAAAAGCGCTTCTTGGGAGGCAACCCATGTTTTGTGTGATTTTATTTTGTTTGTTTGTTATTTGCTTCCGTATGCATGCTTTGTTTTTATTGTTGGTTGATCATGTTTCTAAACTAAAAAGTGGAAATACTTTACTTTGTTGTTTTGGCTTAGTCTTAACTCCACCTAGAAGTATTTTTGCAAAAGATAAGTGTAAGGGGAAACCCCAAATATGTTTCTAAGAAACAAACTGATCATGATTCTCCACAATATTAAATGAACATGTGTATTAGTATTTGTTAGAGTCAAATGCTTGTATTGAGTCATAATGAAGTTTTGCAGGATTTTCCAGGAAGTAGGACCAAGTTTTTCCAGAAATTTTCCGGAAACTTAACATAAGAATTTCTGCAGGTCACTTCTGACGGCGTCACGAGTTAACTCTTGACGGCGTCACGCGTAAAAATCTGGAAATTTTACCGGTTTTGTTTTTCTAACGGAGTCTTATGTTTTTTGTGAATTATTAAGTTTTATAATCTCCAGGAAATCTGCAAACTTCATTCCACAAGCATTATATCTTATCTTGTTTTCTAGGATTTAGTAACTTATATAGGATGCCGCCGATTTTACACGAGGTTGTTTTGTCTATTTCTCGGGATTTACAGGTTATGTATGACAAGAAGATGATTTACATTCTGGAAGGGAAGCTTTGATTGTTCATTTTCTTGGAGGAAGATTTAACCTGGCCACCTTATTATCCATACCGAGCGAATCAGGAGAGTATTTGATTTCATTCTTTTTACTTTTTTAACTTTTACATTCTTTACTTGAACATTGGGGACAATGTTCATCTTAAGTGTAAGGGGAGGGTAAAAAGATGATACCTTACATATACACTTTCGCTTGAGTTTGTTTTGTTTAATGGTAGATGTGTAATAAAACTATGAGAAATACTTGTTAGTGCAATTTTAGCGCCAAATTTAAAATTTTTTACAACATTTAGGAGTGAAACTTTAGCCATAGCAAGCGTCTCATGGATAGGAGATTGTATGACTAGCACATAACCATATATTCAGAAAAATTTTCCACCCAAATAAGTGAGGTTCGCCTTTAGATTTGATAGGAAAAGCATTTACTATTAGTGCTTATGAGTGTACCGGTAGCATTTAGATTCTAGAATTTGCGTTAGTGATGCATTCCGAGACCGCTAGTGAGACTACATTCGTGTGGTAGGAATTACTACATGATAAGAGGCATTAGGATCACCCTTGTGTTAAACCCGTATTATAATTACTTGACCATTTAAGTCATATTACTTGGCTAGTTAAGTCAACTAATTTTTCCCACACCCTTAGCGTTGTACTCATTTTTAGTACACGAAACCCCTAGTACACCCCTCCGAGCCTATCTTTTCGTTTCTAACTTTAAGCATCTTACTTAAAGGAAGAATTTGTTACACCCCACTTAAATGTACACCCAAATCGCCTTAGTCTTCCGTGTATGCGCTCATTTTAGTGCATTATTGTTATTTGTTTAAACCCTAAGTTAACTATCTAATTGATTACATGGTTGCTAAGTCGAGTCATATCCTTGTACATATTGTTTTGGGATGATTGGGACTCATGGGTAAGTACTTATTTTATGGAGTAATGGGGAAGAACATCATTTATTACCCCCATATGTACGTTAATCTTAAAAGTGCTCCAAGTGTTTTGATTTTCTTAATTTGAGTCATTAGATTAGTTCATTGTAAAGTATGTAAAGATTCAAGTGTAAGGGGAATGTTCATCCCCTATGATGTATTATTTTGGATGGTAAGGTAAAAGTGTATGCAATATATATATATATATATATATATATATATATATATATATATATATATATATATATATATATATATATCGAAAAAATCAAGAAAAAGAAAAAAAAATAGAAAAAGAAAAAGTGAAAAAACATACGGACTACCATCCATTTTTATTCTATGTTCATTTTATATTTTTGTTATTTTTCATTTATTAGCTTAAGTCGAGTCTAGTTTTGGCTTAGCAACGCCATATTGTACATGTAATTAACCAAGATTGTTAACTCGCCACCAGTAAAACTTCCTTTATCCAACAAAACCGTGTATTTCATATCCCTACACCTAACGTTACAACCCTTTAAAAGACCTCTTTGATAGTTTATCCTAGGTGCTTACGCCATGTGGTGGAGGTTTAATCCTTTCCCAAGCCTATGGTAATCTATTTTGCTATGACAGGTAGTGAGAGATATCTTCCGTGTCCATATTGTAATTTATACTTTATTACACCCGAGAGATGTGAGTATCTAAACACTATTTGTGAGGTGCTAGTGTATGACCTCCGTGCTTGTCTATTGGTCTTTAGTGGAACGATTATTTGTTGTAATTACTTCTATATTAGTGTTAAATGACCCCTAACTTGTATTTTGATTAGAATAAAAGCGTATTTGCTTGAGGACAAGCAAATCTCAAGTGTAAGGGTATATGATGAGGCAAAAAATGAACCACTTTTAGGGGGTCATTTAAGCCCGGAATTGAATTTATTTGATCAAATATTGCCCTAAATCGTTCCTTTTATGATTTTAGGTACTTTGGGAGTGAAATCTGGAAAAGGAAGCAATTCGGACGTTTTTGGAGCATAAAAGTGAAGAAAACGCCAAAGTCATAATTTTCCTTGCTGGGAACAGTAGGTGACGGCGTCAAGAGCAACACTTTGACGGCGTCAAGAGTAATTTCCATGACAACCCAGTACAGATTTGACGGCGTCACAAGAAAGGGCATCAAGAGTAAAATGCATGACGGCCTGGAAATGCATAATACATGACGGCGTCAGAAGTAGATCAAGGCAGTCCGAGAAGAGTTTTGGCGGCGAGGTGACGGCGCCACAAGCTTTTTCTTGACGCCGTCAGACCCCTTTTCCTATATATAGTTTTCTAATTTTCACATTAAAAAGAGGAGTTTTTAGAGAGAAGTTTTGGGAGAAACCCAAGGTCCGACTTTCGTACGAATTTTACAGGTTTTTCAAGGGTTCCAAGCCCTTGATACCTTTCATGTGTAATTAAGATAAGTATTCTTTTAATTGAATCAATATGTCTATGTGTTGGTTGTCTATCTTTTGTTCTTGTCTTAATTCCATCATGCTAGGCTAGATCTATCTTGTGTTTGCTTGGATCTAATGAAACCTAGATGTTAATTATGTGTTGATTACTTGTTTATAATTGTCTTGGATGAATGAATTTATATGTTAGACTTAAGAAAACTGGCAGATCTCCGAATGGTAACATGCTTGAACGTCTTAGGAAACATGAACCTATTGCACTAAGGTCTTTATTGGTTGTATTTAATGCATGAGCCACTATTTATAATCCCTATGGTTGTGCTGGGCATGGTATAGGAGGAGATAAGAGCTCATAGAATTGGGGAGTTATGTGCGATACCCAATGAATGGTATTAAGGAATACAATCCGTCATCCATGCAACTATAACAAGTAATTAACATGTAAAAGATGTCTAGGGAGTAGTGAAATCTAAGTAAACACATTTTCTCCACTTATTGCTCACAACTTTAGTATAATTTAGTTTATTTTCATTTCTAGTATTTTATTTTGATTGCATCTTTAGTATTGGGTTAGTTGACTAGCAACTAATTCCGCCCAAATCCTTCAAACCCGAGATTTTTACTTGCTTTCTAAAAAATATAAAAATACAAAAAGAATTATCTCTCATCTTTAGAACTAGTATTTAGGTTTTCTAATCCTAGCGACACTATTCCTAGCTGAACGATTAATCCCCCGGTACTTGTCACTATACTATACTACAATGATCAGGTACACTGCCTGGTGGGGTTGTAAGCTTCTCAAGATCCCTTGAGAGGTAAAGCCTGGTGCGATTCCCACGTATCATTGTATGGGAATGTGAGTTGGCCATGCTTTCAAACATGGAATGGATGGTTGCATGCATGCCATTGGTAGGTTCTTACAAGGTCAAACTCATCTCCTCAGTCTCATTTTGGTCACTGTATATGAGTAGTCGATTAGAAGAGAAATACATATTGTTGAATGTATAGCCATATAGGTGTAAGTTTTGTGTTGTGCCCTCAGTGGATTGTATCAATGGATCGATTTTAATTTTGAATCAATTAGTCAGTCTATGTTTATTACTGTGTATATATACACAATATGATCATTTTTGTAGTTTATTCTATTACTAGACTTGCTATGCACAATGTTTGATTTGTGTACCTCTTTATAATACCGTTGGTAACTTCATTTTTATCATCCTTCTTTTATATTTATTACTCAACCATTTGTAAATCTTGATTCAAAGATCAATTTTTTTTCCTGAATAGTGGCAGGGCGGTAAACTTTATCTTGGCGCATGCAAAAATTGATATAGTTTTTGTCCAAGATAAAAAAAGTTAACAAAGTGAGCTTAAATAACCTTTCGAATTAACGCATCAAGTTCATTATATATTTCCATCAATTATTAAGTGTGGTTTATCTTTGCAGTTACTGGATCCGGAGTGTATACATACTCGACGCCTCAAGAGTGAGAAATTAGTTTTTAGAAAAATATATATGTGGTTGAGAAATCAAAAATATTAGTCTAAGTAATATTATGATATTGTGGTCGCAACAATTGTTTGTTTCACTGCAATGGAGGATGAGAAAAAAACAATCCTTAAGTTGCCAATAATGATAGTGTATTAACAAAGTTTTGTGATTTGACTTTATGCATATATTAAGTTGTTAACTATACCTTATGTAATGTTGGACGAATAATAATGTGAGACTTCAAGATTGAATCCAAATATGTACAACCGCGCCATGTTTAATTGCAAGAAGTAATGAAGGGGAATACAAAGTGTTTGTTGGAATATAAATGAAATGGTTCGGTTATCAGGAAGATGAATATGAAGTGTTAGATGCATTAGATGGTTTTTGCAATCAAATAAGTCATTATATTAGCAGGTACCAATTGTAGATTTGTAGATAACAGAGTTGAGAACTCATTCGCCCTTTTGATAATTTTTATGTTTCTTAATTGAATTAGTCGTTGATGTCAATATCTATTCATTCATCCATAGTAAAAGTTTTGTCACTTTGTGTATTAAGGTTGTCTACTGTTATATATCCACAAATTTTGTCAATTTAATTTAATAGACATTTATAGTCATTATGAAGTTATTTTGTATTTTCTCCATCCGCCAGTAAAAAGTGTAACTTAAAGTACTGTGCAATGGACACAATCAATAACATTATATGGCTGGCAGCCATTAGTATGATAATTTAATGAAGTTTAGAACACTAATCTCATATGAATATTGCCCTTACTAATTTATATGTGTTAAGTACATGGATACGAGTGACATAAAGGCTTCACATGTTAAACAAGTTTTGAACTTATTTTATGCTTTATTTACAAACAGTTAATGGCCATCATGAAATTCTGAAAAAAGCTTAACTTTAGCATTTATAGAGATAAATCCATCAAGTCTTTTTATGACTTGATACATTGCTCATACTCTTAGACTCTTAGGTGTTTGGTTTAAATTATTATGATTGATAAAGTAAAATGACAAAAAGTTAAATAAATATTAAAATAATGTAATTATTAAATAAAGATATAAAAGTCTTTTAATATAACGTCTACTGCTTACTATAATGCATGTATAATTTTCTTTAAATTTAAATTTTTTAAATTTGAGTAATTTATAATGTTTATAATACTCTTTACAAAACAAATTTAAATGCAAGTTGTACTCATTATAATTAATTTGGTTTAAATGACAACCTTTAAAACATATCACGCAACAAGCATTTACCTAAAACCTATAGCAGCACCAAAATTACTGCCGCTCAAAACATATAAAAAAGTTAAGAAGCACAACTAAAATAACTAAACTATAAATCAACAAAATAATTACCGTTGCTTAGACATTAACAAAATTTTTCCAACAATCAACAAAATTGTCGCGAGATAGCACGAGTTATAGATTGTTGTATATTTACACAAACATTACGCTATGAAGATTTAGATAAAGCCCAACAAAATCCGACCATCACCAAAACATGATAGTTTCAAACATAATGAAAATTAGTGCCGAACATTACACTATAAATATTTAAATAGAGCCCGTGTGCAACGCACATGTCTGAATGAATAGTGAAAAGTAAATGAGTAAATCATTGTTAAAAAAAATGGAACAATTAAATAATACTGTCAGTAGCTTTAACCCTCATTCACATGCTTTCCCCTATTCATAAAAAAAAGAAAAAAATTAAACCACAACACCATCACCACCATCTTCATGGCATTACCATCACCACCATTGCACCGCCATCATCACCGTCATAGCACCGTCACCATCACCAGCATCGCGACGTCGAGATCACTGTAATCACTTCACCGTCTACATAGTCACACCGTCACCTTCGCAATCACCGCCGTCGTCTCCGATTCAGAGACATCTGTAAGGTTAGTTTCTGATTTTACCATCATCAATCATCTCGGTCATTTGTAACAATAATTTCAACCTGTTCCTCGATTGAGTGTTGAAGATCACTAGTGAAATCTCTGTACAAACTCCTGATTTGTTGATTGAGTGCTAATATTGTGGTTAGTTTTAAGAGCGTCTGGAAACGTTTACTTTAGGGTTTAACATTTAGCGTTTAGAATTGAGAGCACATTTAACGTTTACTTGAAGGAGCATGAAGCGTTTAGCTTTTACGTCATTTTACACTTAATAATCACTGCTACAACTACCTAATCTGATATTTTTGATCAATTTTGACCTCGTGTGGATACCTTAGCGTTATTGTATATTAGTTTGATATGACTGTTACATGCGTTTAATATTTTTTTGTGCTTCGGTGGTTTAGTTTAGTTGCATGTATGCTTGTGCGTTTCGTAGTGTTTGCCGGAGAGCATTTTTGCGTATTTTGTTTAATCTTACTTTTAGGCTTATGAGCTTATGTGGTTTTGGCTTATATCTAATAATTTCATTTCTTTTCGCTTATTTTGACTATTATGGGCTTATATAAGCTTATTATCACATAATAAACTAAGGGGGTGTTTGTTTCGGCTTATATAGTGGGCTTATGGCTTATGTGGTTTTCGGCATATGTTTCATAAGCTATTTTTTGTGGCTAATTTTGAAAATTTTCTGCTGATATAAGCTTGTCATGTCATAATAAGCTTATATAAGCCGAAAACCACATAAGTTATAAGCCCGCTATATAAGCCAAAACAAACACCCCCTTATAAAAGCTCATGAGTTTCAAATTAAATAAGCTGAAAAAGTTGAGCTTATTAAACATAAGCAGAATAAATATAAGCTCATAAGCCCAAAAATAATCTTAAACAAACACCCCCTCATTTAGTTCTTGTGGTGAGAATTAAACCTCAAATGCACTTAGGAAGTCGCACAAACTGGTGTTTGCAATAACATGTGATTGTTCAGCTAGTGTTCAAAATTACATGTGGCTTTACAACAATGAATGATTTAGCATTATGCACATTGCTTTCCTCAAAAAAGGTTTTAAAGTTTATAGGAGAACTGTATTTATTTCTGCTCATTCATGAAAATTACAAGAATTCGTTAAGCATTATTTATTAATGTTGCTAGAGTACTAGTTAATTAGTTGTAATAAATGCTAGGTTAATAGGTAATACTTCAGAGTTTCAGTAAAAGAAAAACTATGCTCCCTCAATTACAAATATACAATGATGTTGATGTTTCTATTTAGTCATTCATTAAAGGGTGTTTTAAGACTTTAGACATTTTACTAGTAGTCAAATGCTTTATTATACTATATAGTCAGTCAAAGGATATGATTTGTATGTGACATTCCATGATGGATTGTTGCAATTTTCATAGAAGATAGCATACCATCGTCACCTTAACTAAATTCTTAATGTTGATTCAGATATATAAATATATAATACTTATAGTCCAATATTTTTCTCGGTCAAAAGCGCGTGAAGTTTTATAGCTTTTATGTCACTTGTGAAATCAATGTACGAACTGCTTTTTTCATTTTGCTTGAAGCTGAATACGTTTCGGGCTGAACACCTTGCGGTTGATTTAGCAGTTAACAAGGAAACAAAAACATCTAAACGTTAGTGTAGGAGGTGATTTATTGTGAAGAAACCAAATGAAAAATCCAAATCCTATCTGAAAAGTATACCATAAGATTAATGAGAATGGCTTCAAAGTATATTTATTATAAGTGAGAGAGTTAGCGTGAAACATCTATGCGTTAAAGTACTTTTCTCACCTGAGTATATTAGGTCATGTTTTCAAATTTAGGAGCTATGATCGAGCTTTGTTGTACTAAAATATCAGTCATCCGGAAATAGTGTATGAATGTGAAGGACAAATAATTTGCAGGATCCTATTGAGCTAAAATGTGTAATAACGAACCTTTGTAAACAGGCGCCTCAGATTGTAGTGATCGCTGATGGATGATACAACATCCCTGAGTTACTTGTTGAGTTGGAGGTTAATTACCAAATATGAAGTGATCAACAAAAAGAGCAGCCGAGAATATGAGATGATGAGTTGGACATTGAACCCGTGGGATTTTGGTGTGCTATAGTCGATTCTCGTTCTTTGATGTGGCGTTAATTGGAGCTGGAGTGCTTTTCTTCTACACACTCAGTAAGTTTACTTTTAACTTCAGTGTGAAATACTTGTACAGTGTTAAAATTGAACCATTTTCTCAAAGATCATCTATGATATGTTGCTACTTATTAGAACTGGAAGTATTACGTGCAATCTCAGACCCTGAAGTTCAGCAACAAGAGTTCATTGAACTATGGACGCTAAAGGTTGCATTCTATTGAATTGCTATCTTTGAAACCCTTTTAGTTTTTTCTTTTCTTATTAGTTAATTAATTCCAGGAAGAGTACGTTAAAAATCGGCGATATATTCATTTCATGGTACGTATAAAAAGAAGCTGCATATACTTTATTACTTATTGTTGACGGATGACATACGCATTTTTTCGCCTGAGATTTTAAGATGGATTTTTCTGTGAAAAATATTTCTTGGGGTACCAATGTATGGTGAAATGAAACTGGTCCTCATAATCTACTTATGGTATCCTAAAACTAAGGTAAGATCCTGTCCATATTTTATTGAATGATGTAATCCGTTTTTGCTTTCTTAGATATAAGAGTTTATTGGGTGTTTCAGGGAATAGGGTATGTATATAATGCAATGTTGAGGCCATTTGTATCTCGTCACAAGACAAATATAGAAACAAGTTTAAAGGAAATGAGAGCTAAAGCAGGGGATGTAGCAGTTTACTATTGGCACAATTCCACTGAGTTAGGACAAACTAGAATCTTTGAGATCTTTCGGTATTTAGCTTCACAACCTTCTAGGGCAAGATCTGAGGTACCCTTTTTCTCCTTTTCGTTTTCAAAGTAAGTCACTAAGTAAAAATCAAAGAAAAAAATATGATGAACTGAAATAAGCATACCATCTCTACCCTTATTTGCTTGGAATATGACATTTGCACCTAGAGGGGAATTGTGAGGAAAGGTACTATTCGGGCCGAGAGCAACAAGTGGGCAAGTAATTGAGGGATGTTTGCGTAAGTGGGGCATCATACAAATGAGTCGGTTTTAGATATGACAAAGAGTGCATGAACTGGTTCCATCTTACCAAATAACCTTTTGGGTGTTTTAGAGTGCATAAAGTTGTAAATTTTGTTGTGCTTCAAGGATCGTTCTCCCTAAATATGTATGCAAAACTTAAGGGTGTTCCGTAAACTCATGACAAACTGTGATCTTTCGTTCTTGTTCTTCTAGAGATGCTATTTTTTCTTGGATGACATTCTTTTTTTTTCTTTAGTGAAGGAATTGCATATTCTTTGAAATTTGGTATCTGAATGCTATTTTTGTATGCAACATTACTTTGAATGCTATTTTTGTATGCAACATTACTTTGATGTTGTCCTTCTCAGCACTTCCTGTAGAAGGGAACTGCAAAATTTTCATTTTTTTTCTGATCCTTGTCTCAACATGTGTAGGATGCAAGGGAGTATGGATGGCAAGTGAGTGAGAATGTTGATTTTGACCGGAAAAAGCTACTGCAGAAGAAGGTATGTTCTGATGTTTAGTAGGCAATTTGTTTAAACTTATAATCGATGAAAAGGATTTGTTGTTTAACGTTTTTTATTTAACCATTTCTATTCCTAGTTTATCTGTGCCATTAAGAGATGCCTTAACAGTATCCTAACTATTGTACATGGTAACAACAACAACAACAACAACAACAACAACAATACCCAATCCCGCGGAAGCGAGGTATGGGGAGGTGGAATGTAGGCAGATCCTACCCCTACCCCAGCAAAACTGGGAGTAGAGAGACTGCTTCCAGGAGACCTCCGACAAGTGTAAAAGTGCGAGTGATAAAACAAGAGAGACATTCAATCATTATTTGAAGAACCACATAACTTTTCTGGTCGATCGCATCACAACCTTGGTGTCCTCATGGATATAGAGACGAAACCACACTTCATCGCTGTCTCAAGATGTAGCTATGACCTCTGGCTTTTTTTAAGCAGTAAAATCTCCCAATCGATGTCTTTCCCAAATGTTAAGCTCCAACAGGAATAAACCCCTTAATATCCTCACCTACCTTGCGCTCACATAACCAAAACCACTATTAAATCATCCTTTTTTTTCTGGAAATGAGTGAATCGATTTTTTTTTCTCGTAAAACGAGCTCATTGATTCAGCATTGCTGTGAGCCTGTAATCAATTTTTTTTAAAGTTGTTTGTACACAATGAATATTGATAATTGATGAATCTCGAGATTTTTTTGGTTTTGAATATGGGTTTGATGAGTGAGAGGTAGATTATCATAATTAATAGTACTCTGTGTTAATAGTCATAGATGGTATTGGTCTCATTCACTCTACTGAGCCACATGACCTGCACTGCTATCATTTTCTTAAAATGTTGAAACTTGTATTCGAAGTTAATTGTATCACAATGGATGATTGTGATTAGCTTAGTTTTAGCTATATTAGTACTAGTTCAGCGACGTAAGTGTAGATATATTGATCCGAGTAGACATTTTATTGCTTTGACTACCGTTTACGTTTACTGATTAGTACTTTGCTGATATATAGAAATTTATATGATGTTCACATTCTGTTATCATTTGTGATAAGCATAGTTTTAGTTGTTTGTGAGTATTGAATGATTGTTAGCATGGAGCTAGTGAAATAGATAAATAATTAAACAGGTTTAGTGTGTGCCAGACCTTAATTACATTACTGGAAGTTAACGGAATTCCGGTTGATGGTTTACACGCATAATAACTTTTGTTTATATACAGGATAGAGAGATGGAGAATTCAAGTCATAAAAGCCTCAAACATATGTCAAGGAAAACCAAGGTGAGATTTGTAAGTTTGACCTTGAAATGTGGTGATTACCAAGAAACATTTGAAAAAGTTAAAAACAAAATGATTGGCAATTAACAAGGAACTTCATTTTTTATTTATTTACATCTAGCTCATCTTTTGAGAGTGAATTCTAACAACTCAAAGATGGTATATTCCCAATAAAGCTAACATTTAAAGTAACTTTTTAAAAGTAATTATTCTGAAAGAGTGTTAGTGTTCCTCAGATGAAAATAGGTGAGCCTGGAAAAGAGTATTCAGAAGCAACGATCATCAGAACAAGCCAAGCATCATCGAGCTAAGCAGTAGCAAGCCAAGCAGTGACAGGCCAAGTATACCAGATGTGATGTTTATAAGGGACAAGGTTATTTACTCATGCAAGATGAAATATTAGTTAAGAGTCTTTGAGTTTGAAATATGTAAACCAGTTTCCATTATGTGCAGGGTAGTGAATGAACTGCTTGAAAGCATTTTGCATGATCTTGGTTTCAATGGGAATAGCCTAGTAGAAGGTATCTTTTTGTTTTCACAGAATCGCAAACTTTAAGCTATCTACATTTAAACTATAGCTTATTATCTTCTGTGTGTGGTAACTGAAGGTCTGGTGGTTAGTACGTGTCTTGGTGGTGCCTTCATTGGTTCTCTGTTCAGTGGTTGGATTGCTGATGAATTTGGGTACCGCAGGACTTTTCAGCTGTGTGCTTTGCCTCTGATCATCGGTGCTGCTTGTAGGTAATAATCTTTACGAGAAGAAAAATGTTTGACTTGGCATGTTGAAATGTTTGACTGTTTGTTAACAAACTTTTGACCTCTCTACCCATTTATAAGTAAATGGACTGAAATATCTTTGCTTTCTGCATTTTTAATTATACCCGCTTGACCCGTTAGTTATGAATCTACCATGTCTGCATTTTTATAGGCTTTCTCTATTTTACAAATTGTATTTTTATAATTATCATCGGATCTATGTGCTCAGGTGGCGTATATGCTTTTGGTTATCCACGATTCCATCTAGGGTACTTGCTCTTGCAATGATATTCTGTGCGGAAAGTCCACATTGGATTATTTACTTTGCAATGACCACTTCTGGATCGTCTGGAAGTGATGATTAAAAACTCTTATAATGTTTTTCACCGGTGCTAGTTCTCTACAGACATTGGACTCCAGCATCAAGCGTAATAGCAGTCATAAAAAAACTTAAGCAGATCAATGAAGAGCAGCAAGAAAGCTTCATGGATGAACTAAGAGGTTTTAAGTAAATTTGTTAGTGAAGCAGTGGCTGCAATCTGTGACGCCAAGTTAAAGAGTTCAGATAGTTGCAGTTCAGGTAATTACCACATAGTTGTGTACACATACATGTACCAGCACCTGCTTTATTTTCACTTGTATCAAAGGCTTGATTCTATTGATAAATTTTCATGCTATTCGGTCTATTCATTGCTTCACCAAAGATATAATAGACTTTTCCCCAACTTTGGTTAAAGGCCTCCTTAAAACCTTCTTTCCTGGGAAATCTGTAGATGATGTAGATGCAGACATGAACTTGAAGGCCTTGAAGAAACACATTCTTTGATGGTGTCAAAGACATGTTTGCAATGATTAGGGAACAAATCGTGTTGGGTGAGTTTGATAGGTTATTAGTTAGTGTCGAGTTTCGACCATACTTTTTGTATAATCAGTTTTTGTGACTGAAATTTATTATTTAAGATTTGCATTGCCAGAGGCTTTTGGATTTTAGTTTGTTTGCATAAACATTTAAGCAGTAAAACGATAACTAGATTTATTTATTTATTTATTTATTTTTTGTTATATGCTTGTAATTAGTGACGACGTATTTGGTCTCTAACTTTTGGTAGTCTGTGACGACTTTCTCGTCACTAATAGTAAAAGCCAGTGACCATTTTTTCGTCACTAACAAAACTGTGACGAAAATTTTCGTCACTATGGGTTCAAAAAGTGACGAAAATTTTCGTTACAAATTAGTGATGAAGCATATTTTCATCTCTATTTGATTTTGTGACGGAGCTTTAGTGATGACTGGTGACGACTTGAGTTTGGTCACTAAACAGTTTTGTGACCACCTTTTACACTGTTAGTGACGAAACCGTTTTTGTCACTAAAGGCCAAATTTCTTGTAGTGTATGTTTTACCACTCGAAAGTGATTTTAACCGTAATGCATAACAAGTGCAAGTTCTAGAATCAACACAATCACCGGCACACTCATAGCAAGAATATATAGCATAAGAAATGCTTTATACAAAAAGGCTTAAATCCTCACAATTTAAGGTGAATACTATAACATGTACTAGTAAATGTCATCAATTCTGAAATGAATTTGCTCTAATAACTTGATTAAGCTCCACAAAATTTCAAATACCCTTATTTTTACGTTTAAAACAATTTTATTTAAAATTAACTCAAGTGTTCAAACAACTAGATTTTCAAGGGCGAATGAATCTTAGTTACTTGAATTATCAACTAATCCTAAAAATTAAAAATAAACCTATTATTCCTATTTTCTTCCCTCCCCCCCACTTAAGTTTTGCATTGTCCTCAATGTAATAAAAATAACTTCAAAGTAAAGGAAATGGGAAAATTTTAGTAAAATAGAAACTACCGGGATAAAAATACGCGATATGCATATTTGATCACAACTAAGCAAATGAGTTCTCTGAATCCAAATATTGATCAACCATAAGCTTCCGTAATGTCACCACTACAAAAACTACAAACATATACCAAACCAAGCAAACAAAAAGACAAACAAAAATACTAAAAACAAACCAAATGTTAACATAGTACGTTATTAATCCTAAAAGAAAGAGTTATAGAAAGATATAGAAATTATTCAGCACACACAATTGTTTTGAAATCAAACCATAAACCACATGATAATCACTCGTCATCCTCATAATCCATGACGGGGTTGATAAACTCATCCTCGCTCTCCTCTTCATCATCCTCTTCTTCAACACTTCGTTTATTCTGGCCACCACCACGAGATGATCCTCCAACATCAAAACTTGTTCCTCCAACATGCGTACCTCCCACGTTAGGAACTCTACCATAAGCCGGATACGGTTCGGGAAATGGTGAATAACCACGATAGGGATATGGATATGGACCAGGATATGGCTCATAAAGAATTGGGTAGGGAGGAATATTAGGTGGCACATAAAGTGGTACCTCATAGCTATTCTCACGTTCAATGTGTTGGATCATCGGCATGGAATAATCATAGTTATAGTTTTTTCTCATGAACATCGAATCTCTCCACACATCCCTACGCTCTATATCATTCAACTCACTATGACAATCTCCCCACCCAGAATCAAAACTACCCGGAGTATGTCCATAGATACCTCACATGTGTTGTTGTGGTGGTTGTTGTTGGAATCTCTATGTTAGGCTCAGTCCATTCTCCTAACGTCTTGGTTCTCTTATTTAATGCCTTACCAAAACCTTTATCATCCCAAGTCTCACTCTCCTTTGGCTCCGAACATTTAGCCAACTCTTCATCTACAAATAACCCAAATTTCTTGCCAAAACGGTCACATAATGACCTCCACAAATGTCACTCCTTTTCTTGATCCCCGGTGCTCTCCTAGAAAGATATTCGGCTATAATCCAAGCCGCATTGCCATTCTTGTCCTCTTCAAGCAATTTCATCACCCATAAATCCGGATTGTTACACTTATCACAAGCACTAGTCCTATGCAAAACTCCCTAAGTAATTAACTTTTGCAAAATCTTCATCAACGGGTTCCTAATTCTAGATGCATTCTTCCTATTGCAACTTGGATCACCAACACGATTCCAATACTCCAAAATACCATCATACCTATGATGAAACCTTGTTAACCTCAAGAAGTGTGTCTCAAACAACCTAGGATTTATCTCATCTTGCTCGTACAAACCCAAATAAACCACAAACTGTGAAAAAGTATAAGCATGCTCAACTCCACATAGTCTAAACCAAATGCAAACTTCCCTCAAAAGATCATAAACTTTTCTTTCAAAATAGAACATAGAAAAGAATTCTAGACACCAATCACGATAAACATCTTCATATATGCTAAAAGCTCTTTCCCAAGAAAGATCCACAAATGTATCTCCATCCGCCGGATACACATAAGTCATTCTCATCATTTCCCTCAATTGATCCACACATTCATATTCAGTAAACAAACTCCAATCAATGAGACATGGTGAAGCAATTTTTCTACCTTGAAGCTTAGAAAGTCTTTCACGAAAGGCATGCTTCTCCTCGTTCTTCAAATTTCTGAACTTAAGATTGTTGTTCCTTTCCGCTTGAAGACTGTACGTAACCCTACTCTTTGAATTCCTTAAAAGATATTTTGTAACAATCGGGTTAACCTTCACTCCTCTCGAATTACCTGCACCTTGACTCTGAAAAATACAAATTAATGTTAGTATAAGATTATAAGACTTAAAAATTAATTCTTATAAGCGTTATTAGTGTTTTTGTGTATGTTATTTGGTTGTTTTTATATGCTTTTGCCACTAAATCGTATCAAAGTATGCTTTTGTAGCATATGTAGCTAAATGTAGGAAAAATGGAGAAAAAGTGAAGAAAATGAAGTATATGCGATTACACAAAGATTCCCAAGTCCAAAAGTCCAATCTGTGACGCATTTCATAAGGAGAACCTAAGTTTTGTCATCTCAAAGTTCCAAGTTCAGAGTTAATCAAGTTTGGATAGTGCATAAAGAATACACAAGGAAAAGTCAAAGTCCAAAGCAACTAGAACCTACCATTCGATAGGTTGGAGTACAACCGATCGGATAGCCACAATTACCACATCAATCCGATCGGTGCCAACCTGCAACCGATCGGATGGACATCTCTGCCTGTTTATACCAACTTCTTGTGCATGAATCTTGGTCTTTTGTCCCATTGTTCTAGGCCCTTCTTAGTGTCTTATTGTCCAAGCTCCAGCATTTATGTCCATATTCATTACTAGGAGTATTTGACAAGCCTAAAAGGACCCCAAGAGTACACAATTGAAGACACAATTCAAGAGATCATTTACTCTCATTACTACTCTAAATTATTATCATCATCTAGCTATCAAAGAAGGGAAATTCGTGCAGAAAGAACCAGGAACTTTGGAGGACCAAGGAAACAACATTTGGAGGCCAAAAATTTCAAGAAATCATCACCAATACTTAGGTTATCAATTCCTTGTCATTTGTTATCAATTCCAAAGCATTGTAAGACTTAAAACCATGGATTCTAATGTTAAATATTATGAGTTTATTTGTATGTTTGCTATGAGTGGCTAGTAGTCTTTTTACACTTGTTTTGATGATGTTTTATGCTTAGTGATAGTTATAATTGTGATAACATGTTTTAATTCAATTTCAAGTCAATCCTAATAACCAATTATACCTTAAATTTCATAGTGACATTTGTTGAGCTAAGGTTAACTAATTGATAATAGTTTCAAGGGTTGAAAGATTTGTTATTATTCAACTAGTTATAATCATTTGTCTATGAATGATTGTTTTTCACCATAATTATTCTTGACTAAACAAAGAAACAAGAAGTATGATTATAATGAGAATGCTTTTATAACATCAAATCAGATTGTTTGTAAACCTTTAGTTGGACGAAAGTTTAAATGTTTATAAACAATTGTTACCTTTTTGTCTATGAATGGGTTTCCTAAGAGTATTTGATTTGTAATAAGAGTTTGTTCTTGTGTTTAAGATATTCACCATACCTTATGAACCTTGGATGGATCTTGAATTGAATGGTTTACACCTAAAGCTTGTTTTTATGAACTAAAATCTTGACGAAGGTTTAACTTGTAGAAACAATAGATTAGACCACCATCTAATTATCCCAACCAAGATGTTATCAAAAGTTATCACAATCATGTGTGTCATTAAGTAGAAAACTAGTCTAAACAAGTGTAGTTTTTAAATTATTGAATTTGCTTATTATCTTATTTGCGTACATTAGAGATTTACTTTTAGACTTATATTTTGATTCACTCACAAATCCCTGCGAACGATCCCGACTTACCATCATATCTTGCTATAATGGACGAGTACACTTGCTTGTATGTGTTGTTTCTAGATTTGGTAATTCACCCTTATAAATTTAAAACTTGCACTAACAAAACGCACATCAAGTTTTTGGCGCTGTTGCCGGGGATTTTGATTATGTTTCTTTTAAGTTTTAAAAGACCGTTTCTTTTCGTGTTCGTTTTCTAAAAAAAAAATATATATATATATCAGAAGTATCCAACCGATCGGATAGACATCCAACCGATCGGTTTCCCAGGTTTTCCCAGTTTTTTTTTTTAATTTTACCGTAGCATCCATCCGATCGGTTTGACATCCAACCGATTCAGATAGAACTCTCTGTTTTCGAAAATTTTATTTTCTTGTTCTTTTGTTTAGGTAATTGACTCGATTCTCTTGGTAGTTTTATGAACAGTCGTTCTACTACTGAAAAGCTTAGTACACCTTTATCCAATCCCGAAAGTTTGTTTCGTAAGAAGAGATCTTCATCAATTCTTAATTGGTTTGATAATCTTTCCGAAGAACATCCGATTTTTGATCTTTTTAAACCAATACCCATGGCTGACGATCAACCCATGTGGGCCGCCAATCGAACCGTAGCACCTACTCCTGGAGCTGATATTGTTGTCGCCGACCTTGGTGAAAACTTTACCGTTAAAGGTCACCATCTTTCTATGATCAAAGACCGTCCATTTGATGGCCGTTCACGGGCCGATCCGCATAAACACATTGCCGAATTCATTAAAATTTGTGGCATGTTTCGTTATGGAAATACCAATGTCGATGCTATTAAGCTCAAACTATTTCCATCATCACTCGCCGGAGATGCCAAAGTATGGTATATCGAATTAACCCCAGGAACTATCAATAATTGGGAGACGATGAGGCAAGCTTTTGTAAGCCGATTCTTTCCACCTGCCATGTATGATTGACTAATGGGAGAAATCCATGCTTTTAAACAAAATCCTAATGAATCTCTTGTTGAAGCTTAGCTTCACATGAAAGATTTGCTTCGAAGTTTTCATGGTCATAATTTAGGACGAGTAACAATAATCTAAATCTTTTATCATGGTCTTGATGAAGCATCCCAAGCAATCCTTGATGCCGGAGGAATTTTTCTTTACAAAACACCTAACGAGGCATATCAACTTCTCGAAGATTGAGTACTCCTTAAACTCGATTGGTCAAAAGATTCCAAAACCAAACCCCTATGGAAAACCGTTGCTTTCGCCGAAAGTTCAGATAATTCGAAACTCATGGAGAAAATAGAAGCCTTGACTTCTAAAATTGACTCGCAATACATAGATATAAAAGGAGAAATGAAAGAAATGCGAGATGGCTGTAATAATTGTGGAGGAAATCACACATCATCCGAGTGTGATGACCAACCTACGAATAGACCCAACGAAGGGGAAGCCAATTATGTCCAAGGAGGATATCGTGGAGGAGGTTTTTGTGGTAATTATTATGGAAGAAGTTCTGGAAATTGGCAAGACCGCCAACAAAGGGATAACAACCGTGATTCTCAAACCTGAACAGACAAGCCAAACCCACCAAATTCCGATAAAAAGGAAGAATCTGATTTCGAAAAAATGATGCGAGATTTCGTAACTACTCAAAGAGCTACAAATGAGTTTGTAAAAACTCAATTTTTCAATCTCAAAACCAAAAGTTGAGCAAGGTCAGAAAAATCATCAAGCTTCTATCCAGGATCTTGAACAAAAATTTGGTAGACTTTCTGATCAATTTTCTTCTCGAATTCCTTGTACATTACCAAGTAACACCCAATCCAATCCAAAACCGTCTGGATCAAACGATAAGAGTTATCGTCCACCACAAACCAGAAATGAGCATATTAATGCTGTATTCACTCGAAGTGGTCTCTCATATGATCCACCACCCATTCCTACCGATAATACTATCATTCAAGATGAGGAGGAGGAAGAAGCTGAAGAAGAAGCAGCTAAAGAAAAACCAACCCAAACACCAACCAAAGAAAATACCGTTCCACCAATAAAACCTTATACACCGAAAATACCATATCCACAAGCCCTAAGAAAAGAGAAAAGAGATGAGCGAAATAAGAAGTTTATAGAGATGATCAAAGAAGTTAGAATTAACGTACCCCTCATTGATGTTCTAGCTGGAATGCCCAATTATAGGAAATTTTTGAAAGAATTTCTTAATAATCAAAACAAGTTGGAACAAATTTCCGCTACCTTTCTCAATGAAGAATGCTCTGCTATCATTCAAAACAAAATTCCAACGAAACTAGGAGATCCTGGAAGTTTTCTTATACCATGTACATTAGGAAACAACATCACATGCGATGCTTTAGCCGATCTAGGTGCAAGTATCAATTTGATGCCCTATTCGTTGTATTCTAAACTTTCCATCAATACATTGAAACCTACTAAGATGAGTATAAGATTAGCCAACCATACATACCAATATCCTGTTGGGGTTGCTGAAAATATGCTTGTTCAAGTTGGTAAATTTGTTTTTCCTATGGATTTTGTCATCTTAGAAAAGGAGGAAGATAGTCGAGTACCCTTAATCTTAGGAAGACCTTTCTTAAACACTGCTGACACCATGATCAAAGTCAAAGGCAGAGAACTCAATCTTGGAGTAGGAGAAGTTCGAATCACATTCTTAATCGATAAAGCAATGAAATATCCAAATTCAAGTGATGACACATGATATAACATCGATGTAATTGATGAAGTCACTGAAGAAGAATTGGATGCATTACTTGACGATTCGAAACCGTTCATGACTACTTTAGAAAAGATCAGTGAAAGAGATTATGATAAAGAATTTGATGAATTCATGGAAGTAAAATTAGAAGAAGAGAAAGAAGAGAAATTTGAAGATATCACTGAAAAAGATCAAATGAAAATCAAATCATCTCTAGAAGAACCACCCACTGATTTGGAACTCAAACCCCTTCCCAATAATCTCGAATACGCCTACTTAGAAGAAAATTCACTTCTTCCAGTAGTCATATCATCGTTGCTCGAAACAAATCAAAAAGAAAGACTCATTTCTGTTCTTAAGAAGCATAAACGCGCTTTTGCGTGGAAAACTTCTGATATTCCAGGAATTAGCCCAGATTTTTGCAAACACAAAATCAATTGTGAAGAAGGTACTAAACCCGTTGTAGAAAGACAACGTCGACTCAAACCCAATATGAAAGAAGTTGTTAAGAAGGAAATCATCAAACTTCTTGACGCAGGAATTATTTATCCTATCAAGGATAGCCCATGGGTGAGTCCAGTTCATTGTGTTCCAAAGAAAGGAGGAATGACTGTAGTGACCAACGAAAGGAATGAATTAGTTCCTACTAGAACTGTCACTGGATGGCGAGTATGTATTGATTACATAAAACTTAACAAAGCCACCAGGAAAGATCATTTTCCTCTACCGTTCATGGATCAGATGCTCGAAAGATTAGCAGGAAACAAATACTTTTGCTTCCTTTATGGTTTTTCGGGATATTTCCAAATTCCTATCGATCCAGCCGATCAAGAGAAAACCACATTTAAATGTCCTTTTGGAACCTACACTTACCGGCGTATGCCCTTTGGTCTATGTAATGCACCTGCAACTTTTCAAAGGTGTATGATCGCAATATTCCAAGACATGCTTGAGACATCTATGGAAGTTTTCATGGATGACTTTTTAGTTTTTGGTGATTCTTTTGAAACTTGTATTTCCAATCTCGATAAAAGGCTTGAGAGATGTGAAGCTGCACATCTAGTTCTTAATTGGGAAAAATGTCATTTCATGGTAACTGAAGGAATTGTGTTAGGACACAAGATATCAAGTTTAGGAATGGAAGTAGACAAAGCTAAAGTAGATGTTATCACCAAATTACCACCACCAACTAACGTTAAAGCCATTACAAGTTTTCTAGGACATGCCGGTTTTTACCGCCGATTTATCAAAGATTTTTCAAAAATATCACGTCCTATGACTAAACTTTTAGAAAAGGATTCTGTATTTGATTTCAATGCAGACTGCATTAAAGCTTTCGAAACATTGAAAAGTCAATTGACTAGTGCCCCAATTATGGTTGCACCAAATTGGTCACTGATGCGTGCTCAAACACTCATCATTTTTAGTCAATCTGAACTGCAAAAACATTTAAAAACACTCAGAAATGCATCAAAATACTGAAAATATTTCAAAATTGTGTTTTATATGTTTTAGATGCAAAAAGAGTAAAAACAGATGGAAAACGAACAAAGTTTGATAAAATAACAGTTTCAGTCCTTGAACTTCCAAAGATTGTCAAAAATGGTCCCTGGATAAAATGTTTTGAAGAAAAGTCCACAATAGTCCCCCAGGAATCATGAAATGACAAATTTTACCTTTGGAGTTCAAGTTTGCATAATTGGCAAAACTAGTCCCTAAAGTTTCAAAAATTACAATTTTAGTCCTTGGGTTTTCAAGATTGGAAAAATAACCTTTATGGTCCTTGTGTTACTAATAATTGGCAGGAATTACCTTGAAGTAACTTTGGAAATATGGCAAATTCAGTCCCTAAAATTCAGCTTTTAGCAATTATGGTCCTTGTGAAATATTACTATACCAAATGGACCCTTATTATTCCAAACACAAACAAAACCTAATCCACTAATCCACCCCAATACAAACCAACCCACCTTATAACTCCCCCCTTGGCCCAAACCAAACCCTGGCCCAATCACTTAATAATAAATCCCATACCCCACTTTTGATAATAACCAGGGTCAACGCACCCTCTGACCTCCCTTTTCCCTCTCATCCCCCGTGCCTGCCATAGCCTGCAAATCCCAACACAATTGTCCCCTCCTCCTCCTAACCACCCTACCATAACTTTTTCACAGGTCAACCCTAACACACCCCCTGCCACAAGCTACAACTGCCAAAGTGCTTATTTCCATTTTCCCGCCAAAACTTAATTAAGGGCCAAGATCAACACTACTCATCCAACGGCCTAAATAGAAGTGGGAAAAGTGCCAAAGACATTGTGGAAGCTTATAAGTAAAGAAAAAAGAGAAAGAAGAAGTAGTTAGCTAGTTTTAGATAATTAGTAGTATGCAATTTAGTGTAGAATTAATTAGTTTATGTTTTAGTTAATTCAGTTTTAACTATTTTCAAATCAGTGTTGTAACTTATAATTCCTGTTAATCAAAAAGTTCCAGTTTTATTTAAACATAATTACTTCTCTCAATGTCTGTTTCAGCTTATTTAGTGCTTATGTGTTCTGCTTATTCTTCCTATTCAAACTGCTTATTATTAGTTAGGGTTACCTTTTCAGTTACATCATTGCTAAATCACTAATTGTTGTTCAATGTATTAGCCTAAAACTAGCCTGATGTTTTTAAAACCCTCACAACCATCAGATAAGGGGTGTTTGGAATAAGGTTTGTTTGTGAGTATTGGACAGCTTTGACCTTTTTCTCAAATTAAATTAGTGTTCAATTGACACTAGTTGTAGTTCAGGAGTGTAAGTTTTCAATTTCAAGTAGTTTGCAAGTGTTTTGATTAGTCTTTCCAAAATTGCACCTAGAACCTGTCTCACATTCAGTTCTTGATAGATTTGTGATGTTTCCTTTTGTTGTAGTTATTTTAGGTCTCAAGTAGCTTAAAACAGGTTAATTATTTTGTTTTAACCCATTTCAAATTCAAGCATCCCCATTTGACCCGGCATTCACCCCCACCAGGCCTGCTGTTACAGCAGGTCAACTCACCCTTTTCATCTCCAATTTTAATTAACTTTAGTTTAGCATTAGCTTTCAATTTTCTTTATACAAGAAATTAGTAGTGTAGACTGTAGGTTTGCCGCTCATTTTAGTTTTTTTTTAGTTCATTTATTAGCTTATTGGTACCTCACAATTACTCACTTTTGGACTGCATTCGCATCAGACATATACACATAAGTTCTTAGAGTTGCATATTTTTGGATTACTTAGGTTCTAGTTAGAATCATGCAAGTGTGAACAATCGGGTCTTGGACTTCTCCAAGTCAAATTTTTGCCATTTGACCCATTGTACCCATCACCACAGTTAATGAGCAGTCCCAAATGCCCTCTTTGAACCTTAATTTTAGGTAAGCTAAATTAGGATTCATACTTTGGTTGTTGTGTTATATATAGCTTATAAGTTAGTCTTTATGTCTAGCAACTTATCTTAGGTTTAGAAGCTTATTTTCTAGCTTAATTTGAGGCTGCAAATACCCACCCTTAGCCCATTCTTTGCTTTGCAGCCTTAGGATTAATCTAGCGTATGTAGAGCTTATTAAGGTTTTATTAAACTGCTTATCTCTTTCCTTGGTACTTATTTGCTGCTAATCTCAGCTTATGTATGTGATTGGCTCTGAACGGTCAACCTAAATTGACCAGGTGAATGGTCAACTAAGTCAAACGTCTCAGACCAAATCTCCATGGAATATAGGGTTTCCCCGGGTCGTTATGTCCCGATGAGGTGTGATGGTTATTAAACGGGTTTGTAATCGGGTGAATCTGGACGGGAAAGGTGTTTGTGAGTGATTAAACTAAGGAATTTACAATGAAATAGCTTAAATAAGCTATATGAATAAGCCTGGAAAAGTAGAAAAACCAGAGACGTTTAAAACTTAAAAAGCGTACGTTTACGTTTTAAATAACGTAAACGTACAAAATAAAACGTGAAAACTGAAATCTGAAAACCCCCACGGGGTGAAAATGACACTTTTACAAACTTAAAATAAAAAGAAAATATAAAATGAAAATGAAATTATTAAAATGATTATTTTAATATTTAAATACTATTTAATTATTTAAAACTATTTAAAAAGTAAATTAAACCTAATTTAAATAAATTAAAAATGATAAACACTACAAATTAAACTAAAAACTTGCAAAAATAATTTCTAAAACTTAAAATGAACTTGAAGAAAGTATAAAAATTAAAAATAAATATTTTTGTCTTTTTATGGATTTTCTAGTAATTAAAAACTAATTATCTTAATTAAACTATTTAAACTAATTTAAATTACTAATAATACCTAAATGACTTAGAAAATTATGGAAAAATTCCCAAAATTATTTTATAACATACAAAAGCTAGGAAAAATATAAAAACTAGGTCTTACTTAATAAAAACTAATAATGATATTTAAAACTTAAATATTAATTAATTATTAATAAAACTAAGATTAAATCTAATAAATACCAAATGATAAAATAAAAATCTGAGAAATTTACTAAAATTACTTTAATATAAAAGGTAATTAAGAAAAATATAAAAAAAAGCTAAGTGCTTAACAGAAATTTAAAAATGAAAATTAAAATTTAAATTACATTAAATAGAAACTATCACTTAAAATTAAATTGACTTTTCTGGATTTTTCCTTTACAAAACTATTTTATAACTAAAAACAACTAACTTTTATGAAAACAACTTTTTGGGAACTTAAAAATAAGCACTGTGTGAAGCAATAAGCCACACAGTTGACTATTGTTGACCAAAGCTAGAAAATAGCTTGAATGACCAAGAGTGGGGCCCACAATGGATGATTCTGATCTAAATAAGTATTATGAACAAGTTAAAACAAGAAAAATCACATGGGGGCCAATGGATAAACCAATAAGCACAAATAAGCACTTCTATTTTAAAAACTGAAACAGAAAATGGGACAAACTCTTTGGAAGGTTCCAGGTGGGGTCCACAGGTTTTAAAGTCAAACCTTTGGTCAATATTTAAAGTGTGGTAGGAGGGGGGTTGAAAGGATCAAGGTGGAGGCTTGTGGTACTATTGAGGAGGTCAGAAACCACCACCAAAGTGGTGGTGGTGACTGTGGTGTCTACTGATGCAGGGCATCACCTACCCCCTGCAGGTGACTTTGGAGCACAGTGGGGCCCAGCAGAAAAATCAAAAAAATTAAAGGACCATGGAAACTTAAAGTATAGCTAGGGGGCTTTACATAGGAATAAGTTTTAAGTCCTAAAACCATGTACAAAATTCTAATTAATTCCTGCCATATTGAGAAAAATCTGAGAAATGAGTATTTTGACTTTTTGTAAAACTTAACTAGGTTGACTAATTTGAGATTCTAGCTTTATCAAAGGACTGAACATGTTAATACAAGTTGTAAGAAGACTAACATAAGTTAAAACAGACACTATAGCATTGATATGGGTGGATTTGGTTCCTAAAAATCTAACAGATAGCATAATAAGGAAAATAGAAACAAGTTTTGACTTTTTTGACGTTTGACACCAATATCTAATGACTGAAATGAACTAAGGCTACCTATTATGGGTTAATGACATATTACATAACAACCAAAATACCCTGGAATTCCTTGACACAACCTATGCCAAACACCCCTTAAGATGGCAATTTCAACAATATTCAAAGCAACTTAAAGGATTACGTCCATAAAACACTGAATCCGCTTAGATTATCAGTAAAGAGGCATGGTTAAACACAAATAAACAATAATCAACAACAATAATTTCAAATAGCAGATTATGCAGGAACATATGGAGATTTCTTACAATTTGATCCAAGCAAGAACTAGGCTGATACAGAACCCAAACCATTAACCTATGCTCCCCATGAGTACTAAACCAAATATCATCCAGCATAAACCTTCTCCATTCTTCTTCTTCTTCATTTTTTTACTTGTTTTTTGATTTCTTTACTATTTAATAGCTATTTTTGTTATTTTTGTATTCTTTTGAACAAGAGTGAACCAAACTGAGATTTTAAAGTCTCACTAAGTGACTTGTGCTTAAGGAAACTTAGGGAAACAATAACCATTACCTGATGACAACTATTAATCTAAATGAGAATTTTACTCAAAATTTGCAATTTCTGAAAATAACAAGAGAAACTTCATTCTGGATTCAATGACCTTTGAAATACATTAATAAGCTTGAAAATACAAGGTAAATACTAGTTTTCACAACTGAAAGGAAAGTTTACATTAAAACAACATTGAAATTAAATTAAGTGTACCCTACTTACTACTGACTAACTACTGCTTCCCTTCTTTTCTTGATTTATATGGGTCCTTGGGTCCTCCTTTGACTTTCCCACCTTTATTTCTCACCCTTGGATCACTTGAAAAGATCTTGACCTTTGAATCATATATTTGGCGCCAAAGTCCCAAATGGCATGTGGGGATTGCTTGTGAGATATTCAAAGGTATTAATTGGTTTTGTTTGGTTCTGTTTGGAGGGGAGACAAGAAGTGGGTTTGCTGAGGTGGAGGAGGGGGAGGTGAAGTGTGTAAGTGGAGTAGCAGGGATCAAGTTGGAGGGGGGAGTGGAAGGTTTGACTTTGGGTTTGACTTGGGGAATAATAAAAATGGGGTGAGTTAATTTTTAGGGAGTGGGCTGTTTTGGATGTTGGGCCAAAGGGTGTGGGCTAAATTGGGGTAATGAAAAGGGTGTATTGGATTAGGTGCTAAAATAGTGTAGGATCCGTTTGGTTTATATTTGTAAATCACAAGGACCCTTTTTGTAAATTTGAAATTCCAAGGGGCTGTTTTGCCATATTCCCAAAGTTAACATGAGGACCAAACCTACCATTTATCAATTATACAAGGACCATAAAGTGAATTTTCCAAAAATGAGTTTTCCAGGGACCAAGTATGTCAATTTTCAAAGTACAGGGACCAAAACTGTAATTTCTCCAAACATTTTACCCAAGGACTAAAAATGACATTTGTGACTTCCCAAGGACCAAAATTGATTTTTTTCATCCAAAAATTCCCACCAGGGACCAAATCTGCCAAAGTTTGAAACTCAAGGGACTAATTTTGTAATTTTCCAAAACTTTTCCAATTTTTCACCAAAGGACAAAATATGACAACTTATGATTTCAAAAGGACCTTTGGTGACTTTTCTTTCCAAAAAAGTGCTCAGGGACTATTTTTGCCCATTTTTGAAAGTTGGGGGACTGAAACTACCAATTTTGCAAACTTTGTACATTTTTCATCTGTTTTTGCTCATTTTGCATCTAAAACATATATAACACAATTTTGAAATATTTTCAGTATTTTGATGCATTACTGAGTGTTTTTGTATGTTTTGCAGTTCAGATTTGACCAAAAATGATGAGTGTTTGAGCACTCATCAATCCCCCACACTAAACTATTGCTAGTCCCTGGCAATAACTGTTTTGAAAAATTAATGGATTTTAAACTCTTTACCAAAAGCCATCACTTCTGGAGTAGCCAGATGTAAGAACTGTGGTCCACCTGATAACTGTGTGATTTTGAGCAAACCACCAGCTGTCAACGGATTTGATTAGTCTTTACCAAAAGCCGTTTGCTTCTGGACTAGACAACTCTTGATGGACAAAGTCAACATCTTGGTGAGCTGATTACCAATTATGGATTTTCCACTACCTTTACCAAAAGCCATAATCTTGCGGGCTATCCAACTCATTCGCTTTATGGGATATGGCGAGTTGATTTACCAAACAATTTTGGGCAAATTGCAAGCAATAAACGGATTTGATATATCTTTACCAAGAGCCGCTTGCTCCTGGATTAGCCAATCCCTTTTTCGGTTAGACATGGCGGACTGATTACCACAAAAATTTTGAAGCACCAGTGAAAAATTTTTAAATTTTTTTGAAATTTTGGCTAAAAACGGGGGTACTAGATTGTAAAATGTAATAAAATTCGCTAGAATACCCCCCCCCCCCCCCCCACACTTAGCATGAATATTGTCCTCAATATTCAAAGTCCCAGCTATTATGCCGACTCTTGGAACGTAAAAGGGCAACATTACAAGCTAAATTTGGAAACACCAGTTTGTATTTTCACTTCATAAGTAACCACTGCAGGGGTAACTCCCCCACACTTAGGGTGAAAACCCTAAGTAAATGCTACTGTTTTAGTTTACCGAGTCGCTAGCTTGACTCGACCCCAAATTCATTTGTCCTTGGGGAAGCATGATGTGGAAGAAACAATCTCAATCGGACTTTCATTCAAGATGTTTGGACAAACATTTGAAGCACATGAAAGTTCCACACCGATGAGATAAGTATCCGGCTCAAGATAATGATACATGAAAATACCGGGATCAAATATAGTATCTTTATTCCCGAAGGAGTGAAGAAGAGAAGAAGTTACCTTATAGGTGAAGAAAAGGAAGAAAACCATGATGAAAATCATGATTTGATATTCTTCCTCGAGAGCAGGCTCATTAGCCTGAATTTGGATTTCAAAAGGTTAAGCTCAAAAACATCCCGGGAGGGTGGGTGGGAATTTGCGAATTCTCATGATTGAGTACATCTCCCCCCGGGCTATCAAACACCGGAGGAGTCATGATATGATGAGTGAGTTCACCGGAGAACTCCTCATGAAGAGAATCTTTCACATGATGTAAATCTGTGAACTCTTGTTCCGATATAAACTCATCACAATCCTCGTCAAAGATTGGATTATCAGAACTCAAAGTGAATTCAGATTCGAATTTAAATAGAGGATTGGTGAGAGTAGTATTGAATGATTCAGGAGCAACGTGATTATTATTCTCTTCTTCTAAGCTAACTAGCTCAGAAGTTAATCCTTCCACATGACTGATGTCTCCAGAAGATAAAGAATTTTCATCAGCATGTGAAGTACTAAGCTCGATGTTGGGATTTGAGTTTAAAAGATTTTGATACGTAGGAATCGCACCAGGCTTTACCTCTCAAGGGATCTCGAGAAGCTTACAACCCCCACCAGACAGTGTACCTGATCTTTGTAGTATATTATAGTGACAAGTACCGGGGGATTGATCGTTCAACTAGGAATAGTGTCGCTAGGATTAGAAAACCTAATTACTAGTGCTAAAGATGATGGAAGATTATTTTTGTATTTTGATATTTTTTTAGAAAGCAAGTTAAAATCTCGGGTTTGAAGGATTTGGGCGGAATTAGTTGCTAGTCAACTAACCCAATACTAAGATGCAATCAAAATAAAATACTAAAAATGAAAATAAACTAAATTATACTAAGGTTGTGAGCAATAAGTGGAGAAAATGGGTTTACTTAGATTTCACTACTCCCTAGACATCTTTTACACGTTAATTACTTGTTATAGTTGTGTGGATGACGGATTGTATTCCTTAATACCATTCATGGGGTGGCGCACTTACTTCCCCAATCCTATGAGTGCCTACTTCACTCCTATGTCGAGCCGTTAAAAACTCCTAACATGGGATCATTAGAAATTACTCATGCAGTAAATACAACCAATAAAACCTAGTGCACATCGGTTCATGTTTCTTAAGACGTTCAAGCATGTTACCAATTGGAGATCTGCCAGTTTTCTTAAGCCTAACATCGAAATCATTCATCCAATACAACCATAAACAAGTAATCAACACATAATTAATATCTAGGTTTCATTAGATCCAAGCAAACACAAGATAGATCTAGCCTAGCATGATGGAATTAAGACAAGAACAAGATATAGACAACCAACACATAGACATATTGATTGAATTAAAAGAATACTTATCTCAAATACACATGAAAGGGATCAAGGGCAAAGAACCCTTGAAAAACCTGTAAAATTCGTCTTAAGTTCGGACTTAGGGTTTCTCCAAAACTCCTCTCTTTTTAATGTGAAAATTAGAAAACTATATATAGGAAATAGGGTCTGACGACATCAAGACAAAACTTGTGACGCCGTCATCTTGCCGCCAAAATACTTCTCGGACTGCCTTGATCTAATTCTGACGCCGTCATGTGTTAGCATTTTCCAGGCCGTCATGCATTTTACTCTTGACGCCCTACCTTGTGACGCCGTCAAATCTGTACTGGGTCGTCATGGAAAGTCATAGAAATTACTCTTGATGCAGTCAGAAATTCCTTCTTGACGCCGTCACCTACTGTTCCCAGCTTGGAAAATTGAGACTTTGCCGTTTTCTTCACTTTTATGCTCCAAAAACGTCCGAAATGCCTTATTTTCCATATTTCACTCCCAAAGTACCTAAAATTACAAAAGGAACGATTTAGGGCAATATTTGATCAAATAAATTTAATTCCGGGCTTAAATGACCCCCTAAAAGTGGTTCATTTTTCGCCTCATCATATACCCTTACACTTGAGATTTGCTTTTCCTCAAGCAAATGCGCTTTTATTCTAGTCAAAATACAAGTTAGGGGTCATTTAACACTAATATAAAAGTAATTACAACAAATAATCGTTCCACTAAAGACCAATAGACAAGCACGGAGGTCATACACAAGCACCTCACAAATAGTGTTTAGATACTCACATCTCTCGGGTGTAATAAAGTATAAATTAAAATATGGAAACGGATCAAACCTCCACCACATGGCGTAAGCACCTAGGATAAACTATCAAAGAGTTCTTTTAAAGGGTTGTAACGTTAGGTGTAGGGATATGAAATACACGGTTTTGTTGGATAAAGGCAGTCTTTACTGGTGGCGAGTTAACAATCTTGGTCAATTACATGTACAATATGGCATTGCTAAGCCAAGACTAGACTCGACTTAGGCTAATGAATGAAAAATAATAAAAACATAAAAAGAACATAGAATGAAAAGGGTTGGTAGTCCGTATGTTTTTTCTCTTTTTCTTTTTCTATTTTTTTTTTCTTTTTCTTGATTTTTCAATTTTCTTTTTTTTTTTTTTTGCATACACTTTTACCCTACCATCCAAAATAATACATCATAGGGAATGAACATTCCCCTTACACTTGAATTTTTACATACTTTACAATAAACTAATCTAATGACTCGAATTAAGATAATCAAAACACTTGGAGCACTTTTAAGATTAACGTACGTATGGGGGTAATAAATGATGTTCTTCCCCATTACTCCATAAATAAGTACTTTACCCATGAGTCCCAATCGTCACAAAACAATATGTACAAGGATATGACTCGACTTAGCAACCATGTAATCAATTAGATAGTTAACTTAGGGTTTAACAAATAACAATAATGCACTAAAAATGAGCGCATACACGGAAGGCTAAGGCGATTTGGGTGTACATTTAAGTGGGGTGTAACAAATTCTTCCTTTAAGTGAAATGCTTAAAGTTAGAAACGAAAAGATAGGCTCGGAAAGGTGTACTAGGGGTTTCGTGTACTAAAAATGAGTACATCGCTAAAGGTGTGGGAAAAATTAATTGACTTAAGTAGTCAAGTAGTATGACTTAAATGGTCAAGAAATTATAATACGGGTTTAACACAAGGGTGATCCTAATGCCTCTTATCATGTAGTAAATCCTACTACACGAATGTAGTCTCACTAGCGGTCTCGGGATGCATCACTAACGCAAGTTCTAGAATCTAAATGCTACCGGTACACTCATAAGCACTAATAATAAATGCTTTTCCTATCAAATCTAAAGGCGAACCTCACATATTTGGGTGGAAAATTTTTCTGAATATACGGTTATGTGCTAGTCATACAATCTCCTATCCATGAGACGCTTGCTATGGCTAAAGTTTCACTCCTAAATGTTGTAAAAAAATTTAAATTTGGCGCTAAAATTGCACTAACAAGTATTTCTCATAGTTTTATTACACACCTACCCTTAAACAAAGCAAACTCAAGCGAAAGTGCATATGTAAGGTATCATCATTTTACCCTCCCCTTACACTTAGGATGAACATTGTCCCCAATGTTCAAGTAATGAATGTAAAAGTGAAAAAGTAAAAAGAATGAAATCAAATACTCCCCTGATTCGCTCGGTATGGATAATAGGGTGGCCAGGTTAAATCTTCCTCCAAGAAAATGAACAATCAAAGCTTCCCTTCCAGAATATAAATCATCTTCTTGTCATTCATAACCTGTAAATCCTGAGAAAATAGACAAGACAACCTCGCATAAAATCGGCGGCATCCTATATAAGTTACTAAATCCTAGAAAACAAAATAAGATATAATGCTTGTGGAATGAAGTTTGCAGATTTCCTGGAGATTATAAAACTTAATAATTCACAAAAACCATAAGACTCCGTTAGAAAAACAAAACCGGTAAAATTTCCAGATTTTTTTACCCGTGACGCCGTCAAGAGTTAACTCGTGACGCTGTCAGGATTGACCTGCAGAAATTCTTATGTTAAGTTTCCGGAAAATTTCTGGAAACACTTGGTTCTACTTCCTGGAAAATCCTGCAAAACTTCATTATGACTCAATACAAGCATTTGACTCTAACAAATACGAATATACATGTTCATTTAATATTGTGGAGAATCATGATCGAGTTGTTTCTTAAAAACATATTTGGGGTTTCCCCTTACACTTATCTTTTGCAAAAATACCTTTAGGTGGAGTTAAGACTAAGCCAAAACAACAAAGTAAAGTATTTCCACATTTTAATTGAAAAACATGATCTACCAACAATAGAAATAAAGAATGCATACGGAAGCAAATAACAAAACAAACAAACAAATAAAATGAAAATCACACAAAGCATGGGTTGCCTCCCAAGAAGCGCTTTTCTTTATTTACGAGTCTTGTAGCTAGACTCAAGGTCATAGGTTACTACGTGATACGGGTGAGTTCCTCATTGAGGACATCTTTGGGATCAAACTTAGGTTTCAACTTTCTATCGGTTTCCTTAGTGTGGTATGACCTTTCAAACATCTCTCCATCCGGATCATACAAAGTCATCCTCATGTGCCATGATCCGTCTCCCTCTTTAGGTGGTTTGTCCCACCTCCATTTACACTTATCTCCATCTCTTTTCCACTTATTCATCTCTTTATTAATAGGCATTACGCTCAAGAACTCAATCATCTTTCTAAAGACTAAGGGGTCTTCAAAGGGGTCTAGCTCCTCATCTCTAGCTATGAGTTGTTCCACCGAATGCGTCTTCTCAACAAAATCTTTTTCTAGATAGAATGGTCATTGAGGTCCTATAAAGTTCCTTTCTATCCAAGGTCCATATCTAGAAGGTCTTCTATTCATCTCTACCCAATGCGGTGTTGGTTCATCATCACAATCATAACTATGTTTCTTAACATCGTACACCGACCAAGTGTCACCTTCACCTACCGCTATCTTAGACTCCTTACAATCTATCATGGCACTAGCGGTTGCTAAAAATCCTCTTCCTACCAATAATGGGCATGTAGTGTCACTAACCATGTCTAGGACGTGAAAATCCGCTAAGAGAGTTAACTTTCCTACGTGGACAACTACATCCTTAATCATTCCGACCGGGTGGGAAATACTCCCATCTGCTAGACCTATCAACACCTCCGTTTCCTCTAACTTTCCTAGCTTAAGAGTTGTGAATAAGGATAAGGGAATCCAGTTGAGGCTTGACCCTAAATCGGCTAGTGTGTCGAAAGCTTCGGATCTTCCTATCTTACAAGGCAAAACAAATATACCCGGATCATCAAGCTTTTTAGGCAACTTGTTTTGAACGAAGGCGGTCCCATTTTTACCTAGTTTAAACTTCTCATATTTCTCTAGGAGGGCACTATAGTAGGGGGCACGGGCTAAGACATCAATGACGGGGTGTTCAAGGTGAAGTTCCTTGAATTCATCGTCAAGGTCTTGCGTAGGAGGTATTTCAACTATACTTTTGACCGGTTCTACTTTGGGTGTTTATTTGGTTGGTCCTTTTGAAGAATTTGGTTTTGTTTGAAACACGTGCTCGTTGATTTAACCGAGTAGTATTGTGGACACGAGGTGGGTGACGAAACTGAAGATATGGAATTAACGTTTAGTTTCGGATTCTTGACTGTGTCGCTTGGGAGTGCTCCCATTTCTCGGTCATTGAGAACTTTCAACAATGCGTCAATTTTGGTGGTCATCTCGCTTTGCTTTTGTTTGAAATTGGCTTCAAACTTAGATATGCGAACTTCTTGAGATGCCATGAATTTTGACATAAATCCTTCAAGATTGTTGGTACTACCATAGTTGTTAGAAGGATTGTTGTTGAAAGTACGGTTGGAGGGTGGACCGTTTGGTTGGTAACGATTAGGCGGATTGGAAGAATTGGGTTGATTTTGTTTCCACCTAAGGTTTGGGTGATTTTTCCAAGAGGGGTTGTATGAATCACCGTAATGGTTTGGCTCGGGCTTGAAAGTGTACCACTTATCTCCCGCTTCATCGGTACGCGAGGATGCGTAGTCCGCAAAAGCTGTTCCGAGGAGTTCCACACAATCACGAGTGTCATGGGGACCACTACATAATTTGAATGAAGAAGTGATTTTGTTCACTTGGCTTGAAGGCTTGGGAGCTTCATAGGATTTCATGAGAAACTTGACTTGGTCCTCAAGTTCCATGATCCTACGGTCGGGAGTGCTAGAATTGTTCGAAGGCAAAGATATTGCCTTGACCGTTTTGTTCAAATCACGGGGATCATTCCAACTTTCGTTGTCATAGAGAGCAAGATCTTCTATGAGTTCCCATGATTTTTTCGCACTTAGATCACGTAGCTTACCACTGGCCGATTGGTCAATGGTTTGCCTCGTTGAGAGATCGATATGGTCATAAAAGATTTGGACTTGGAGCCAAAGATCTATGCCATGATGAGGGACTTTTTGGAGTAAGTCCTTGAAACTAGTCCATGCTTCATAAAGAGTTTCACCTTGACGTTGTTGGATCATCAAGATTTCATTTCTAAGCTTGGTAGTTCTCCCCGGTGGGAAAAATTGAGCAAGGAAACGAGTGGTGAGATCATCCCACGTGGTGATGGATCCCACGGGTAAACGCTCAAGCCATTGACTAGCTTGATCCCGTAGAGAGAATTGGAATAGGCGTAATCAGGTAGTCTCTCTAGTTTCAACACTTAGGTCTATAGAATCTACGATTTTAAGGAAGTCCTTAAGATGTTGATTTGGATCTTCGGAACAAAGTCCATGGAATGCACATCCGCTTTGCACCAACCGGATGGTGTCGGATCGCAAGGGGGTCACATTGGCTCCGGTGAGCTCAATGGTGTTTCGGTAGCCTTGGTGGCTAGGTCGGGAATACTCTCCTAAGGTTCGGGGCCTAAGGGGTTCTAGTGGTGGGTTTTGTTGTGGTTGGATGACGGGTTCAAAGATGTTCCCGTTGTCCATGGTGTCGGGTGGTGAAGAGTTACGAACAAAGACACAAAGAAGAAGATAGATTAAAGAAACCTAAAAAATAAAAATAAAATCTTACTAGAAAGGAATCTAGCAAGTAGACCTAATAAAAAGAAATTCTAACCTAGACAATAACTATTCCCCAGGCTGCGGCGCCAAAAACTTGATACGTGGGAATCGCACCAGGCTTTACCTCTCAAGGGATCTCGAGAAGCTTACAACCTCCACCAGGCAGTGTACCTGATCGTTGTATTATAGTATAGTGACAAGTACTGAGGGATTGATCGTTCAGCTAGGAATAGTGTCGCTAGGATTAGAAAACCTAATTACTAGTGCTAAAGATGATGGAAGATTATTTTTGTATTTTTATATTTTTTTAGAAAGCAAGTTAAAATCTCAGGTTTGAAGGATTTGGGCGGAATTAGTTGCTAGTCAACTAACCCAATACTAAGATGCAATCAAAATAACATACTAAAAATGAAAATAAACTAAATTATACTAAGGTTGTGAGCAATAAGTGGAGAAAATGGGTTTACTTAGATTTCACTACTCCCTAGACATCTTTTACACGTTAATTACTTGTTATAGTTGCGTGGATGACGGATTGTATTCCTTAATACCATTCATGGGGTGGCGTACTTACTTTCCCAATCCTATGAGTGCCTACTTCACTCCTATGTCGAGCCGTTAAAAACTCCTAACATGGGATCATTAGAAATTACTCATGCAGTAAATACAACCAATAAAACCTAGTGCACATCGGTTCATGTTTCTTAAGACGTTCAAGCATGTTACCAATTGGAGATCTGCCAGTTTTCTTAATCCTAACATCGAAATCATTCATCCAATACAACCATAAAAAAGTAATCAACACATAATTAACATCTAGGTTTCATTAGATCTAAGCAAAACACTAGATAGATCTAGCCTAGCATGATGGAATTAAGACAAGAACAAGATATAGACAACCAACACATAGACATATTGATTGAATTAAAAGAATACTTATCTTAATTACACATGAAACGGATCAAGGGAAAAGAACCCTTGAAAAACCTGTAAAATTCGTCTTAAGTTCGGACCTAGGGTTTCTCCAAAACTCCTCTCTTTTTAATGTGAAAATTAGAAAACTATATATAAGAAATAGGGTCTGACGGCGTCAAGACAAAACTTGTGACGCCGTCATCTCGCCGCCAAAATACTTCTCGGACTGCCTTGATCTACTTCTGACGCCGTCATGTGTTAGCATTTTCCAGGCCGTCATGCATTTTACTCTTGACGCCCTACCTTGTGACGCCGTCAAATCTGTACTGGGTCGTCATGGAAAGTCATAAAAATTATTCTTGACGCCGTCAGAAATTCCTTCTTGACGCCGTCACCTACTGTTCCCAGCTTGGAAAATTGAGACTTTGCCGTTTTCTTCACTTTTATGCTCCAAAAATGTCCAAAATGCCTTCTTTTCCAGATTTCACTCCCAAAGTACCTAAAATCACAAAAGGAACGATTTAGGGCAATATTTGATCAAATAAATTTAATTCCGGGCTTAAATGACCCCCTAAAAGTGGTTCATTTTTTGCCTCATCAGATTTTCAGTTTCTCCCATATCGACTTCAAGGTCAAACAAATCATCATCACTTCCTAATGGAAGTGGATTGATGCGAGTAAGTTCATCTGTGAACTCCTCAATAAGAGGGTCAACATCAGAATGAGGCAGTGGTGCCTCTTCATACTCAACTTCTCCATAAGATGTACAATCATCATTAAAATCGGAGAAAGTCTCAAAATGATCTTTTGGATTTTCAGGGGGGAAGGTAAATCACACACATGATCAAAAGTCCCCTGTGACTCTCCTGGGATTGGGACAAGGATCTCAACACTAGACTTTATGAATTCGTCCGATTCCTTAACAGGAATAGTGCTAAGATGCTCATCCCCCATGCTCAGAGAGTAAGTGGGAACCTCAGGTGTGATAGCACTTGTTTGAGATGGAATCTCAACTGCTGGGATATCAACTGAAGAACTTGATGAAGTTTTATAAAATTGAAGAATATCAAGGGTATCTTCATCATCACTGTCATCAGGAATAAAACGGAACTGAGAGCTATATTTGGCTGCTTTTTCTTTTGCAATTGATTCCCTAATAGATTTTTCATAGGCATCTTGGGAATTTATTCTAGCAGTCTGCTCTTCAGCTAGCAATTCTTCCATGGACTTTTGATGAGTATGTCTTTGGGCAAAGTCTTTAACTAAACCCTTAAGCTCATCAACGATTTTCATCATATTTTGCATTTCTGGAAGAAGTGCTTGATTCATTTGGTACTGTGGAGGTTGGTCATAATAGGGTGTGTCAAAATTGTCACAAGCATATGGATTCCCTGATTGACAATCTGAGCTGAAGTGTGGACCTCCACAGTAATCACAACAGTAAAACTGTTGAGGTTGTGAGTCGTATGTGCTAGAGTCATAATCGTTATCGGGAAACTAGTCATAGACAAGCGTGTTTCCCGATTGACAATCGGAACTGTAGTGTGAACCACCACAGTACTCACAACAGTAAAACTGTTGAGAATCATGGTGTGGTAGCTGGTGGAATAAATCAGTCGTGTCATGGTAGGAATAGGGATCTTGGTTATAGACAGACCCGTTTCCTGACTCTACCATGCCACAACCGGGGCAATTACCACCATTATAAGAACTACCACACCACTGGCAAACCAGAAAGTGTGGATGAGACATAGAAAGAATCAAAAGGTTTGGGAGGGGTAGGAATGAAGAATCAAAGATGTGAGAGGGTAAAGGTGTATATTTTTGGATTTTTGGATAAACATTTTATACAAATAGGAAAGAAAATGTTTTTGTGTTGTTTTTTTTTTTTTTTTTTTTTTTTTTTTTTTTTTTTTTTTGTTCGTTGAAAACTGATTTTAAAATATTTTCGGGAACGGTTTTGTTTTTATATGTTAATAATAAGATAATATGAACAGGGATGGGAAATTTACAAAGGATTGAATTCCAAAAGCACTAATCAGCAAACCGTTTTTTTTAAAAAAAACGCGCACAACCTCCCCGGCAGCGGCGCCAAATTTTGATTGGCTCTGAACGGTCAACCTAAATTGACCAGGTGAATGGTCAACTAAGTCAAACATCTCAGACCAAATCTCCGCGGAATATAGGGTTTCCCCAGGTCGTTATGTCCCGACGAGGTGTGATGGTTATTAAACGGTTTTGTGATCGGGTGAATCTGGACGGGAAAGGGGTTTGTGAGTGATTAAACTAAGGAATTTACAATGAAATAACTTAAATAAGCTATATGAATAAGCCTGGAAAAGTAGAAAACCAGAGACGTTTAAAACTTAAAAAGCGTACGTTTACGTTTTAAATAACGTAAACGTACAAAATAAAATGTGAAAACTGAAATCTGAAAACCCCCAGGGGGTGAAAATGACACTTTTACAAACTTAAAATAAAAAGAAAATTTAAAATGAAAATGAAATTATTAAAATGATTATTTTAATATTTAAATACTATTTAATTAATTAAAACTATTTAAAAAGTAAATTAAACCTAATTTAAATAAACTAAAAATGATAAACACTACAAATTAAACTTAAAACTTGCAAAAATAATTTCTAAAACTTAAAATGAACTTGAAGAAAGTATAAAAATTAAAAATAAATATTTTTGTCTTTTTATGGATTTTCTAGTAATTAAAAACTAATTATCTTAATTAAACTATTTAAACTAATTTAAATTACTAATAATACCTAAATGACTTAGAAAATTATGGAAAAATTCCAAAAATTATTTTATAACATATAAAAGCTAGGAAAAATATAAAAACTAGGTCTTACTTAATAAAAACTAATAATGCTATGTAAAACTTAAATATTAATTAATTATTAATAAAACTAAGATTAAATTTAATAAATACCAAATGATAAAATAAAAATCTGAGAAATTTACTAAAATTACTTTAATATAAAGGTAATTAAGAAAAATATAAAAAAAGCTAAGTGCTTAACAAAAATTTAAAAATGAAAATTAAAATTTAAATTACATTAAATAGAAATTATCACTTAAAATTAATTGACTTTTCTGGATTTTTCCTTTACAAAACAATTTTATGACTAAAAACAACTATCTTTTATGAAAACAACTTTTTGGGAACTTAAAAATAAGCACTGTGTGAAGCAATAAGCCACACAGTTGACTTTTGTTGACCAAAGCTAGAAAATAACTTGAATGACCAAGAGTGGGGCCCACAATGGATGATTCTGATCTAAATAAGTATTATGAACAAGTTAAAACAAGAAAAAACACATGGGGACCAATGGATAAACCAATAAGCACAAATAAGCACTTCTATTTTAAAAACTGAAACAAAAAATGGGACAAACTCTTTGGAAGGTTCCAGGTGGGGTCCACAGGTTTTAAGGTCAAACCTTTGGTCAATATTTAAAGTGTGGTAGGAGGGGGGGTTGAAAGGATCAAGGTGGAGGCTTGTGGGACTATTGAGGAGGTCAGAAACCACCACCAAAGTGGTGGTGGTGAGTGTGGTGTCTACTGATGCAGGGCATCACCCACCCCCTGCAGGTGACTTTGGAGCACAGTGGGGCCCAGCAGAAAAATCACAAAAATTAAAGGACCATGGAAAATTAAAGTATAACTGGGGGGATTTACATAGGAACAAGTTTTAAGTCCTAAAACCTTGTACAAAATTCTAATTAATTCCTGCCATATTGAGAAAAATCTGAGAAATAAGTATTTTGACTTTTTGTAAAACATAATTAGGTTGACTAATTTGAGATTCTAGCTTAATCTAAGGACTGAACATGTTAATACAAGTTGTAAGAAGACTAACATAAGTTAAAACAGACACTATAGGATTGATATGGGTGGATTTGGTTCCTAAAAATCTAATAGATAGCACAATAAGGAAAATAGAAACAAGTTTTGACTTTTTTGACATTTGACACCAATATCTAATGACTGAAATGAACTAAGGCTACCTATTATGGGTTAATGACATATTACATAACAACCAGAATACCCTGGAATTCCTTGACACAGCCTATGCCAAACACCCCTTAAGATGGCAGTTTCAACAATATTCAAAGCAACTTAAAGGATTAAGTCCATAAAACACTGAATCCACTTAGATTATCAGTAAAGAGGCATGGTTAAACACAAGTAAACAATAATCAACAACAATAATTTCAAATAGCAGATTATGCAGGAACATATGGATATTTCTTACAATTTGATCCAAGCAAGAACTAGGCTGATACAGAACTCAAACCATTAACCTATACTCCCCATGAGTACAAACCAAATATCATTCAGCATAAACCTTCTCCATTCTTCTTCTTCTTCATTTTTTTACTGGTTTTTTGATTTCTTTACTATTTAATAGCTATTTCTGATATTTTTGTATTTTTTTGAACAAGAGTGAACCAAACTGAGATTTTAAAGTCTCACTAAGTGACTTGTGCTTAAGGAAACTTAGGGAAACAATAACCATTACCTGATGACAACTATTAATCTAAATGAGAATTTTACTCAAAATTTGCAATTTCTGAAAATAACAAGAGAAACTTCATTCAGGATTCAATGACCTTTGAAATACATTAATAAGCTTGAAAATACAAGGTAAATACTAGTTTTCACAACTGAAAGGAAAGTTTACATTAAAACAACATTGAAATTAAATTAAATCAACCCTACTCACTACTGACTAACTACTGCTTCCCTTGTTTTCTTGATTTATATGGGTCCTTGGGTCCTCCTTTGACTTTCCCACCTTTATTTCTCACCCTTGGATCACTTGAAAAGATCTTGACCTTTGAATCGTATATTTGGCGCCAAAGTCCCAAATGGCAGGTGGGGATTGCTTGTGAGATATTCAAAGGTATTAATTGGTTTTGTTTGGTTCTGTTTGGAGGGGGAGACAAGAAGTGGGTTTGCTGAGGTGGAGGAGGGGGGGAGGTGAAGTGTGGAAGTGGAGTAGCAGGGATCAAGTTGGAGGGGGACTGGAAGGTTTGACTTGGGGAATAATAAAAACGGGGTGAGTTAATTTTTAGGGAGTGGGCTGTTTTGGATGTTGGGCCAAAGGGTGTGGGCTGGATTGGGGTAATGAAAAGGGTGTATTGGATTAGGTGCTAAAATAGTGTAGGATCCGTTTGGTTTGTATTTGTAAATCACAAGGACCCTTTTTGTAAATTTGAAATTCCAAGGGGCTGTTTTGCCATATTCCCAAAGTTAACATGAGGACCAAACCTGCCATTTATCAATTATACAAGGACCATAAAGTGAATTTTCCAAAAATGAGATTTCTAGGGACCAAATATGTTAATTTTCAAAGTACAGGGACCAAAACTGTAATTTCTCCAAACATTTTACCCAAGGACTAAAAATGACATTTGTGACTTCCCAAGGACCAAAATTGATTTTTTCATCCAAAAATTCCCACCAGGGACCAAATCTGCCAAAGTTTGAAACTCTAAGGACTAATTTTTGTAATTTTCCAAAACTTTTCCAATGTTTCACCAAAGGACAAAATATGATAACTTATGATTTCAAAAGGTCCTTTGGTGACTTTTCTTTCCAAAAAAGTGCCCAGGGACTATTTTTGCTAATTTTTGAAAGTTGGGGGACTGAAACTACCTATTTTGCAAACTTTGTACGTTTTTCATCTGTTTTTGCTCATTTTGCATCTAAAACATATAAAACACAATTTTGAAATATTTTTAGTATTTTGATGCATTATGATGAGTGTCTAAATACTCATCATTTTATAACTAATCTGAGCTGCCAAAACATACAAAAACACTCAAATATATATCAAAATACTTAAAATATCTTAGAAGTGTGTTTTATATGTACCAAATGCAAAATATGCAAAAACAGATGAAAAACGTACAAAGTTTGCATAATTGGCAGTTTCAGTCCTTCAAGTTTCATAAATTGGCAAAACTAGTCCCTGGTTATTCTAAAAACATGAAAATGTCACCAAAGGTCCTTTTTAATCATAAAGTTACATATTTAGTCCTTTGGTGCAAAGTTTCACAAAATTACAAGTTTAGTCCCTGTACTTTGGAAATTGACAGAAATGGTCCCTGGGATGTAAAAACTTTGAGAAATTCAATTTTGGTCCTTATACTAATAATCTTTTGCAGGAATGGTCCTTGGGTGAGAAGTTTGGTGAAATTACATAATTAGTCCCTCAAGTTTGAAGGTTTGGCATAAATAGTGCCCGGGTATTTAAAAGTGGAAATTATCAAAACCTACCCTTATACTATTCACATATGGCAATTATGACCTTGTGATAATTTTGGAATAATGCCAACAACAGCCCCTCAACTTTGGAATAATCACAAAATTGGTCCTTGTGATTTAATACCTTAAAAACTACAAACCGGACCTATGTTTTATTTTATACCCAAAACCAAACCCAACTTACACTAATCCAAGCCCACCCCCACTTCTTCTGGCCCAACACAACTTCCAGCCCACACCCTTTAAATAAAACCCATCGTTGACCCGTTTGACCACCAAAACCACCCCGTACCCTTTTCCCTCCCAAAACCATACCACCATACACCACCTCTGCAACCAATACCACCCTACACCTGGCCTGCCACCTCTCACCCACTATCCCACCACCTCACCACAACCCTCCAAACCCATTTAAACCCTTAAAACCCGCTACACGTAATCTACAGTAGCCAAAGAGACTTTGGCGCCAAAAAGGTAATTTCAAAGTCCAGGATCACTCAGACCAAATCAATGGCTATGGAATGGTGGGAAATACCCCAGTGGGTCCCACAAGCTCAGAAGGTGTCTACAAAAAGGAAGAGAAGCAGAATGAATGAAGTATTAGTGTAATTTAGGTTTAAGATAATCGTAGTTAGTAAAAACTCCAATTTAGTTGTAATTTTCAATTCAAAAAGCTTGTATCCTGTTATCTTAATATAATTTGAACTTTATTTCATCTTAATTTCAAGTTTCAAGTGCTCTCTCAGTTTATGCCATTTATTCTTAATTTCAAAATCACAAAAAGTTTAACTGTGTTGTTAGTTGTTGTTAAGGATTTGTATAAACTCATATAAGCTCTGAAAAAGCTCATATAAGTGTTAGAATACTTTAATTATTTGTTTAGCCATAAATAAGAAAATACCAAAAATAATCAAGTTAAATAAGAGAAAAATAAAAAATATAGGGAAGAACAAGATAGAAGCTGAGCAAGGTGTGGTTCTGGATTGCTTTGGTATTAAAGCTTTGTGGAAAGCATATAAGTTTCGTTCACAGTCCTTGGTTCATTGCTTCTCAGTTAAGTTCACTCTTGTAAGCTCATTTTACCATTTTTACTTTTCATTGTGTAATAGCTTGATAAGTGCCTATCTCTGTTACTTTGTGCTTATTTGTTGCTTGTTAGTCATATTATAGCTTAATATACCACGCTTGTTCATTTGGATTAATGATAGCTTAGTTTCTCATTTTAACTGTCCAACATAGCTTGTTTTGGATTCTTGAGTTTTTATTGTTTAAATTGTTGATTTTGTGTTTCTTGTGTCTTATTTTATCATAACAAATACTTACAAATCAGTGGAATGGGTCAAAGCTTTGATTTCCTTTGAAATCACAAAAACAGTCTAAATATAGGGGTGTTTGGCACTGGGGAATACCTTGTGCATTTGTGTTGTTCAGTTGCCAAATCTCACCTAGATACATTTCATTAGGCTCTACTAAGATAGTATAAGCATAAAATTTAGTGGTCATAGTATAAAAAAGTCAAAACTCACACCAAACTCACTTATCTGTCCACTGTGTGGACAGTTAAGTCTCAAAATCCACCCATTAGCTCATATCTTGTAGTTTTAGCTTATTTTAGGTCTATAATAGCTTATTACAACTTAATCAGTCAATTAGAAGTGTTAGAAATCCACATAAGTCAAACTAGCTAAGTATTATAAAAAGTCAAAATCTTCAATCTCAGATTTTCTCAATTATTGGGTGAATTTTGTAGATTTGTGTATTAGGTTTGAGGTTCTGAAAATCATTGGGATCATACTCTACCACCTCAACTTTAGAATCCCACCATTTTTATATTTTTAGGATTTTTGTACTGGGCCCCACACAACCCCAAACTTGCTTGCAGGGAAGACTTCTTCCCTTGCACCAGCAGCTCAGGCCAACACCACCACTTTGGTGGTGTTTTGTGACCAACTCAGTGGGCCCTACAACCTCTAAATAGTTTCTCCCAACCCCCCTCCTACCAGGGATTAGAGATTGAACCTTTGTTTGACCTGAGTCACTGTGGACCCCACCTAGAAATACCCATAAACCTTGTCCCCATTTCTGTGTTAAAATCAAGTTTTGGAATAGCTTATTTGGCTTATCAGCTTATCTACAGAGCTTATTTGCCCAAATTAAGTTTTGACAAGTCCAACTAACTTATTAGGACCAGAATATACCAAGGTGGGTCCCACATAAGCTCTTGTGAGCTTATTTTTCGTCTCAGTCAACAAAAGTCAACTGTGGAAGCAATAAGCTTCCACAGTGCTTATTAATAAGCTTTAAATTAGTTGTTTTTACAAAAGTTGCTTATTTTTATATATAATATAGTTTTGTAAACTAAAAATCTAGAAAATACAACATAAAAATAAGTGATAGTTTCTATTTAATTAAATTTAATTTTAATTTTCACTTTTATATTTTTGTTAAGTAATCTGTATTTTTATATTTTTATTAATTTTCTATTATATTAAAGTATTTTTAGTAATTTTATTAGATTTTTGTTTTGTTTTTATTATTAATTAGAATTAAAAATAGTTTTATTAATAATTAATCAATAAATAAGTTTTAAATAGCATAATTAGTTTTTATATAGTAATACCTATATTTTATATTTTTCCTAGCTTCTATAAGTCATAAGATAATTTTATAAATTTTCTTGTGATTTATACTGTTCATTTAATAGTTTTTATAATTTAAATGGTTTAAATAGTAATTAAATAATAAATAGAATAATAAATAGTAAACTAGTTTAAAAATACATAAAATAAAGTTTTTATAATTTTTTAGGATTCCTGTGATGGTTAATTAGATTTATAAATCTTTTCATAATTTTCTAAGTTGATTTAGTATTATTTGTAATTTAAAATAGTTTAATTAGTTTAAATAATATAAATAGTTTTTAATTAATAAAAAGCTCACAAAAAGACAAAAATATTTATTTTTATTTTTTATACTTTCTTCAAGTTCTATTTTAGGTTTAGAAAATATTTTTATAAGTTTTTAGTTTAATTTGTAGTGTTTATTATTTTTAGTTTTGATATTAATTAGTTTTAATTAAAAAGTTAAATAGTTTTTAATTAAATAATTAATAATAAATAATATAATAATCTAAAAAATAGTTTTCTTTTTAATTTAATTTTATTTTAAGTTTAAGTTTATAGAATTTTCAATTTTAACCCTTATAGTTTATTTTTCCTTAAAACTCACCTTTTTCTCAGCACGCAGTCGCGTCTGATTTTAATTTGGTTTACGTTTTAACGTTTTAGATATCTAGGTTTTACGTAATCGTTCTAATAGTTTATTTTAAGTTATAAAACCCTAGTGTAATCACACACACACACACACACTTATACCCTTTCCTGTTCACATTCACTCGATCACAGACTCGTTTATAATAAAACATCGCACACCTCGTTAGGACATTACGACCCGGGGAAATACTGTATTCCACGGAAGCATTTGCCTCAGCTATTTGACTATTATAAATTAACCATTCACAAGTGGTTGACTAATAATTATCTGACCGTTTGAGGCGAATCAAAATTTGGCGCCGCTGCCGGGGAGGTTGTGCGCTTATTTTAAACGATTTTGTGTATTAGTGATTATGGATATATACCCATTGTATATTTACCATCTTTTACCTTTCCTATTTATTTGTTGTTTCTTAAATTTAACATAATTTTAGGCGTTTATGTTTTGGAATTTAACTATGGTTTGAAATGGTATTTTAACTGTCTATATACATAATTTTTGATAATCCTAGGCTTAAGCTGCTTGACAACATGTTTATGCTTAAAAAGATTTGAATCTTGACAAATTATGATCTCTGGATTGGATAAAATTAGTTTATACAGTTCTATGCTTTGAAAAGCTCAAATTAGGTTTCATTTAAAGGTTGTTTGGATCTAATGGTTTAACTGTGTTAGAGGTTGTGTAGGGTGTTATTCTTGTTTGATATATGCCATATATGATTATTTTGACTCAGTGATAGCTTCAATTAAGTGGTGTAGCATGTTAGAAAGTCAACTTGACATTTGATCATCTCAATATGAGCACTGTGATGTTGTTAGACCCTAGAATTTTGCATATTAGTTTAAATGTTGTTTATCTTTGATAAATTCATGTATATTTACCCATCCTTATTCATATTATTATAATATAAAAACAAAAACAGTTCCCGAAAACATTTTAAAATTAGTTTTCAATGAACACAAAAAAACCAAAAATATTTTCTTTTTTGTAGCATACAACTTGCCCAGTTTGATATTGTCACACCCCCAAAATCGGGTCCAGCGGAAGCATACATGTAGCTGGGGTGTAACTCAATTGGTATTACAGCACAAGTACAAAATTGGTTTTCACTTCAATCATTTGTAATAAAATCGTTTAACTAAAAGTATTGAATTTACATTGTTTAAAATTAGTGCGGAAATAGGCCCTTAAAAGTAGTTTAAAACGGTCCCCATATAAATAATCAGAGTCTTCTATGACCATGCCATGCCCTGCCAAAACCTCCTGTAGCGTGCCATTGCTTAAAACCTGAAAATACATGCTAAAACGTCAGCATAAAGCTGGTGAGTTCATAGTTTTAAGTAAACAAGTATTTTCTAGAAATCAAATATTTCCCGTAAACAAGTATTTTCCAGAAATCAAGTAGTTCCCGTAAACAAATATTTTCCAGAAATCAAGTATTTCCCGTAAACAAGTATTTTCCAGAAATCAAGTAGTTCCCGTAAACAAGTATTTTCCAGAAATCAAGTATTTCCCGTAAACAAGTATTTTCCAGAAATCAAGTAGTTCCCGTAAACAAGTATTTTGCGGAAGGCAAGACAATATAACAAATACCATGTCACAGCCAAAAATAAGGTATACAGTGCCTAAAGCTCATGACCCCGAAGCTCGACGTAATCGTATGCAATCAAGCATAAAATGCCCCAAGTAAGTGTTTGCCAGACACTCGGAAGTAATCCGAATGATATGCGTCCGTTTGACAGGTTGGCGCGACCAACTCGGACGGGGTGTCAACCCAAATAGATCTATCCACAGCATTCGCGCTCACACGCATGTAATTAACGGTTCATGATAAAAGGGGACTTCAGTGGCAGTAATAGGTAACTCAGGCAAAGTAACAGTTTTATATTTATGTCCGCAAAAGCAAGAACTTGTGTTCATAAGAAAGAAATGAAGGATGAAATAAGTAATTCATAATGTATTCAAGTAGTCAATCAAGTATTTCAACCATCCAGTAATGTTTGAGAAAATGAATCACGTTCAAGTAAAACAAGTATTGAATTTAAATAGTAAGGAGCATGTATCTTCCCCCAAAACAGTTGTGAAACAAGTAAAAGTAGGGGTTATGAACTCACCTGGTACAATAGCTACGATGACAACAATGAATACACAGAAATGAGGCACGATCTCTAACCGCAACCTAATATGAATGATAGTCTAATGTAAGAAATGAAATGACGCTACACATGCAAATACGTACGTTATCGATACCACTCATTAGTTTTGAAAATAACATTTATCGTCGACAAATTCATTTTTGACGTCTCGTTAAGTTAATAACCACTTTTCATGTAAATATGTTGGAACGGTACTCCACGATCCTTGTTTGGTGTTCTATCGGCAAATATAAGGTTTTCGTCGCAAAAATAACATTTTTATTACTTGAAAATATTCCCAAAATGGCCTCGCAAAACAAGTCGCGAAATGTTGTACGTTAAGGGTTAGTGATGAAACTCGGCGTTTTTGAAAACCTTGCAACAATATCTTGAAGTCGTGTCATTTAACTTTTGGCGATACGGGTCTCGATCGATGAGAAAATCGACTCTTATTGTTGTTACTTGAAAGTATTATGTTCAATACTTAGAAATTTTCATTATAGTAAAAGCTGTCAAAATATATATAGTTTATCGGGTATGTAGATGAGTTCGTAATTTATTCGTTATAAGTCTATTCGACGAACGGCCAATTGATTTGAAAAGCTTGCTGGAAGATCTTGATTTTACTTAACTACGGCTCGGACTCAAACTAATCCGATCATAAAGAAAAACAGCCGTGAAAGTGGTGTCTCGCAAAGACAGTTTTGCGGCAAAAATTGTAATAGAAAAGCTGATGGAAATATATATATATCGTCGGATTTCAAACACTTGTATCTTTTTCGTTATAAGCCCGTTTTCTATGTTCTTTATATCCCCGCGAAGGTAATCAAGTATACTAATATATTTTTGATAAGTCGGGATGGCTAGATCAAGTTTTAGGCTTCGAAACAGTCCATGAAAATTGTGGGACAGCAAGTAATTTTTCATGAAATAGTTTTCGTCGTTAAAATTGAAAATAGCATATCTTTTTCGTCGTAACTCGGATTTTATCCCCGTTTTCGGCCATAGTTTCATCTCGGAATGTATTTTCTAAATCTTTGGTCCAAAGTTACCCAAAACCCACTGATCTTTCCAGATTTTACAAAAATGGACAGAACCTTATATATAGTTTGGAAAATCAACTTTTCTAGTTCAAGGCTTGTTCAAAACTTACCCAAACTATCTCAAATCAACTCCACAAGTACCCAATCCTACCATACACCTTCTTAGGGTGTCATGGGATCCTAGACATCACCAATCTTAGTGGATCTAATGAGATTGCTTGTAAAAATTGTAGATCTATGTTTATAAAAACAAAGTAAGTAATAAGTGGTATGGATCTTACATACTTGCATGTTTTACCAATATATCTTAAAAATACATAAAAGTATAAAGTAAATGAAAGTATGAAAAGATCAAAAGTGTTGTTGAAGCTTACTTGAATATTTGAGATGATTTGAAGATGATTATGTTAAGAAATATAGGGTTTTTACCACAAAACCCCAACTAGATCTTGATTAGGACTTTATTAAACACTTGGATCTTGAAAAACTATGGATTTTCCTTTGATGTTGTTCTTGGCCGATCCATACCCAAGGAGAGAAAGAGATGAAAAGTTTACTAGTTTATTTGAAGTGTATGAAATGAGAGAAATGGGAGATTGAAGTATATATATATATAGCTAGATTTAGTCAATGATCAAAATATCTTGGACAAGATCCACAAAAAAAGGAAGTAGGCAAGGGGGGGCGTGGGTTTGGTGATGGGTTGGAGGAGTGTGTAAGTAAATTTTGACTTTAGAGGTTATTTAGGTAGATATTGTGTAGTTTAGGTGATACCGGGTACCGAGTTAACTAAAAATAAAGCATGACGCGATGAAATTAAAATATGACGAAGTTGTAAAAGTTGTAAAATATTATTCCTGATGATAATCGGGTGTTAAATAATTATCGAATTGAAATAACGTAAACCGACGGAGTAATAAGCTCCGACCGTGAAATATAGTAATTGATTTCAAAACACCGGGTAAATTAATAATATAATTTTTATATCATTATAATGAGTATGAAAATATATTAGGATCGTAGTCGGGAGTATTGGGTATACGTTCGTAGTAAAAACTGAGTGGTAACGTTAATTACAAATTAAACATACGTATATAGAAATAATGCATATCCGTGTAGGGCTTAAAGTACGGATGATGTTACTGATGATATATATAGACTACTCCAGTCTATATGAAATGTCATAAATGAAGGATGCATGAATTCGCAGCTAAACCTAACTGGTTACGCGAATTTGAAGACTCGTAAACTCAGTTTACAAAATGACGAACGATGATCATGAATAGTGATTTCCCTTCGGGAATGAATAGTGTCGTATGAATAGTAAAATTTTTGAACGCATCTCGGAATCACAAACTGACTCCGAAAATGATGAATAGTAAAATGATGAATAGTGACCGGTGAATAGTAATTGATGAATAGTAACTGATGAATAGTGAATAGGAAAAATGTCTTGAAAATGCGGGTTGTTACAGTCTCACCCCCTTAAAAGGAACTTCGTCCCGAAGTTCAGTTTGTGTTGGTCTCTGAAGTTGTATTGGTGAAAAGGTGATGATTTTTATCGTGTAAGCTACTGAGCTCTAACAAGGTTCAAGTCTTACGGCCACTAGGCCTACTCTGTCAGAAATCGTAAATGGTTCAGTGTATATCGGGTTTAACTTTATGAAGTTTTCTGAATGGTATTATGCTTTTCCTAGGCAGAACTTTCAACATGGCTCTACCACGAAGTTGAAATTATAAGGGTTTACAATTTATCGAATTTGTAACTGATTCTTGATTTGCAGGAAATTCCTGGTTATTCCATGAATGCTTACTGGACTAGTGAGTTGGGTTTTTCAAAATTTTTGATCCGTCAATGGATGTTGGCACTTCGACCATAGAGTGCTTCGAATGGTGTAGTCTCTAAGCTCGTGTGGTAACTATTGAATTTGATTTATGGCAAATGGTTAATCCAACCATTTCTAGTGTCAATCACACCCGATTTGGGCATATCCCCCTATGTTTGAATCAATCTCAAGTTCTGACCATTGGTCTACAGATGATAGGTGGTGTGGTTCCAAAGAGATCTTAATGAAATCGCTAGGAGTTGAGGTGAATCAAATTCCTTTATTAGGAATAATTGAAATGGGTATCATGAATCTTGTTTTGAAAGACTTACAGGGTTAAATCCGTAAAAGGGTGTTGTTGAAAATAATAGATTAGGATAAGGTTGTGATCCTCCGCAGGATGTCAGGAATTGAGTCTTTCTCCACCTACGGTGCTTAGTCTCCATTACTAAGATTTTCTCCAAGTTATAGGTCATCAACTCACAAACTCCTAAAGGTATAAGTGAGGTAATATAGTGATTGATTTTCAAAGTTTATTTTGAGATTGTGTTTCGTTCATAAACCTTCCCCGAATAAATGAATCTACAAGTTTAAGTAAACGGCTTTTTAGGTAACATCCTTCTTGAGGTTTCAAAATTTAGTAGTTATGCAATATAGGAAAATTTTCAACATAAGGTGGATAATATGGTTTACCAAAGATCGATGTTTAAAATTTTGTAACATTCAATAGTTTTGTAAAAGATTAGCCAAAAGGAATTTGCTTGTCAAAATAAGTGCATCAGAAAAGTATTTCTTACAAGATATATGTTTGGTATAACGGTAGTTTTGGAGAAAATCCATTTAAAAATGAAAGTATTAAGAGGATAAAATAGTCAGGTATGTATGTATGCACAAATGCATAGGTGTCTAACATGTTTGAATAAAGGCTATTGGTGAGGACATGTTCAATTTATAGTCTTGGTTAAGAGGTTGGATTTATCTCTATGGTGTTGCTTAGTGAGCACTCGTATCTAAATGAATCTTGTAATTCAGTCAAGCCAATACTTTCTAGATGATAGAATTTTGGCGATCAGGCCAGTGATAGTGGTTCGTATTGTTTTGTGATATCCTGAGATTTCTGTTGAGTTATGAATGATCTTAAGGTACCGAGGGATCATCCTCATAGAAGGTATGGAAAGTCTTTCCTAGGGAGGTCATTGATAATATCCACTTATCAATATAGGGAGTAGTGAGGGATGAGTGACATCGAAATCTATAGAGTGTCACCTAATTCTTTGTATATATGGGGGTGGGGAAAAGAAATGATAGTAATGGTGAGAAGGGAAGAGACTGTGACAACTGCAACAAAATGAGATTGTGACAAAAGAAAATACTGTGATATGAGTGTATTGTGCATAAATATGAAAGTTCATGAAATAAAATGACTAGCTGACATGCTTCCAATCGGTGGTTTACGAAGTGATGAAAAGTGTGAAGGTTCCAACAACGAGAGTATACACACACATGAATGAAACATTTGGAAATTGAGTAGGGGATTCAATCCTGACATAATCTTATTATAACCATTCTCAGTGTTGCAAAATTCACTTCCGAGTCAGATATAGGTGGTCAGCCTATATCTCACTATCCCGGGTCGAATATAAATGACCAGTCTATATTCCACCGAGGTTCCATAAATTTTGAAATACTCAGTTCAGTTATACTAATACCATGTCCTTTACAAATACCAAGATGTTCTGAAAGACAAAAGCAGGTGACCAAACTCAAGGTCAAATGATGAAACTATGCAAGGAAAAACATAACACGGTGACATATATGATACGTAAACATGCTTATATGAAAGAAAATTATAGTAATCAACTATAATAAATGAATATAATATACCAGATAATGAGATAACAATCTCATCACCTATGTCAGCAACTAACCACAAATGAGGCTTCAGCTTGGCAGGCAGGCACGTGACGGTCATAGGGTTAAGTTTTCTTGAAAGTAGCTATAGTCTAGGTTTTAAAAACACTTAGTTCGCTATAGCCAAAGCTCTGATACCAATCTGTCACACCCCCAAAATCGGGTCCAGCGGAAGCATACATGTAGCTGGGGTGTAACTCAATTGGTATTACAGCACAAGTACAAAATTGGTTTTCACTTCAATCATTTGTAATAAAATCGTTTAACTAAAAGTATTGAATTTACATTGTTTAAAATTAGTGCGGAAATAGGCCCTTAAAAGTAGTTTAAAACGGTCCCCATATAAATAATCAGAGTCTTCTATGACCATGCCATGCCCTGCCAAAACCTCCTGTAGCGTGCCATTGCTTAAAACCTGAAAATACATGCTAAAACGTCAGCATAAAGCTGGTGAGTTCATAGTTTTAAGTAAACAAGTATTTTCCAGAAATCAAATATTTCCTGTAAACAAGTATTTTCCAGAAATCAAGTAGTTCCCGTAAACAAATATTTTCCAGAAATCAAGTATTTCCCGTAAACAAGTATTTTCCAGAAATCAAGTAGTTCCCGTAAACAAGTATTTTCCAGAAATCAAGTATTTCCCGTAAACAAGTATTTTCCAGAAATCAAGTAGTTCCCGTAAACAAGTATTTTGCGGAAGGCAAGACAATATAACAAATACCATGTCACAGCCAAAAATAAGGTATACAGTGCCTAAAGCTCATGACCCCGAAGCTCGACGTAATCGTATGCAATCAAGCATAAAATGCCCCAAGTAAGTGTTTGCCAGACACTCGGAAGTAATCCGAATGATATGCGTCCGTTTGACAGGTTGGCGCGACCAACTCGGACGGGGTGTCAACCCAAATAGATCTATCCACAGCATTCGCGATCACACGCATGTAATTAACGGTTCATGATAAAAGGGGACTTCAGTGGCAGTAATAGGTAACTCAGGCAAAGTAACAGTTTTATATTTATGTCCGCAAAAGCAAGAACTTGTGTTCATAAGAAAGAAATCAAGGATGAAATAAGTAATTCATAATGTATTCAAGTAGTCAATCAAGTATTTCAACCATCCAGTAATGTTTGAGAAAATGAATCATGTTCAAGTAAAACAAGTATTGAATTTAAATAGTAAGGAGCATGTATCTTCCCCCAAAACAGTTGTGAAACAAGTAAAAGTAGGGGTTATGAACTCACCTGGTACAATAGCTACGATGACAACAATGAATACACAGAAATGAGGCACGATCTCTAACCGCAACCTAATATGAATGATAGTCTAATGTAAGAAATGAAATGACGCTACACATGCAAATACGTACGTTATCGATACCACTCATTAGTTTTGAAAATAACATTTATCGTCGACAAATTCGTTTTTGACGTCTCGTTAAGTTAATAACCACTTTTCATGTAAATATGTTGGAACGGTACTCCACGATCCTTGTTTGGTGTTCTATCGGCAAATATAAGGTTTTCGTCGCAAAAATAACATTTTTATTACTTGAAAATATGCCCAAAATGGCCTCGCAAAACAAGTCGCGAAATGTTGTACGTTAAGGGTTAGTGATGAAACTCGGCGTTTTTGAAAACCTTGCAACAATATCTTGAAGTCGTGTCATTTAACTTTTGGCGATACGGGTCTCGATCGATGAGAAAATCGACTCTTATTGTTGTTACTTGAAAGTATTATGTTCAATACTTAGAAATTTTCATTATAGTAAAAGCTGTCAAAATATATATAGTTTATCGGGTATATAGATGAGTTCGTAATTTATTCGTTATAAGTCTATTCGACGAACGGCCAATTGATTTGAAAAGCTTGCTGGAAGATCTTGATTTTACTTAACTACGGCTCGGACTCAAACTAATCCGATCATAAAGAAAAACAGCCGTGAAAGTGGTGTCTCGCAAAGACAGTTTTGCGGCAAAAATTGTAATAGAAAAGCTGATGGAAATATATATATATCGTCGGATTTCAAACACTTGTATCTTTTTCGTTATAAGCCCGTTTTCTATGTTCTTTATATCCCCGCGAAGGTAATCAAGTATACTAATATATTTTTGATAAGTCGGGATGGCTAGATCAAGTTTTAGGCTTCGAAACAGTCCATGAAAATTGTGGGACAGCAAGTAATTTTTCATGAAATAGTTTTCGTCGTTAAAATTGAAAATAGCATATCTTTTTCGTCGTAACTCGGATTTTATCCCCGTTTTCGGCCATAGTTTCATCTCGGAATGTATTTTCTAAATCTTTGGTCCAAAGTTACCCAAAACCCACTGATCTTTCCAGATTTTACAAAAATGGACAGAACCTTATATATAGTTTGGAAAATCAACTTTTCTAGTTCAAGGCTTGTTCAAAACTTACCCAAACTATCTCAAATCAACTCCACAAGTACCCAATCCTACCATACACCTTCTTAGGGTGTCATGGGATCCTAGACATCACCAATCTTAGTGGATCTAATGAGATTGCTTGTAAAAATTGTAGATCTATGTTTATAAAAACAAAGTAAGTAATAAGTGGTATGGATCTTACATACTTGCATGTTTTACCAATATATCTTAAAAATACATAAAAGTATAAAGTAAATGAAAGTATGAAAAGATCAAAAGTGTTGTTGAAGCTTACTTGAATATTTGAGGTGATTTGAAGATGATTATGTTAAGAAATATAGGGTTTTTACCACAAAACCCCAACTAGATCTTGATTAGGACTTTATTAAACACTTGAATCTTGAAAAACTATGGATTTTCCTTTGATGTTGTTCTTGGCCGATCCATACCCAAGGAGAGAAAGAGATGAAAAGTTTACTAGTTTATTTGAAGTGTATGAAATGAGAGAAATGGGAGATTGAAGTATATATATATATAGCTAGATTTAGTCAATGATCAAAATATCTTGGACAAGATCCACAAAAAAAGGAAGTAGGCAAGGGGGGGCGTGGGTTTGGTGATGGGTTGGAGGAGTGTGTAAGTAAATTTTGACTTTAGAGGTTATTTAGGTAGATATTGTGTAGTTTAGGTGATACCGGGTACCGAGTTAACTAAAAATAAAGCATGACGCGATGAAATTAAAATATGACGAAGTTGTAAAAGTTGTAAAATATTATTCCTGATGATAATCGGGTGTTAAATAATTATCGAATTGAAATAACGTAAACCGACGGAGTAATAAGCTCCGACCGTGAAATATAGTAATTGATTTCAAAACACCGGGTAAATTAATAATATAATTTTTATATCATTATAATGAGTATGAAAATATATTAGGATCGTAGTCGGGAGTATTGGGTATACGTTCGTAGTAAAAACTGAGTGGTAACGTTAATTACAAATTAAACATACGTATATAGAAATAATGCATATCCGTGTAGGGCTTAAAGTACGGATGATGTTACTGATGATATATATAGACTACTCCAGTCTATATGAAATGTCATAAATGAAGGATGCATGAATTCGCAGCTAAACCTAACTGGTTACGCGAATTTGAAGACTCGTAAACTCAGTTTACAAAATGACGAACGATGATCATGAATAGTGATTTCCCTTCGGGAATGAATAGTGTCGTATGAATAGTAAAATTTTTGAACGCATCTCGGAATCACAAACTAACTCCGAAATGATGAATAGTAAAATGATGAATAGTGACCGGTGAATAGTAATTGATGAATAGTAACTGATGAATAGTGAATAGGAGAAATGTCTTGAAAATGCGGGTTGTTACAGATATACCCCTCAGTTACAACATTTGGTTGTTGGCTGTTTTGAAAACAATTTGGTAGACGTTACAAACCTAGATTCCCTTTTAAGGGGCGGAAACGCGCAGTTTGTTAACTCCTCTATTGAGAACGTTTGATCGTTCAGTTGTCGGATTCCAGTTGCTGAGCTTTGTCAAGCCCAGATTCCCTTTCGAGGGGTGGTTGTTAGGATTTTTCTTTTCTCTGTATATATATATATATATATATATATATATATATATATATATATATATATATATATATAAAAGAGATAAAAATACAAAAACATTATAAAATATAAAATACAAAAAGATTTTAATGGTTGAAATCTATTTGTGGATTGAAAATACTTTTGACTGTCAATTTTCCTAATCTTGATATTCCTAGGTCTAGATTGGTTTAATCACTGGTATACACTAAAAAGGATTGGATATGCATAGCCCAATTCCTGGAAAGAGATAGATTAGGTTATTAAAGTTTCATGTATTGAAAATCTCATTTAGGTTTCATTTTTTAACCGTTTCTTTGTATATATATATATATATATATATATATATATATATATATATATATATATATATAAACCTTTTTCATAAAAAATAAATAAAATAAAATAAAAATTATTATTATAAAATATAAAATCTAAAAAGAATCTTCGTATCCTTTTCTAAGTTTCCTACGCTCAAAAAGGATCCTTAGACTGATAAATTCTTCATAATTCTGTGAGTGGACACCACTCCTATTTCTTACCCCTTTCTAACACCTAAGTGTGGGGGTGTGCCCCACATTTCGTATATAGATCTGAAAAACTTTGAAAATTGTAAATACAGAAAAATAAAATAATTGTTGTGTTACCCCACTTAGCTTTAAATGTTATCTTTTTACGTTCAAGGATTAGACATAATAGCCGGGATTTTGAATATTGAGGACAATATTCATTTCTAAGTGTGGGGGGGAAATTCTGGCGAATTTGATCACTTATATACCCTTGTATGCCTTTTTTCCCCAAAAATGGCTAAAATTTAAAATTTTTTCATTTGGTGTTAGTATTTTACACTAAACACAACAAATGGTTATCAGTCCACCATGTCTAACACACATAAGGATTGGCTAATCCAGGAGCAAACGGCTCTTGGTAAAGATATCTCAAACCCGTTGATGGCTTGCAATTTGCCCAAAATTGTATGGTACCTCAACTCGCCATATCCTAAAAAGCGAATGAGTTGGCTAGCCCGCAAGATTATGGCTTGTGGTAAAGGCAGTGGAAAAACCATAATTGGTAATCAGCTCACCAAGATGTTGACTATTCCATCAAGAGTTGGCTAGTCCAGAAGCAAACGGCTTTTGGTAAAGACTAATCAAATCCGTTGACAGCTGGTGATTTGCTCAAAATCACACGGTTATCAGGTGTGCCATAGTTCTTACACCTGGCGACTCCAGAAGTGATGGCTTTTGGTAAAGAGTTTTTCAAATCCATTAAGTTTTTCTCAATAGATTGCTAGGGACTAGCAATAGTTTAGTGTGGGGGATTGATGAGTGTCTAAATACTCATAATTTTATAACTAATCTGAGCTGCCAAAACATACAAAAACACTCAAATATATATCAAAATACTTAAAATATCTTAGAAGTGTGTTTTATATGTACCAAATGCAAAATATGCAAAAACAGATGAAAAACATACAAAGTTTGCATAATTGGCAGTTTCAGTCCCTCAAGTTTCATAAATTGGCAAAACTAGTCCCTGGTTATTCTAAAAACATGAAAATGTTACCAAAGGTCCTTTTTAATCATAAAGTTACATATTTAGTCCTTTGGTGCAAAGTTTCACAAAATTACAAGTTTAGTCCCTGTACTTTGGAAATTGACAGAAATGGTCCTTGGGATGTAAAAACTTTGAGAAATTCAATTTTGGTCCTTATACTAATAATCTTTTGCAGGAATGGTCCTTGGGTGAGAAGTTTGGTGAAATTACATAATTAGTCCCAAAAGTTTGAAGGTTTGGCATAAATAGTGCCCGGGTATTTAAAAGTGAAAATTATCAAAACCTACCCTTATACTATTCACATATGGCAATTATGACCTTGTGATAATTTTGGAATAATGCCAACAACAGCCCCTCAACTTTGGAATAATCACAAAATTGGTCCTTGTGATTTAATACCTTAAAAACTACAAACCGGACCTATGTTTTATTTTATACCCAAAACCAAACCCAACTTACACTAATCCAAGCCCACCCCCACTTCTTCTGGCCCAACACAACTTCCAGCCCACACCCTTTAAATAAAACCCATCGTTGACCCGTTTGACCACCAAAACCACCCCGCACCCTTTTCCCTCCCAAAACCATACCACCACACACCACGTCTGCAACCAATACCACCCTACACCTGGCCTGCCACCTCTCACCCACTATCCCACCACCTCACCACAACCCTCCAAACCCATTTAAACCCTTAAAACCCGCTACACGTAATCTACAGTAGCCAAAGAGACTTTGGCGCCAAAAAGGTAATTTCAAAGGCCAGGATCACTCAGACCAAATCAATGGCTATGGAATGGTGGGAAATACCCCAGTGGGTCCCACAAGCTCAGAAGGTGTCTACAAAAAGGAAGAGAAGCAGAATGAATGAAGTATTAGTGTAATTTAGGTTTAAGATAATCGTAGTTAGTAAAAACTCCAATTTAGTTGTAATTTTCAATTCAAAAAGCTTGTATCCTGTTATCTTAATATAATTTGAACTTTATTTCATCTTAATTTCAAGTTTCAAGTGCTCTCTCAGTTTATGCCATTTATTCTTAATTTCAAAATCACAAAAAGTTTAACTGTGTTGTTAGTTGTTGTTAAGGATTTGTATAAACTCATATAAGCTCTGAAAAAGCTCATATAAGTGTTAGAATACTTTAATTATTTGTTTAGCCATAAATAAGAAAATACCAAAAATAATCAAGTTAAATAAGAGAAAAATAAAAAATATAGGGAAGAACAAGATAGAAGCTGAGCAAGGTGTGGTTCTGGATTGCTTTGGTATTAAAGCTTTGTGGAAAGCATATAAGTTTGGTTCACAGTCCTTGGTTCATTGCTTTTCAGTTAAGTTCACTCTTGTAAGCTCATTTTACCATTTTTACTTTTCATTGTGTAATAGCTTGATAAGTGCCTATCTCTGTTACTTTGTGCTTATTTGTTGCTTGTTAGTCATAGTATAGCTTAATATACCATGCTTGTTCATTTGGATTAATGATAGCTTAGTTTCTCATTTTAACTGTCCAACATAGCTTGTTTTGGATTCTTGAGTTTTTATTGTTTAAATTGTTGATTTTGTGTTTCTTGTGTCTTATTTTATCATAACAAATACTTACAAATCAGTAGAATGGGTCAAAGCTTTGATTTCCTTTGAAATCACAAAAACAGTCTAAATATAGGGGTGTTTGGCACTGGGGAATACCTTGTGCATTTGTGTTGTTCAGTTGCCAAATCTCACCTAGATACATTTCATTAGGCTCTGCTAAGATAGTATAAGCATAAAATTTAGTGGTCATAGTATAAAAAAGTCAAAACTCACACCAAACTCACTTATTTGTCCACTGTGTGGACAGTTAAGTCTCAAAATCCACCCATTAGCTCATATCTTGTAGTTTTAGCTTATTTTAGGTCTATAATAGCTTATTACAACTTAATCAGTCAATTAGAAGTGTTAGAAATCCACATAAGTCAAACTAGCTAAGTATTATAAAAAGTCAAAATCTTCAATCTCTGATTTTCTCAATTATTGGGTGAATTTTGTAGATTTGTGTATTAGGTTTGAGGTTCTGAAAATCATTGGGATCATACTCTACCACCTCAACTTTAGAATCCCACCATTTTTATATTTTTAGGATTTTTGTACTGGGCCCCACACAACCCCAAACTTGCTTGCAGGGAAGACTTCTTCCCCTGCACCAGCAGCTCAGGCCAACACCACCACTTTGGTGGTGTTTTGTGACCAACTCAGTGGGCCCTACAACCTCTAAATAGTTTCTCCCAACCCCCCTCCTACCAGGGATTAGATATTGAACCTTTGTTTGACCTGAGTCACTGTGGACCCCACCTAGAAATACCCATAAACCTTGTCCCCATTTCTGTGTTAAAATCAAGTTTTGGAATAGCTTATTTGGCTTATCAGCTTATCTACATAGCTTATTTGCCCAAATTAAGTTTTGACAAGTCCAACTAACTTATTAGGACCAGAATATACCAAGGTGGGTCCCACATAAGCTCTTGTGAGCTTATTTTCCGTCTCAGTCAACAAAAGTCAACTGTGGAAGCAATAAGCTTCCACAGTGCTTATTAATAAGCTTTAAATTAGTTGTTTTTACAAAAGTTGCTTATTTTTATATATAATATAGTTTTGTAAAATAAAAATCCAGAAAATACAACATAAAAATAAGTGATAGTTTCTATTTAATTAAATTTAATTTTAATTTTCACTTTTATATTTTTATTAAGTAATCTGTATTTTTATATTTTTATTAATTTTCTATTATATTAAAGTATTTTTAGTAATTTTATTAGATTTTTGTTTTGTCTTTTACTATTAATTAGAATTAAAAATAGTTTTATTAGTAATTAATCAATAAATAAGTTTTAAATAGCATAATTAGTTTTTATATAGTAATACCTATATTTTATATTTTTCCTAGCTTCTATAAGTCATAAGATAATTTTATAAATTTTCTTGTGATTTATACTGTTCATTTAATAGTTTTTATAATTTAAATGGTTTAAATAGTAATTAAATAATAAATAGAATAATAAATAGTAAACTAGTTTAAAAATACATAAAATAAAGTTTTTATAATTTTTTAGGATTCCTGTGATGGTTAATTAGATTTATAAATCTTTTGATAATTTTCTAAGTTGATTTAGTATTATTTGTAATTTAAAATAGTTTAATTAGTTTAAATAATATAAATAGTTTTTAATTAATAAAAAGCTCACAAAAAGACAAAAAGATTTATTTTTATTTTTTATACTTTCTTCAAGTTCTATTTTAGGTTTAGAAAATATTTTTATAAGTTTTTAGTTTAATTTGTAGTGTTTATTATTTTTAGTTTTGATATTAATTAGTTTTAATTAAAAAGTTAAATAGTTTTTAATTAAATAATTAATAATAAATAATATAATAATCTAAAAAATAGTTTTCTTTTTAATTTAATTTTATTTTAAGTTTAAGTTTATAGAATTTTCAATTTTAACCCTTATAGTTTATTTTTCCTTAAAACTCACCTTTTTCTAAGCACGCAGTCGCGTCTGATTTTAATTTGGTTTACGTTTTAACGTTTTAGATATCTAGGTTTTACGTAATCGTTCTAATAGTTTATTTTAAGTTATAAAACCCTAGTGTAATCACACACACACACACACTTATACCCTTTCCTGTTCACATTCACTCGATCACAGACTCGTTTATAATAAAACATCGCACACCTCGTTGGGACATTACGACCCGGGGAAATACTGTATTCCACGGAAGCATTTGCCTCAGCTATTTGACTATTATAAATTAACCATTCACAAGTGGTTGACTAATAATTGTCTGACCGTTTGAGGCGAATCACATTACTGAGTGTTTTTGTATGTTTTGCAGTTCAGATTTGACCAAAAATGATGAGTGTTTGAGCACTCATCAGTATACTTAATTTGGCCTTGTGAGCCTATTAGCTTAGCTTATTAGCCCCATTGTCCTTTGGCCTGTTGGATATTAGCTTCCCCTGCACCACATGGTTCTAGCCAAACAGTGGATTTCACAAACCCATTCTGACCTTGATATTTGAGCTTATGACTTGAAGTTTGGTTCTTTGGGAAGCTATTCTGCCAAATTTCAAGGTTCAGACCTTTTATTGCATTTTCCAGCTTATTTTGTAAGACTGCAATAAGCTTTAACTTGTCCCATTTCTCTGAGTACACTGATTCATCAGTGTACTTCAGCAGTTTCATAGGCTCTGATCAAGCTCATCTGTGGACTTTTGCTTATGCAATTGGACTTCTTGGGAAGCTCAGTTGTCCAACCCATAGGTTCCAAGCTTCCCTCGGGCTTTAAAGCTTATTTGATCAACTTAATCTCTGCCTGAATTTGGCCTGTTGAGGCCTGTGTATTCAGTGGGTTTGATGGTAGTGCTTATTAGATTAACTTAGCTTATTCAGTGTACCTCCTTGTTGATTTAACTTCAATTCAGTCCCTTTAAGTTGGTGGAACCTTATTTTCTAGCTTTTGTTCACTGGATAGCTTATTTGAGCTCAAAGTTTTCATTTAAGCTTGATAAGCTCAACTGTTGAGCCTTTAAGCTTGTGCACAGCTTATTTTTGAGTTCAAATCAATGTTCCTTCACATCTGTTTGTTGTTTTCAATATTTAAGTAGGATTGTAAAAGAAAAATAAGAAGAAACCAAATTTAATTTTAGTGATAGCTTTTGTTTAATATAAGTTATCTTTTTCATTTTTCCTTTTAGCTTATTATTAAGAACTTTTGTACTTTCATATTTTTCTTCAGTTCCTGATAGTTTAAAGTATTTTGAGGAATTTTTCTAGAATTTTCTCTTTTCATTTACTATTTTTAATAATTAATATTAGTTTTATTAATAATCAATTAATATTAGATAACTAAATAGTATAAATAGTTTTTATTAAGTACTCCTATGTTTTTATATTTTTCCTAGGTTTCAAGTGTCATAAAATATTTTTAGAAAAAGTTTTAGAATTTTTACTAGTCATTTGCTATTTTTCTTTAATTTAATTAGTTTAATTAGTATTTAAATCTTAGTTAATTAATAATAAATAGAGAAAAAGTAGGAAAAATATATTTTTAGTTTTAAAATTACTTTTATATTATTTTAGAGTTTTTAGAATTAAATTTTAATTTTTCTAGCTTAAATTCATAATTAGTGTATTTTAAATATTATTAATTAGTTATTAAATAGTAATTAATTAATATTAATTATAGAAATAGTGTAAAAATTAATTTTAATTTTTTAAAAATTTTCTTTTATCATTAGGATTGTAAAAATGTAATTTTCATATCCGTAGGTATTTTATTTAACAAAACTCGCGTTTTATTTCGTACGTCTACGTAGAATTAAATCAAACGAACGCGTTTTTAGGTTTAACTTACATTTTAGGTTATCTAATCATCAGTAATTGTTAATATAGTGTTTCTAAGTTATTTTCATTCCTCATGTCTTAGTGTAATCATACAAATCACTCAAACCCCATTTCTGTCCAAACTCACCCGATCACAAACCCGTTTTGATTACCATCGCACCTCGTCGGGACATAACGACCCGGGGAACCACTATACTTCCGCGGAGTATTGACTCTAGGCAGTTTGACTTGGTTGACCATCACCTGGTCAATTAGGTTGACCGTTTGGAGCCAATCAAATTTTGGCGCCGCTGCCGGGGAGGTTGTGCGCGTTTTTTCTAAAAACGGTTTGCTGATTAATGCTTTTGGAATTCAATCCTTTGTATATTTACCATCCTTGTTCATATTTTCTTATCTTATAAAAACAAAACTGTTTCTGAAAACATTTTAAAATCAGTTTTCAATGAACACAAAAAACCCAAAAAGATTTTCTTTCTTATTTGTATATAAAATGTCTTTCCAAAAATCCAAAAATATTCCTCTTTACCCTCCTACCCTTTTGATTCTTCATTCCTTACCCTCCCAAACCTTTTGATTCTTTCTATGTCTCATCCACACCTTCTGAATTGCTAGTGTTGTGGTAGTTCTTATAATGGTGGTAATTGCCCCAGCTGTGGCATGTTAGAGTCAGGAAACGGGTCTGTCTATAACCAGAATCCTTATTCCTACCATGACACGACTGATTTATTCCATCAGCTACCACACCATGAGACTCAGCAGTTTTAATGTTGTGAGTACTGTGGTTGTTCACACTACAGTTCTGATTGTCAATCAGAAAGCACGCTTGTCTATGAGCAGTTTCCTGATAACAATTATGACTCCAACACATACGACTCACAGCCACATCAGTTTTACTGTTGTGAGTATTGTGGAGGTCCACACTTTAGCTCCAATTGTCAAACAAGGAATCCATTTCCTTATAAAAATTTTGATACATCGTATTATGACGAACCTCCACCTCAGCCAATTCCTCAAAGTCTTCTCCTTGATCTTTTGGATTTAGTGAAAGATTTGAAAGGAATCACACATACCCCAGATAATCCAAATCAAAAATCGATGGAAGAATTGTTAGCTGACGAACAGGCTGCTAAAATAAATTCCCAAGATGCTTATGAAAGGTCTATTAGGGAATCAATTGCAAAAGAAAAAGCAGCTAGATCTTGCTCTCGATTCCGTTTCATTCCTGATGACAGTGATGATGAAGATACCCTTGATATCCTTGGATTTTATTCATCAGGTTCATCAGATGAAATTCCATCAGTTGAGATTTCATCTCAACCCACTGTTATCACACCCGAGGTTCCCACTCACTCTCTGAGCATGGGGGATGAGCATCTTGACACTGTTCCTAAAAGGGAATCAGACGAATTCATAAAGTCTAGTGTTGAGAACCTTGTTCCAAACCCAAGAGAGTCACAGGGAATTCTTGATCATGTGTGTGATATCCCTCCTCCTCTTGTCTTCCCGACTGATCATGTTGAGATGTTCTCCGATTCTACTTATGATGATTCGTTATCTTGTGGAGACATCGTTTTTATGGAAGAATTACCTTCTAAGCTAGTTAGCTTAGAAGAAGAGAATGATGAGATTGACACCGAAATCAAGGATGAAGCACTTCGTGCAACATTATTGAATGTCGATCTCCTCATTTCTAAAATCGAGGCTTTCAATATGAAACCTATTTCATCCCCTATCCCGATTAAGGATAGTGACATTTTCTCCGATGATCCTATTCCGGAGTTTGAAGCCTTTACTTTTGATCATATGGGAGAGAAGATTAGTGGCAGTACCACTTCTCATTCTCAAATCTCTCTCCCCGAATATGATTCATTCACCTTTGAGGAGTTCTCCGGTGAACTCACTCATATCATATCTCCACCGGAGTATGATAACTTTCACTTTGATCTTGACAAAGATGATCTTTGTGTTCCGGAGGGAAATATTCTCAACCTTGAGAATTTGATTGATATCAAAATCCCAACCCTCCCACCCATAAGTCTAGATCATATGAGCTTTACTGATGAGATTCATGATACACCAATTATGGATTCTCTTTCTGATGATGATGACTTTATCTTGATTGTCATCAAGATCTTTCTACCCTTCTTCACGTACCGGGTGACTTCTCCTGTTCTTCACTCCTTCGGGAATGAAGACATTATCTTTGACCCCGGCATCACCGCTTATAGTTTATACAATTTTAAGCCGGGATTATATCTCATCGGTGTGGAACTTCCACGTGCTTCAAATGTTTATCCAAACATCTTGAATGAAAGTCCGATGGAGATTGTTTCTTCCACATCATGCTTCCCCATGAACAAATGAATTCGGGGTCTAGTCAAGCTAGCGACTCGATAAACAAAAACAGTAGCATGTATATATGGTTTTCACCCTAAGTGTGGGGGAGTTACTCTTACTGTGGTTACCAATAAAGTGAAAAAGCTAAAATGGTGTTTCAACATTTAGATTGTAATGTTGCCCGTTCAAAGAGTCGGCATAATAGCCGGGACCTTGAATATTGAGGACAATATTCATTCTAAGTGTGTGTGGGGGGGGGGGGAGTATTCTAGCAAATTTTATCACATTTTACTATCTAGTACCCCCGTTTTTGGCCAAAATTTCAAAAAAATTTAAATTTTTTTTCACTTGTGCTTCAAAATTTTTGTGGTTACCAGTCCGCCATATCTAAATGACAAAAGGATTGGCTAATCCAGGAGCAAACGGCTCTTGGTAAAGATATATCAAATCTGTTGACGGCTTACAATTTGCCCAAAATTATATGGTATCTCAACTCGCCATATCCTAAAAAGTGAAAGAGTTTGGTAGCCCGTAAGATTATGGCTTGTGGTAAAGGCAGTGGAAAAACATAATTGGTAATCAGCTCACCAAGATGTTGACTATTCCATCAAGAGTTGGCTAGTCCAGAAGCAAACGGCTTTTGGTAAAGAAATATCAAATCCGTTGACAGCTGGTGGTTTGCTTAGAATCACATGGTTATCAAGTGGACCATAGTTCTTACTTAGAACTGATACATTTGGCTACTCCAGAAGTAATGGATTTTGGTAAAGAGATTAAAATCCATTAAATTTCAAAACAGTTTATTGCTAGTGACTAGCAATAGTTTAGTGTGGGGGTTTGATGAGTGCTCAAACACTCATCATTTTTAGTCAATCTGAACTGCAAAAACATTTAAAAACACTCAGAAATGCATCAAAATACTGAAAATATTTCAAAATTGTGTTTTATATGTTTTAGATGCAAAAAGAGTAAAAAACAGATGGAAAACGAATAAAGTTTGATAAAATGACAGTTTCAGTCTTTGAACTTCCAAAGATTGTCAAAAATGGTCCCTGCATAAACAATTTTGAAGAAAAGTCCACAATGGTTCCCCAGGAATCATGAAATGACAAATTTTACCTTTGGAGTTCAAGTTTGCATAATTGGCAAAACTAGTCCCTGAAGTTTCAAAAATGACAATTTTGGTCCTTGGGTTTTCAAAATTGGAAAAATAACCTTTATGGTCCTTGTGTTACTAATAATTGGCAGGAATTACCTTGAAGTAACTTTGGAAATATAGCAAATTCAGTCCCCAAAATTCAGCTTTTGGCAATTATGGTCCTTGTGAAATATTGCTATACCAAATGGACCCTTATTATTCCAAACACAAACAAAACCTAATCCACTAATCCACCCCAATACAAATCAACCCACCTTGTAACTCCCTCCTTGGCCCAAACCAAACCCCGACCCAATCACTTAATAATAAATCCCACACCCCACTTTTGATAATAACTAGGGTCAACGCACCCTCTGACCGCCCTTTTCCCTCTCATCCCCCGTGCCTGCCATAACCTGCAAATCCCAACACAATTGTCCCCTCCTCCTCCTCCTCCTCCTCCTAACCACCATACCACAACCTTTTGACAGGTCAACCCCAACACACCCCCTGCCACAAGCTACAACTGCCAAAGTGCTTGTTTCCATTTTCCCATTAAAACTTAATTAAGGGCCAAGATCAACACCACTCATCCAATGGCCTAAATAGAAGTGGGAAAGGTGCCAAAGACATTGTGGAAGCTTATAAGTAAAGAATAAAAGATGTTGATATAAATAATGTCTAAAAACATTATTAACATATATCGATATATCTATGTTTTGATAATCACAAAACGTAAACTCATTGAACTACAAATTATGACGTAAACAAGTATTTAGTCATAAATATTTGCTTTAGCATCCATATCACTTAAGGTATGAATAAACAAAGTGTCTAATGCATTTTATGATCAAAGGAATTTTTATTTTTACAAACCTTACATTTTATTAAAATGGGACAAACATTTCTAAACTTATACAAAACATTTTTGTATTTATAAGAAATGTTTTATTCAAAATAAACATTTTGAATTCAAATTTCTACCCAAAAAATGGCCACATTCTTCAGGAAAAACCTCCCCCACAAAAAGACAAAAAATCTGCAGAAATTTTTTTTTTTCTTAGGCGGCCCCCTTAATTATACTAGGCGGTCCCCTTAATAATTAAGGGGACCGGCACACAATTAAGGGGACCGGCCACGCTCCCTGTCAGATTTTGTCAGAAATTTTTCCCTATAAATACCACCTCAAACCTGGAATTTTTCTCACCTCTTTGCACAAATATTTTCAGATCCAATTCTCTCTAAACATCCTTCTAAAATCCTTTGATCATAAATACATAATCCTTTGTTTCAAAGTGATTCTTGCATCATCCTCTCAAGTGCAAGAGAAGAATACTTCTATCCTCCAAGACAAGAAGTATTACAACTTGTTGTGACCTCCACATCCAAGTTGGTGCATCATCAAGAATATTTACATATATCTTTGTGTAGTGTGTTGTGAATATTTGATTGTAGATAGTTGTGTTAGGAATATAGATAGTGTGATTGGCTAGTAGATTGTAGTAAAGATAGTTGGTGTGAAGTAGTTGTGAAGATAGGTGTGTAGTAGATTGGTGTGAAGTAGTTGTGAAGATAGGTGTGTAGTAGATTGGTGTGAAGTAGTTGTGAAGAAGGTGTGAAGATTGACAAGGTGTGAAGACGGTGTGAAGTCTTGAAGAAGGTGTGAAGGTGTGATTAAGGTGTGAAGATCACGTGGTGTGATATTTGGTGTGAGATTGGTTCTAGCTACGATTAGAACTCGATATTTAGCTTAGTGTCGTTAACTTGTGTAAGCCAAGGTGTGTAAGGTTTTCTCCGCCATAAGGGAGCTTGTTGATATAGTGAAGAAAACTCTCGAGTAGGTGACTCGAGGAGTGGAGTAGGGCAAGGAAGGTGTCCTTGTAGCCGAACCACTATAAATCATTTGTCTCGCGGTTAGATCTTTCCATATCTTACTTATTATCTTGCTTATATCGTTATTACTTTTGTAGACATAGACGTATATATATAGTTGCTCATATAGTGCTAGTATTGATTTTACTTAAAGATCAAACGAAAGTTTTATTCACAAAACAAAGTTTTTTTCAATCAAACTAAAAAGGTTACATACATATAATTGATCATTTCGATCAAGTATAGTTTTCATACAAAATATAACTAAGGATTATAAAATAAACGATTACGTACTTATCTCTCGTATATAGCTACAATTGTTTATATTATGCATGTGTTGATTTCACATACTTAGCATACATTATTATTATTGTTTATACTTAGATATACTTGTTCATATTGTTCAAGATTTGAGTTCACATAAGATTGAATCAAAGTTTTAAAAGCAAACAAGGTTTTAAAACTAAACTAAGTTTTCAAAATAAAATTAAAAAGACGTAAAACTATTCAACCCCCCTTCTAGTTTTCCACAATTGGTATCAGAGCCACGTCTAGCAAGATTTTTAAAATATATTGTATTTTAAAACTTGTAACGATCTATGGAATCTAAAAAATATTTAGAAGGGCAATCTATGCAAAGACCACCACTATTTGAAAGTGATGGATTTTTATATTGGAAAAATCGATTCGAAACTTATGTGAAATCAAAGGATCTAGATCTTTGGCATGTTATTACTAATGGTGATTTTTTACCTACTCAAAATAATCCCGAAACAAATAAAGATGAAATAGTACCTTTTGAAAAACAAAATGATGATTTAAAAAGAAGACTTTCTAAAAACAATGAAGCAAAAATGGTTATTTACAATGCGTTACCACGTAAAGAATACGAAAGGATCTTTATGTGTGAAACCGCAAAAGAAATTTGGAATTCTTTACTAATAACTCACCAAGGTAATAGTCAAGTCAAGGATAACAAAATAGATCTACTTATGCAACAATATGAGCAATTTATGATTCCGGAAGAGGAATCAATTGATAATGCTTTTACTAGGTTTAACACTATTATCACAAGTCTAAAAGCACTTGATGAGAATTTTTCTAGTAAGAATTATGTCAGGAAATTTCTTAGGGCTCTTCATCCAAAATGGCGAGCTAAAGTCACGGCTATTGAAGAATCAAAGAATTTGTCAACTCTACAACTTGACGAATTGATCGGTAACTTAAAGGTCTACGAAGAAATAATAAAGAAAGACTCCGAGATGGTCAAAGGAAAAAGGGAGTAAAGCAAATCAATTGCGTTGAAAGCTAAAAAGGACTCTAGTGACAAAGAATGCTCAACCTCCAAAAGTGACGATGAAGAGTATGCTATGGCAGTACGAGACTTCAAGAAATTCTTCAAAAGACGAGGAAGATACATTAGACAACCATATAATGAAAGGAAGTGTTTTAAATGTGGCAATCCAAATCATATCATCGGAAAGTGTCCAATGATGTCAAGAGATCAAAATCAAAAGGCGTTTATTGGAGGTGCTTGGAGTGATAGCGATGAGGACAAGAAAGATACCACAAATGAAGAAAAGTTTCTTATGGCTAAGACATCAAGCGAGGTACGTTCCGAAACCGAATACTTTAGTGACGAAAATTTATCATTAGATGAAAAAGACCTAGATAGTGAATATAATAGGTTATGCAAATTAGGTCAAAAGGTTACAGCTAAAAATAAGTCACTAAAACATATTAATAATCAATTAGAAAATGAAGTACTCGAATTAAAAATTAAACTACAACATTTGGAAAAAGGAAAAGAAGTTTTTGTAAAATGTAAAACTTGCTTAGAGGTTAAAAATGAAAACGAAAACTTAAAGATGAAATTTTCAAACTTGACAGGTTTAAAAATAGAAATAACCCACTTAAGAAAATACTAAGTGCTCAAGAAACTTCGGGAGATAAAACCGGTCTAGGATTAACTTCAACTAATGTTTCAACTAGTGAAAATAAAAGTATAAAGTTTGAATGTGAATCTAGTAAACAAAAATCATTAGAATCAAATCCTAAGTATATACTTACAAAAGATAGAAAAATACCCATTGCGAATGATGAAAAAGTAAAAACTTTTTATAAACCATCCTTAAAGACCGAAGTAGGATCCTCTAAACCTAAATTTAGATCTAAAACTCCACCACCAAGAAAACCTAAAAATCATCATCCAAGATCTAAAACATCTCAACCTAGAAGAAATCTAAATAGACAATATTACAATAACACTAGAAATCAAATGTGGAATTATCAACCAAGTTACAACCCTTGGGAAATATTACCACCATACATGCATCCTTGCCAAATGTTAAATATGTTTGGACCAAACAACTTTGGACCAATGAGACAATGGGGACCAAGTGGCTAAATTGTCAATCTTGGAAGAAGTTGGAATATCATCTACAAATGACTTCTATAAGTCAACATGGTCACTTGAAGTGCTTGAAGATATTCCATTGAAGACTAAAAGGTACGCGTTTCTTTTAAGTTCATCACTATAATTTGCATGCTTAGATAAATGATTAGTTAGATTAATGCTTAGTACATAATTGATTATATTCTTATAACCTAGAAACATCATTGGTTGACTTTCCTAGGAATAAGATAAAATTGTTCATTGCCGAACAAAATAGAAAATCGAAATCTTCTATATCCACTATTAGGAAACTCATGGTGATGAAGTGAAATGAGTTAAGTGGATCAATCGTTAATATAGAAGTAGGATTAGATCCCTCGCGTAAGAAAACTATGGATGAAACAAGCTCTCGTAGACTATGGCATTAAGTCAGATAAGCGTGCGAAAACAAAGGAACTATAGATGTTAGGTTATACCCCATTCAACACTCTCACATCTAACATATAAATTATCGTCTTCATTTCCTTTAGGATCATAGGATATGTAGAAACGATAGCATGAGATAATAATAGGCTTAACCAATCCTCTTGAGCATGAGATCTTTAATAAACATTTTTTAAAATATTTCATTTATGATATTTGTTGTCAAAAATCTAATATCTCTAAAAATATGCAAAAACCTCACATTTTGGAAAATAGTCTTTCAAATAACTATCCCACTTTTAAATAACATGCTTTCACTATCAATATCCACAATTTTGTTTTGATCAAAACTAAAGATTGGGAAAATATTCTTTACCGTTCATTCACACATTTTGAAGTAAAAACCCAATCTATTTTATTCAAATAACTCTCACATCCAAGTGAATACTTACTTTCAAACATTGTTGAATAATGCTAAAAACGTCTCTTTTAAAATCATGCATGGTGATCTCATATTTGTCATCTATATTTATATAAATGACACTTATAAGTGAACTAAATCAAATCAAGAGGACCATGGTTTGTTCATTAAGACTTTGTTTGTAACAAGTCTAGAAATACATGCTATCATAACTACCCACTTATTGCACATTGATACACATTAGGATTAATCCTCATTGTTATGTAGTTATGAAATACTTGATGTTGCTTATTGTTTCCTAGCACTTATATTTTACTTGCTTGATGAGTATGTTTGCATGCTAGATGAAATTGCTTGTTTACTTAATCTCTTTGGTTAACATGCTTTGGCTACATAATTGCCTACATAATTAGTATATGCTTGATTGCCTCAAAGAGTTGGACTTGTTTGAAACCAAAAACACAACCTTTCTGCAATTCACTACCAAAAACCCTTTTCTGGCAATCTGGGAATCACCAGATGGGCGGCCCCCTTAAATCATAAGGCGGCCCCCTTAATTATTAAGGGGACCGGCCTCCAATTAAGGGGACCGGCCATCTGATGGTCGAAGGTGTTGTTTCCCTTTTCTATTTTTTAGCCCATTTCATCCTACACTTCCCAAAATTCACAAACCTATTTTATCCTAAACCTTCCATCAATGTTTATCCATCCTTGATCCCACCAATCCTACACTATAAACACTCTCATTCCTCTCAATCTCCACTCATCTCATCATTTCCTCTCCCATTAAACCAAAACCACCAAGAAACTTGTTTGGAGAAGAAAGCCTAACTTCCTTTAAAATTCCGTCAAATCAAATGACGTTGTCAAACATCCAACACCAAATTCCTCCTATGTTTTCAAACATTACTTACCTAACACCTCACTTTCCTTCTCACCAACATTACATATCAAAAACCTTTACTCACCCATATCCTTCTACAGTACACTCAAACCTCATAATCTTTTCACAACTCAAGCGATGTTGTTCATAATCAACCAACACCTAAACCTCACTCTCACACAAATGATCCATTTAACAACAAATCATCCATTCGTGCTTCGACTAATGCTCCTTCTTATGATGAGCATGCACAATCCCAAAACAATAATCCCAACCTCATTACCAACACTTTACATGTTGCTCATTCAACAAAAACACCATCCACTCATGAAGGATCTCTTCCACCCATATCATGTTTTCATGATTACCCAAGCTCAAACATGTCTCCACCACCAAGAGTATCACCACCACATCCTAAAACTTCACATGCCATTTCTATGTTGCATGTTCAAACCATCACCCAAAACAACTATCATGCTCCACCACCATCACCTTCCTCCGAACACTTGAAGTTCGTTGAGGCGCTAAAAAAAGCCCATGAGCTTAGTGCTCTTTTAGCCTTACATCTTGCTCAACGCAATTTGGATCCACCTTCATCTAGATCACCCTCATCACCACACAACATAAATCAACTTGAGAAGCATGTCAACAATTGACCTTGTTGCATCTTTCTCCTAAAAACCATTGCATTCAATGAACACTTGGATTGAATATCTTCTCACTAGATCACATCCAATACCCTCACTTGAACAACATCCAAAACCTCAATCAACCTATTCTGCTACAAACTCTCCACCACCAAACTATCCAACATTCATGACCCGAACATATACCTCCATTAATCCAACAACCTCCATTAATCCAACAACCTTATCCTAACTCAACCATCCTGTCACAACTCGTAATTTCCGGTCATTTTCCAAACCTCAACAATTTACTATTCACAAGTTACTATTCACCATTTACTATTCATCGTTTTTGAGATCAATTTGACATTTCGAGAAACATTCAGAAATTTTACTATTCACTTGACACTATTCATTTCCGAAAGAAATTTCACTATTCACGTGCATTACTCATTTCATCGTAAACTTAGTTTACGGGTATTCAAAATTCGCGTAACCGTATTGGTTCAGGAGCGAATTCATGCATTATCATTGAGACATTTCATACGGACTAGAAATGGTCCGCATATCATTATTATGGCACTTGCATACTATTCCACTCGTAGGATAATTAAATTTATACTTTTGGTATAATTAATACTTTTACGTATAATTATTTCTAAATAAACGTTAACAAACGACCAATAATGTGACTAATACGTCCGACACTCCCGACTATGATCCAAAATATATTTTTATATTCATTTTAATAATATAAAAATTATAATATTAATTTACCCGGTGTTTTCCAATCAATTGCTACATTTTCCGGTCGAAGCCTATAACTCCGTCGGTTTGCTATATTTCAACCCGATCATTATTTTAACTTCCGATTCTCATCAGGAATATTATTTTACAATTTTTATGACTTTATTATGTCACGGTTAACTCCGTTAAAATTTATTTTTAGTTAACTCGGTACCCGGTATTCCCTAAAACTATTAATATATATACATTATAACACTAATACCTCACCAAATCTCTTACACACTCCACATTTTTCTTCCTTTCTTCCATAATGCCGCCCCCCCCCCCCCCCCCCCCTTTATTGTTTTCCTTAAATCATGGATCTAGTTCCCTATCTATTATTTATATATCAAACATTTTATACTTACTTTCATTTCACCAAATATCAACTAGCTACTTTCTTCTCTTTTCTCTCTTTCTCTTTTTTGGGTTCACGACACAACAAGAAGTGGAGCAAGACCAAGAAAATTTTCCAAGATCAAGTATTACACTAGTTTATTTAGGTTATTCTTGTAAGGTTTTGAAATACAAACTTAAGAATACTAAGGTTTTCATCATCTAATCACACCATCTTTCAAGTAAGTTAACAAAACTCATTTCATAATTTTTACAAGTTATTACTATGTTTATATATATTTTTCTTACAAGAACTCATGCATATATTGACTTATACCACTTTATTTTACAAACTTATAACTTATAAACCCTAGGAGGTGATTTTAGCTAGATCCTTGTTAGTTCTACTTGGTTATGATGTTTAGGAACCCATGACACCCTAAGAAGGTGTATGGTAGGATTAGACTAGTTTTGTGGTGATTGAAAGTGGTTTGATTGAAGTTAGAACTAGAGTAGAACCTTGAAAATGGTTTTTGAACAAGTAAAAATACATGCTGTCCTATTTTGGTTCACCCAGAAAACTCCGAATTTACACAGTAACTTTTGATAATATTTTTAGAAAATACTTTCAAAAACGAAGCCGTGCGCGAAAGAACGGATTAAAACGAGTTAATAACGAAGGAGATATGATTTTCCGAATTTAACGACGAAAACTATTTTCTGAAAAACTGCATGCTGTTTGACAGTTTTCGACGGGTAAATAGAGGCGTTAAACGTAACCTAGAGGAGCCGAGCTATCGAAAATATATTAGTATATACTAAAACGAATCCGTGGATATAAAAAACGAGTAAAATGAGCTTAAAACGACCAAGTTATACACGTTTTAAAATCGTCAAAAACTATATATATATATATAGTCACTACTAGAAAATAATAACTTACGTACTAAATGGTATATTTTCTAGAAATGTTACTAAGGACTATATTCTTAACAAATGAAATACGTATGACCCAAGGAATATTCATATGACTTAACGACGTTATTTTAAGATTTTCGATACGAGGAATAGAACGCTAACATTTTTATACGATATATTACGACAAGTTTTTATAACTCCATTGGGACTTATTTTTCCTAAGTATGGAAACTATTTTACTATGACAATAACGAGTATTTCCAAGTCACGAGTAGTATAGGTATCATGTGAACGTGCATTCATTTCATCATGTCATGATCTAAGGAAGATCGTTATTACTCATATTAGGTTGCGGTTAGAGATCGTGCCTCCTTTCAGTGTATCCATTCTTGTCATCGTAGCTATCGCTCTAGGTGAGTCATAGCCCCTACTTTTTCAATTGTTTTGGTAAACTCTTTGGGGGAGAATACATGCTCGTTTTACTTAAACGCACTACTTGTTTTACCTGGTTGATTTCTCAAATATTTCCAATGTTACCTAAACATATGTTTGATCACCTGCATTCATTTGTATGTTTGATCACCTGCATTCATTGGTATGTTTGATTTCCTGTATTTCATGGGATTGATTATCCTTGTTTATATGACCTCATAGTCACCAATTGTTCCTATATGCTCATTGTAATACTGTGGTATTCCCCACTTGGTTGTGATGTTAAACGTAATATAGTGGTATTCCCCACTTGGCTGTGATGTCAAACGTATTGTGGTATTCCCCACTTGGCTGTGATGTCAAACGTAATATTGTGGTATTCCCCACTTGGCTGTGATGTCAAACGTAGTATTGCTGTTTCCCTACTTGATTGACCTATATGTTCATTGTAATATTGTGGTATTCCACACTTGGCTGTGATGTCAAACGTATTGTGGTATTCCCCACTTGGCTGTGATGTCAAACGTAATATTATTGTTTCATTTCTTGACTGAATTGCGATGCCTTTGCATCAACCTTATTACGGGTTTTCCCGCTTGACTGATTTATCATATGGCCTCATTGACTGAATTATTTATATAGCCGTTTTGCTATATTTATCTGGGAATTTGAATACCAGTATTGCTTTTGTTCACGTAGACTTTAACACTTTTGGCAGTGGGTTGTAAACACACAGGTTACAAGTCTCTTATGGCGGGACTTGCAACTGAGTGGATTTACAATGCCTTTGCTGGGCGATCATTTCTCTATAGTCATTATTTGTTAAACAAACTCTATAAACTCACCAACCTCGTGTTGACACTTTAGCATGTATTTTCAGGTTTTAAGCATATGGCACGCTACAGGAGGTTTTGGCAGGGCATGGCATGGTCATAGAAGACTCTGATTTTTCATTTGGGGACCGTTTTAAACTATTTTAAGGGCCTACTTCCGCACTACTTTTAACGATGTAAATTCAATATTTTTGATCTAACTATTTTATTCTAAATGATTGAAATGAAAACCATTTTTGAACTAGTGTTGTAATACCAATTGAGTTACACCCCAGCTACACGTATGCTTCCGCTGGACCCGATTTTGGGGGTGTGACAGATTGGTATCAGAGCTCTGGCTATAGCGAACTAAGTGTTTTTAAAACCTAGACAATAGCTACTTTTACGAAAAACTTAACCCTATGACCGTCACGTGCCTGCCTGCCAAGATGATGCCTCACTTGTGGTTTGTTGCTGACTTAGGTGATGAGATTTGTGTCTCATTATCTGGTATATTATATTCACTTATTCTAGCTGATTACTATCATTGTCTTTCATATAAGCATGTTCACGTATCATATATGTCACTGCATGATGTTTTTCCTTGCATAATTTCATCATTCGACCTCGAGTTTGGTCACTTGCTTTTGTTTTTCTGAACGTCTTGGTATTTCTGAAGGACATAGTCTTAGTATAACTGAGCTGAGTATTTCAAAATTCATGGAACCTCGGTGGGATATAGACTGGTCATCTATATTCGACCCGAGATAGTGAGATATAGGCTGACCACCTATGTCTGACTCAGAGATGAATTTTGCAACACTGAGAATGGTTATAATAAAATTTTGTCTGGATTAAATTCTCTACCCAATTTCCAAATGTTTCATTCATGTGTGCGTACTTACTTTCATCACAATCTCGTTATGTCGCAGCTGTCACAGTCTTTTCCCTTATCACCATTATTATCATTCCTCTTCCCCACATATATAGATAAGGAATTAGCTTACACTCTATAGATTCCGATGTCACTCATCACTCATTACTCCCAATATTGATAAATGGATATTATCAATGACCTCCCTAGGAAAGACTTCCCATACCATATATAAGGAGGATCTCTAGGTACATTATGATCATTTAAAACCCAACAGAAATCTCAGGATATCACAAAACCACTCGAGCCACGTCAACGCGTCATATCGCAACATCAACCTTTCATTCTATAATAACCCACTCTCGAACATCTACTACTAGGAAACGTCTTAATTATGTCTCACCCTTCTTTTCTCGTTTTGAAGAGCTATGCCGCCAAGGAAAGTTAAAGCTACTCCAACTATGACACCTGTTGCTATTCGGAAATTGGTTAAGGATAGTATCGCCGAAGCTCTAGAGATCGAGAGAGCTGAGATAGCTGCAAGGGCTGCTGAGGCCGCTCTACAGACAGGGATAGATGGACAATCCGATAATAAGCGCGAATGTACTTGGAAAAATTTTAAGATTAGTGATCCCATCAAGTTTAAGGGCACTGAAGGAGCGGTTGCTTTGATTCGCTGGTTCGAAAAGACTGAGAATGTGTTCCTCATGTGCAACTGTCCTGATGGCAGCAAGGTAAAATTCACTACTGGTATGCTTTTGGATGAAGCTATGTCATGGTGGAATTCTCATGCTCAACCGATTGGTATGGAAAATGCCTACAAGCTCACCTGGGAGCAATTTAAGAAATTGATGACTGATAAGTTTTGCCCTCGTACTGAGGTGCAGAAGTTGGAAACAGAATTCTATGAGCTGGTGACTAAAGGTGATGACATTGAGACCTACTTCAGGAAGTTTCAAGAGTTGGCTGCACTATGCCCAACTATGGTTTCAGATAATGAAAAGCTGCTAGAAAAATTCATCGATGGACTACCGCGCAACATCAGTGGGAACGTAATTGCTTCTAAATCAGACACGCTGGAGGAAGCTATCAGAATGTCTCAAAAGCTTATGGCTCAAGTAATAAAACAAGAAACTACTGTCAACAACAACAATGAAAACAAAAGGAAAAGGGATGACAACCAAGGAAACGATCAAGTATGGCAGCCAAACAAAGGACAAGAAGTGTTTAGAGCTTATGTTGCAGGACCAAGCGCAAAGAAAAGATATACTGGAAATTTACCTTACTACAACATGTGTAATTTGCATCACTTATATCATTGCAGTGGACTGTGTGGAATATGCAAGAAGCGGGGTCATCTAACTAAGGACTGTACGAAACCCATAAATCAGAGGATTCCAGGAAGTTGCTTCAAATGTGGAAACTTAGGGCATCTCAGAAAGGACTGCCCGGAGCTAAGGGACAAGAAGACTAAAGCCTAAACTCTCTTGTGTTGTATTTCTTTTGTGTTTAATTCTACGTTCTATCGTATAAGTTTCATGTACTATTAACGAATTCCGATCTAATGAATATTCTATCTTTTATCACCGCAAACTCCTAGCGATTTCATTAAGATTCCTTTGGAACTACACCACCTATCATCTGCAGACCAATGGTCAGGATTAGAGGACGACTCAAACATAGGGAGATATGCTTAGAGCATGAGTGATTAACTCTAGAAATGGTTGGACTGACCATTTGCCATAAATCAGATTCCTTTATAACAATAGTTACCACACGAGCTTAGAGACTACACCATTTGACGCACTCTATGGTCGAAGTGCCCCTATCCATTGACGAATCGAAATTGGAAAATCCTAACTCACTAGTCTAGTAGGCATTCATGAAATAACCAGAAATTTTCTACAAGTCAAGAATCAATTACAAATTCTATAAGTTGTAAACCATTAAAACTTCAAATTGGTAGCCAGATAATGTTGAAAGTTCTGCCTAGGAAAGGCATGATATTATTCGGAAAAAAAATTTGGAAAGTTAAACCTGATATACACTGGACCACGTAATATTTCAGACAGAGTATGCCTAGTGGCCGTCAGACTTGAGCCTTGTTAGAGAACAACCGGATTACACAACCATGTTTCACCTATTCAAATCCCAGGAAATGACCTTCAGATTAGTCACTCGTAATCCCATTTGGAAGGGAATCCAACCCTGAGACAAACGTAAACTTGGTAAGAGAACCAATAGAAATCATGGACTGTTAGGTCAAACGATTGAAACAGAGTCGAACTCCTATTGTGAAAGTTCGCTGGAATTCTCAATTATTATCATCTTTTCACCAATACCATTCTAGAGACTTACACAAACTGAACTTCGGGACGAAGTTCCTGTTAGAAGGGAAGACTGTCACAACTCGTAATTTCCGGTCATTTTCCAAACCTCGACAATTTACTATTCACAAGTTACTATTCACCATTTACTATTCATCGATCACTATTCATTGTTTTTGAGATCAATTTGACATTTCAAGAAACATTCAGAAATTTTACTATTCACTTGACACTATTCATTTCCGAAAGAAATTTCACTATTCACGTGCATTACTCATTTCATCGTAAACTTAGTTTACGGGTATTCAAAATTCGCGTAACCGTATTGGTTCAGGAGCGAATTCATGCATTATCATTGAGACATTTCATACGGACTAGAAATGGTCCGCATATCATTATTATGACACTTGCATACTATTCCACTCGTAGGATAATTAAATTTATACTTTTGGTATAATTAATACTTTTACGTATAATTATTTCTAAATAAACGTTAACAAACGACCAATAATGTGACTAATACGTCCGACACTCCCGACTATGATCCAAAATATATTTTTATATTCATTTTAATAATATAAAAATTATAATATTAATTTACCCGGTGTTTTCCAATCAATTGCTACATTTTCCGGTCGAAGCCTATAACTCCGTCGGTTTGCTATATTTCAACCCGATCATTATTTTAACTTCCGATTCTCATCAGGAATATTATTTTACAATTTTTATGACTTTATTATGTCACGATTAACTCCGTTAAAATTTATTTTTAGTTAACTCGGTACCCGGTATTCCCTAAAACTATTAATATATATACATTATAACACTAATACCTCACCAAATCTCTTACACACTCCACATTTTTCTTCCTTTCTTCCATAATGCCGCCCCCCCCCCCCTTTATTGTTTTCCTTAAATCATGGATCTAGTTCCCTATCTATTATTTATATATCAAACATTTTATACTTACTTTCATTTCACCAAATATCAACTAGCTACTTTCTTCTCTTTTCTCTCTTTCTCTTTTTTGGGTTCACGACACAACAAGAAGTGGAGCAAGACCAAGAAAATTTTCCAAGATCAAGTATTACACTAGTTTATTTAGGTTATTCTTGTAAGGTTTTGAAATACAAACTTAAGAATACTAAGGTTTTCATCATCTAATCACACCATCTTTCAAGTAAGTTAACAAAACTCATTTCATAATTTTTACAAGTTATTACTATGTTTATATATATTTTTCTTACAAGAACTCATGCATATATTGACTTATACCACTTTATTTTACAAACTTATAACTTATAAACCCTAGGAGGTGATTTTAGCTAGATCCTTGTTAGATCTACTTGGTTATGATGTTTAGGAACCCATGACACCCTAAGAAGGTGTATGGTAGGATTAGACTAGTTTTGTGGTGATTGAAAGTGGTTTGATTGAAGTTAGAACTAGAGTAGAACCTTGAAAATGGTTTTTGAACATGTAAAAATACATGCTGTCCTATTTTGGTTCACCCAGAAAACTCCGAATTTACACAGTAACTTTTGATAATATTTTTAGAAAATACTTTCAAAAACGAAGCCTTGGGCGAAAGAACGGATTAAAACGAGTTAATAACGAAGGAGATATGATTTTCCGAATTTAACGACGAAAACTATTTTCTGAAAAACTGCATGCTGTTTGACAGTTTTCGACGGGCAAATAGAGGCGTTAAACATAACCTAGAGGAGCCGAGCTATCGAAAATATATTAGTATATACTAAAACGAATCCGTGGATATAAAAAACGAGTAAAATGAGCTTAAAACGACCAAGTTATACACGTTTTAAAATCGTCAAAAACTATATATATATATAGTCGCTACTAGAAAATAATAACTTACGTACTAAATGGTATATTTTCTAGAAATGTTACTAAGGACTATATTCTTAACAAATGAAATACGTATGACCCAAGGAATATTCATACGACTTAACGACGTTATTTTAAGATTTTCGATACGAGGAATAGAACGCTAACATTTTTATACGATATATTACGACAAGTTTTTATAACTCCATTGGGACTTATTTTTCCTAAGTATGGAAACTATTTTACTATGACAATAACGAGTATTTCCAAGTCACGAGTGGTATAGGTATCATGTGCACGTGCATTCATTTCATCATGTCATGATCTAAGGAAGATCGTTATTACACATATTAGGTTGCGGTTAGAGATTGTGCCTCCTTTCAGTGTATCCATTCTTGTCATCGTAGCTATCGCTCCAGGTGAGTCATAGCCCCTACTTTTTCAATTGTTTTGGTAAACTCTTTGGGGGAGAATACATGCTCGTTTTACTTAAACGCACTACTTGTTTTACCTGGTTGATTTCTCAAATATTTCCAATGTTACCTAAACATATGTTTGATCACCTGCATTCATTTGTATGTTTGATCACCTGCATTCATTGGTATGTTTGATTTCCTGTATTTCATGGGATTGATTATCCTTGTTTATATGACCTCATAGTCACCAATTGTTCCTATATGCTCATTGTAATACTGTGGTATTCCCCACTTGGCTGTGATGTCAAACGTAATATTGTGGTATTCCCCACTTGGCTGTGATGTCAAACGTATTGTGGTATTCCCCACTTGGCTGTGATGTCAAACGTAATATTGTGGTATTCCCCACTTGGCTGTGATGTCAAACGTAGTATTGCTGTTTCCCTACTTGATTGACCTATATGTTCATTGTAATATTGTGGTATTCCCCACTTGGCTGTGATGTCAAACGTATTGTGGTATTCCCCACTTGGCTGTGATGTCAAACGTAATATTACTGTTTCATTTCTTGACTGAATTGCTTGCATCAACCTTATTACGGGTTTTCCCGCTTGACTGATTTATCATATGGCCTCATTGACTGAATTATTTATATAGCCGTTTTGCTATATTTATCTGGGAATTTGAATACCAATATTGCTTTTGTTCACGTAGACTTGAACACTTTTGGCAGTGGGTTGTAAACACACAGGTTACAAGTCTCTTATGGCGGGACTTGCAACTGAGTGGATTTACAATGCCTTTGCTGGGCGATCATTTCTCTATAGTCATTATTTGTTAAACAAACTCTATGAACTCACCAACCTCGTGTTGACACTTTAGCATGTATTTTCTGGTTTTAAGCATATGGCACGCTGCAGGAGGTTTTGGCAGGGCATGGCATGGTCATAGAAGACTCTGATTTTTCATTTGGGGACCGTTTTAAACTATTTTAAGGGCCTACTTCCGCACTACTTTTAACGATGTAAATTCAATATTTTTTATCTAACTATTTTATTCTAAATGATTGAAATGAAATCCATTTTTGAACTAGTGTTGTAATACCAATTGAGTTACACCCCAGCTACACGTATGCTTCCGTTGGACCCGATTTTGGGGGTGTGACACATCCTCATTCCAAACACTCCATCATCAACCATCTAAGCATACCATATGCTTATGATTTTCACTTTCAAATACGAATCAACCAACCTTTTGTTACAAGCAAGTCCGATGGCTCTCTTTGGCAAATTAGGATCTTTTAACATAATCACTTTGAATTAATTGTTATGTATCCTTAATATTTGTTTACTGTGCTTGTTATTTGTATATTGCATATTCTTCTATATATGCTTGTGCTTCTAATATTTTTCTTGCGAGCATTCCATATCTCGATCCCTTGGTGCCATCGAACAAGGGGGAGCACACATCAAGGGGGAGCTTTCATCCCGTCTAACTTCATTTATGAAGCTAGACGGCATAACCTTTTTGACTCTATAAAAAGGGGGAGAAGTGAATATAAACTCACTAAGTACTTGTCTAAAAATTAATTTTTAGACTTAATGAGTTTAGGTTTTGTAATCATCAAAAAGGGGGAGATTGTTGATATAAATAATGTCTAAAAACATTATTAACATATATCGATATATCTATGTTTTGATAATCACAAAACGTAAACTCATTGAACTACAAATTATGACGTAAACAAGTATTTAGTCGTAAATATTTGCTTTAGCATCCATATCACTTAAGGTATGAATAAACAAAGTGTCTAATGCATTTTATGATCAAAGGAATTTTTATTTTTACAAACCTTACATTTTATTAAAATGGGACAAACATTTCTAAACTTATACAAAACATTTTTGTATTTATAAGAAATGTTTTATTCAAAATAAACATTTTGAATTCAAATTTCTACCCAAAAAACGGCCACATTCTTCAGGAAAAACCTCCCCCACAAAAAGACAAAATCTGAAGAATTTTTTTTTTTCTTAGGCGGCCCCCTTAATTATACTAGGCGGTCCCCTTAATAATTAAGGGGACCGGCACACAATTAAGGGGACCGGCCACGCTCCCTGTCAGATTTTGTCAGAAATTTTTCCCTATAAATACCACCTCAAACCTGGAATTTTTCTCACCTCTTTGCACAAATATTTTCAGATCCAATTCTCTCTAAACATCCTTCTAAAATCCTTTGATCATAAATACATAATCCTTTGTTTCAAAGTGATTCTTACATCATCCTCTCAAGTGCAAGAGAAGAATACTTCTATCCTCCAAGACAAGAAGTATTACAACTTGTTGTGACCTCCACATCCAAGTTGTTGGTGCATCATCAAGAATATTTACATATATCTTTGTGTAGTGTGTTGTGAATATTTGATTGTAGATAGTTGTGTTAGGAATATAGATAGTGTGATTGGCTAGTAGATTGTAGTAAAGATAGTTGGTGTGAAGTAGTTGTGAAGATAGGTGTGTAGTAGATTGGTGTGAAGTGGTTGTGAAGATAGGTGTGTAGTAGATTGGTGTGAAGTAATTGTGAAGAAGGTGTGAAGATTGACAAGGTGTGAAGACGGTGTGAAGTCTTGAAGAAGGTGTGAAGGTGTGATTAAGGTGTGAAGATCACGCGGTGTGATATTTGGTGTGAGATTGGTTCTAGCTACGATTAGAACTCGACATTTAGCTTAGTGTCGTTAACTTGTGTAAGCCAAGGTGTGTAAGGTTTTCTCCGCCATAAGGGAGCTTGTTGATATAGTGAAGAAAACTCTCGAGTAGGTGACTCGAGGAGTGGAGTAGGGCAAGGAAGGTGTCCTTGTAGCCGAACCACTATAAATCCTTTGTCTCGCGGTTAGATCTTTCCATATCTTACTTATTATCTTGCTTATATCTTTATTACTTTTGTTGACGTAGACGTATATATATATAGTTGCTCATATAGTGCTAGTATTGATTTTACTTAAAGATCAAACGAAAGTTTTATTCACAAAACAAAGTTTTTTTCAATCAAACTAAAAAGGTTACATACGTATAATTGATCATTTCGATCAAGTATAGTTTTCATACAAAATATAACTAAAGATTATAAAATAAACGATTACGTACTTATCTCTCGTATATAGCTACAATTGTTTATATTATGCATGTGTTGATTTCACATACTTAGCATACATTATTATTATTGTTTATACTTAGATATACTTGTTCATATTGTTCAAGATTTGAGTTCACATAAGATTGAATCAAAGTTTTAAAAGCCAACAAGGTTTTAAAACTAAACTAAGTTTTCAAAATAAAATTAAAAAGACGTAAAACTATTCAACCCCCCCCCCCTTCTAGTTTTCCACAAAAGAGAAAGAAGAAGCAGTTAGCTAGTTTTAGATAATTAGTAGTATGTAATTTAGTGTAGAATTAATTAGTTTATGTTTTAATTAATTCAGTTTTAACTATTTTCAAATCAGTGTTGTAACTTATAATTCCTGTTAATCAAAAAGTTCCAGTTTTATTTGAACATAATTACTTCTCTCAATGTCTGTTTCAGCTTATTTAGTTCTTATGTGTTCTGCTTATTCTTGCTATTCAAACTGCTTATTATTAGTTAGGGTTACCTTTTCAGCTACATCATTGCTAAATCACTAATTGTTGTTTAATATATTAGCCTAAAACTAGCCTGATGTTTTTAAAACCCTCACAACCATCAGTTAAGGGGTGTTTGGAATAAGGTTTGTTTATGAGTATTGGACAGCTTTGACCTTTTTCTCAATTTAAATCAATGTTCAATTGCCACTAGTTGTAGTTTAGGAGTGTAAGTTTTCAATTTCAAGTAGTTTGCAAGTGTTTTGATTAGTTTTTCCAAAATTGCACCTAGAACCTGTCTCACATTCAATTCTTGATAGATTTGTGATGTTGCCTTTGGTTGTAGTTATTTTAGGTCTCAAGTAGCTTAAAACAGGTTAATTATTTTGTTTTAACCCATTTCAAATTCAAGCATCCCCATTTGACCCTGCATTCACCCCCACCAGGCTTGCTGTTACAGCAGGTCAACTCACCCTTTTCATCTCCAATTTTAATTAAATTTAGTTTAGCATTAGCTTTCAATTTTCATTATACAAGAAATTAGTAGTGTAGGCTGTAGGTTTGCTACTCATTTTAGTTTTTTTTTAGTTCATTTATTAGCTTATTGGTACCTCACAATTACTCACTTTTGGACTGCATTCCCATCAGACATACACACATAAGTTCTTAGAGTTGCATATTTTTGGATTACTTAGGTTCTAGTTAGAATCATGCAAGTGTGAACAATCAGGTCTTGGACTTCTCCATGTCAAATTTTCGCCATTTGACCCATTGTACCCATCACCACAGTTAATGAGCAGTCCCAAATGCCCTCTTTGCACCTTAATTTTAGGTAAGCTAGCTTAGGATTCATAGTTTGGTTGTTGTGTATATATAGCTTATAAGTTAGTGTTTATGTCTAGCAACTTATCTTAGGTTTAGTAGCTTATTTTCTAGCTTAATTTGAGGCTGCAAATACCCACCCTTAGCCCATTCTTTGCTTTGCAGCCTTAGGATTTATCTAGCTTATGTAGACCTTATTAGGGTTTTATTAAATTGCTTATCTCTTTCCTTGGTACTTATTTGCTTCTAATCTCAGCTTATGTATGCTTAATTTGGCCTTGTGAGCCTATTAACTTAGCTTATTAGCCCCCTTGTCCTTTGGCCTGTTGGATATTAGCTTCCCTTGCACCACATGGTTCTAGCCAAACAGTGGATTTCACAAACACATTCTGACCTTGATATTTGAGCTTATGACTTGAAGTTTGGTTCTTTGAGAAGCTATTCTGCCAAATTTCAAGGTTCAGACCTTTTATTGCATTTTCCAGCTTATTTTGTAAGCCTGCAATAAGCTTTAACTTGTCTCATTTCTCTGAGTACACTGATTCATCAGTGTACTTCAGCAGTTTCATAAGCTCTGATCAAGCTCATCTGTGGACTTTTGCTTATGCAATTGGACTTCTTGGGAAGCTCAGTTGTCCAACCCATAGGTTCCAAGCTTCTCTCAGGCTTTACAGCTTATTTGATCAACTTAATCTCTGCCTGAATTTGGCCTGTTGAGGCCTGTGTATTTAGTGGGTTTGATGGTTGTGCTTATTAGATTAACTTAGCTTATTCAGTGTACCTCCTTGTTGATTTAACTTCAATTCAGTCCCTTTATAGCTTATTTGAGCTCAAAGTTTTCATTTAAGCTTGATAAGCTCAACTGTTGAGCCTTTAAGCTTGTGCACAGTTTATTTTTGAGTTCCTATCAATGTTCCTTCACATAAGTTTGCTGTTTTCATTATTTAAGTAGGATTGTTAAAGAAAAACAAGAAGAAACCAAATTTAATTTTAGTGATAGCTTCTATTTAATAGAAGTTATCTTTTTCATTTTTCCTTTTAGCTTATTATTTTTGTATTTTCATATTTTGCTTCAGTTCCTGTTAGTTTAAAGTATTTTTAGGAATTTTTCTAGAATTTTCTCTTTACATTTGCTATTTTTAATAATTAATATTAGTTTTATTAATAATTAATTAATATTAGATAACTTAATAGTATAAATAGTTTTTATTAAGTACTCCTATGTTTTTATATTTTTCCTAGGTTTTAAATGTCATAAAATATTTTTAGAAAAAGTTTTAGAATTTTTACTAGTCATTTGCTATTTTTATTTAATTTAATTAGTTTAATTAGTATTTAAAACTTAGTTAATTAATAACAAATAGAGAAAAAGTAGGAAAAATATATTTTTAGTTTTAAAATTACTTTTATATTATTTTAGAGTTTTTAGAATTAAATTTTCATTTTTCTAGCTTAAATTCATAATTAGTGTATTTTAAATATTATTAATTAGTTATTAAATAGTAATTAATTAATATTAATTATATAAATAGTGTAAAAATTAATTTTAATTTTCTAAAAATTTTCTTTTATCATTAGGATTGTAAAAATGTAATTTTCATATCCGTAGGTATTTTATTTCACAAAACTCGCGTTTTATTTCGTACGTCTACGTAGAATTAAATCAAACGAATGCGTTTTTAGGTTTAACTTACGTTTTAGGTTATCTGATCATCAGTAATTGTTAATATAGTGTTTCTAAGTTATTTTCATTCCTCATGTCTTAGTGTAATCATACAAATCACTCAAACCCCTTTTCTGTCCAAACTCACCCGATCACAAACCCGTTTTGATTACCATCACACCTCGTCGGGACATAACGAAGATGTGTTTCGGGTGCCGAAACAAGAAAAATTCTTGATGAATGTCATCATGGGCCCAACTGGGGGACATTATGGTCCTTCCACTACAGCTAAAAAAGTTTTTGATGCTGGATTCTATTGGCCTGCAATTTTCAAAGAAGCATATACTCTCATTCAAAACTGCAATGCGTGCCAAAAATCCGGTAACCTTTCTCGAAGAGACGAAATGCCTCAAAAGAGCATTCAAGTCTGCGAAATATTCGACATTTGGGGAATTGATTTTATGGAACCCTTCCCTAAATCACACAAGTACGAATATATTCTCATTGCAATCAATTATGTTTCCAAATGGGTTGAAGCTGAAGCTCTTCCTACTAACGATGCACGAGTTGTTGTCAACTTTCTCAAAAAGCTTTTCGCTTGCTATGGAATTCCTAAAGCTTTAATAAGTGATAGAGGATCCCATTTCTGTAATAAACAAATGGAGAAAGTAATGAAACGATATGGAGTTCATCATCGTTTTGCTATAGCTTATCATCCACAAACTAGTGGTCCAGTCGAAAATACCAATAGAACTATAAAAAGAATACTTGAAAAAACGGTTAAGGACAATCCTTCCGTTTGGTCAAGGAAATTAGACGATGCTCTATGGGCATTTCGTATGGCATATAAGATACCAATTGGTACAACACCATATAGACTCTTGTATAGGAAAACATGTCATCTACCGTTCGAACTTGAGCACCGTGCATACTGGGCGCTAAGAAGCTGTAATCCAGATCTAAAAATAGCTGGAGAAAAGAGATTTTTGCAATTGCATGAACTCGATGAGTTAAGACTTCAAGCTTACGAGAACTCCCAGCTATACAAAGCAAGAACCAAAGCTTACCACGATAGAAAGCTGAGAATTCAAAAATGATGAGTGCTCAAACACTCATCATTTTTGGTCAAATCTGAACTGCAAAACATACAAAAGCACTCAGAAATGCGTCAAAATACTAAAAATATTTCAAAATTGTGTTTTATATGTTTTAGATGCAAAACGAGTAAAAACAAATTAAAAACGTACAAAGTTTGCAAAATTGGCTGTTTCAGTCCCCCAACTTTCATAAAATTACAAAACTAGTCCCTGGATATTCAAAATATGGAAAAAGTCACCAAAGTTCCTTTTGAAATCATAAGTTATCATATTTAGTCCTTTGGTGAAAAATCTCAAAAATTTTGAGGAAATTACATGTTTGGTCCCAGGACTTTTGAAAAATGACAATTTTGGTCCCTGTGAATTTCAAAATGAAAAATATCACTTTTTGTCCTTATACTATTGAAACTTGGCAGGAATTATCCTTACTTGTACTTTGGAGATTTGGCAAAACAGCCCCTTGAAATTTTAGCTTTTACAATATTGGTCCTTGTGATTATATACAAAACCATTTGGACCCTTTTTATTAATTTGACCCATAAACCAAACCTGGTCCAAAAACAACACCCTAAGCCCATGTACCCCAGCCCATTCCCAAAATAATAAAACCCACCCAACCCCGGGTCAAACACACACCATCCCCTACCTCCCCGTTTTCTGCAACTGGTCCCCCCCCCTCCTCCAAATTCTTCACCAACTCACCAACTACAATTAATAACTTCACCTACACCCATACATCCCCCCTCCTCATTTAATTCTCACCAAATCCCACTCAACCCTGCCCAACTCCATTTCCTGCCATTTTTCATTTGAATGACTGGGATCAATCTTAAGCAATCCATGGGTCCACAAAGGATGGGAAAGAAAGAGAAGAACCTCAGGGACTATAAAAGAAAAGAAAAAGTAGAGATGGAAGCAGTAGTTAGGTTTTATTTTCTCTTAGTGTAGTTTTTAGGTCAATTTTATGTAATGTAACTTTTTAGTTGTTAAAATTAGTTTAAAAGGTGTGTACTCAGTCTCATTTATGTAATTCCAACTTAATTTAATATCAATTTCAGTTTATTTTAGCACAATCAGTTTTCACCATTTTTATTTAAAATTTCAATTTAGTGTTAAGTTGTTAAAAAGCTGTCTTAATCTGCTTATTTAAGCCTAATTTAGTGAGTGATAAGCTTCTAAAAGTTTACTAAGTATTAAATCATCTTCAAATCAAGTTTATTCAAAATTCCAAAATTAGAGAGAAAAATAAAAAATCATCCTAGAAGGAGAAGAAGCAGAGGAGCAGGGTTAATAGAGATTGGTTACTGTTTAGTAAAGCTCATTGGGGAGCTTAGGTTAGTGTCATGAGGTCTTGGTTATATGTTCTCAGCCATTAAATCAAGTGTAAGCCTATTTCATCTTTTTAAGTGTTTCACTATAATTTAGTCCCTAGTAATTATTTGCTGCTCATATGTGCTTATTTAGTCTTATTACTGCTTATTAGATATAGTTCCATTCATAAATTAAGCCCTAATTTTAGTTTGTTCATGTTTCATTTGAAAAACTGTTTTTAAGGGGTGTTTGGATTAAGCTTTAATCCTATGGATGTGTTGTTATTTTGAGTCTAAAATACTTGGTACATTGTTCTTAGGTGTATATCAGTCCATTGTGATCTACTACTTGGTCATTTGTGTTCAAATAGTCAAAAATCACCTCCAAACCCCTTGACAGTTAACTGTCAAGGACAGTTGGTCCCAAATTAACCCATTTTGATTAGGAAGTTGTTTTTCAAGCTTAGTTTACTCTTATTATAACTTAATACATCAATCTAAATCAGTTAGACCAAATCAAAGTTGAAGAAAGTCAAAGTTCCAAGTTTTTCTTCAAAAGTCAAAAAGTTACTTTTCAGATTTTTGCAAAAGTTCAAAGAATATTATTGATTTTTGTGATTGCTTTCAGGAAGTGAAACTTGTTTATATGTGCTGTCTACCAGCTCAGCTATCATGTCCCATGGTCTTTTCATTTTTGCAAATTTTTCCCTAGTCCCCAGCTTGCCCTAAAGTAGGCTGCAGGGCAACCATACCCCCTGCATCAGCAGGTACCACTCCACACCACCACCTTGGTGGTGGTTTTCTGGCCACCATAGTGGTCCTCAGCCTTTCCATCTTGGTTCTTTCAAACCCCTCCCTGGTAGGCTTCCAACATTGACCATTGGTTTGACCTAGAAGTCTGTGGACCCCACTAGGAATTGCCCCTAAACTCTGTCCCATCTCAGTGTTCACATTGATTTGTAAAAGAAAAATCAAGAAAAAACAATTTAATATTAAGTGATAGTTTCTATTTAATGTAATTTAATTTTAATTTTCATTTTTAAATTTTTATTAAGTACTTAGCTATTTTATATTTTTCTTAAATTCCTCTTATATTAAAGTATTTATAGTAATTTTCTCATATTTTTATTTTATCATTTAGTATTTAATAGAATTAATCTTAGTTTTATTAATAATTAATTAATATTAAGTGTTAAATAGCATAATTAGTTTCTATTAAGCAAAACCTAGTTTTTATATTTTTTCTTGCTTTTATATGTTGTAAAATAATTTTAGAAATTTTCTTATAATTTTTACTGTTCATTTGCTATTTTTCTTAATTTAAAATAGTTTAATTAGGTAATTAATAATTAATTAGTAATTAATTAATAGAAAAATCATAAAAAAATACTTATTTTTAGTTTTAAAACTTGTTTTTAGTTATTTTATAATTTTAGAAATTTTCTTTTCATTTTTCTAGTATTTAAATAATATTATATTGTATTTAAGTTACTTAAATATTAATAATTAGTAATAATTAATATTAAATAATTAAATAGTGTAAAAATTAATTTTCTTTTTCCAAAAATTTTCTTTTATCTTTTAGTTTGTAAAAAAGTCATTTTCACCCCCTAGGTGTTTTCAGATTCCCGTTTTTACTTTTTATTTTGTACGTTTACGTTTTATTTAAACGTGAACGTACGCGTTTTAGGTTTTAAACGTTTCTGGTTTTTCTAACTTTCCTGTCTTATTCATATAGCTTATTTAAGCTATTTCTTCGTATATTCCTTAGTTTAATCACTCACAAACCTTTTCCTGTCTAAATTCACCCGATCATAGAACCGTTTGTTAACCATCACACCTCGTCGGGACATAACGACCCGGGGATTCCCTAAACTCCTTGGTTAGTTGGTCTTTGACGTTTGACTTGGTTGACCATCACCTGGTGAACTTAGTTGACCGTTCGGGACCAATCAGAAAACAATTCAAAGCTGGAGATAAAGTTCTGCTCTTCAATATGAAATACAAGTTTAAAGCTCTGAAACTCAAGCCAAAATGGTTTGGACCATATGTAGTGAAACATGGATTTCCATCAGGTTATGTTGAACTTTATGACAAACATGGTGGAAGTTTCATTGTAAATGGGCACCGAATTAAACTCTATTATGATAAAGAGCAATTAAACGTAATTTCTAATGAAGAAATTCCATCCGAATTTGAATATGAAGCTATCACATTCATGGCTCCACACAAGGGAATGATCCCTTGGGCACACAATAATGGTTTTATCTATGATGCTCTTCCTAGAGCATGGGAAAAAGTTACATTAAAAAACATAGATGAAACAGGGGAGGGAATTGTGATAAGAAATGTGGTGTACATCCCTAAAAGGAAATGCAACACTACAACTACATAATCTATTCGAAGTTTGAGTCCGGCTGAGGACTCATTAATAAAACAAGCGCTTCTCGGGAGGCAACCCATGTGTTTATTTTTAATATATTTTTTTATCAGTGTCTACACCCCAAAGTTTTACCACTTGGTCAAACTTAAGTGTGGGGGTGTGCCACTAATTTGAATAAAATTGCAATGCTTTTTGTTTGTTTGTTTTTGATTCTAATAATGCAGGTGTTGATTGCAAGAAACAGAAGATTGGATAGAAACATAAAACCGCATATCATGGTTTATTTTCTCATTTTCCCTACTTTCATACTTTTAAGTTCATTTATCACATTGAGGACAATGCTTAACTTAAGTGTGGGGGGGGGGGGGGGGGTGAGTAGGTAAACAAAAAATTAAGTCTAATATCGAGTTAATTTTTAAATTTTGTTTGTCCTTATAATCTAGTTGTTTTCAAACTTTTAGGAGTAATTTATTAGAATAACTGGATCTATCCACTGGAAAAATCAGTAATTTTGAAAGAATTGAGATGTGTCCCGATTAATATTGCCATCCACTTTTGGATTGATAACATTTGCTAGCACACATTATAACCCTTTCCACTAAAGGTAAATGAATTAAAGAACAAAAAAGCCAAAGAATTGGCTAAGTACAAAAGAATAAGCCCAAGAGCAAAAGCAGCCTAGGACACATCCCTAAGCTGCACTACTTGGCTTAAAAAAGCAAAGGACATACCCCATGCTCACAAACAAAAACAGCAACAATACAAAACTCAATACAAAACTCAACATATGCAACAAAGCAACTACAAACTAACAAAAACAAAAGAATACCAGTAACCAGCTTCTGAATCTTCTTCTTAGACCCCACAATGATCATCAGACCAAACCATTCCTCCTTTCATCACATACACTCTCATAATACTTCACCATTTCATTAGACCATAGCTCTTTGATGTTACCATTCAAAGGCTGTTTAGAGCTAATAAATAAATCAACTTCTAGCATATCCTTTTGCCATTTCATCTGTTTGATCTTCAATAATTCAGCTTCATATGTTTTGGAATAAAATAAATTGTAATAACTTTGAACTCTTGTGCCATCACACTCATCAATAACCCTCTGATCAGCAATCTTCTTTGCATTCTCATGAAGATGCTTAGCACTCAAACCAATACTCTTTTGCAGCTTATCAATATTATTCTTCAAAACTTCATCAGTAGTTTGAACCTTATCATTGCATTCCTTCCATCTATCTAAATAATAGTCCAACATTTTGGCTGACCAGGTAAATTTTTCATCTTCACCAATCATTATACCAATTTTACAGATCATATCAATTCTAGCGCAGAAATTCTTCCACTCATCTGAATCATCATTGCCCACATCTTGACTCTGCATATTATCAACCACATCACCCTTAACCTTCTCACTGTTCTTCATATTAACATTCATTTTATCTGCATTTACTTGATATCCATTATAACCTCCTCTTGCGTAAAAGCCTCCTCTTCCTCTACCTCTAAAACTAGGGCCACCCCTACCAATAAACATACCACCACCCCTGTTATAACCAGCACCATTAACATGATAATTCTGAGTTAGCGAAATACCAGGCTCAGCATTAGTCCTTTGCTCAACATAATTCCTATTAGTCTTTCTATAATCAACATACTTCAACCCATCATCACCTTTAAACACCTCATTCACCTTAGTAACATTATGCACCTTAGTATCATTTCTCACTTCCTTCTCCTTATCAGATAAAACTCTATTAGTACAATTCTCAAAACAATGACCAAAAACACAACAATGAGAACAAATAGGAGGCTGCCAAGCATACTCCACCTTCAAATTCATAGACCTATTCAAGTTCCTATACCATAACTCAACTGAATCAACTAGACCCTTAGCAGCGTCAACCTCAACAAGGACCCTAGCATAACTAGCCCTACCATACCCCTTTTCACACATATCCGTGGTGACTTTATCCATAATCAAAGGAGTCCCTATTCTACTTGCAATTCTGCTAATACCTTCCACATTCCACGCCTCTAAGGGTATATTGTACATCTTAACCCATATAGGAATTCTGGTAGGCTCAGGCTTAACAAGACAATTACCCGCAGCCCACTTCTGAACAAATAAAGGCTTTTGATCAACTAGCCATGGCCCATTCTATACAACATTTTGCAATCCTTCTTCAGATTTAAATTTAAAAAAATAAAGCCCACTTTCATTCGCTATAATTTCCTCCAAATGGTATGGCCTCCATATCCTCTTCAAATGCCCTACTATATCTCTATAGCTCATCTTCATTCCAACAAAATAACCTACAACAATTAAACCCCATTTCTTGCTACCCTCCTTTATCACAGGATCCATATCCACAATAGCTCTTCCATCCCTAATAGCACAAGAAACAACTTTCAGCTTATTACCACCAATATACTTAGCACCCTGCACCACATTACTAAATAACAATGGCTTCAGAAACCTACTTGATTCCTTCATTCCAATATCCTTAGAACCACTATTTACTCCAACACCATTATTATTAGATTTCACATCTTGATTCCCATTAACAGTATTACTATCTAAATTACTCTCTGCACCAACATTCTTAGTAAGACTAGGATTAAGAACATGATTCTTATCAAAAGGAACAGGTATTTAAGGAACATTATCAATACTATCCTGACTAATATTAGTACTATTATGTCACAACTCGTAATTTCCGGTCGTTTTCCAAACCTCGACAATTTACTATTCACATATTACTATTCATCGTTTTACTATTCATCATTTTTTGGGTCAATTTGACATTCCGAGAAATATTCCGAAATTTTACTATTCACTTGACACTATTCATTTCCGAGAGGAAACCACTATTCACGTGCATTACTCACGTCATTGTAAATTTAGTTTACGAGTATTCAAATTCGCGTAACCGTATTGGTTCAGGAGCGAATTCATGCATTATTATCAGGGACATTTCATACGGACTAGAAATAGTCTGCACATCATCATTAGGGCAGTTGCATACTATTCCACTCGTAGGATAATTAAATTTATACTTTTGGTATAATTAACGATTTACGTATGTTTATTTTAAATAAACGCTAATACGCGAACTATAAATGTGACTAACATGTTCATCACTCCCGATTATGATCCCAATATATTTTTATATTCATTTTTATAATATAAAAATTATAATATTAATTTACCCGGTATTTTGGATATTTATTTTAATTATTAACTTAAGTTTACTAAAATTTCGACGGTTTTCGTAGAAATTAAACTATAATTATCTAAACACCCAATAATTTTACCCAACCTATTTTTATAACTTTATTTTATCCCAGTTAACTCCGTTAAAATTTATTTTTAGTTAACCCGGTACCCGGTACACTTTAAAACTACAACTAAACACATAATAATACAAAATCACCAAAAAGTCTTACATTCATCCCCCCCCCCCCCCCCCCACTACAATCACTTACATGGTTTACTTACACACTCCAACCTCATTAATAATGTGTATGGTAGATCCTTGTTAGATCTACTTAGTTATGATGATTAGGAACCCATGACACCCTAAGAAGGTGTATGGTAAGATTAGATTAGTTTTGTGGTGATTGAAAGTGGTTTGAATGAAGATGGAACTAGATTAGAACCCTAGAAACGATTTTTGAAACATTAGAAATACCTATTGTCCCTATTTTTATTTCGTGGGAAAATCAGTGGTTGATGGCTAATTTTTGACCAAAGATTTAGAAAATACTTTCAAAAACGAAACTTTAGGCGAAAGAACGGATTAAAACGAGCTTATAACGAAGGAGATATGATTTTTGCAAATTTAACGACGAAAACTATTTTTATAAAAACTGCTTGCTGTTTGGCCGATTTCGACGGGTAAAAAGAGGCATTAAACGTAACCTAGAGGAGCCGAGTTAGCAAAAATATACTAGTATATACAAAAACGAATCCGTGGATATAAAGAACGAGGAAAATGAGCCTAAAACGACCAAGTTATACACGTTTTAATATCGTCAAAACTATATATATATATATATATATATATATATATATATATATATATATATATATATATATATATAGTCACTACTAGAAAATAATATAACTACGTACAAAATAATATATTTTCTAGATTCTCATTCAAGGAGTTATATTCTTAACAAATGAAGAACTTATGACCCAAGATTTATTTTTACAACTACTAGACATTATTTTAAGGTTTTCAAGACAAGGAATATAACACTAACATTTATATACGATATATTACAACAAGTTTTTATAAGCTTAGTTGGACTTATTTTTCCTAAGTATGGAAAATACTTTACTTTGACGATAACAATTATTTCCAAGTTACGAGTGGTATTGGTATCATGTGCATGCATATTCTCTTCATCACTTCATGATCTAAGTAGATCACTATCATTCATATTAGGTTGCGGTTAGAGATCGAACCTCATTTCTGTGAATCCACTTGTGTCATCGTAGCTATCGCCTCAGGTGAGTCATAGCCCCACTTTTACTCTTTATACTTGTTTTAACTCTTTGGGGGAGATACATGCTCAACTAAAAACATACTTTCTTAATACTCAAAACATACCTTCTTGATACTCAAAACATTTATTCTTGATTGTTTTATTCTTGATTGTTTTATACTTGATTGTTTTATACTTGATTTCATACATACGTGATTGTGATATACTTAACTGTGTTATACTAAACTGTGATGTGTATTCTTGAACCACTGAGACTTCCAATGGCCCCAGATTAAGTTGCTGGACACAACCATGGAGACATACATACATACTTCCAATGGCCCCAGATTAAGTTGCTGGGCACAACCATTGAGACTTCCAATGGCCCCAGATTAAGTTGCTGGGCACAACCATTGAGACATACATACAAACGTGAGGTCTTCGGAGATGAAGTGTAGACTCACGACTAATTGCTTAACTGTTGTGATGAACTTATACATGTTTAATCTTACTATATATATGTTAGCAGTGGGTTGTGAATACACAGGTTACAAGTCTCTTATGGCGGGACTTGTAACTGAGTGGATTTACGATGCCTTTGCTGTGTGATCATTTTTCTATAAACTTTATTTGTTAAACAAACTCTATGAACTCACCAACCTCGTGTTGACACTTTAGCATGTATTTTCAGGTTTTAACCAATGGCACACTACGGGAGGTTTTGGCAGGGCATGGCATGGTCATAGAAGACTCTGATTATTTATATGGGGACCATTCTAAACTATTTTAAGGGCCTATTTCCGCACTACTTTTAACGATGTAAATTCACTATTTTTGGTTAAACGATTTTATTCTAAATGATTAAATTGAAAACCATTTTTGTACTTATGTTGTGATATCAATTGAATTACACCCCAGCTACACGTATGCTTCCGCTGGACCCGATTTTGGGGGTGTGACATATTAAGCTCAGGAAACAAAGCATTAACACTACCATTAGAATCATTACTAGGCACCCCATTTTCACTTCTTGTATCCTTTTCAGCTTCATACATCTCAACACCAACACCTTCAGATTCCATCCCATTCATTCCCACACTACCATCCCCTACATTCACCTTACTAACATTAGTATCACCAGCCTCATCCCCACATTCCATATCTTCAACACCCGACCCTAAATCACTTCACTTAGAGCTAGAATGAGTCAGAACCTTTTTAATAATCACATCAGTGGATTCATTCAACATATCATGGTGTTTCATAGTATTAGTAGATTTGGGATTCATAGTTCTAGTAGTTTTTTTAGCTTTCAAATTCTTATCCAATCGAGAACACGGTGGATTCACCACCGGTGGTGGTGGAACTAATTCATTAGGGTTATGTAATTTGGGTACTAATTCAGACATGATTGGAAGATGAATTATCCAGAAAACATAGTATGAAAAAAAGGTTAAGGAAAGAGTATTTAGGGATCTGAGAATCACGAAAAAGTGTGGAAGTGTGTGTATTCAAGAATAGAGATAACAGAAATATAAAATGAATTAATACGAGAGAATAGTGATGATATTAAATTAAAAATAATATGCATAAGTGTGAAATGAAAAGGAGAATACAAATCAAAAATCAGAATTAAGATCCAAAGGATGGATCAAAATTAGATGATGAATTCATGATAAAATGCGTTTGAATACTTAGAGAGAGAATACCTCACATTATGCTCGAATCTTTTGTTATGAGCGTGCTGGTGATTTTATTCATTCTAGAACTTGTACCTATAAATCATTACGAGACCGTTGTGAGATTAAATTTTTGTAATATAAGTATACATACGTGATAAGAGGCAACCTTAGGATTTTAACCAAATAGCCTTCCTTATTGATTTTTAGCTAGTCACATTGATTAGTTAATTTCCAATTTTTAACCCTTTTGTTAGCGTTTATCTTTAATGCTAGATACCCTTAGTTACACCTTCTGAGCCTTTCCTTTTCTTTTGATTAAAACCATAAAAAAATACAAAAAGATTTTACACATTTTAGCCTAGCCTTACCCTTTAGTCAAGTCTTGGTGAGTTGTTAGCTTTATGAGGTATTATATTATGAATCATGAAGAAAGAAATGAGAAAGTGTAAATTCAGGAATCAGCGATTGAAGCAAGTAAAATTATAGTCATCACAATATATATGATGACAAGTGTTTCCAAGTGTTATGAATTTCAGTTATTTGCAAAAAAAAAAAAAAAAAAAAAAAAAAAAAAAAAAAAAAAAAAAAGTTGTTAGTTTGGTATGTATAGTTTTATGTATAGCCAATGAAGCTATAAAATAAAGCATTGATCGCGAAAGAATGAAGTTCTCAAAGACTACGAGGTTATGATTCAAGGAAGAAAAGCTAATAACATTTGATCTATAGACTTGGACTAGTTTGTATATTCTTAATCATCACTTACCCTTCAATAATCCCATGACTTATTCCTACCCTTAACCCTTTTTAGCCTAAACCCGAATAAAAGACCTCTTTGATATGTAGACTTGGTGCTTACGCCATTGCGGTGTAGTTTTGTTTCTTGTACAAGCCTATAGTAATAATTAGATCATGACTGAGCAATGAGTGTGATTTATCATATACGCTACCCCATATATGAGTGTTATGAGTGAATTATATCTTATTCTTCTTTCGTGAGGTGTTTTAGAAGTGTTAATCAAGCTAGAAAATCGTTGGGTATTGTCAAACATCTCAATATTTAAATTATAAAAGCTTAATAAGGATGATCTAACTTATACTTGTATAAGGAGGATTCTCATCAAAATTTTCAGAAATCACTTTCGGTTACCATGTGGATATTTAGTTTTCTTCTAGATTTGCTTGAGGACAAGCAAAGTTTAAGTGTGGGGGATTTGATAACGCTCAAAGTTAACATGCTTTTATAAGCGTTATTAGTTTCTTTGTGTATGTTATTTGGTTGTTTTTATATGCTTTTGCCACTAAATCATATCAAAGTATGTTTTAGTAGCATATGTAGCCAAATGTAGGAAAAATGGAAAAAAGTGAAGAAAATGAAGTATATGCGATTACACGAAGATTCCCAAGTTCAAAAGTCCAATCTGTGACGCATTTCATAAGGAGAACCTAAGTTTTGTCATCTCAAAGTTCCAAGTTCAGAGTTAATCAAGTTTGGATAGTGCATAAAGAACTACACAAGGAAAAGTCAAAGTCCAAAGCACCCAGAACCTACCATCCGATCGGTTGGAGTACAACCGATCGGATAGCCACAATTACCACATCTATCTGATCGGTGCCAACCCGCAACCGATCAGATGGACATCTCTTCCTGTTTATACCAACTTCTTGTGCATGAATCTTGGTCTTTTGTCCCATTGTTCTAGGCCCTTCTTAGTGTCCTGTTGTCCAAGCTCCAACATTTATGTCCCTATTCATTACTAGGAGTATTTGACAACCCTAAAAGGACCCCAAGAGTACACAATTGAAGACACAATTCAAGAGATCATTTACTCTCATTACTACTCTAAATCATTATCATCATCTAGCTCTCAAAGAAGGGAAATTCGTGCAGAAAGAACCAGGAACTTTGGAGGACCAAGGAAGCAACATTTGGAGGCCAAAAATCTCAAGAAATCATCACCAATACTTAGGTTATCAATACCTTGTCATTTGTTATCAATTCCAAAGCATTGTAAGACTTAAAACCATGGATTCTAATGTTAAATATTCTGAGTTTATTTTCATGTTTGCTATGAGTGGCTAGTAGTCTTTTTACACTTGTTTTGATGATGTTTTATGCTTAGTGATAGTTATGATTGTGATAACATGTTTTAATTCAATTTCAAGTCAATCCTAAGAACCAATTATACCTTAAGTTTCATAGTGACATTTGTTGAGCCAAGGTTAACTAATTGATAATAGTTTCAAGGGTCGAAAGATTTGTTATTATTCAACTAGTTATAATCATTTGTATATGAATGATTGTTTTTCACCATAATTATTCTTGACTAAACAAAGAAATAAGAAGTATGATTGTAATGAGAATGCTTTTATAACATCAAATTAGATGTTTATAAACAATTGTAACCTTTTTGTCTGTGAATAGGTTACCTTTTGTAATGACCATTTCCTAAGAGTATTTGATTTGTAATAAGAGTTTGTTCTTGTGTTTAAGATATTCACCATACCTTATGAAACTTGGATGGATCTTGAATTGATTGGTTTACACCTAAAGCTTGTTTTTATGAACTAAAATCTTGACAAAGGTTTAACTTGTAGAAACAATAGATTAGACCACCATCTAATTATCACAACCAACATGTTATCAAAAGTTATCACAATCATGCGTGTCATTAAGTAGAAAACTAGTCTAAACAAGTGTAGTTTTTAAATTATTGAATTTGCTTATTATCTTATTTGCGTACATTAGAGATGTACTTTTAGACTTATATTTTGATTCACTCAAAATTCCTGTGAACGATCCCGACTTACCATCATATCTTGCTATAACGGACGAGTACACTTGCTCGTATGTGTTGTTTCTAGATTTGGTAATTCACCCTTATAAATTTAAAACTTGCACTATCAAAACGCACATCAGGGTGATACCAGTTTACGGAGTGGTGGTCGATATGGGAACCATGGATTAGGATCTTCTGAAGACTTTGAGGACAAAGAAGTATTGGGGGCTCTGTTTGCTTCACCCCTCTCCAGTGTATTCCACCTTTTCTCTAGCTCTCTTACAGCATCTGAATCATCCAAATCAGAAGGAACGTTTGCAGGGTCCTCTGATGGTGAGGGACTTTGTAACAATTCGCATTTTCAGGTTAATTTCTATACCCGAAAAGTTCACTATTCATTTTTACTATTCACTTTCACTATTCATTTTCTGAAATTTAATTTTTATTTCATATTCTTGTGTGATAAATCATTTCCATGACAAAATAAAAGTTTGACTGTAACACCCCAACCCGACAAGGGCTAAAATGTCACATTCATGGTGTCAATCAGAACAAACACAAGCATAAACTTTAATAATACAAATTGATACGAGGTGACAAAAGGTTCCATGATAAAGGAATACAATATCAGAACTAAGTACAACATGACTAATCTAAAGCATCTTCAGAACCACTATTAACACATCAAGCAATTCCTCTCTAAACGCTCCTATTTGCACTCTTCACCCATAACCCAGCTTCCTTCTAAAACCTGCCACGGGAGAAAGAAAACGCGGCTGAGCTTAAAAAGCCCAGTGAACAGATATAACAACGAAGTAATAATGAAACAGAAATAAATACTGAATAAGGTATAAAGGAAATAACAAAATGTAATCAAAGGCAAGTATGAAATAGTAATAAGAGATAAGGTAAGGGTTAGTCATCAACCACGAGCCTAGAAACAGATATAAAGCCTTCATAATAATGCCTTCATCATAATCGTAATCATATCTCTTCATAATCATATAGAGTGGAGACCTCTCAGATAATCAGATAATAATGAGGGGTGTCCTAAAATGGGTGGAGTAGCTAGCTCCAAGAAATGTGAAGGACGTGCATGCACGCAGGAACAATCACCAGATACAGATAACAAATAACAGAAAACAGAAACAGATCTAGGATGCATCCGTACACCCCACATAAATAATATTGGCCATAAATAACAGACAATTGAGCTCATAACATATAACAGATAAGGGGACGTGGCAGAACATCACTCCACTGCCCTAGAGTCATGCCAGGGGTGCATCCCTGACACGGACATGGAACCCCCATGCCTAGTGAAATAAATTTGGCTCGGGTGTCAAACTAGAATAGGTCAAACGGAATAGGTCAAACAGAATAGGTCAAACAGAATAGGTCAACAGAATGTCATAAAATGACACATATCATAAGTCATCATAATCAGATCATATCAGAAGTCCATATCACAAAGTCATATCAAAAAGTCCAAATCAGAAGGTTCAAAATCAGAAAGTTTAGATAACAAAGGTTCATAACAGAAAAGGTTCAGAAAATAAAATGGGGTTTCATAGAAATGGCATCGGGAACCCTAAACAAAATGAGAGATCAAAAGAAAGGAAGTCATGAGAAACCTTTACTGAAAAGGTCAGAATATCTGTACCTCAACCAGACGACAAAGCAGACACAAGAAAACATCAGACAGAAATAGGAACACCTCCTTCTTCACAGAACCTAGACAGATTAGAAGTCGAGAATTATTCAATAGTTCATTTAAAATCAGATTACTCCTTTTTAGGTTATCTTTCCATTTTTAGAAACTTTCCAGGTTTAGCATCTTTCCATATTTAGTAACTTTCCAGATTTAGTAACTTTCCAGATTTAGCAGTTTTCCAAAGTAGGCAAGTTTCCACTTATTAACATATTCTTATAAATTAGTTGTAACATTTCATCAAGTTTCATGGCCTCATGTATTACAGATTTCCTTTTATAGACATTTTCTAAGATTAGGGTTTCGTTAGGTCACCGAACATGTTTTAGGGTTAAAAGTGTAAATTTCACAAGTTGAAGGTCATAGATGATCACATTCACATTATAACATACCAACTTAAGTCAAGAAAGTCAAATATACAAATATTACCCTTTACACCCTTAAGTTTACAAAGTTTACCATATTAGGCCCTTCAATTATCTGATTTACATATTTATTCCTTCAACAAATATAATTATCACATAAGTTTCACAACTATTCAAAAATGTCATAATCAGTCCCTACATCATGTTTATGTCGAATTACACATGTTACATCCATATTTACATTTTTATCCCTTCTAGTTATAATATTTACTATATAAACCTTTTAATTATCTAATTAACATGTAATCACATAATTAACCAAATACCACATAAGTCCATCAAGCATCACAAAATTACTATTTTAGTCCCTTAACATTAATTTATGCCGAATATAGATATTTACATAATTAACCCCTTAAGTTTCCAAATTAACAAATAATCCTTAACAATTTCATATTAACACATTAACCCCTAAATTTCCAATATTTACACAAATTACCCTACACATTAAATTATGTACGAAACATCCTCAATTTATCATATTTACAAAACAACCCTTATATTTAAATCAATTCAATTCGAATATAATAATTAACCCTAATTACAATTTAAATCCAAAACTTACAAAATATGCATCTTTGGTCCTTACAATTATTTTTACCATTAATCTACTGTATTTACAAGAGTTACAAAAATGGTCCCATAATTTCATAATTTACAAAACAGCCCCTTAACCTTTTAATTTCAAATCAGATTTAAACAAAAATCCAATTCACAAGCCCTAATTTTTCTCAAACCCTAAAATAATTATTATGCAATCATTATATTTATTATGAACCAGAAAAATTATGAAAACCCTAACATTTGGTAAAGAACCCTTTTTCCCTCTATTTTCTCTTTTGCCGATTATACATAATGTACCATAGATGATTTTAACCCTCAAACAATTCAACCAACAATTTTTACAGGTAGCATATATGTCATAGAAGTCCGGAAAAATCAGATCTCAATTAACAAAATTCATTTAGGCCGATTTGTCAATCTTGCATGAAATTAGGGTTTTTGTTAGGATTAATTTCGTATGGCCATATAATCATGCATGGATCGAATTTAACAATTTACACAGATCATATAGAGTATAGAGAGTGGTACAAAAATACCCAAGATGATTAGGATCGAATGGATGTGGCCTTGTGAATTATTCTTCTTGGTAGGGTTTATTCGATACAAATAAATTCACCACCTTCGAACCACGCTTCTAAATGACAAATACTTATTTTTCTAGGCTTCTAATGATCTCCAAGGACCCAAGAAAATTATTTACATGCTTCAAAAAATTTGTGTGAGGTAATGGTGATTTATTTTGATGTTTAGGCTTGGATTTTGAATTTTTTTCTTGATTTCTTTGATTTGATTTGGCAATTGAAAAGTGATAGGGAGCATATATCTGATATTTAGGCCGAGTCTCATGGGAATGGGCTCAAAAATTTCGGCCTCCATGATTTTCCAAATTATTTTGTATACAATTTACCTTATTTACTTTAGTTATACCATAAATAAATATTGTACAATTAATTTAAATCAATTTGAATTATTTCTAGTCTTAGGAAAACGTGTACTTATGGTTTAAAATTTTAATTTGTCAATTTTCATAACTTTATAAGTTTTATAAAGTTTTTTTTTGTATAATTATTTTTGATTTATTCATAATTACATAAACTTTTATAAAAGTTTTAGTTCTTAGTGGCATTTTGGTCATTTTGTAAAGTTTTAAATCTTAGGTATTACAACTTCTTCCCCTCTTAAAAGAAAATTTTGTCCGCGAAATTTGAAGTTGCAAGGTCAGACGGAATCGTAGCAGATTACAAAAGATCCTCGTAGATATCTTCACGCTTAGGGAGGTTCTCCCAACAGAATCTTCCAAGTACAACTAGTTCTCATGACTCAATTCAGATAAAAACAAAAGTTTAGGATCCCTCAGAAGAAAACGAATCAGAGTGAATCGGGTCAAACCAAAGCAACATATAACAGATGACGCTAGGTGAATCTTATCTGAATTACATATTGAATATAGATAGAAATCAGATCAAATGACGAGATTCAAACAATAGAGAGCTTTACAATGAAGCTTAAGATTTTGTAACAGATATATAGACGTTAGCAGAATGAAAATCAGAGTTTTAGACTTTTTCAAATTTCAAACGTTCAAGGACAAAATGAACATAGGTAGAAAGAATTCAGAGTCTCACTAATCGCATATAATTCAGATGAGATATTAGAACTTTTAGGATTTCAAAGGCACTCCTCAGATATTCTATGTTCACAATAAGTGCACATTATATGGTGTAAGTATTATCACGTTGATCAGGCGTCATAATACGAGAACCACATAATTATGCCCTCATGATGATAATACTTTATCTCGAGTCGTGAACCAACAACCTATTCTTGGTCCACCTAGTACTCCTACAGTCCAGAGATTAACAGAATCAGATATCATAGCTTAGAGGAAAACAGACTGCTCAAAAGAGTAATGGAAATTCCAAAACTTCCTAACAGAAGTAACGTACTGCGTTCAAGAACATAGGTCTTCACAATTCACCAAAATTCTCAAAACGAGGCCATTATCAAGAGAACGCAGAATGAACACGGAACTGAGATGTTTCTAGAGAATTTGAAATCTTTACAAGATTTATAACCAGATAACGAAACTTAAGGGGTCAACGGAAATGAGAATTCATCGTCAACTATTTCCTTCACAGAATCAGTCATTCCAAACATAGGGGTTTGCTTCAATATCAGTTCATTCAGAAATTTACTGTCTCCCATCTCTTCAAGTCCGGTCATTTATCTTTATTTGTCCATCAACCTGGGGGTGAACGAAATCATGAGCTTGAGTCTGGTTCATCAATCCTTCTGCAGTTCCTCTTGGAATCTGATGGAGTGATGTGAACTTCTGGCACGATCTTTGAATTCCTTCATCATCCAGTCTGCTTCCGCTCTCAATTCATCTTAGTACAACCAAGATGAATAAGGAAGTGGGACTGTATGTCTTCATCAGCTCCAGGTCCGTCGTCTTGACTAGATCTTGTCCTCTGCTCGCCAACACTTCTTTCATGCAAGGATCGTTTTCCACTCTTCGGGGTAACCACTGCTGTTGTCAATTCCAGATCATGCAGTGAACACTCTTCTCATACGTTTATAGTTGACTTGATGCATAAACAATCATCTTTCTATGATGTACACGTTCATGTCTGAGTCTCTCTTAGAAGCGTTCCAAGTTAGGTACCACTTGCACGTGCGGAATCATATTTCTCTTTCAGCCTTCCCAAAACTCCACTCTCCAATCAACTGAGTTGTTTCTCTCTGCTCACGAAATTTATTAACAGTGACGCAATCTGTAAGAACCTTCCAATTTTTTTTCTACCTGGTTTAGGAAATTTCAGCTTCTCAATTCTATTGTCGGAGTTTAGGGCAATATTCTTGATTGAGAACACCGTTGCCTCAACATACATCAGACTTCTGGGATACACAACTGATTTGTCAAATTTCTAACAACTTGCGCAAATGATTCTCCTGTTCTTCCTTGTTTCTAAACGTACTAATGAGTCATACGATGACCGTTTGTCTAAACATTCGAGAAACCTAAATTCCATTTGATGCATAAGAATAGTTGACAATTTAGCCAATACAATTGGCATCATCAGTGTTCACACTAATGAGTACAAAGGTAGCTTCAGAATCACTTCTCATTACCTTCCTTCTTCATAACAACTGCAATACTTTACGGAGGTTATTCTTGATTATTTAACCCATTTCTTAGAAGTTCCTGAGGTTGCTTCTTCAGTCCATCAAATGTAATCAGATCACTGAGTTTCAAAGGTAGACTAAATCATTTATTAATACGCGGGAAGGATTAATGATATCGGATAGTGATTTAGTTAGGTTCACGATAGTCGATCCACCGTCATATTTTTTCTTTCTCTTCTTCATAAATCGACCAGGTCATCCCAAAATAAAATATCAGGGTGATTAACACCATATTACGTCAGCTCATTCAATCTCTCAACTTCCATGGCTTCTTCGACTGAGATCAGTTCAGATTCTATTGTTCAAGCAGGAGGGAATACCAAAAGGTTTATCAGAGAACATTGAAAACTTTTGTACTACAAAATACTTCCAGTGCTAGATCTTTTCAAGAATGGACACTATTAGGTGCTAGGAGAAATTTGTAATTCAGAAGAGATCAGAGTTTTGTACTTTCATAGCAGCATCAATCTTAACATATTCATGTGTTTCAGAAACATCATACTAGGAGTAGAATGAAACAAGTTACTAAAGGTCACAAGCTAACTCGAAATCAAGAGACCTCAAAATCAGATATATCAAGATTAAACGGATTCATAGAACGAATACAGTCATCAAACCAGACGGATGGTTTATATATCTCAGAGTCCAGTACATGATACATCAAAATGTTGAAATCGATGAGAGAACAGTTCAAGGTATTTGAATCTCGTTTGTTTTAAAAAAAAGTGATAGGGGGATTATAAATCAATTGTACTACAACATCAAATGATCGTCAAAAGTGAGTTGTATAGAATATCAGTCGTCAGCATTATCCTGCTCAGTTAACGAATCCATATTAAGATAATATTAACATCATATCCTTACAAAGGAAACTGATTGGCAAACAGAGTTCATCATTCAGAGGGAGGAAAACAATTTTTTTTCCTATTTCTGTAATTAACAATTATCAGAGTAAAGGATTATGCAAAGTCAAATAGTATCAGAGGATACATTATATGCCCAGCATAAGAAATGAATTCACAGAATGTGTCTAACACATCATGTTTGAATAACCTTCAGAATGGTTGATGAAATATTAGAATGTTTGTCAGGCAGAAATGGAATCTGAGGATCAGAAAGTGGATTTGAATGGTATGTGGTATCAATGTCAGTCTCGAGGGATTTCAAACTTACTTGGTTACTGAACTTAGGTTTCAAAACTTTCTAGCCACAGAAATAGAACTTCTCATAAGGCATAACTGAAGGCAGAAGCACGAATCAGAGTAATTCACAGAGTGATGCGGAAGCAATGATACTTAAACAGATGCCTTATAGTCTACCCATTCCTCACCGGTCAAAACTTAAGTTCATAGGGGGAAATCCTAAAGCAAGTTCTCAAAGGTGTTCTCTTATGTTCCTACAGTGGAAGCCTAATGGTCCAAAACTCACAGGTCAAGGTTATATGTATCATAAGTCGTAGCCTGCTCTCTGATACCATATTCACACTCATCAGATCATTTTCGTGAACGTTATTAAGGAACTACACGTTTAGGTTAAAATGTCATTCAAAAATCCTAGGCACAACAAAACTCAACCGCGTCAATTTTCTCCGTATCAGATAAATGTTTGATACACTCATGATTAATTAGAGAATTTATCATGACTAAGAAAAATGTTGCCAAATAGACCCTGGATCGTGAGAAACAGAAATTTACGTTTTCAAGCACCTCTACTTAGCCGTAACCTTAGCCTATACCTGCAACGCGTTTCTGAGATGATATGAGTTTTCACATTTTTTTGGAAAAGTCAATATATTTTCCCTCCTCCTTTGACAAAAAATCATTCCTTGATTTTTATGCTTACGGTTTTATGTCTAAAAGACATTAAATACCAACCGACACTAGACTAAGCCCAGTCTAGATATTATAGGCCATTTTAATTCATTATCATCATATTACAAAAGTTACATTTTACTTTTCTCTATTTTACGCAACTTTTATACATTTTACGTATTACGCGTTTTAAATCTACGTTTCCAGCGTTATCAGCGTTTTTGCAATCCATTAAACTTATCACTCATTTTTATAAGATAATAATGAGTATACTGATGAGTTTAATCATTCCTATAAGTTTCGTATTTTTACGATACCCGGTTTTACGTTTCATGAATTAAATACTTATCGTTAGCAATTTACGGGACTAAAATGACTCCGTAAAGGCAAGATAAAAATACAAAACTCTTAACCTCCTTACTATTGCCCTAGGTGGCATTTTTGGCTAGTCACCATGAAAGATGGCTTAGTCTTAAATATTGACCTCTAGGATGTTTACAAGTGTAAACTTAACCATGGTTAAATTCTAACCCAATATATGGTTAACTATTTTTCTCATCTTATAAATAGCCAACTAGAAACACATAGAAAACTTGCACCACACCTTCTTATAATCTTAAAGTCCTTAAACCAAAGGCACTTATCTTATATTTCATAAGAAAGTTAACTAGTTTCAAAAGAAAACTAGTGTTTTATCTTCAATCTTGGAAATTTTCTAAGAAAAGTTGTTATAACTTTAAAGTCTCCAAAAAGACGTCGTGATAATCTTCAAATAACCTTGGTTTATCAAAGATTACAAATCCTACATCAAATCCTTAGAAAGTTTAGGTGATTCTCTTGAGTTTAGATCCACTCAAGTCACCTAAAACCTCGTCACAAATCCTTCAAGAATACAAGGGAAGAAGGATTGCTAAAGTGAAGTGAAGCTTGTCAATCAAAGTCCTTTCCTTACTAGTTACTTTCCTTTCTCTTAGAAAGCCTAAAGTTGTAAGAAACCCTAATATACTTTCTTACTCAATATCATTTTCATGCTATTTATATTTCATTCAGGCTATATATGGTCTTGATATTATGTTCATGATGTATAAAAATTGGTAAAACAAGTTATGGAAACTATATGTTAACTAAACAAGGAAACTAGTGAATTATATTGAGAACCATGACCAAATTAGAGTGACCATGATATGAAACACTTACCTACTATTATAGAGGACTTAAAAAGGAAAACATAGCAATTTGGATCACCCAAAAGGAGTACCCGAGTCAAAAGTTATGGCCAAAAGAAGTTAGTAAACCTAAAGACCCGAAACTGCCTAATAGCATTTTGTTTGAAATCCGTATTTATTTCGAGGCCCTTCTGCTCCATTTCATAAAAAAGTTAAAACACGAAAGTTGTCCAAAACGATGTTTTCATTTAGAACTAAAGAAGCCCAAACCGTGAAAATGCATAACGAGTGATATTTTTCATCAAATTCTTAACTGCCCCTTTTTAATACCAAATGACCATGTATTGGTAATGGCTAAGTAAAACCAAGAGGTTTAAAGACCTTAAAGCCGAGACCACAACCATGGCTAAGGCCAAGGATGAGTCTCAAGACCATGGTAGCAATGACCAAAGCCACGGCAAGGCCACGACTAAAGACCTTATGGCTTTCTAAGTCGAAAACATAAACTAAAGTGTTAGTTGTAACATAATCAACCAATTTGGATCTACTCCATCAAAACAACCATGAAACTTTACAAGTAATATTCATTCTAGACTTAAGAAACTCATTGAAATAACAACCTTTATTTAGAATAAACTTTCCTAAGTTTATTCAATTATTTGGACATGTAACTTTTCGGATCAAAAACTTATATATTTTTATCAAATACTACAACACTCAGGAGCTTCATGTGAGGGGTCCATTAAAGTAAACCGTCGAGATGATTTGTGGATTTACGAATTAAAGTGTCCTGGCTCCTCGAACGTTTACGGCGTGGCCTCTGAATTATGTCAGCCCGAACGGTAGTAAGCGATATATAAACTATACATGTTTCATAAACCATTTTTATTCAAAGACTTAGACTACATACTAAGTACTACATCATGAACTATATGCAAGACATATATAGGCAATTCTTCATATTCTTTACTCCAATTCTAAGTCGCAACATTCTATTATAAGTTGCTCGTAGAAAGCTTCGCGATTCGACCATAATTTTCATTACTTACTACATAACTTAAGGTGAGTTCATAGCCCTACTTTCCATTACTTAATTGTTTTACAAACCCTTGGGGGGAATACATGCTATTATTTTTCAACCGAACACAATGCTTTTCAATTGTATGATTGCCTGATTGTTTTATTATCACTAAGTACCATCCATGCCAATCTAAGATCCTTTATTATGAACCATTTAATCACTAGTAACAGTGAGCGCGAATATTGTGAATAGGCCTATTGAGATTGACGAATCGCATTTGTATTGACTAAGTTCAAACACATGCATTAATATTTGAAACATAGGTATGACGGCAAAGTACCTACCGGGATAACTCCGCCGATTGATATTGGTACCCGTTAACGTTTTGGTGTCATAAGCTTAGTGGAATAATAATAACTGTTTTGTTTTCCAACCATTGGTGTGAGTCTATAGCTCACACTACCAACGTATTATGTTCAGCCATAAAAAAAAATCTATGAATATCACTCAACCTTTGTGTTGACCTCTTAAGCATGTATTTCAGGTCCATGATGATCAAGGATGGCACGGAGAGGCACGAATATTCAAGAGGGCTATAAAATTTATTATCATTCGAAAACTCATTTAATGTAATTTGTAAACATGGAACCATCTGGGACCTCATTTTGTAATCTCTGATATTTATATAATTTGAATGATAAATCTTTTAAAACGACTCAATTAGAGATCGTTTTCTATTATTATGATTGTTGTGCCGTCGAGTAACACCCAGTTTGAATTCCGCTGCATTATTGAATTGGGGGTGTTCATATTGGTACCAGAGCCATGGTTATAGAGAAACGGGTCTAATTGAGACCAAAACTATAACTACAGTTACAAGGAAAAACATTTTTATAGCCTTCCGGTCTTCGTGCCTTCCATCCTCCAGACAATTATGGACTTATTAAGCATTTTATATTACCCAAACATTTTAGCATACTGATATATGTACCCGTAGCATAATTGAGCATTTCCCCGTAAGCATTTTATGCTACATGAACATATAAGTATATTGATATATACACAATCGACGTACTTTCAATCATTTTTATAAACAATGGACTAAACATATCTGCTTATGCCTATTTTAGGGCATTTTGACACAACCACATTCTCCCAATCATGTTCCTACTCCAACATTTTATGTCCAAGACATTGTAACTGATTGCAATGGTCTTTCCTATTTCTCAGACATTGTATGATACAATGGTCTTAATCATTTCTCAAATGTTTTGAGTCACACAATGGTCTAGTCTACTTCCCAAACATTGTGAACTACACAATCGTCTCTCCCATTTCTCGGACATTTTAATAGTCTCTAGAATTATCTTATAAACCTTAAATGATATTATTTTACATAAAACCCATCACAATCTATCGATTTCCAAATAGATGTATGAGATTTCTAAAGGACAAACTAATCCATCATCTACAAAAGCTGAAATTTCTCTACATTCATCAAAGTTTAGCAACTTTCTCTACGTTCATCAAAGTTTTCTTCTGAAACCTTCATTGTTAAAAGTTCGTGATCCTAGCCAAGTATGGACTATTTTAGAATTACTTAAAACTTCCTTTTCACACGTATCTACCCGTACTATCTTCTATGCAATGGAATGTGAAAACATAGGTTACAAGTCTTGTATGGGCGGCACTTGCAACTGAATGGTTTGACATCGCCTTTGTTTAGTGGCAGTTTCTCAAAAGCAACGGACATATCACAAGTATACCTAATTTAGGTATTTGAAAATTTTATCGAACCTTGGCTAAATATGGACTAGTCACCTATATTTAACCTAGGGACAGTGGAACATAGTCTGACTAACTATATTCGACTTAAAATTTTCAAATACTGAGAATAGTTGTACTAGGGTTATGTTCAGATTAATTTCCTACTTGAACTCAATAAACCACAAGAATACTTTAAAACGATCTAGAGACACAATAGTGCCTTACCACTCAGCAAGATCTTAACACCTTATTTGTACTATCTAATTTCATTCTTGAAAGTTTTCATTTATAAGATAATCCGAATTACTATCTTGGGATAGTTATCAATTCTTCTCTTCATCCCGTAGAAGTACTCTTCTGTTTAGGTCCAAAGGATACCATTTCGTCATAAACCTTTAAAATCTCTTAATATTTTAAAGCAAACTTGACATCTCTACCAATATTAGTGGTATGCATACACTACACTCTTTTGATCGTTCATATATCACATCATTACCTGAAAACCCATTATAAGTCAGTATGTAAAACTTCACAATACCAAGTTTCTTTCAAACACTAGTTGTCATAGACACTATACGATATTGCCTTCATCCCAAAACTACCTTATACATAATCAATTTTGGAAATGGTTTGGATAACCACTTCCCTCTAGCTAAACCTCCCTACAACAATAGTTATCACAATATTGCAAACTGCATGCCACACACAATCATCCCAAAAGTTACAAAGATGTAAGGCGCTAACTTTCAAAAACTCCATGTTAGGAATTAAGGTTATGTTGACAGCCTCAATACTATACGTTATTATTCGTTTTGAGAAACAGGAAAAGCTAAACTTAAGATATATTGGACTCTATAAAATTCTGGCAAAATCTTTAGATTACCAACTTAAGTCTCCACAAAAAACTTAGAATAGTACATAACACACTTTATGACTAGAAATTTAGAAAAGCAGATATTAGAATTCGCAGCATATACCCATAGTCTCTCCTAAACACTTCAACATTAGATAACACACACTGAATTCCGGGACAGAAATCCCCTTAAGGGGGAGAGACTGTAACAATTCGCATTTTCAGGTTAATTTCTATTCCCGAAAATTTCACTATTCATTTTTACTATTCACTTTCACTATTCATTTTCCGAAATTTAATTTTTATTTCATATTCTCGTGTGATAAATCATTTCCATGACAAAATAAAAGTTTGACAGTCATCAGATCATTTTCGCGAACGTTATTAAGGAACTACACGTTTAGGTTAAAACGTCATTCAAAAATCCTACGCACAACAAAACTCAACCGCGTCAATTTTCTCCGCATCAGATAAATGTTTGATACACTCATGATTAGTATTTTACGTATTACTTTTCTCTATTTTACGCAACTTTTATACATTTTACGTATTACGTGTTTTAAATCTACGTTTCCAGTGTTATCAGTATTTTTGCGATCCATTAAACTTATCACTCATTTTTATAAGATAATAATGAGTATATTGATGAGTTTAATCATTCTTATAAGTTTCGTATTTTTACGATACCCGGTTTTACGTATCATGAATTAAATACTTAGCATTAGCAATTTACGACACTAAAATGACTCTGTAAAGGCGATAAAAATACAAAACTTTTAACCTCTTTACTATTGCCCTGGGTGGAATTTTTGGCTAGTCACCATGAAAGATGGCTTAATCTTAAATATTGATCTCTAGGATGTTTACAAGTGTAAACTTAACCATGGTTAAATTCTAACCCAATATATGGTTAACTATTTATCTCATCTTATAAATAGCCAACTAGAAACACATAGAAAACTTGCACCACACCTTCTTATAATCTTCAAGTCTTAAAACCTAAGGCAATTATCTTATATTTCATAAGAAAGTTAACTAGCTTTCGAAAGAAAACTAGTTTTTGATCTTCAATCTTGGAAATTTTCTAAGAAAAGTTGTTATAACTTTAAAGTCTCCAAAAAGACGTCGTTATAATCTTCAAAAATCCTTCAAGAATACAAGGGTAGAAGGTTTAGGTGATTCTCTTGAGTTTAGATCCCCTCAAGTCACCTAAAACCTCATAAAAAATCCTTCAAGAATACAAGGGTAGAAGGATTGCTAAAGTGAAGAGAAGCTTGTTAATCAAAGTCCTTTCCTTACTAGTTACTTTCCTTTCTCTTAGAAAGCCTAAAGTTGTAAGAAACCCTAATATACTTTCTTACTCTATATCATTTTCATGCTATTTATATTTCATTCATGCTATATATGATCTTGTTATTATGATCATCATGTATAAAAATTGGTAAAATAAGTTATGGAAACTATATGTTAACTTATGTTAACTAAACAAGGAAACTATTGACTTATATTGAGAACCACGACCAAATTAGAGTGAGCATGATATGAAACACTTATCTACTGTTATAGAGGACTTAAAAAGGAAAACATAGCAATTTGAATCACCCAAAAGGAGTAATCGAGTCAAAAGTTATGACCAAAAGAAATTAGCAAACCTAAAGACCTGAAACTGCCTAATAGCATTCTGTTTGAAATCTTTATTTTTTTCGAGACCCTTCTGTTCCGTTTCATCAAAAAGTTAAAACACGAAAGTTGTCTGAAACGACGTTTTCGTTCAGGTCCATAGAAGCCCGAACCCTGAAATCGCATAACGAGTGATATTTTTCTTCAAATTCTTAACAGCCCCTTTTTAATACCAAATGACCATGTATTGGTAATGGATAAGTAAAACCAAGAGGTCTAATGACCTTAAAGCCGAGACCACAGCCATGGATAAGGCCAAGGATGAGTCTCAAGACCATGGTATCAATGACCAAAGCCACAGCAAGACCACGACTAAAGACCTTATGGCTTTCTAAGTCGAAAACATAAACTAAAGTGTTAGTTGTAACATAATCAACCAATCTGGATCTACTCCATCAAAACAACCATGAAACTTTACAAGTAATATTCATTCTAGACTTAAGAAACTCATTGAAATAACAATCTTTATTTAAAATAAACTTTCCTAAGTTTATTCAATTATTTGGACATGTAACTTTTCGGATCAAATACTACAACACTAGGGAACTTCATGTGAGGGGTTCATTAAAGTAAACCGTCGAGATGAGTTGTGGATTTATGAATTAAAGTGTCCTGGCTCCTCGAACGTTTACGGCGTGGCCTCTGAGTTATGTCGGCCCGAACGGTAGTAAGCGATATACAAACTATACATGTTTCATAAACCATTTTTATTCAAAGACTTACACTACATACTAAGTACTGCATCATGAACTATATGCAAGACATATATAGGCAATTCTTCATATTCTTTACTCCAATCCTAAGTCGTAACATTCTATTATAGGTTGCTCATAGAAACCTTCGCGATTCGACCATCATTTTCACTACTTACTACATAACTTAAGGTGAGTTCATAGCCCCACTTTTCATTACTTAATTGTTTTACAAACCCTTGGGGGGAATACATGCTATTATTTTTCAACCGAACACAATGCTTTTCAATTATATGCTTGCCTGATTGTTTTATTATCACTAAGTACCATCCTTGCCAATCCAAGATCCCTTATTATGAACCATTTAATCACTACTAATAGTGAGCACGAATATTGTGAATGGGCCTATTGGGATTGACGAATCCCATTTGTATTGACTGAGTTCAAACAAATGCATTAATATTTGAAACATAGGTATGACGGCAAAGTACCTACCGAGAGAACTCCGTCGATTGATATTGGTACCCGTTAATGTATTGGTGTCATAAGCTTAGTGGAATAATAATAACTATTTTATTTTCCAACCATTGGTGTGAGTCTATAGCTCATACTACCAACATATTGTGTTCAACCATTAAACAAACTCTATGAATATCACTCAACCTTTGTGTTGACCTCTTAAGCATGTATTTCAGGTCCATGATGATCAAGGATGGCACGGAGGGGCACGGATATTCAAGAGGGCTATAAAATTTATTATCATTCAAAAACTAATTTAATGTAATTTGTAAACATGGAACCATCTCGGACCTCATTTTGTAATCTCTGATATTTATATAATTTGAATGATAAATCTTTTAAAACGACTCAATTAGAGATCATTTTCTATTATTATGACTGTTGTGCCGTCGAATAACACCCAGTTTGAATTCCGTTGCATTATTGAATTGGGGGTGTTACAGACTTGGAGTATTTGCATTGTGTTTCCTCTTCTTGGCATGTTTCTTGGTCAGACCTCTTGGGATGGTTGGCAATCATAATGGTGGTGGAGATGTTAATCAGAAGAATCAGAGGAAATATTGATGATGCTTGGATTGGATGACATGGTTATTTCTTGATTGGTGGTTATGTGATTAGGCATTTGGATTGTGAAATTGATTGGTGTGATTTGGGGATTTTTACCCCTTATTTATAAGTCAAAGTAAACCGTGTGTAGTTATTAATGCAAGGAAGTTTACATGTTATTAATAAAGAAAGTTTGACTAAAGAGATCTTTACTGAATAATGGTCACCACTGATGACGTGTTCCTGCTGTTTGACCATGTGGTTGCTGCTGATGGAAGGAATGGTTGACCTTAGTCAACATTAAGTAGGTTTCTGCTGAATTGACCAACTGATTCTTGCTGTTTGACTTGGTTTCTGCTGATGAGTCAGTTTTAATTGGGATTTTATAAAAGTCAAATATTGGTCAAGATTGTTTCCACAATTCTTGCCAATTACACTCCACGTCTGGAAACTTACTTCAATTAACCTAGATGTGCAAATCCCACTCACAAATAACTGATTCCCTCTCCTTATAAAACTTCAAAACCATTTCCAAATCTCTCAGCATTCAAAACCCACTCTCTCTTATCAATCAATGGCGGAACTACTATTCAAAGGTGATCATAACAAGCAAGCTTTCTTAGGTCGTGGTAAAGGAGATGGTCACTATGTACAGATGATGGAATTTCTCTAAAGATCAAAGATTCATTATGCTTTAACACAATACCATGTCATTATACATGAATCTTTGGTCAAACAATTTTGGGGAACTGCTCGTATAAGGTCTGCTGAAGATGGACCAACGGAAATTGTGGCTATCATTGATGGGGAAGAATGTGTAATTATTGAGTCATTGGTTAGGACTCAATTACAATTGGATGATGAAGGTGGGGAGCATAAGTTGCCTAAGGAGGAGATACTTGCAGGTCTTCAGGCTGTTGGATATCGTGGAAATGGGAAGGTCTAGTACAAGAATCAAGTTTGCCCTAAATGGAGATTCTTGACACACACTCTGCTTCAGTGTATGATTTCCAAATCTGGAGGATGGGATCAATTCTCTACAGACATTGCTCTTGCCATTGTGTGCTTATCTCAGGGGAGAACTTTTAATTTCTCTAAGTACATATTTGATGAAATGCTTCAAAATGTTAAGTATACCAAACTTAAATTTTTAATGTGTCCTAGGTTTCTTCAAATAATTTTAGGTATTAAGACCAATGATACTACCCATATGTCTGTTAAGGGTTTATCTAGCAAGCTATTTGCTTCTATGAAAACCAACTACAATGGAGACCATAGGCCTTTACTACCTGCTATGTTGCCTGCTTGCAATGCAGCTGCTGGTGGTCAGGATCATGCTGATGCTCATGCACCAGTGGATTCTCGTGAGGGTCCTGAAGTTGCTCCTGATGCAAGTGCATCAGTTGCTGCTGATGCCCAACCACTACCATCTCCAAGGCCATCTACACCTAGTCCTCCCACACCTATAACATCTCCAGGTGTTTCTGCTCCTACTGAGCATGTGGTGCCTAAGGATTTTGGACCTCACCAACCAGTACAATCTCCCCGAATAACAAGACTTCCCACACCAAGTCCATTGAGACCTACTTCTGTCCCAACTCATAATTTCATGTCCTTTTTCAAACGTCAAAATTTCATTTTTATTTCAGAAGTTACTATTCATTTCTACTATTCACTATTACTATTCATTTTCACTATTCATTCCTGAAATTTTTATTTCATATTCTCGTAAGTTAAACTATTTTAATGATAATCCGAGAGTTTGGCACTCGTCGGATCATTTATGCAAATATCACGAAGCCGTGTCCGAGATTTACTTTTGGGATTAAACGTCGTTCCAGCATCCCGATATGTCAATAAAACACTATAAACGATAGAAATATGATTTTCTCTCATTTTACGACAATTCTAAAAGTTTCAGAATTTTACGTTTTCCAATTCAGCATTTTACGCGAATTACGCGTTTTAAACCCGCGTTTCCAGTTTTAACAACGTTTAAGCAGCCCGATGGAACTTACCATTCATTTTATATTTTATTTTGGAGTATTTTGACAAGTTTAGTCATTCTTTCAAGTTTTATATTTTTACGATGCCTTTGCATAAACCTTATTACGGATTTACGATTCCTTTACTAGGAAATCTTCATACAAATGTTTTATGTTGCATACTTGTTTACAAGACTCTATGAACTCACCAACCTCGTGTCGACACTTTAGCATGTATTTTCAGGTATTAATTAATGGCACGCTACTGGAGGTTTTGGCAGGGCATGGCATGGTCATAGAAGACTCTGATATTCATTTGAGGACCGTTTAAAAGTATTTTAAAGGCCTACTTCCGCACTACTTTTAACTATGTAAATTCAACTCATTTGATTAAACGATTTTATTCTAAATGATTGAAGTGAAAACCATTTTTGTACTTGTGTTGTAATACCGATTGAGTTACACCCCAGCTACATGTATGCTTCCACTAGACCCAATTTTGGGGGTGTGACAGATTGGTATCAAAGCTTTGGCTATAGCGAACTAAGTGTTTTTAAAACCTAGACTATAGCTACTTTCAAGAAAACTTAACCCTATGACCGTCACGTGCCTGCCTGCCAAGCTGAAGCCTCATTTGTGGTTAGTTGCTGACATAGGTGATGAGATTTGTATCTCATTATCTGGTATATTATATTCATTTATTATAGTTGATTACTATAATTTTCTTTCATATAAGCATGTTCACGTATCATATATGTCACCGCATTATGTATTTCCTTGCATAGTTTCATCATTTGACCTCGAGTTTGGTCACCTGCCTTAGTCTTTCAGAACGTCTTGGTATTTGTGAAGGACATAGTATTAGTATAACTCAGTTGAGTATTTCAAAATTCATGAAACCTAGGTGGAATATAGACTGGTCATCTATATTTGACCCGGGATAGTGAGATATAGGCTGACCACCTATGTCTGACTCAGAGATGAATTTTGCAACACTGAGAATAGTTATAATAAAATTTTGTCTGGATTGAATCCTTTACTCAATTTCTAAATGTTTCATTTATGTGTGTATACTCTCGTTGTCAGAACATTCATACTTTTCATCACTTCGTGAACTGCCACTTAGAAGCACGTCAACTGGTCATTTAATTTCATGAACATTTACTTCTATGCACAATACACTTATATCACAGTATTTTCTTTTATCACAGTCTCATTTTGTCGCAGTGGTCACAGTCTCTTCCCTTCTCACCATCACTATCATTTCCTTTCCCGTCCCCATATATATAAGGAATTAGCTAACACTCTATAGATTCCTATGCCACTCATCATTCACTACTCCCTATATTGATAAGTGGATATTATCAATGACCTCCCTAGGAAAGACTTTCCATACCATCTATAAGGAGAATATCTATGTACATTAAGACCATTCAAAACTCAACAAAAACCTCAAGATATCACAAAACTATTTGAACCACTATCACTGGCCTGATCACCAAAAATTCCATCATCTAGAAAGTATTGGCTTGACTGAATTACAGGATTTGTTTAGATACGAGTGCTCACTAAGCATCACCATAGAGATAAATTCAACCTCTTAATCGAGACTATAGATTGAACATGTCCTCACCAATAGATATTATTCAAACATGTTAGACACCTATGCATTTGTGCAGACATACATACCTGACTATTTTATCCTCTTAATACCTTCACTTTTAAATAGATTTTTCTCCAAACTACAGTTATACAAAACATATATCTTGTAAGAAATACTTTTCTGAGGCACTTATTTTGATAAGCAAATCCCTTTTGGTTAATCCTTTACAAAACTATTGAATTGTTAGGAAATTTTAAACATCGATCTTTGGTAAACCATATTATCCACCTTATGTTGAAAACTATCCTATCTTGCATAACTATTAAATTTTGAAACATCAAGAAAATTGTTACTTGGAAAGCCGTTTGCTTAAAGTTTTAAATTCATTTATTCAGGGAAGGTCTATGAACAAAACACCCAATCTCAAAACAAACTTTGAAAATCAATCACTATATTACATCACTTATACATTTAGGATTTTGTGGTTTGATGACATAGAGCTTTGGGGAAAATCTTAGTAATGGAGACTAAGCACCATAGGTGGAGAAAGACTCAATTCATGACATCCTGCGGAGGATCACAACCTTATCCTAATCCTAATCTATTATTCTCAACAACACCCTTTGACAGACTTAACCTTCTAAGTTTTTCCACAGGATTCATGATATCCATTTCAACTATTCCTAATAGAGGAATTTAATTCACCTTAAATTCCTAGCGATTACATTAAGATTCCTTTGGAACTACACCACCTATCATCTGCAGACCAATGGTCAGAAATTAGAGAACGATTCAAACATAGAAAGATATGCTCAGAGCATGAGTGATTGATTATAGAAATGGTTGGACTAACCATTTACCATAAATCGGATTCTTTTACAACCATAGTTACCAACTAGCTTAGAGACTACACCATTTGAAGCACTCTATGGTCGAAGTGCCAACATCTATTGACGGAGTGAAATTTGGAAAAGCCCAACTCACTAGTCCCATAAGCATTCATGAAATAACCTGGAATTTCCTACAAATCAAGAATCAGTTACAAGTTCGATAAATTGTAAACCCTTAAAAATTTCAAGTTGGTGGCAGGGTTATGTTGAAAGATTCTGCCTAGGAAAGGCATGATACCATTCAGAAAAATTCAGAAAGATAAACCCTATATACACTGTACTATTTAATATTTCAGACCGAGTAGGCCTAGTGGCCGTTAGACTTGAGCCTTGTTAGCAAACAGAAAGTTACACAAACATGATTCACATTTTCAGATCCCAGGAAAATGACTTTCAGATTAGTCACTCATAATCCCACTTTGGAAGGAATCCAACCCAATGACAAACCTAAACCATGGAGGAGAACCAATAGAAATCATGGATTGTAAGGTCGAACAGTTGAAGCGAAGTCGAATTCCTATCGAGAAAGTTCGTTGGAATTCTCAAATATTATCATCTTTTCACAAATACCACCCTAGAGACCAACACAAACTAAACTTCGGGACGAAGTTCCTATTAGAGGGGAAGAATGTCACAACTCGTAATTTCATGTCCTTTTTCAAATGTTGAAATTTCATTTTTATTTCAGAAGTTACTATTCATTTCTACTATTCACAATTACTATTCATTTTCACTATTCATTTCTGAAATTTTTATTTCATTTTCTCGTAAGTTAAACTATTTTAATGATAATCCGAGAGTTTGGCACTCGTCGGATCATTTCTGTAAATATCACGAAGCCGTGTCCGAGATTTACTTTTGGGTTTAAACGTCGTTCCAGCATCCCGATATGTCCATAAAACACTATAAACGATAGAAATATGATTTTCTCTCATTTTACAACAATTCTAAAAGTTTCAGAATTTTACATTTTCCAGTTCAGCATTTTACGCGAATTACGCGTTTTAAACCCGCGTTTCCAGTTTTAACAACGTTTAAGCAACCCGAGGGAACTTACCATTCATTTTATATTTTATTATGGAGTATTTTGACAAGTTTAGTCATTCTTTCAAGTTTCATATTTTTACGATACCCGGATTTACATTTCGCGGCTTAACAATTTGCGGTTTGCAATAAACGGAACCAAAACCGACTCCGTGAACCAAATAACACCAAGCTTCTTACATACTCATCCCAAAACCACCATGTGCCCCCCCCCCCCCCCTTATCCATGTTACTTTAACTTGTCCGTTAATTTACCATACTACCATAAACTAAAGATAATTCTATTACAAACATAAACTACAAACACTTATTCATATTTAGAAATCAAAAAGTGAGGTTTTCTCTTTTTTTCTCTCTTCCTAGCCACGACCCAACATAAAAACACAACAAAGATCCATAAATTTTTCAAGATCAAGACATAAACAAGCTCCTTTAGTAATCCTTGTTAGGGTTTTGAAATATAAACTCAAGGATCATTAGGGTTTCATCATCCAAGATCCATAATCTTTCAAAGTAAGTTTACAAAATTCATTTTCATCATTTCTTCATGTTATCTTTATGATCATGTGATTTCTATACATGATTTCATGCATATGTTAGTTATATATATATATATATATATATATATATATATATATATATATATATATATATATATATATATATATATACATGAAATACTAGATATGGAAACCCTTGTTAGATCTAGTTGATTGGTGATGTTTAGGACCCCATGACACCTTGAGAAGGTGTATGGTAGGAATAGACTAGATTTGTGGTGATTGGAAGTGATTTGGGTGGATTAGAAACTAGTTTGGAACTCTATAATTGATTTTTAAACGTATACATATACCTACTGTCCCGAATCGTCAAATCCAGAAAACTCAGAGGTTTCCAGGTAACTTTGGGCTAAAGATTAAGAAAATACTTTCAAAAACAAAGCTGTGGGCGAAAGAACGGATTAAAACGAGTTTATAACGAAGGAGATATGATTTTTGCAAGTTTAACGACGAAAACTATTTTCTAAAAATTGTACTTGCTGTCTCATGATTTTAAAGGGCCAATCTGAGGTGTAAAACTTGATCTAGCCATCCCGACTTATCAAAAATATATTAGTATGTTGTCCCATGATTCCGGGGATATAAAGAATGTAGAAAACAAGCTTATAACGACTAAGATATACACGTTTGAAACCCGACGAAACTCTATTTATTTTTGACAGCTTTTATTAACAAAATACTCCTAAGTTATAGAAAAACTACATTTGTGATACATCAAGTTGAGTGCCATTTATCTCATTGATAAACCCATTTCTGGAAAATTTATATCTTTAACAAATAGTTAGTTCACCTAGCCTAGTTTCCAAAACATCTAACCGTTTGTCAAAAGGATTTATAACCAACAACTTATGGTCTTCCAAACATTCCCGAAAACTGCCCAGAATTTGCCAAAACAGCCCAAACACCTCACTTCGCGGCTATTTATCTTTATGATCGAGACCCGTATGGACAAACTTCAGTTCTGTGACTTCATAGATAAGGTGAAAATCTTCTTAAAACTATTCCTAACTCTTAATATTCACTATTTCGCGACTAGTTTTGCGAGACCATTTTGTCACTAATAGAAATAATAATACTTCTACGTACTAAATCTTAGATTTTCTAGAAATACTACCAAAGTGCCAAATTTCTTAACCATCAAAGTACTTATGATTACAAGCTTATTTATACGACTATTAAACGTTATTTCAAGGTTTTCAAAGCAAGGAATTCAACATTACCATTTATATATATGATATATATATTACGACTAGTTTTATAAGTCTACTTAGACTTATTTTTCCCAAGTTATGGAAAAACATATTACTTTGACAATAACAAGTATTTTCATGTTAAGAGTGGTATAGGCATCATGTGCATGTGCATTCATTACATCATTTCATGATCTAAAGTAGATCATTTCCACTCATCTTAGGTTGCGGCTAGTGTTCGCGCCTTATTGTCCCGATCATTTTACCATCATTGTATCATCATTTCCAGGTGAGTCATAGCCCCACTTTTACTTGTTTAATTTCTTTATAAACTCTTCGGGGGAGATACATGCTCAAATACTTGTTTTATACTTTTATACGATTTAAATTACTTCTGGGGGAGAATACGCTGCTTTAATTATTTTTGTACATGCCAAAGTACTAAATACCTTACATTGCTTAAGTTGCCTTATTACCACATCTTGACAAGTCCCCTTTATTATCATGGACCGTTAATTAAAGTACGAGCGAGAATGAGTGAATAGATCTATTGAGGGTGACTCCTCCATCCGTGTTTGGGTTGCTCCAACGGAATTACGGATGCATTTCATGTCTAATATCTTTAGAGTGTCTGGTAAACACTCATTTGGGGCCAAGTAACGTCTAGCTTCGGGGTCATGAGCTTAAGAGCCAATGTAAATTTTATTACTGAAATCTTATTACTTTAATTTTTACTTATGGCAATTGTACATACGATTAAAGTTATAATTACGATGCCTTTGCATCACCCTTATTACTGATTTACGATGCCTTTGCATCACCCTTATTACTGATTTACGATGCCTTTGCATCAACCTTATTACTGATTTACGATGCCTTTGCATAAACCTTATTACGGATTTACGATTCCTTTACTGGGAAATCTTCATACAAATGTTTTACGTTTCATACTTGTTTACAAGACTCTATGAACTCACCAACCTCGTGTTGACACTTTAGCATGTATTTTCAGGTATTAATCAATGGCACGCTACTGGAGGTTTTGACTGGGCATGGCACGGTCATAGAAGACTCTGATATTCATTTGGGGACCGTTTAAAAGTATTTTAAAGGCCTACTTCCGCACTACTTTTAACTATGTAAATTCAACTCGTTTGATTAAACGATTTTATTCTAAATGATTGAAGTGAAAACCATTTTTGTACTTGTGTTGTGATACCGATTGAGTTACACCCCAGCTACATGTATGCTTCCGCTGGACCCGATTTTCGGGGTGTGACAACTTCTGAAGATAATGTGGATCTAGATGTAGGATTTTATAATTCTCCTGTCAGGACTAATGATGCTCCCAATACCTCAGATATCCCTGAAGGTGGAGCTGAAGGTCCTGTTACTCTCACCTCTTTATCCCTTTTATTGAACAGGTATGTGAAAAAGGTGGACACTTTGGAAAAGGATCTTAAGCACACAAAGAGGACTCTTGGAGAAGCTATGGTGACTTTGGTTAAAAGGGTAAAGAAATTGGAGAATCAGCTTAAAACAAAGAAAAGAAAAGGTGTTGTGGTTGATTCAGATGAAGAAGTTACTGAAGGGTCTGAAAAACTTGACTTGGAAGGACTTCATCTTCTTGCTACCACCACTATTGAGAGTGTTTAGGATGATGCTCCTGTTTCTAAGAATGTACCAACTGCTCCTCCTACTGAAACATCCACTCCCACGGATCAGAAAGTGCTTTATGTCAGAAGAAAGTATTTGGCAGAACATCACAAAAATACTGATGCTTCCTCTTATGTTGATGTTGATATGACTGATGTTTCTTCTGAAAAGACTCCTGCTGATGCTTCTTAGGCAGAAGATACTTTCTTTGTTACTGGTAAAGAATTTGTGTCCTCACCTAGCAAGGAGACATCTGCTGATCCAATGCCAAAGGTGGTTCCTACTGATGAATTAGCAGATATACGTGTTGATTAACCTGATGATTCTATTGCAAAGGATATCACTGATCAGCATTCTGTTCCTCCTGAAGCTACTTCAACTCAGATGGATAAAGGAAAATCTGTTGTGGTTGATCATGATATTCCTTCCAGACAGAAATCTAAACATGAATTAGCTAATGAAAAGCTAAGTGAGCTGGTAGCAGCACAGTGGCATGCTAAAGAGGAAGCTGCAAAGGCTAAGAGGGATTTAGACATGAAGGCATCTGAGGTTCTTGCTAGAAAGATACAGGATGATTTAGATCAAATGGGTGATCCACTTACTCATATTCTACCTGCTGAAATACAATTGGATGGTTGTCAATTGACCATGGATTTTTCCTTATGAATTCCCAATAATTGGCTTGCCCACAAGTGTATGGCTTATGGTAAAGGCAGTGGAAAACCATATTTGGGATTCAATTTACCAAGGTGATTTACTCCACCAAATAATTGACTAGTCATGAGCAAACGGCTACAGGTAAAGACATATCAAATCCGTTTATAGCTGATGATTTGCTAAAAATCATATGGTCATCAGTGTACCATAGTTAGTGAACAGAAACATTTGGCTACTCTAGTAGTAATGGCTATTGGTGAAGAGACATCAAATCAATTATTTTCCATGATTCACCTCTCACAGGAGTTAACACACCTAGAAGTGATGAGAAAAGTATGAAACTTACGTTTTGATGTACATTTGGTCATTTGTTGGTGCAAAGAATGGTGGTTTCAAAGTTTTTGCTGTTCATAGAGATGCTTCTGATAAAGATTCTTGCTGCTGGAGTTCATGATAAATCCTCTTCTTCTTCTGTTAAAGATCTATCAAGAATCTTGGAGTTAACCATGTCAACTACAAGATTAGGAGAGGATTGTAAGGAACTATTGAAGTCAGCATATAGATACTGCTGATGGATACTACTGACAGGTTCCTGCGGATGCTTATAGTAGTTTCTGCTGATATCTGGTTTCTGCTGACGATAGACATTCAGCGGATATAGTTAATCCGTAGATAAGAGTTAATTATTTATAGATAAGATATGTAGAATATCTTCCAGATTATTATGAATATACGTTTCTTGTAACAAAGAATAGGGTTTCTACTAGTATAAAAGGAACCCAAGGATATTGTATTATGTACATGTCAAAAACAATTATTAGTGAATAATATCGATCCATAGGGGATTGATAGGGTCGTTGTGGGGTCCACCAAAAATAATTTGTAAAGGGGAGGGAAAGATACGGATACAAATCATAACACCTAAGTATAATGACAAATATAGATCTCCCAGATGTCGTTCTAAAGGAATGGTGAATTTGAGACTCGCGTTTAAGTTCTTGTTGGATGCTTAGATATCGCAAATTATGGGTTTTTTTTAATAATTATAGGCTAAAGAAAACTAAAGGGAATCCTAAGACAAATAATAACTAAGGCAAAAACAACTAAAAGGAAAACTAAAAGGAATTAACGCAAAATAAAACTAAGGAAAGCTAAGGAATAAACTACGAGATAGGCTAAAATGATAAGGGCAAAAATATAAAGGAAAGATATACTCGTTTGGATATGGTTGACTTTTAGTGGTAACTAAGTGGAATTTGGATTGAATTATAATCATCCATTCCAAATCACTACTTAACTACCACATTAAATCAACCAATCACCAAACAAGCATATAATAAATCTACTCTAACATCCTAATATCGCTAAAAAAAAACAAACATAATAATAATAAAAATAAACATGATGAAATTAATTAAGCAAAACATGGCAATTAACAAAATAAAACAAAAGTAAAGAAAAGGATAGGAGAGCACCGGATATGGATTAAGCGTAATGGCGACGATAAGGACACTAAACTAAAAACCCCATCCAAATGCTCAATATACCCAAATACTCCATAATACCCAATAATCTTCGTCAAATCTTCAAAAGGTTGAAACTTTATATAATTTTGAGGTGAGTTATAGAAGAAAGTTTGCAACTTTTTAATGTAGAGAGCTTAAAAATGTATAAAAACTTGACTTTTAAAACTATATCTAAACTAAAAATGCATAAAGCTTAAAACTTTAATTAATAGACATGATAAAAAATGAGTTTTAAAACTTAAAAGACACAAATTTTGTAAATTTAAATGACTAAAAGTAATGATTTTGATAAAAAGATTTAAACTTTATAAGATTTAAAGCATAAAAAAAATGTAGAAGGCAACAACTTTTTATAAAATAAATAAAAATTAAGCACTAAATAAGCAACTGACAATTGTAATTAAACTAAAACATTAATTAGTTAAAAATCTTAGAAACATAAAACACGCTTAAAAGTGTATTAATACAAAAGGTTGAAAGTGCTACATGTTTATTTAATTAAAAAGATTAAAAGAGATTGAAAGTAAAAGACATGAAAAGTTGCTAAAAAAAATATGATCCCCTGTTGATGAATGTTGTTCTCGTTTTATAGCCTCGCACCAAAACGGTAATATGACCGTTGGGATATTTGTCTTCTCCTTCATGGTCATTTTAAATTCCATTAATAAATATTGTTGGCTGGAAATTTTCGGGGCCCATTTGTAGTCAACAACTGCAAGTCTCAGTCAACTACCAACAAAAAATGATGGGATCTTGATAAGTAACTGGTTCGCCTCTTTTGGTTGGCTTGGGCCGAATTTGTTGAGTGACTTTGGGCTTTATAATTCAAAGGCTTTAACTTGAGCCTACTTTCTTGGACTAACTTCAATAATCTTTAATCTTTGTCTTCTAATCTTTTCTTTAATCTTCAATTTTTTTGCCTCGTTTTGCTCCACTTTTGCTTCATAATTCACGAATGGCATCTAAACAATAAAATAACAAATAGACGTAATATTTGTAATTAAAACCGTAACTTTGTTATTTATTTAAGTTAAAACGAGGGTATTTTTGGTATTAAAACATGTATAATCGTTATTTCATCAGGGATCAAAGTATTTAGTATATCGTTTTTGTTTATATTCCGCAATAGATACAAGCTCACAGAGATTGTCTATATAGTCTTGCTAGGGATTACATTAGTAGGCTATCGATCCATTGGCTCAAGATCTATCAAGTGTAGATCCTACATAATCTAAGTCTCTTCTTAAAACAGCAATATCATCACTAAACTTAGATTCATTAGCTCTATAGTGCTCTATATGTGCTTCTAAAACAGCAAGACCTCTTTTACGATTAGCTAGATTGTAACTAGTGTGATTTAGTTCTAACCTTTGTTAATCATATTGCTCTTTTAGATTTTCCTATTCTTTTAAAGCTTTACAAGATCTAGAACAACTATTATTTGAATGTACCTCAGATTCAGAAAAGGCCATAAGAGCAAGTTCAGTTGCAATCATTGCAGATTCCTCAGCTGCCTCTTCTTCATCGGCCATATAGCTTGTTAGGATTAAAAGTGATGATCATTATTGAGTCAAATAGTTAGTTAAATATATTCATGTAATAGTTAGTGAAATGCTAGTCCATTATGTTTGTGTAAAAGCCTTAATGGCTTGGCCCAAAAGAAGACCCAAGAGAAAGCCCATGGTGGCAAATGTAAAAACTATAAATACCTTCCTAAGCTTGTAAGGAAGGGTGGGAGTTCATGCTAATCAGTGTTTTATTTCACATACTGCTCTCTCCCTCTCTCTCTCTTCTTTCTCTCTCTAGCTCTTCTATCTCTCTTTAACATCATATTCAAAGGTGATAAAGATAGATCTAAGGTCCTACAAGTGGTATCAAGAGCCTAGGCATAATTTTAGGTTGTTCTAGATTGATTTTGGGTGAAAAAAATGGATTTAGGGCTTATTTTTCGGATTAGGTTACTGTTCATCGGCGTTTTTCCGAGTTAGAAAATTTTTTTTTCGAGTTAGAACATTTTTTATTGAGTTAAAACATTTTTTTATCGAGTTAAAAAAAATTTTATCGAGTTAAAACTTTTTTTAGCGAGTTAAAACATTTTTTTTAGCGAGTTAAATTTTTTTTTAGCGAGTTAAAACATTTTTTTAGCGAGTTAAAAACATTTTTTACCGAGTTAAATTTTTTTTAGTGAGTTAATATATATATATATATATATATATATATATATATATATATATATATATATATATATATATATATATATATATATATATATTTCTGAGTTAAAAACTTTTTCCGAGTTAAAAGTTTTTTCCGAGTGAAATTTTTTTCTGAATTAGAATATTTTTACCGAGTTAGCTTTGGCGAGTTAGCCATTTTAGCGAGTTAGCTAATACACCTTATCGTTTATCGAGTAAGGATTCACTTGGGTTTTTCTAAACGAAACTCTGCCAAAATTTCTCTAGCTTTACCGAGTTACCAATCTTATCGACTTAGTAAAAAAAAAATTGGTATAACGTTTAAAATTTTGGCCCAAAAATTTTAATTTTTAGGCCAAAATTCAAATTTTTTTCGATAAATTTAGGCGTAAAAATTTTTAAAACTTAAATTTTTCTTGTAACCTTAGAAGTGCCTTTCATAGTGATTTTCAAATTTTGGGAGAGAAAATTTTCAAAATATTTTTGGAGGGAAAATTCGAAATCATTAAAATCTACCATCTACGCTTTTCAAACTTCGCCAAAAACATCTAATCTTCAAACAACAGCCTTTGTTATCTTAAAAGATCTTAAAATCAACTTTATCACACATCGTTAAACAATAAAAATGAAAATGCAAATCCAAGAGAGAGATTCAAAGAAAGTGTTTACAGTGTTCAAGTCATATGTAGAGAAGGTCATAAATATTTATGGTTATCACTCAAGGTTCGATCAGGCATTTGAATACTTCATCCGAGTCCGATATCACAATTTCAGAGACAAACTCAACCAAAGCCTGAATCAACTTGAAATGCTACTTAATAACGACAAACTTGATACGAGTAACTGCAAGGAAGCTTTTAAAGTGATCCAACTCAATTTCAGAGTATCTTTAACCCTTGGATATGAACTAGTCAGAGTTTATCGATGCATTTTACCAACAATTTTGGGTAAGCTATGCGACCTTCCGAACTACATGCATCAATCAAATGGGTGACCTCGAAAAGATACTTGATGCTGAGGAAGCTGAGTTAAATGAAAATGAGAAGCTAAAACGGGAAAGACAGAAGATTGAAAAAGATATGCAGTTAACGGAAAGAGAGCAGACTGAAAAAGATATGCAGTTAAAAGAAAGAGAGCTAATTGAAAGAGAGATGCAGTTAAAGGAAATAAAGGTGATTGAAAGAGAGACAGACAAATATTTTCAAACAGAAGAGGAAACAGTCAATGAGGGTGATGCATCAGATGATAGTTTGGTTTTCACAGGAAGTGATTCATCTTCAGAACAACAGGTTGAAAGCATTAGTCTTAGCTATGATTCAGATACTGATGGTACACAAAGGAATGAAGCTGTTTGGGACACCGAAGATGATCATATCAGACCGTCATCAGACACAGAGATATTGGCTACGGTACATCATTCACATGCTCATGATAATGTTGATATATTTGATAATGTGTTTGCTCATGATCAGACACATCCTGTGCATCCTGAATCTATTAGTGACACATATGTGGTGGAACAAAATAATAGTAATATCAATTTTGCTACTCCAGATATGGATACTAATAGAGGTGAGCCTGCCCAGGATGGATCTTCTTATGAACAAGATCGTGCCTTATTTGCTTCATTAATCAATAATTTCAAACATCAACTTGAAAAGTGCAAAGAGGACAATCGCAAAGCTAAGCAAACGAATGTCTTATTGACAAAAGAGCTTAAGAGATTTAAAGAAATGGAAAAAGGTTTTCAAAATGTAACAAAAAGAAAAACTGAACTTGAATTTGAAAACTCAAACCTTAAATCTCAAGCTCAGAAGTTTGAAAAGAATGGAGAGTCTGGCAAAGCACTTTTAAAAAGAAATGAAGAACTTCAAGTTGGTTATAGAGAAGCTGTTTTGGATAAAAAAAAATGTTCCATTCAAAAACTGGATCAACAAATGGTTCTTAACAACAGAAAGGTTCAAGCACTTTTAAAAGAGAACAACGATTTAAAAAGTGAAAATTCAAAGCTTCAGAAAACCACATCAAATTTTGAGATTGTAAACACAAAACTTGAGAATGAAAACCAAGAGTTTTTGAAACGAACAAACGATCTTGAAAAGAAACTTCGAAAATTGGGACAGACTTCTCAGACTATCAACATGTTACCCACTAAAGATGAGGAAGCTTATAAACAAACATCTAGAATTGGTTTTGAGAATAGTGCTCATGTGGAAAAGAAAAACCTTGTTTTTTAAACAAAGTGCAAATGTTGACACCTATTTTGTATAACGATGATGATATGGGAAAGGAATTGTCAGATGATCTTTTGTTTGAGTCTCAAGATATTTTAAAATCTGAAGAGGAAAAACGTTTAAAAGTAAAACAAACAAAAAACCTACTCTCGTACCATGGCTTTGTGTATGGTTGTACACAATTGACAGATATACCAAAAGAACCTTTCAAAAGAAAAGACACAAATGTGAAAAGATTTTTGAAAGAAACTCAACTTGCTACCTATGATGCTAAGTTATGGCAAAATAGAGAAAGGAAACAGTTTTGTCATCTTAAACATCACATTGAGAAAACGTTAAAGGTCATTTAGTTTAAGCAAGAAAACATCACACACAACGTTTTCTCTAATCCTCTTTTATCAGATTTACGCCTTAAGTTAGAAGTCAAAAAGATTTTGAAAGATGAGATTGAACCTCGTGTGAAAGATATCAACTTATGTTTTGAGTACTTTGAAAAACATCTTGTAACTGAAATGAGAGAAGATCTAAAGTACGTTCACTCTCTTGAAGATGAATTTGATGAAAAATTCTTAATTCTAGACATTCAAAAAGAATTTTTCACAAATCAAATAGAGTCGTTCAAGTCAGCATATGTCAGCCATGAGTATGAGAATGTGCATTTTGAACAAACATCTTCTTTGAAATCTGAAAATCTTTTCTCAAAAAGAAAATCACCGAGCTCTCAAAAGAAGCAGCTGATGTCAAAGATGAATTATCAAAAAGAACTGCTCAGTTTGAGAAACATCTTGCAAAACTCGAAGCACAAAGTATCACTTTCCAACTAAAACTGCAAGAGAAGAATGAGAAAATGTCTTCTGAAAACTCTTTGACATCAGTGCTTAAAGAAAAAGAAAATATTTTGAAGAAAATTGTGATGATACCAAAGTCAAGTTTGATCTTGATGAACTTGATACAAAAATATTGAGTTGGAACATGCTGTGGCATCATTACAAAAAGAAAATGAGCATTTGAAACAGACTTACAAAAACTTGTTTGATTCAATCAAGCGGTCAAGAGTTCAAAATTAAACTTCAAACAAATCTGACTCTCAGGTCACACCAAATCATCTTTTTGAAAAAGAAAACTCTGTGCTTCAAAAGAAAATTGGTGAATTGGAAAAAACAATTGCACAACAAACCAAGGATTCTGGTGATGCCAAAAATTATTTTTCAATCGAAACGGACAAATATGAAAAATATTTTGCACATCTTGAAAATCAAAATGCTTGTTTGCAAGAAAAACTGGCATCATCATATCATCCTTCTCTTCAAAAAGAATACAATGATTTGAGAATGTCATACAATGCCTTAAAAGCAAAGTTTGATGTTCTTAACCGGTCAAAAGGAAAATCTCAAGTTTCAAACGAGTCTAAACCAAAAGTAAGTGTTTCAAAAAAGGTTTACACAGGTGAATCTTCAAAACCATTTTCAAAAAGGGTTTCTCAATTTACCATATATTCTTTGCAAAAAGAAAGGAAGGTTTCAAAGAGACCTAATTTTTCTGAAACATTTACTCCTCAAAAGGTTTCAACAACAAGTGCTCATAAAGAAAATAATCACGGTTTTCAAACTCCATAATCTCGTTTTACTCCGGTAAAGCCAGTGTTGAAACCAAAGCAAAGCCGTTCAAAACATTTGAAATATTCATACTCTGAAATGCTTCCGCTACAACAAAAGAATGGCTATGCTTTGAAAAATCCTAATTCTGGAAGGTTTCCATTCATCTCAAAAATGAATTTTTGAAATGAAACACCGAGTTTCAACAATGGATGGAAAACTTCTTATTCATGTTTTAAAACACCAAGAGAGATACAGAGTTTCTCAAACAACTTTCAAAAGCAAAAGAGTTTTAAATCACCGTTGATTCCACGAGCTTTATTTCAAAATGAAACACAGGTTTTCAGTCCTCGTTGGAATTCAACTTCTTTGTCTCGGATTGACACAACTTTCAAATGGATTTCAAAATATGGTAAACCCGTTGGCACCGTGCTTAAATGGGTTCCAAAAGTTGTTGTCTAATCCAAAAACATTAATGACTTCTTAGTACTTCTGCTAAGGTCTCGAACTTCAACATTATGAATTCTTAGTATTTCAACTAAGGACTCGTTCTTCAAAGAAAGGAAAGTGCTTAAGTTTAAACAAAGGTTTTAAATATTTTTTGAGCACTTATCCTAAACATATTATGGTTATGCACACATAACAGTGTATAACCCGTGATTTTCAAAGAAAGGACCCTGTTGCACGTTTATGTGCGACAATCCTAAAAGATAAGAAGACTTCTCACCAAAAACGCTTATCAAAGACTCCTTAATTTTTTTAGCAAAATTTTGAAAAATGTTTCAAAAGGTTTTCAAAACTTTTCACGATGTAGCTCAAGATATTACTCCCTCAAATCCTTTAATTGCTTAATTTAATCAAAATGTTCTATTTTTGAGGGGGAGTAATAAAAAGAATTTCCAAAAAGATCATGCTTAAAAGAAACTAATTCGGAATTTACAAACATCCGTTTCTCCCATATGCTATCCAAAAAGAAAAGGTTTTAATCAATTGGTATAAAAAATACCATGGATATGCTATTTTTGAGGGGGAGAAGACGTGATTAAAATGTGATCAATGTGTTTAAGATTGTGGCTGAATCTCGTGCGAGCTCGACTCAGAAATGACCCAAGAATTGACGAAACAACAAAAGTTAGTAATCAAAAAGAATTATCCTCGACGGGTAATAACATCAAGTTAGTTACTTGAGCTAGTTGTCACCTAAAAGCTGACAATGGAACTCTTTAACTAGCCACGTAAGCGTGTCTCGAAAAGGAATTGTCTTGGTAGAAATGTACCGTTTTGAGAAACTTTCTGTGGACTTGACCAGGCCGGGTAATAACTTAAAGCTAGTCTAACTAGTGATGTAAGCATGTCTCTAATCGATTGTGTTCATTGAAAGTGGATCAATTCAAAAGTGCAAACTCCTCCCGCATGCGCAAATTTCCTAAAATATACATGAGCATATGTGAAGGGGAGTCCTTCAAAAGGAAATCAAAACTCTCAAAGTGTTAACAAAATATGTTTCATGATCATAAACACTTTGAGAAGATTTTCACAAATGGTTTGATTTCAACAATAGGGTAGTCATGAAGTTATAAGGTGACTAAGGTTAGGAAAAACCGTCCTATGATCCGCCAGAGCCGGAGGGATCTACCCAAGGACAATTCAAATAGAATAGAATTAGAAGTCCTTAGGTATGATTTGAAAAAATCAGAAAAGAATGAAAGGAGAAAGAAGGGGTGGAAGAATTAAAAAGAAAAGTTATGAAAAGGGTGAAAAGAAATAGCCCTCCAAATGTTCAACCTTAGGGCAGACACCGGGTTCAATTCATATGCTACTAGTTGTTACCAAGGTGACACCGGTATTGAAGATAAAGACGTCATGGACCAAGTGACGCACTGCACTTAACCTTCTAGCCACTCAAGTTCTCTCAAAAGAGCTTGTTTCATTCTTACGGGGAACCGGTGTAATCTATCAACTTATCTCTTAGAGATGGTTGATATTGAAGTAGGAGACCTCTCCCTAGTCTCCGCATAGGAAACCAAATTATGCACTTATCGAGTCTAGAGCCATGAGATTCATTAAAAGATCTCTTAGGATACACTTCCTATGAATACACTTGTGTTCACCAAAAAGGACACAATTTGTAAGAGTCTTTATGAGATCTACGGATCTTGCCTTATCTATCATGATGGTTACTATGTTCCAAAACAGTCTACAGTCGTGGGGTGATTTCCATCGACTCACCCATTCGTTGATCTACTTAGTAGCTCTCGTAAGCTCTCTCGGGAGTATCCGAAATGGGAACGGCCTTGGTAAGGGTTAGAAGAAGTCTTCACACTATGCTGTTGATGATCTCTAATTCTGAACCTGTAAGTACCGGATACTTTATTGCTAACTATGCAGGTACTCATGAATGTTCCTTGGAGAAACACTGTTACCATCACTCAAAGATCCACATGCTTATACCCTACAAAGCTCTCTTCAAAGATCTAAGCAAAGCAAAGTTAAGAACGTTTCTAAGTCAAAGTCAAAGAATCTTCAAACTAAAGAAACAAAGATTAAAGTCAAAGAAAAGAGAACTTCCTAAAGATTCAAAGTCAAACAAAGTATGAGCATGTTGGAAAAGACGTAAAGACAATAGAGTAAAGATTTTGATCAAAGGCAAGAAAGATCACAAAGCATGATTGGAACAAAGAAACTAGTAAAACTATTACACAACAAGACTCAAAGTTCAAAGAGAACAAGCTTCAAAGATCAAAGATCAAGGTCACAAAAGAGAGATCGCAATGACCACCCTTAGGGGGAGATTGTTAGCATTAGAAGTGTCGATCATTTATGTAATCAAAGGGAGATCTCAATGATCGTCCCTTAGGGGGAGATTGTTAGAATTAAAAGTGATGATCATTATTGAGTCAAATAGCTAATTAAATATATTCATGTAATAGTTAGTGAAATGCTAGTCCATTATGTTTATGTAAAAGCCTTAATGGCTTGGCCCAAAAGAAGGCCCAAGAGAAAGCCCATGGTGGCAAATGTAAAAACTATAAATACGCTCCTAAGCTTGTTAGGAAGGGTGGGAGTTCATTCTAATCAATGTTTTATTTCACATAGTGCTCTCCAACTCTCTCTTTCTACTTTCTCTCTCTAGAATAATCATGTATTTCCATCAACCACGACCTCCCGAACGTGTTTCTTGGTCATAACAAGTGGTATCATAGCTCACACCATGAATGGCCAATAGAACTTTTGGTTCTTCAACTGTAGGCTCCTTCTTCTTATCCTGATTATACCAAGTAGACCTATTATCTGGCTTCTTTGGCTTCCTGCATTCCGTGGCAAAGTGTCCCATCTTGTGACAGTTGTAACACTTCACCTTCTTTTTGTCAAAGCCTGCAGTCTCATTACCATTGATAATGATCTTTCTTCTAGTTCTCTTCCAGAATTTCTTTGCCTTTAAACTCAGCAATGCAACTTGCCATTTTATATCCATCTCTTCCATGTCATCTTCATCACCTTGATCCAAGTCTTCATGTGTCAGAATTGAAGCATTTACTTGACTTGAGAGATAGGCATAGAATGTAGAATCTCCAAGACCAGCAATCTGCTTCTTAGAACTAGTAGTGGTAACACTTCCACTACCAGTGGAAACAACAATGTGAGCAGCATCCTCTTCATCATCACTATCAGCATCAGATGATGAGATAAGAGCTAAGTTCCCTAAACTTGTACTTAGCTTACCAGTCTTCTTCAACCTTTGTTCAATAACTTTAAAGTTATTGTACAAATCATTGAGCTTCATATTTTCTAATTGAGGCTTGTCTTCATAAACTGCAACATTTTTATGAAACTCAGGAGATAGACTTCTTAAGAACTTCAAATTGATGTCTTCCTTTTCTACCTCAATTCCAAACACTGTGAGTTGAGTTACAATCTTTTGAAGCGTAGTGAAGATGCTGTCAATGGATTCATTACTTGTTGAACAAAAATTTTCATAGGTTTGTTTCAACAAGGTCTTCTGTATCTTCTTGGTAGAATCATTACCATCAAAAACATTGCAGATCTCTTCAAATAAAGTCTTTGCAGTCTTGTACCTACTAAAAGCTAAGATCTGATCCCTAGGAAGGGTCATTAGCAACAAACTTCTAGCTTTCAGACCATTCTTCTTCTGGAGTCTCTCATCAGATGTAACTAGACCTGTATTCACCTTCTGCACTTCCTTGCCATCAATAGTTTCTGTGGAAGTACTTGGCTTGAAAGAGTCTCCATGCATAATGATTTCCCAAAGTGCATAGTATTGCACCAAGAAGAACTATTCAATCATTATACTCCACATCTCATAATCATTCAGTTTAAGCTTAGGAAGCTTAGCAGCAATGTTGGACTGACTGTTCTCCATCTCCATTGAATCTTGTGAGAATGAGTAAACTTCGGATCTTCTAACTCAAAGTATTAGAAACCTGTCTCTGATACCACTTGATGGATCTCAACATACGACTTGTGTTATAATGATACTTTGAATAATACTAACAAGTATGCGGAATATACTTATTAATACTTAGAAGGTTTGTATGTGAGTTTGATTGTGAGTTGTATATGAATGAACAATGTTGTATGAATACAGAATACTTAACCAAACTATTAGCTCCAATATTATTAATGATAATAATACGAGTGATCTAGAATATCACTAGGGTTACACCTTGAAGCTCTCTAAATTGATACGTATGTAAACCTAAACCTACGATCTCCTTTTATAGGACACAAGGAGTCCTTTACAAGATAATTATAAGCATCTAATAATAGAATATACACAAGATCTTTTCTATACTTATCTATACACATGTTTCCTAACAATTATCCTATAGCAGTGGTAATGATATGTACTAGCAGTGGTAATGTGTTTCAACTGCTAGTGCATTTTTCAGCAGTTGTAATATCCATGCTTATCAGTGGTAACTGTTAGTATAATTCCCAACACATTTCTTTATCAGACCAACTATTTGGGGGAGGGGCATGATTAGGTGTAAGCATAACCTTGGCATCATACAGGGCCGGTTGAGAGGCACTAATGCTCTTAAGGAAATTCGGCTTAGGTACACCTAAATCCTTGTCACTATGCTTATCCCTTAGTCTCATGTGCTTTTGAACCATTTGAGCAGTTTGTATGGTTTGGCCTTGCAGGTACAACTTGTTTTCAAGTTTTTTTTTCAACTCCTTAAGGTTGGAAAATTCATTTAATGGTTTAGTTTCTTTTTCATGAAATTCACCTTTTAGAACAGTTAAACTCTCCTGAATTTCTAGTTTTTCCTTAACAATTTGATCAAGTTGATTTTGAACCGATTTTAGTTCTTGTTTTAAAGTTATGTTCAGTTATATACGCCCGTATTTGCCAATCCATCTTTTGTTCACGTTCGGTTAGCTCAAATTTTGAACGTTGTTCATAACACATTACTTGATCCTTAAGAATATTAATCCTAGTGGTCAGAGTGTCATCAGGTGTAACAGCACTATACTCATCTAATTCACACACATTATCATCAACATACGATGCATCACTTGATACAACAAATTCAGCGTCGTGCTTTACATATTGTTCGTATGGGACCACATTGCTATTTCCCATTTGTCAATATCTAATTCTGCAACGTTTTTTTGTTGTACTTCATTATGAATCCTTTGTTCATGCATCACATTGTTGTCACAAACAACAGGAGACATTCCACTAGATACGTCAGAATTAATGCTGTGATCCGATTGTTGCTCAGTTGGAATAACATTATTGTTCTCCAATTCAGCCTCATTTGGCTCAACAACATTAATTGGTCGTGTATTGTTGAAAGTTTTCTGTTTACCATCAATTTTGCATTCATCATATAACTTCAGTACCTCAGATATGATGGATGATTTGGAGGGACTGGATTATTGTTGTGTTGGAATAGTTGATGATAAGTTGGCCATGACGATTGTCTGAGCAATGGGTTCGTCATCAACATCCGAGTCAAAGGCATATCATCAGCTTGGAAGATTTTTGGATCATTAATAGCTAGATCTTGGATTGGTTGATCATCCACATCAGCATCAAATGTATTCCCTTCATCCCCAGCCAGAAACGCCAAGTCTTCCTCATTAAGCACAGCTCCATTCTCTTGAGCTTTCATGAGCAAAATATTATCCTTGAAGTAGTCTGAATTCTGAGGACGTTTTGGCTATGTGCAGTTTCTTGCGATGTGACCCAAACCTACATAGTTGTAACATTTAGGTTGCCTTCCTTGTCCTTGATTAACATTCCTAAACCTTTTCTGCACATTGCCTCGAGCACCATTCATTTGATTCACATTTTGTCTGCCCTGAACATTTTGTACCTGATGAGGCGAAAAATGAACCACTTTTAGGAGGTCATTTAAGCCCAGAATTGAATTTATTTGATCAAATATTGCCCTAAATCGTTCCTTGTGTGATTTTAGGTACTTTGGGAGTGATATCTAGAAAAGGAAGTAATTCGGACATTTTTGGAGCATAAAAGTGAAGAAAATGCCAAAGACTTAATTTTCCTTGCTGAGAACATGATGAGGCGAAAAATGATCCGTTTTTAGGGGGTCATTTAAGCCCGAATTCGAATTTATTTGATCAAATATTGCCCTAAATCGTTCCTTTTGTGATTTTAGGTACTTTGGGAGAGAAATCTGGAAAAGGAAGCAATTCGGACGTTTTTGGAGCATAAAAGTGAAGAAAATGCCAAAGTCTTAATTTTCCATGCTAGGAACAGTAGGTGACGGCGTCAAGAGTAATTCCCTGACGGCGTCAAGAGCAGAATTCCATGACGACCCAGTACAGATTTGACGGCGTCACGAAGGTAGGGCGTCAAGAGTAAAAGTCATGACGGCCTGGAAATGATTAAGTCTTGATGGCGTCAAATGTAGATCAAGGCAGTCCGAGAATAGTTTTGGCGGCGAGGTGACGGCGTCACAATGTTGGTCTTGATGCTGTCAGACCCCTTTTCCTATATATAGTTTTCTAATTTTCACATTAAAAAGAGGGAAGTTTTTGGAGAAACCCTAAGTATGATTTTTGTGCAACTTTTACAGGTTTTTCAAGGGTTCCAAACCCTTGATACCTTTCATTGTAATTGAGATAAGTGTTCTTTTAATTCAATCAATATGTCTATGTGTTGGTTGTCTATATCTTGTTCTTGTCTTAATTCCATCATGCTAGGCTAGATCTATCTTGTGTTTGCTTGGATCTAATGAAACCTAGATGTTAATTATGTGTTGATTACTTGTTTATACTTTTCTTGGATGAATGATTTATATGTTAGGCTTAAGAAAACTGGCAGATCTCAAATTGGTAACATGCTTGAACGTCTTAAGAAACATGAACTGACGCGCACTAGGTCTTTATTGGTTGTATTTAATGCATGAGCCACTGTTTACAATCCTTATAGTTGTGATGGGCATGGTGTAGGAGGAGATAAGAGCTCATAGAATTGGGGAGTTAAGTGTGCCACCCCATGAATGGTATTAAGGAATACGATCCGTCATCCATGCAATTATAACAAGTAATTAACGTGTAAAAGATGTCTAGGGAGTAGTGAAATCTAAGTAAACACATTTTCTCCACTTATTGCTCACAACTTTAGTATAATTTAGTTTATTTTCATTTATAGTATTTTATTTTGATTGCATCTTTAGTATTGGGTTAGTTGATTAGCAACTAATTCCGCCCAAATCCTTCAAACCCGAGATATTTACTTGCTTTCTAAAAAATATAAAAATACAAAAATAATCATCCCGCACCTTTAGAACTAGTATTTAGGCTTTCTAATCCTAGCGACACTATTCCTAAGCTGAACGATCAATCCCCGATACTTGTCACTATACTATACTACAACAATCAGGTACACTGCCTGGTGGGGGTTGTAAGCTTCTCAAGATCCCTTGAGAGGTAAAACCTGGTGCAATTCCCACGTCATCAAGTTTTTGGCGCCGCAGCCTGTGGAATAGTTATTCTCTAGGTTAGGATTTCTTTTTATTAGGTATACTTGCTAGATTCCTTTCTAGTAAGATTTTATTTTTATTTTTAGGTTCTCTTTAGTCTATCTATTTCTTTGTGCCCTTTGTTCGTAAACTATTTCGATGGATCACAATAAAATTGAGCGTTTGATTCCTGTTATTCGTGTTTTTCGTCGTACGATCTTCCAAATGCCCTCCCCACTTCCTTTAGCAGAAAATGAGAACCCACCTAACCTCTCACCCAACCACCACTTTGACAATAATTCTGAGTTAGAAGAGTCTGATCATGATGATGACCGTAGGGCTAGTCCTTTCTACTATTCAGACTCCGATGAGGATCTTGATGATGGTGATGTGATTAATGAGAATAGGATGGAAGAAGAAATAAACACTCTTAGGTATGTTGACCCTACAACTAGGATTGAGTGTAATAGTTCATTTAACATGCAATTCCCTTATAAGATCGGATTTAAGAGCTTTAACGCCTATCTCAACTCATCTCTTCCAATGAACATAATCTCACGTAATGAATACAATCAAATCATGGTAGATGAGTTAGAATACAAAGGAGAAAACATTATTGCTAAGGCAATACCATTGCATGTGTTTGTAGGAAGCTTGGATTATCTTATTGAGTTCATGGTTATGGAGAATCTAGGAGAGTTTATTGATAATAAGTTGACCCAAGTTGTGTTTGGAAAACCCTTCAAACGGTTGACCAACCTCGATGAAAAACTCATAGAAGGGCTAATTACATTCTCGGATGGGGATGAAGATTTTGTCTATCAAATGCCCCTCACACACCCTTGGTTCAAAGATTTTTCCATGGAAAAGTGTAGTAGGTATCCGCCCATGGAAACGTTAAGTGAGAATGATAAGAGAAAAGGACTTAAGTACACGCATGAAAAGAATAAAAGATACTATCGCGGGTGCTTAGAGTTAGGAGACGAATATAAGAAAGATGAAGCGACTATTAAATGGTTCGCACTTGGTTATGTGAGCATAAGCGATACACGTTAACCCATGACCTTGAGTCTAGCTACAAGACTCGTAAATAAAGAAAAGCGCTTCTTGGGAGGCAACCCATGTTTTGTGTGATTTTATTTGTTTGTTTGTTATTTGCTTCCGTATGCATGCTTAATTTTTATTGTTGGTAGATCATGTTTCTAAACTAAATAGTGGAAATACTTTACTTTGTTGTTTTGGCTTAGTCTTAACTTCACCTAAAGGTATTTTTGCAAAAGATAAGTGTAAGGGGAAACCCCAAATATGTTTTTAAGAAACAAACCGATCATGATTCTCCACAATATTAAATGAACATGTATATTCGTATTTGTTAGAGTCAAATGCTTGTATTGAGTCATAATGAAGTTTTGCAGGATTTTCCAGGAAGTAGGACCAAGTTTTTCCAGAAATTTTCCGGAAACTTAACATAAGAATTTCTGCAGGTCATTTCTGACGGCGTCATAAGTTCACTCTTGACGGTGTCAAGTGTAAAAATCTGGAAATTTTACCAGTTTTGTTTTTCTAACGGAGTCTTATGGTTTTTGTGAATTATTAAGTTTTATAATCTCCAGGAGATCTACAAACTTCATTCCACAAGCATTATATCTTATCTTGTTTTCTAGGATTTAGTAACTTATATAGGATGCCGCCGATTTTACGCGAGGTTGTCTTGTCTATTTTATCAGGTTTTACAGGTTATGTATGACAATAAGATGATTTATATTCTGGAAGGGAAGCTTTGATTGTTCATTTTCTTGGAAGAAGATTTAACCTGGCCACCCTATTATCCATACCGAGTGAATCAGGGGAGTATTTAATTTCATTCTCTTTACTTTTTAACTTTTACATTCTTTACTTGTGTTAGCATTGAAAAATTATATTAAAAAGTGATGGTCATTCTCATTTATTGTAATGTTGTAATGTTTCGTAGTTTGTGTTATAAGAATAGTCAATGGGCCTTGGTCTTGGTAAGCTAATATGTTATTAGTTATGTTTCATAAGCCTTTATAATCCATGTAAACCAAGTCCAAGCCCAAGCCCATGGAAAGCCTCTTAAGGCATCATGTTTGGAACTATAAAAGGCACCTTACCTCTCATTTGTAAGGTGTGCTTGTGTGTGTTTTGTGTGTGTTTTATTAATAAAAGCTCTCTTCATCTTATTCTCTCTTTATATATTTACACCATACATATACATACATCAAGTCACCATCTTCTCTTCATCTTTACTTCATCTAGTGCTTATATTTGTGTTAAAGTTGATATATCTAAGGTCCTACAAGTGGTATCAATCGCCTAACAATGATTTAGGAGTGTGTGGAAATCGTTTTCATCAAACTTTCTCTTTAAAAGTTTCATTTTTTATGTAAAAAACGTGTACTTTTCATTAAAAAGTTTTGATTTTTACGTGTTTTAGTGTTAAAGTTGTTGTTTTTATTGAAGTTTTAGTGATTCTAAGTGTTTTGGGAAAGATTTGATCATTAGAAACAAGTGAAAAAGGAGTTTTTGGGTGAAAAAATCGTATTTTTGAAGTTTTCTGGTCATCCTACGCGTAACTTGGGTGAATAGTACAAGAAACAGCTGTCTACAGTACTTCCTACGCATAACTTGTGGTCAAAACCCTTTTCCTACGCGTAACTCTGGTCAAAACCCTTTTCTTACGCATAACTTTGGTTTTCTACGCGTTAGATTGAGATCCTACGCTTAACATTGATTTTCTACGCGTAAGTTGAAGTCTACGCATAAATTCTCACGCGTAAGTTTCAGAAATCTACGCATAAGTTTCTTCTAAGGTCTTCTCTTCGTGCTACGGTGACTCAGTACTTCCCTGACTTGGATAAGTTTGTGGAATACTTCGACACGGGATATCTTTCAAGCTTGGATAAGTTTGAGAGATAAATTTGGTTGAAAAAACCTTACGCGTAACATTCTTACGCATAAACTCTAAGTTTACGCGTAACATCAAAATCTACGCATAAACAATATTGTTTACGCATAACTTAGATCTTACGCATAACTTAAAGGTTACGCATAACATCTTACGCGTAAGATTATTCAAAGTTTACGCGTAAGATTCAAGGTTTACGCGTAAGTTTTTGACTTTTGACTACAAAACTTCAAACGGCCATAACTTTTGAACCGTAACTCTGTTTTCGACGAATCAGCTGTCAAAACGACCGCGAGACCGAGAAGAAGGACACGTTGAATGATCTAAGCCCAGCTTCGAGGCCCAAATCCACTCCGAACGGAAGTTATTGAGGTTTTAAGGTTTTAGATCAAATTTTTCACCATAAAAACTTGCATCAACTTACACTAAACACAACTCCTACTTCGTTGGAATGATCCAAGATCAACTTTATCACACATCAGAACCTAATGGAAATGAAAATGCAAATCAAAGAGAGAGATTCAAAGAAAGTGTTTACAGTGTTCAAGTCATATGTAGAGAAGATCATCAATATTTATGGTTAGAAGTAAGTTTCGATGAGGCATTTGAATACTACGTCAGAGACCGATTTCATTATTTCAAAGAAGAACTCATCCAAAACCTGAATCAACTTGAAAAGCTTCTTAATGAAGAAGAACTTCATACGCATAACTGCAAAGAATCTCTTAAAGTCATCCAAACTTAGTTTCAGAGAATATTTAACCCTTGGATAATGAACCAGACAGTGTTTATCGATGCGTTTTATAGAAAATTTTGGGTAAGCTATTCTACCTTCAGAACTCAATGCATAAATCAAATGGATGAACTCGAAAAGATACTTGATGCTGAGGAAGCTGAGTTAAATGAAATTGAGAAGCTGAAACGGGAAAGAGAGCAGATTGAAAAGGATATGCAGTTAAAAGAAAGAGAGCTAATTGAAAGAGAGATGCAGTTAAAGGAAACAGAGGTGATTGAGAAAGAGACAAAGAAAGATTTTCAAACAGAAGAGGAAACGGTCAATGAGGGTGATGCATCAGATGATAGTTTGGTTTCACGGGAAGTGATTCATCTTCAGAACAACAGGTTGAAAGCAGCAGTCCTAGCTATGATTCAGATACTGATGGTACACAAAGGAATGAAGCTGTTTGGGACACTGAAGATGATCATATCAGACCTTCATCAGACACAGAGATATTGGCTACGGTACAACATTCACATGCTCATGATAATGTTGATATATTTGAGAATATGTTTGTTCATGATCAGACACATCCTGCGCATCCTTATTCTATTAGTGACACTTATGTGGTGCAACAAAATGATAGTAATATCACTTTTGATACTCCAGATATGGATCCTAATAGAGGTGAGCCTGCCCAGGATGGATCTTCTTATGAACAAGATCGTGCCTTATTTGCTTCATTAATCAATAATTTCAAACAAGAACTTGAGAAGTGCAAAAACGACAATCGTGATGCTAAGCAAGCGAATGTCATTTTAAACAAAGAGCTTGAGAGATTTAAAGAAATGGAAAAACGTTTTGAAAATGCAACAACAAGAAATGTTGAACTTGAAATTGAAATCTCAAACCTTAAATCTCACGCTCAAAAGTTTGAAATGTATGGAGAGTCTGTTAAACCACTTTCAAAAAGAAATGAAGAACTTGAAGTTGGTTATAGAGAAGCTGTTCTTCGTGAAAAACGTTCCATTCAAAATCTGGATGCTCAAATGGTTGTTAACAATAGAAAGGTTCAAGCGCTTTTAAAAGAGAACAATGATTTAAAAAGTGAAAATTCAAAGCTTCAGAAAACCACATCAAATTTTGAGATTGTTAACACAAAACTTGAGAATGAAAACCAAGAGTTTTTGAAACGAACAAACGATCTTGAAAACAAACTTCGAAAATTGGGACAGACTTCTCAGACTATCAACATGCTGCCTACTAAAGATGAGGAGGTTGAGAAACAAACATCTGGGATTGGTTTTGTGAATAATGCTAATGTGGAAAATGAAAAACCTCGTTTTTTAAACAAAGTGCAAAAGTTGACACCTATTTTGTATAACGCTAATGATATGGGAAAAGAATTGTCAGATGATCTTCTGTTTGAGTCTCAAGATATTTTAAAATCTGAAGAGGAAAAACGTTTGAAAGTAAAACAAACAAAACACCCACTCTCGTACCACGACTTTGTGTATGGTTGTCTACAATTGACAGATATACCAAAAGAACCTTTCAAAAGAAAAGACACAAATGTGAAAAGATTTTTCAAAGAAGCTCAACTTGCTACCTATGATGCTAAGTTATGGCAAAATAGAGCAAGGAAACAATTTTGTAATCTTAAACATCACATTGAGCAAACGTTACAAGTCATTTGGTTTAAGCAAGAAAACATCACAAACAACGTTTTCTCTAATCCTCTTTCATCAGATGTACGCCTTAAGTTAGAAGTCAAAAAGATTTTGAAAGAGGAAATTGAACCTCGTGTGAAAGATATTAACTTATGTTTTGAGTACTTTGAAAAACATCTTGTAACTGAAATTAGAGAAGATCTAAAGTACGTTCACTCTCTTGAAGACGAATTTGATGAAAAATGCTTAATTCTGGACATTCAAAAAGAATTTTTCACAAATCAAATAGAGTCGTTCAAGTCAGTATCTGTTAGCCATGAGTATGAGAATGTGCATTTTGATCAAACATCTTTCTTGAAATCTGAAAATCTTTGTCTCAAAAAGAAAATCACCGAGCTTTCAAAAGAAGCAGCTGATGTCAAAGAAGAACTGTCAAAAAGAACTGCTCAGTTTGAGAAACACCTTGCAATACTTGAAGCACAAAGTATCTCTTTCCAACTTAAACTGCAAGAGAAGAATGAGAAAAAGTCTTCTGAAAACTCTTTGACATCAGTGCCTAAAGGGAAGGAAAAGATTTTTGAAGAAAAATGTGATGATACCAATATCAAGTTTGATTTTGACGAACTTGATACAAAAAATCTTGAATTGGAACATGCTGTGGCATCATTACAAAAAGAAAATGAGCATTTGAAACAGACTTACAAAAACTTGTTTGATTCAATCAAGAGGTCAAGAGTTCAGAACCAAACTTCAATCAAATCTGACTCTCTGATCACACCAAATCATCTTTTTGAAAAAGAAAAGTTAGTGCTTCAAAAGAAAATTGTTGAATTGGAAAAAACGATTTCACAACAAACCAAGGATTTTGGTGATGCCAAAAATGATTTTTCAATCGAAACAGACAAATATGAAAAATATTTTGCACATCTTGAAAATCAAAATGCTTCTTCGCATGAAAAACTGGCATCATCAGATCATCTTTCTCTTCAAAAAGAATACAATGATTTGAGAACCTCATACAATGCCTTAAAAGCAAAGTTTGATGTTCTTAACCGGTCAAAAGGAAAATCTCAAGTTTCAAACGAGTCTAAACAACAAGTAAGTGTTTCAGAGAAGGTTTACACGGGTGAATCTTCAAAACCATTTTCAAAAAAGGTTTCTCAGTTTACAACCTATTCTTTGCAAAAAGGAAGGAAATTTTCAAAGAGACCTACTTTTTCTGAAACATTTACTCCTCAAACGGTTTCAAATGCAAGTGCTCTAAAAGAACAGAATCAAATTTTTCAAACTCCATACTCTCGTTTTACTCCGATAAAGCCAGTGTGGAAACCAAAGCAAAGCCGTTCAAAACATTTGAATTATCCATACTCTGAAATGCTTCCGCTACAACAAAGGAATGGCTATGCTTTGAAAAATCCCAATTCTGGAAGGTTTCCATTCATCTCAAAAATGAATTTTCGAAATGAAACGCCGAGTTTCAACAATGGATGGAGAACTTCTTATTCAAGTTTTAAAACTCCAAGAGAGACACCGAGTTTCTCAAACAACTTTCAAAAGCAAAAGAGTTTTAAATCACCGTTGATTCCACGAGCTTTATTCCAAAATGAAACACCAATTTTCAGTCCTCGTTGGAATTCAACTTCTTTGTCTCGGATTGACACAACTTTCAAATGGATTTCAAAATATGGTAAACCCGTTGGCGCCATGCTTAAATGGGTTCCAAAAGTTGTTGTCTAATCCAAAAACATAATGACTTCTTAGTATTTCAGCTAAGGACTCGTTCTTCAAAGAAAGGTAAGTGCTTAAATCAAAACAAAGGTTTTACATATTCTTTGAGCACTTATCCTAAAAACATTATGGCTTATGCACACATAACAGTGTATAACCCGCGATTTTCAAAGAAAGGACCATGTTGTACATTTATGTGCGACAGTCCTAAAAGATAAGAAGACTTCTCACCAAAATGCTTATCAAAGTCTTCTTAATTTTTGAGCTAAATTTTGAAAAATGTTTCAAAAGGTTTTCAAAAATTTTCACAAGGTTGCTCAAGATATTACTCCCTCACATCCTTAAATCGCTTAATTTACTCAAAATGTTCTATTTTTGAGGGGGAGTAATAAAAAGACGTTCCAAAAAGATCATGCTTAAAGGAAACTTATATGGAATTTACAAACATCCGTTTCTCCCATATGCTATCCAAAAAGAAAAGGTTTTAATCAATTGGTATCAAAAATACCATGGATATGCTATTTTTGAGGGGGAGAAGACGTGATTAAAATGTGATCAATGTGTTTAAGATTGTGGCTGAATCTCGTGCGAGCTCGACTCAGAAATGACCCAAGAATTGACGAAACAACAAAAGTTAGTAATCGAAAAGACTTATCCTCGACGGGTAATAACATCAAGTTAGTTACTAGGGCTAGTTGTCACCTAAAAGCTGACAATGGAACTCTTTAACTAGCCACGTAAGCGTGTCTCGAAAAGGATTTTTCTTAGTAGAAATGTACCGTTTCGAGAAACTTTCTGTGGATATGACCAGGACGGGTAATAACTTCAAGCTAGTCTAACTAGTGATGTAAGCGTGTCTCGAATCGGTTGTGTTCATTGAAAGTGAATCAATTCAAAAGTGCAAATTCCTCACGCATGTGAAAATTTCTTAAAAATCCACGAGCACATGTGAAGGGGGAGTCCTTCAAATGAAATGCAAAACTCTCGAAGTGTTAACAAAGTATGTTTTATTATCATAAACACTTTGAGAGATTTTCATAAATGGTTTTATGGCAACAATAGGATAGTCATGGAGTTATAAGGTGACTAAGGTTAGGGAAAACCATCCTATGATCCGCCAGAGCCGGAGGGATCTATCCAAGGACAATTCCAATAGATTAGAATTAGAAGTCCTTAGGTATGATTTGAAAAAAGGAGAAAAGAATGAAATGAGAAAGAAGGGGTTGAAGAATTAAAAAGAAAAGCAAATGAAAGGGTGAAAAGAAATAGCCCTCCAAATGTTCAACCTTAGGGCAGACACCGGGTACAATTCGTATGCTACTGGTTGTTACTAAGGTGACACCGGTATTGAAGATAAAGACGTCATGGACCCAGTGACGCACTGCACTAAACCTTCTTAACCACTCAAGTTCTCTTAAAAGAGCTTGTTTCATTCTCACGGGGAACCAGCATAATCTATTGACCTGTCTCTTAGAGATGGTTGATATTGAAGCAGGAGACCACTCCCTAATCTCCGCATAGGAAACCAAATGTGCACTTATCGAGTCTAGAGCCCCGAGATTCATCAAAAGATCTCATAGGAACACATGATATTTCTACACTGGTTGTTCATCATTAAGGACGCCAGATGTAAACTTTAGAGTCCTACGCAGATCTTAGCAATCTGCCAGAACGTTTATGAGAGAATTCACACAAGTGTTTCTCAATGATTGAATGGAAACTCCTGCCAGGGTCAACATCAAACAGCCCTGACAGCAGGTCACTTCGGTAATTCTTTATGGGTTACGCTTAGTGTTGGCGGTGGTTTCAAACGGTCTACAGTCGTGGAGTGATCCCCAGTGACTCACCCAGTCATTGAGCTACTTAGTAGGTCTCGTAAGCTCTCTCGAGAGTATCTGACATGGGAACGGCCTTGGTAAGGGTTAGAAGGAGTCTTCACACTATGCTGTTGACGATCTCTAATTCTTATCTGTAAGTACCGGATGTTTTATTGCTAACTGTTTATATGCAGGGACACTTCATCTCCGTGGCGACAGATTCCACATGCTCATACATACATCTGGAAGTTTAAGAAAGCTCCCTCAAAGATCTGTACAACACAAAGTTCTGAGAAAGATTCTACACCAAAAAGAAGAATCTACAAAGTATAAAGACTAAAGATCATAGTGAAAGAAAGGGAACTACGTGCATATGAATATCAAAGTCCAAAGATGTATGAGCATGTTGGAATGGCAAACAACCACCACAGACGCAGAAGTGACGAAAGGTAGATAACTCTACATCACAAAGGAACAAAGAACGATGAAAAGTCAGTCATCAAAGATCACAAAGCATGAAGGAACAAAGACTAAAGACTATTCTACTACGACACACAATATTCAACAACAAAGAACAAAGAAGACCTAATCACGTGGAACATCATTCGAATGACCACCCCTTAGAGGGAGATTGTTAGCATTGAAAAATTATATTAAAAAGTGATGGTCATTCTCATTTATTGTAATGTTGTAATGTGTCATAGTTTGTGTTATAAGAATAGTCAATGGGCCTTGGTCTTGGTAAGCTAATATGTTATTAGTTATGTTTCATAAGCCTTTATAATCCATGTAAACCAAGTCCAAGCCCAAGCCCATGGAAAGCCTATTAAGGCATCATGTTTGGAACTATAAAAGGCACCTTACCTCTCATTTGTAAGGTGTGCTTGTGTGTGTAAGTGTGTGTGTTTATTAATAAAAGCTCTCTTCATCTTATTCTCTCTTATATACTTATTAACGCCACACATACTATTCAAGTCACCATCTTCTCTTCATCTAGTGCTTATATTTGTGTTAAAGTTGATATATCTAAGGTCCTACAACTTGAACATTGGGGACAATGTTCATCTTAAGTGTAAGGGGAGGGTAAAAAGATGATACCTTACATATGCACTTTCGCTTGAGTTTGTTTTGTTTACTGGTAGATGTGTAATAAAACTATGAGAAATACTTGTTAGTGCAATTTTAGCGCCAAATTTAAAATTTTTTACAACATTTAGGAGTGAAACTTTAGCCATAGCAAGCGTCTCGTGGATAGGAGATTGTATGACTAGCACATAACCGTATATTCAGAAAAATTTTCCACCCAAATATGTGAGGTTCGCTTTTAGATTTGATAGGAAAAGCATTTACTATTAGTGCTTATGAGTGTACCGGTAGCATTTAGATTCTAGAACTTGTGTTAGTGATGCATCCCGAGACTGCTAGTGAGACTACATTCGTGTAGTAGGATTTACTACATGATAAGAGGCATTAGGATCACCCTTGTGTTAAACCCGTATTATAATTACTTGACCATTTAAATCATATTAATTGGCTAGTTAAGTCAACTAATTTTTCCCACACCCTTAGCGTTGTACTCATTTTTAGTACACGAAACCCCTAGTACACCCCTCCGAGCCTATCTTTTCTTTTCTAACTTTAAGCATTTTACTTAAACGAAGAATTTGTTACACCCCACTTAAATGTACAACCAAATCGCCTTAGCCTTCCGTGTATGCGCTCATTTTTAGTGCATTATTGTTATTTGTTAAACCCTAAGTTAACTTTCTAATTGATTACATGGTTGCTAAGTCGAGTCATATCCTTGTACATATTGTTTTGGGACGATTGGGACTCATGGGTAAGTACTTATTGTATGGAATAATGGGGAAGAGAATCATTTATTACCCCCATATGTACATTAATCTTAAAAGTGCTCCAAGTGTTTTGATTTTCTTAATTCGAGTCATTAGTTTAGTTAATTGTAAAGTATGTAAAAATTCAAGTGTAAGGGGAATGTTCATTCCCTATGATGTATTATTTTGGATGGTAGGGTAAAAGTGTATGCAAAAAAAAAAAAATAAATAAAAAAAAAAAAATAAAATAAAAAATAAAATCAAAAAAAAATTGAAAAATCAAGAAAAAAAATAGAAAAAGAAATGAGAAAAAAACATACGGACTACCATCCCTTTTTATTCTATGTTTATTTTTATGTTTTTTTTATTTTTTATTTATTAGCTTAAGTCGAGTCTAGTCTTGGCTTAGCAATGCCATATTGTACATGTAATTAACCAAGATTGTTAACTCGCCACCAGTAAAACTTCCTTTATCCAACAAAACCGTATATTTCATATCCCTACACCTAACATTACAACCCTTTAAAAGACCTCTTTGATAGTTTATCCTAGGTGCTTACGCCATGTGGTGGAGGTTTGATCCTTTCCCAAGCCTATGGTAATCTATTTTGCTATAACAGGTAGTGAGAGATATCTTCCGTTTCCATATTGCAATTTACACTTTATTACACCCGAGAGATGTGAGTATCTAAACACTATTTGTGAGGTGCTAGTGTATGACCTCCGTGCTTGTCTATTGGTCTTTAGTGGAACGATTATTTGTTGTAATTACTTTTATATTAGTGTTAAATGACCCCTAACTTGTCTTTAGAGTAGAATAAAAGCGCATTTGCTTGAGGACAAGCAAATCTCAAGTGTAAGGGTATATGATGAGGCGAAAAATGATCCGTTTTTAGGGGGTCATTTAAGCCCGAATTCGAATTTATTTGATCAAATATTGCCCTAAATCGTTCCTTTTGTGATTTTAGGTACTTTGGGAGAGAAATCTGGAAAAGGAAGCAATTCGGACGTTTTTGGAGCATAAAAGTGAAGAAAACGCCAAAGTCTTAATTTTCCATGCTGGGAACAGTAGGTGACGGCGTCAAGAGTAATTCCCTGACGGTGTCAAGAGCAGAATTCCATGACGACCCAGTACAGATTTGACGGCGTCACGAAGGTAGGGCGTCAAGAGTAAAAGTCATGACGGCCTGGAAATGATTAAGTCTTGACGGCGTCAAATGTAGATAAAGGCAGTCCGAGAATAGTTTTGGCGGCGAGGTGACGGCGTCACAATGTTGGTCTTGACGCCGTCAGACCCCTTTTCCTATATATAGTTTTCTAATTTTCACATTAAAAAGAGGGAAGTTTTTGGAGAAACCCTAAGTACGATTTTGGTGCAACTTTTACAGGTTTTTCAAGGGTTCCAAACACTTGATACCTTTCAATGTAATTGAGATAAGTGTTCTTTTAATTCAATCAATATGTCTATGTGTTGGTTGTCTATATCTTGTTCTTGTCTTAATTCCATCATGCTAGGCTAGATATATCTTGTGTTTGCTTGGATCTAATGAAACCTAGATGTTAATTATGTGTTGATTACTTGTTTATACTTGTCTTGGATGAATGATTTATATGTTAGGCTTAAGAAAACTGGCAGATCTCCAATTGGTAACATGCTTGAACGTCTTAAGAAACATGAACCGACGCGCACTAGGTCTTTATTGGTTGTATTTAATGCATGAGCCACTGTTTACAATCCCTATAGTTGTGCTAGGCATGGTGTAGGAGGAGATAAGAGCTCATAGAATTGGGGAGTTAAGTGTGCCACCCTATGAATGGTATTAAGGAATACAATCCGTCATCCATGCAATTATAACAAGTAATTAACGTGTAAAAGATGTCTGAGGAGTAGTGAAATCTAAGTAAACACATTTTCTCCACTTATTGCTCACAACTTTAGTATAATTTAGTTTATTTTCATTTATAGTATTTTATTTTGATTGCATCTTTAGTATTGGGTTAGTTGATTAGCAACTAATTCCGCCCAAATCCTTCAAACCCGAGATATTTACTTGCTTTCTAAAAAATATAAAAATAATCATCCCTCACCTTTAGAACTAGTATTTAGGCTTTCTAATCCTAGCGACACTATTCCTAAGCTGAACGATCAATCCCCCGGTACTTGTCACTATACTATATTACAACGATCAGGTACACTGCCTGGTGGGGGTTGTAAGCTTCTCAAGATCCCTTGAGAGGTAAAACCTAGTGCAATTCCCACCTCATCAGAACAGTGGATGACGGCGTCAAGAAGAAAATCTTGACGATGTCAAGAGTAAAAGTGGTGACGGCCCAGAAGAAACATGAAGTCGTCACCCAAGGCCGTTACGTGTTAACTTGTCAAAACTTGCGCGCGGAGTAGCTGATATTGTTTTGGTCATAACTTTTGCATACGAACTCGGATTTAGGTGATTCAAAAAAACCACGCGAAGAGGACGAAGAGATCTACAATTTGGTGAAAAAATGGTGGTGACGAGGTCAAGAGTAACGGGCTGACGCCGTCAAGATGGGCCGGGCAGAAATAAGCCTATAAATATAACATCATAACTTCACTTTTTGTAAGCCCTAAACCCTAAGGTCGATTCCTGGGTTTAGGTAGGTGTTTTCCAGCAACTTAGAGGGTTTCAATCACTCCATAAACATCATGTATTGGTTTGTTGATTCTATCTTAATTATGTTTTCCATTATCATTGTTGATTGCTCTTCTTTGATGATGTTTTGCCAATTCACCTTGTGTCTACTTATGATTGTGTGAAACTTGTGTATAATTAATTAGATCTCATTGATTTCTTGTTGATGTTGTGTCTATCTCCATCAATGAGGGATTGTTGATGTGTGTGTCTATCTCCATCAATTAAGGTGTGACAACTTCAATAGATCTAGTTGGTTTAGTTTATAATTCTTGTTTCCTATTGATTCTTGTTTTGATTGAATGAATTCAATGTTAGGCTTAAGAAAACTGGCAGATCTCCATTGTGTAACATGCTTGAACGTCTTAGAAAACATGAACCGATGTGTACTAGGTTTTATTGGTTGTATTTAATGCATGAGTAAATTCTAATGATCCCATGTTAGGAGCTTCTTGCAGGCTCGACATAGGAGTGAAGTAGGCACTCATAGGATTGGGGAAGTAAGTACGCCACCCCATGAATGGTATTAAGGAATACAACATGTCAATTAAAACAAGGTGTGAAAATTCACTAGGTAGAATTTTATAGCTAGCAAGGAGTAACATATCATGGGTAGACATGCTTCACTTATCTTGTAGAACCTTTGTTTATTTTCTTGTTTATTAGATTAATTAGTAGCTTTTGGGTTAGTTGATTAGCAACTAATTCCGCCAACTCTCCCAATACCCGAGATTTTTACTTGCTTTTCATAAAATATAAAAACACAAAAAGAATCATCCTTCACCTATAGACCTGGTTAGATTAATTTCAATCCTAACGACACTATTCCTGAGTTGAACGATCAATCCCCCGGTACTTGTCACTATACTATACTACAACAATCAGGTACACTGCCTGGTGGGGGTTGTAAGCTTCTCGAGATCCCTCGAGAGGTAAAGCCTTGTGCAATCCCTACGCATCAAGTTTTTGGCGCTGCAGCCCAGGGAATAGTTATTGTTTAGGTTGAATTTGATTTTTATTAGAACTACTCATTAGATTCCTATCAAGTGAGATTTTTTCTTTTTTATTTTGTAGCTTTCTTGTAGTCTATCTTTTCTTTGTGATTTTGTTTCTAATTTGCTTCGAATGGACTTTACACTTAGACTTCTAAGATTTCAAGATAAGGTTGAGCGGCTAACACACCAAAGAGTTCAAAATACCTCATTTAGAGACGCCTATGAATCATGTGAGCCTTCACCTAGGATAGATTCTTATGAACAACCTCCATGTTTAAGATATAGTTTTAGTGAGGCCAATAGGAAAAGCGACCTAGTTTGCCAAGGAATTGTGGATAGAGCTATAGCAATAAACCATAAGTTGGATGAAGCACTAGGTTTGCTATTATCACTACCTAAGAAAACAATTGAGGAGGATTTAGCCGAGCATGATCACATTGATCAAAAAGACCTAGGTTTTATGATCGATGATGATGAATCTCAAGAAACAGATGATGAATCTCTTGGGCAATTTGTATATAGCAGTCAGAATAGTAAAGATGATCCTTATGATTCGGACATAGAAGTTGAGATGCCTAGAGAAGCACGTGAGATACTTGGGAGAATGTTAGGGCTAGATTATAATAGAACACTTGTTGAGGATATAGGTGATATTAACACATGGAATGATGAGGTAAATAACATAAGCCCACAAAATACTCAACCATCATTTGAGGCACACACACCGCCCGTGACTTACCCGGAAGAAGTAGAAGAAACTTTAGGAATTTCCGATGGAGGTAGAACCCTTGGACCAGGCACCACTAGAGGATATAGGTTTCAACACTTGTAGTGATAACCTTACTCCTAGTTCTAGGGAATTTCCTAATGTTGATGAACCGAAACCTCAATCCTTACACAACTTTCCATCCTTAGATATACATCTAGGAGACAAAAGAGGAACCGACCCACCCATCAACCAATATTATCCGGGTAGTTTTAGGATGAAGGAAGCCATTCACTCACCCCCTTCACCTCACGTGGCATATTTCCACCCTAAGGGTGTGTATCGCTACTTCCACCCGCACTTAATTCAAAGTGTAGGGAAAACCTCCCCTATTTCTGTTAAATAAGGGTAGAGTCAGGCTCGTGACTCGAACAAAAACAAGAGCTTATTGGGAGGCAACCCAAGCTTTATTTATTAATTTGTTTGTTTGTTTGTTTGTTTGATTTTATTTGTTTCCGTATGCATGTTTTATTTTTGTTGTTTGTGGCTCATGTTTCAAAGTAAATTGTGAAAATGCTTTATTTTGTTTTTAACTTCGTCTTAATTACATATAAAGGTATTTTGCAAAAGCTAAGTGTAAGGGGAGACCCAAATTTGTTTATAAGAACGAAATTGAGCATGATCCACAACAATATTAAATGAACATGTATATTGGTAATTGTTAGAGTCAAATGCTTGTATTGAGTCATAATGATGTTTTGCAGGATTTTCCAGGAAGTAGGACATAAGTTTTTCCAGAAATTTTCCGAAAACTTAACATAAAGATTTCTGCAGGTCACTTCTGACGGCGTCATGAGTTTACTCTTGACGACGTCATGTGTAAAATTCTGAAAATTTTGCTAGTTTTGTTTATACCGGAGTCTTAAAGTTTTTGTTAATTCTTTAGTTTTATAAACTCCAGGAAATCTGCAAACATTCATTCCACAAGCATTATATCTTTAATTGTTTTGTTTCTATTCCTAAGTCTGGAATTACATCTAGTTGTGAGTTTTCTTTGTTCGGATTGATGCTTTTGGTTTTTGTGTTTGTTTTCTCAGGTTTAACAGGTTATGTATGACAAGAAGATGATTTATATTCTGGAAGGGAAGCTTTGATTGTTCATTTTCTTGGAGGAAGATCTAACCTGGCCACCTTATTATCCATACCGAGCGAATCAGGGGAGTATTTGATTTCATTCATTTTACTTATTTCACTTTTACATTCTTTACTTGAACATTGGGGACAATGTTCATCCTAAGTGTAAGGGGAGGGTAAAATGATGATACCTTACAAATACACTTTCGCTTGAGTTAGTTTGTTTAATGGTAGATGTGTAATAAAACTATGAGAAATACTTGTTAGTGCAATTTTAACGCCAAATTTAAAATTGTTTACAACATTTAGGAGTGAAACTTTAGCCATAGCAAACGTCTCATGGATAGGAGATTGTATGACTAGCACAAAACCGTACCATTCAGAAAAATTTTCCACCCAAATATGTGAGGTTCGCCTTTAGATTTGATAGGAAAAGCATTTACTATTAGTGCTTATGAGTGTACCGGTTGTGAGACTACATTCGTGTAGTAGGATTTACTACATGATAAGAGGCATTAGGATCACCCTTGTGTTAAACCCGTATCATAATTACTTGACCATTTAAGTCATATTACTTGGCTAGTTAAGTCAACTAATTTTTCCCACACCTTAGCGTTGTACTCATTTTTAGTACACGAAACCCCTAGTACACCCCTCCGAGCCTATATTTTCGTTTCTAACTTTAAGCATTCTACTTAAAGGAAGAATTTGTTACACCCCACTTAAATGTACACCAAAATCGCCTTAGCCTTCCGTGTATGCGCTCATCTTTAGTGCATTATTGTTATATGTTTAAACCCTAAGTTAACTATCTAATTGATTACATGGTTGCTAAGTCGAGTCATATCCTTGTACATATTGTTTTGGGACGATTGGGACTCATGGGTAATGTACTTATTTTATGGAGTAATGGGGAAGAACATCATATATTACCCCCATATGTACGTTAATCTTAAAAGTACTCCAAGTGTTTTGATTTTCTTAATTCGAGTCATTAGATTAGTTTATTGTAAAGTATGTAAAAATTCAAGTGTAAGGGGAATTTTCATTCCCTATGATGTATTATTTTGGATGGTAGGGTAAGAGTGTATGCAAAAATAAAATAAAAATTAAAAAGAAAAAAATAAAAAAAATAAAAAAAATACAAAAAAATTCGAAAAAAAAATAGAAAAAAGAAAAGAAAAAAAAAAAAAAAAACATACGGACTACCATCCCTTTTTATTCTATGTTCATTTTATGTTTTTGTTATTTTTCATTTATTAGCTTAAGCCGAGTCTAGTCTTGGCTTAGCAATGCCATATTGTACATGTAATTAACCAAGATTGTTAGCTCGTCACCAGTAAAGACTGCCTATATTCAACAAAACCGTGTATTTCATATCCCTATACCTAACGTTACAACCCTTTAAAAGACCTCTTTGATAGTTTATCCTAGGTGCTTACGCCATGTGGTGGAGGTTTGATTCTTTCCTAAGCCTATGGTAATCTATTTTGCTATGACAGGTAGTGAGAGATGTTTTCCATTTCCATATTGTAATTTATACTTTATTACACCCGAGAGATGTGGGTATCTAAACACTATTTGTGAGGTGCTAGTATATGACCTCCGTGCTTGTCTTTGGTCTTTAGTGGAACGATTATTTGTTGTAATTACTTTTATATTAGTGTTAAATGACCCCTAACTTGTATTTTGATTAGAATAAAAGCGCATTTGCTTGAGGACAAGCAAATCTCAAGTGTAAGGGTATATGTGTAACAATTCGCAATTTCAGGTTAATTAATTTTTCCCGGAAAATTTCACTATTCACTTTTACTATTCATTTTTCCCGAAACTTTCCCGAAAGTTGATTTTTATTTGATATTCTCGAGTGATAAATCATTTCCATGGCAAATTAAATGTTTGACATTCGTCAAATCATTTTCGTGAAAGTTATTAAGGAATTACACGTTTTAGGGTAAAATGTCAATCAGAAATTCTACGCACAACGAAATTCAACCCCGTCAGGTGACCCCACATCGGAAAAATGTTTGACACACTCATGATTTATTTGAGAATTAATCGTGACTGAGAAAAACATGACCAAAAACTTCCCAGCAGGTCACCCATGCCTATACTACTCTCGCATGAGCACGCTTAACCATTTGGGCGATTAACCGTGAGACCACAAAACGCGTTTCTAAGAAGATTTGAGTTTTCAACTTATTAGAAAAAGTCAACATATTCTTTCCCTCCTCCATTGACCAAAAATCATCCCTTGATGTTATAAGTCATTTCGTGATTTTTAGGCTTACGGTTTGATGTCTAAAAGACATTTAATACCAACCAACACTAGACTGAGCCCAGTCTAGACATTATAAGTCATTTTAAATCATTTTTATAACATTAGAAAAGTAACATTTTACTTTTCTCAATTTTACGCAATATTCAGCGTTTTACGTGAATTACGCGTTTTAGACCCGTGTTTCCAGTTTTTAGCAGGGTTTTACACTCAAATGGAACCTACCACTCATTTTATATTTTATTATGGAACATATGGACATGTTTATCAAAACTTTCAAATTCCATAATTTTACGACACCCGGTTTTACGTTTTGAGGCTTAATCATTTACGATTGGCATTTCCCGGAGTCAAAACTAACCAAGTATCTTGGATAATATCATCAAAAGTACACACCTTGTTCCCCAAGGTGATGAACCGCCACTAGGAGGGGGGATTCACACTAGGTGTCATGATCTTATGCTTAGAACTCTTGGATGAGAACATGTGTTAACCTTGGCCTCCAAGGGTTGACAAGTCAACATATGTAACCTCCTTAAACTCATATAAATACCCTCCCCTCCCTCCTTTTGCCGTGCACTTCCACACACACAAACACTCTCATCTTTGCTCTTTTCCTTCCAAGTTTCATGCAAGATTCAAGTGATTCTTCAAGGTGGAAACCCTAGATAGGTTATCATTCATCAAACACTTCCATAACCTCATATACTTGGTGATTTATCTTGAGTTTAAATCCACTCAATTCACCTAAACCTTCATCATCCATCTTTCAAGAATACCAAGGGTAGAAAGATTGCATGAAGTGAAAAAGGGTTGAAGCAAGTCTATCAATGTCCTATCCTTACATGTTAACTTCCTTTCATCTTTGAAAGCCAAAAGTTGTGAGCCAAACCCTAACTTGATTCTTGTTAAATAATCATGTTCATGTTATTTACATATTATTTGTGCTATATATTGTCTTGTTATCATGTCCATGATGTATAAAAATGACCAAAACAAGTTATTGTTATTGATTGTTACAACCAGTTACTAAAACAAGTAAACTAGTGACTTTCTTGGTAAGACCTGATCAAAATGGTAAAAATATGATGTTAGATCATTACATATTACAGTAGAGGACTTAACAAGGAAACCATAGCAATTTGAACCACCTAAAACGAGTATACGAGTCAAAAGTTACGCCCATTTGAAGTTACCAAAGATTTCCGGCAAAACTGCCTAAACCTCCTGAATCGCATTCTGACTTTTTGAAAGTTCCACTTCTGGTCCGATTCATCAAAAAGTTAAAACACGAAAGTTGTCCGGAACGCCGTTTTCGTTCAGGAATAAAGAAGCTCGAGACCTAAAAACACTTTCCGAGTGATAAAATTCTTCAAATTCTAAACAGCCCATTTTTAGGCGAAAGTCACTACGATTATGGTTATACTTTGAAAGGAACAAGAGGTCTTATGACCTATAATCAAGACCACAAACATGACTAGAACCAAGGTTGAGTCTCATGACCTTGGAACAAGGACCAAAGGTCATGGCTAGGCCATGACGAAATGACCATAACAACTCACATAGGCGTAAACATGAAACAATGAGTTAGGCGATAACTTGAACAAGCAATTTGGATCTACTTCACTTAAAAGGAAACCATGAGATTTTACCAAGAGAACATGGTCATTTAAGACTTATGAAACTACCCCTAATAACAATCTTCATGTATAAATAAACTTTCATAAGTTTATTCAAATATCGGACATGTAACCTTTCGGATCAAAACTTATATCTATATATTTCATCAACTACTACAATAGTAGGGAGCCTCATGTGAGGAGTTCATTATGTAAGCCGTCGAGTTGAGTTGTGGATTTACGAGTTAAAGTGTCCTGGCTCCTCGAACGCTTACTAACATGACTTCTGAATTATGTCGGCCCGAACGGTAGTAAACGATATACAAAACATACATGTTTCATGAATCTTTTCTTTCAAAGACTTACAATATACATCATACCACATCATGGACTATAATGCAAGATATATATATAGGCACTACTTCATGTTCTTTACTCCGATCCTAAGTCGCGACATTCTATTATAGGTTGCTCGTATAAACCTACACGATTCAACCGTTACATTCATTACTTGCTATCTTAACTTAAGGTGAGTTCATAGCCCCACTTTACATTACTTCAATGTTTTACAAACCCTTGGGGGGAATACATGCTATTATTTTTCTACTCGAAAACAATACTTTCTACTGTATGTTATTCGACTATGTTTTATTATCACTAAGTAACATCCTTGCCAAACCAAGATCCCTTAGTATGAACCATTTAATCACTTGCGAGGGTTACTTGCAAGTGAGCGCGAATATTGTGAATAGGCCTATTGGGATTGACGAATCCCATTTGTTTTGATTAGTTCAAACAAATGCATTAATATTTGAGACATTAGGTATGACGGCAAAGTACCTACCGGGATAAATCTGCCAATCGATATTGGTACACGTTAACGTTTTGGTTTCATAAGCTTAGTGTATAATACATTTTATGGGCGTATAATAACGTAGCCTACCTGTTTGGTTTTCCAAACATTGGTGTGAGTCTACAGCTCACACTACGATTATTGTGTTCAAACGATTTACCTACAAACACTACGATTATGGTGTTCAAACGATTTACCTACAAACACTACGATTATGGTGTTCAAACGATTTAACTACCAACACATTGTGTTCAAACGATTTAACAAACTCTATGAATATCACTCAACCTTTGTGTTGACCTCTCAAGCATGTATTTCAGGTTCATGACGATCAAGGATGGCACGGAAGGACACGGATACTCAAGAGGGCTATAAATTTACTTATCATTCAAAAACACATTTATTATACATTGTAAACATGGAACCAATTGGGACCTCATTTTGTAACCTCTGATATTTATATAATTTTGAATGATACATCTTTTAAAACGACTCAATTGGAGTTCGTTTTCTATTATTGTGACTATTGTGCCGTCAAGTAACACCCAGTTCGAATTCCGCTGCATCATGAATTGGGGGTGTTACAATATGATGAGGCGAAAAATGAACCACTTTTAGGGTGTCATTTAAGCCCGGAATTGAATTTATTTGATCAAATATTGCCCTAAATCGTTCCTTTTGTGATTTTAGGTACTTTGGAGTGAAATCTGGAAAAGGAAGCACTTCGGACGTTTTTGGTGCATAAAAGTGAAGAAAATGCCAAGGACTTAATTTTCCTTGCTGAGAACAATGGATGACGGCGTCAAGAAGAAAATCTTGACGGCGTCAAGAGTAAAAGTGGTGATGGCCCAGAAGAAACGTGAAGGCGTCACCCAAGGCCGTCACGTGTTAACTTGTCAAAACTTGCGCGCGGAGTAGCTGATATTGTTTTGGTCATAACTTTTGCATACGAACTCGGATTTAGGTGATTCAAAAGCCCACGCGAAGAGGATGAAGAGATCTATAATTCGATGAAAAAATGGTCATGACGGCGTCAAGAGTAACGGGCTGACGCTGTCAAGATGGGCCGGGCAGAAATAAGCCTATAAATATAACATCATAACTTCACTTTTTGTAATGCCTAAACCCTAAGGTCAATTCCTGGGTTTAGGTAGGTGTTTTTCCAGCAACTTAGAGGGTTTCAATCACTCCATAAACATCATGTATTGGTTTGTTGATTCTATCTTAATTATGTTTTCCATTATCATTGTTGATTGCTCTTCTTTGATGATGTTTTGCTAATTCACCTTGTGTCTACTTATGATTGTGTGAAACTTGTGTATAATTAATTAGATCTCATTGATTTCTTGTTGATGTTGTGTCTATCTCCATCAATGAGGGCTTGTTGATGTGTGTGTCTATCTCCATCAATTAAGGCGTGGCAACTTGAATAGATCTAGTTAGTTTAGTTTATAATTCTTGTTTCCTATTGATTCTTGTTTTGATTGAATGAATTCAATGTTAGGCTTAAGAAAACTTGCAGATCTCCATTGTGTAACATGCTTGAACGTCTTAGGAAACATGAACCGATGTGTACTAGGTTTTATTGGTTGTATTTAATGTATGAGTAAATTCTAATGATCCCATGTTAGGAGCTTCTTGCAGGCTCGACATAGGAGTGAAGTATTTACTCATAGGATTGGGGAAGTAAGTACGCCACACCATGAATGGTATTAAGGAATACAACCCGTCAATTAAAACAAGGTGTGAAAATTCAATAGGTAGAATTGGATAGCTAGCAAGGAGTAACATATCATGGGTAGACATGCTTCACTTATCTTGTAGAACCTTTGTTTATTTTCTTGTTTATTAGATTAATTAGTAGCTTTTTGGTTAGTTGATTAGCAACTAATTCGGCCCACTCTCCCAATACCCGAGATTTTTACTTGCTTTTCATAAAATATAAAAACACAAAAAGAATCATCCTTCACCTTTAGACCTGGTTAGATTAATTTCAATCCAAACGACACTATTCCTGAGTTGAACGATCAATCCCCCGGTACTTGTCACTATACTATACTACAACGATCAGGTACACTGCCTGGTGGGGGTTGTAAGCTTCTCGAGATCCCTCGAGAGGTAAAGCCTGGTGCAGTCCCTACGCATCAGTACCATCACTCTTCCATCTTCCAAAACAGCCAGATTCCGTGGATTAGATGAAGCTCTAAGTTGGTTGTTTGTCTAAGGAAGTGTAGCACTAAATTGCTGGACAAGTAGAGACACTTTGGTTGGAGATGTTGTCAATCATCTTATCAGTATGAGAATACCCTGAGTAGAGATGGGTGTTCATGGCAACTGGTGATTTTAGAGATGAGTGATCTACTGATGACAAAGATTGATTAGTTGGCAACGTACTAGTCATGAATGAAAGTGAGTCATTGGTAGTAGTTGGATTGTGTTTTTCCCTTAATTGACGATCAAAGGCTGCATGTTTCTCATGTTGCCGTATCTACGCAAACAGTTTTTCATAGTTTGTATTTCTCAGACCTTTGTTGAGCTTCACTGCAGTGACAAAGCGGTCCCACTCGGGAGACATGTTGTTGACAAACTTAGAGTTGAGTTGGATGTTAGGCATTGTCATTCGGATCATTCTCATATCATTAACAAGCTTATGAAATCTGACATAATAGTCTGTACTGTTTTCACCAGGATTCATATTGAAGTGCTCAAATTCATCATACAACTGAGACTCCTGGTCTTCTTTGGTCAGCTTCGAGCCAGATAGAAGCATTTTGACATTGTCCCAAACAGGCTTTGCTTCAGTGTTGAAGTTGATTAGCTTGTAAACATCTTTAGGTAAACCTTGTATCACAATGTTGGAGGCTCGAATATCTGCATCATAGCGCTTCTTTTCAGTATCACTAAGGTCATTATAGGTACGTGGCCTATCAATTCCAAAGGTGATAGTTTCATAATCAGCAGTAGAGATAACATCCCTTGTTGTACCTATCTGAAGGGGGCCTTCATCAATTGATCAAAAAATGTTATCACCATTTTCCTTGCCCCGACAATAAAGCCTGATTCTTTGTACCCATGATTCATAGTCAGTCCTATCGAGCATAGGAGGTCGGGTATCAGACCCTGCAGCTTGAATATCAACAGAAATATTTGCCATGACAAGGTCTTCAAACGGTATTAGACAGCTCTTGTGACTTAAACCGAGAAATTGATTCTTTCCAGGGATTTTACTAAAGTCAACAAAAGAAACTGGAAGATGTACTCAGCGAGTTAGACTTAGAGAGAGATATCGGATGGGTCACACTTTGCACTAAGTGACAAGTCGCGACAAGTCAAGTTACAATATATCAGATTGAAATGAGTCAAGTCGTAAGAATTAACTCACAACGTCAGATCACAATCAGATTGATCGAAACGACTTGAGTTACAACAATTCACTGAATGCAAATGATTAACCAATCACTAGAATCTCACCACTTAGTTAATCGCTAAACACCACCAAGCAGCAAAAGTTAATCGTAGGAAAATAGAGGTAATCGCTAACTTGAGGTAAATGCTAATTTGAGAAAACCGCTATCTTCAGGTAAACGCAATCAGGAGATAATCGCTAAGAGTAGCAAACCACTGGAAGAGGTAACCGCTAATTGTAGTAAACCGCTAGATGAGGTAACCGTTAATAGTAGCAAACCGCTAGATGAGGTATTCGCTAAGCTTGGCTAAACCCTAATCAAAGTTAACCGCAGGAAGAGGTAAACGCTAAGTCCCTTTCTAGCGATTTTGTCCATTTGTCCATAAATGGCAAAGTGAGTTAATCGCTAGAGGTAATCGCTACTTCACTTGAGCTAAACGCTACCAAGAACTTCAATAGTTGAGGTAACCGCTAACAAGAAAACGACCCAAAATCAATCACAACTTCAAACCAACGAATGATATAGCTTATCTAACAAAAAAACTAAGTAGTTCTAACACCACTAATCACAAAAGTACACCCTTAACAAATCATATAACACTAGAAAGATCAAACCAAGATGTTTTCAAAGAAAAACTCTTCTAACTAACAAAAACCACACCAAGTCCAAAATTTCAAGGCCCTAAGATGAAACCTTGGCTCTTGATACCAATTGTAGGATAAACATTAAGTCACAAACATGATGTACATGGTAGTTGTGTGGCGTTGGAATTAGAAGAGGAAGAAAAGAATGGAACCTTTAGAGAGAATGAGAAAAAGAGAATATTAGATTACTTGCAAATGAAAGGTCCAACCCTCTCCCTTGGTGGGAGAGGGGTATTTATACTTACAACATAAACGCCCACTCCCGGGCTGTGGATCAGGTATACAGTGGATAAAGACCCGTCTTTCCTCCATGATTTTACTTAACCTAAACTACTATTAACTAAATATTAAACTAACTACGAGCTATCATAATGCTATTACATCATTCGGGGTGACCGAGTCTTCCATAGGAATATTTGTATTCCTAACAGAACTTGAAGACCAAGTCAAGTTTCTCATGGAATCCTACGAAGCTCCTAAACCTTCAAGCCAAGTGAACAAAATCACTTCTTCATGCGAATTCTATAGTGGTCCCCACGACACTCGTGATTGCATGGAACTCCCCGAACAAGCTTTTACGGAATACGCATCCTCGCGTACCGACAGGGCGGGAGACAAGTGGTACACTTTAAAACCCGAGGAAAACCCTTACGGTGATTCATACAACCCCTCTTGGAAAAATCACCCAAACCTTAGGTGGAAACAAAAACAATACATGCCCCAAAACAATTCTTCCACTCCACCTAATCGTTATCAACCAAACGGTCCACCCTCTAACCGTACATTCAACAACAATCCGTCCAACAACTATGGCAGTACCAATAATTTTGAAGGATTGATATCCAAATTTATGGCATCTCAAGAAACTTGTTTAGCAAAGTTTGAAGCCGATTTCAAACAAAAACAAAGTGAGATGACCAACCAGATTGACACGTTGTTGAAAGTTCTCAATGACCGAGAAATGGGAGCACTCCCAAGTAACACGATCAAGAATCCAAAACTAAACGTTAATTCTATATCATCTGTTTCATCTCCTACTTCTTGTCCACAATGCTATTCGGTCAATGCCGTGAGCACGTGTTTCAAGCAAACCCAAATTTTTCAAAAGGACCAATTGAATAAAACACCCAACATCAACCCGGTCAATAGGATAGTTGAAACACCTCCTACACAAGACCTTGGCGATTAATTCAAGGAACTTCACCTTGAGCGCCCCATCATTGATGTCTTAGCCCGTGCTCCCTATTACAATGCCCTTTTACAAAAATATGAATAGAAACTTAAACTGGGTAAGAATGGGACCGCCTTCGTTTAAAACAAGTTGCCTAAAAAATTAGATGATCCGGGCATATTCGTTTTACCCTGTAAGATTGGAAATTCTAAGGCTTTCGACACATTAGCCGATCTTGGGTCAAGCCTAAATTTGCTTCCATTATCCCTATACACCACTCTTAAGCAAGGAAAATTAGATGAAATATAGGTAATCATAGGGCTTGTGGATGGAAGTGTAGCATATCCGGTTGGGGTAGTGAAGGATGTGTTAATACATATAGGAAGGTTGACAATGTTAGCCGATTTCCATGTTCTTGATATGGTTAGTGACACTAAATGCCCTTTATTGATAGGAAGAGGATTCTTAGCTACCGCAAGTGCGATGATTGATTGTATGGAATCTAGAATAGGGGTAGGAGAAGGAGAAACTTGGTCGGTCTATGATGTTACGAAACATGCCTATGATACTAGTGAGGAACCAACGCCTCATTGGGTAGATGTGAATATGAGACCATCTAGATACGGACCTTGGGTTAATAGAGACTTCATAGGACCTCAACGCCCATTTTAGTTAGAGGAGGAGTTTATAAACAAAACGCATTTGGTAGAGCAAGTCATAGCTAGGGATGAAGAACTAAATCCCTTTGAGGATCCTTTAGTCTTTAGGAAAATGATTGAATTCCTAGGAGTGATGACTATCAACTTAGGAATGAACAAGTGGAAAAAGGAAGGTGATAAATGTAAATGGAATTGGGACAAGCCACCTAAGGAAGGTGACGGATCATGGCATATAAAGATGATTTTATATGATCCGGATGGGGAAAATTTTGATAAGTCATACCAAACTAAGAGAACCGATAGGAAATTGAAGCCTAAGTTTGATCCCAAAGATGTCCTCGATAAGGAACTCACTCATATAGGATAGCCCATGACCTTGAGTCTAGCTACAAGACTAGTAAATAAAGAAAAGCTTTTTGGGAGGCAACCCATGTTTTATTTGTTTCCGTATGCATGCTTTTATTTCTATTGTTTGTGGATCATGTTTCAAAATAAATTGTGAATATACTTTACCTTGTTGTTTGTCCTAACTTCATAAAAAGGTATTTCGCAAAAGCTAAGTGTAAGGGAAATCTAAATTTGTTTTCTAAGAACGGAATTAAACATGAACCACAACAATATTAAATGAACATGTATATTAGTATTTGTTTGAGTCAAATGCTTGTATCGAGTCATAAAGATGTTTTGCAGGAATTTCAGAAATTAAGGCATGAGTTTTTCCAGAAATTTTCCGGAAATTTAACATAAGATTTCTGTCAGAACACTCTGACGGCGTCAGGATCATAACGTGATGGCATCAGGTGTAAAACTCTGCAAAAATTCACAAGTTTTGTTTTTCTACCGGAGTCTTAAAGTTTTTGTTAATTCTTTAGTTTTATAAACTCCAGGAAATCTGCAAACATTCATTCCACAACCATTATATATAGATTGCCGCCGATTTTACGCGAGGTTTGCCTTGATTGTTTTCTCAGGTTTAACAGGTTATATTGGACAAGAAGATGAATTATATTTCTGGAGGGAAGCTTTCAACGTTCATTTTCTTGGAGGAGGATTTAACCATGTTATCCATTTATCCACACCGAACGAATCAAGGGAGTATTTATTTCATTCTTTTACATTCATTACTTTTACCTCCTTTTTATTGAACATTGGGGACAATGTTCAGCCTAAGTGTAAGTGGAGGGTAAATGATGATACCTTGGAGAATACAATTAAACTTGAGTTTGTTTGTTCAATAGTAGGTGTGTAATAAAACTAAGAGAAATACTTGTTAGGGCAATTTTAGCGCCAATTTTAAAATTTTTTACAACATTTAGGAGTGAAGCTTTAGCCTTAATGAGCGTCTCATGGATAGGATTTGTATGACTAGCACGAAAAACCGTACCACTCAAAATTTTCCACCCCAAATATGTGAGGTTCGCCCCCTAGATTTGTTAGGAAAAGATGCTTATGAGTGTACCTATAGTACTTAGATTCTAGAACTTGTGTTAGTGATGCATCCCGAGACCGCATGTGAGACTACATTCGTGTAGTGGGATTTACTAAATGATAAGAGGCACTAGGATCACCCTTGTGTTAAACCCGTATCATAATTACTTGACCAATAAAGTCGTAACTTCTTGACTAGTAAAGTCAATTAATTTTTCCCACACCCTTGTGTTAAACCCATTTTTAGTACACGATACCCCTAGTACACCCCTCCGTGCCTATCTTTTCTGTTTCTAACTTTAAGCATTTTACTTAAAGGAAGAATTTGTTTACAATCCACCCCAAATGTGCAACCAAATCGCCTTAGCCTTCCTTGTATGCACTCATCTTCAGTGCATTATTGTTATTTGTTTAAACCCTTAGTTAATTGTCTAATTGATTACATGGTTGCTAAGTAGAGTCATATCTTGTACCTATTGTTTTGGGACGATTGGGACTCATGCGTGAAGTACTACTGTTATGGAGTATTGGGGAAAAACATCATATATTACCCCCATATGTGCATTACTCTTAAAGAGTACTCCAAGTGTTTTGATTATCTTGATTCGAGTAATTAGAATAATTAATTGTAAAGTATATAAAAGTTCAAGTGTAAGGGGAATGCAAATTTCCTACGATGTATTATTTCGGATGGTAGGGCATGAGTGTATGAAAAAAAAATAATTAAAAAAAATAAAAAAAATAAAAAAAAAGAAAAAGAGAAAAAAACATACGGACTACCATCCCGTTTACTTTTATGTTTATTTTATGTTTTTGTTAGTTTATGATTAGCTTAAGTCGAGTCGAGTCTTGGCTTAGCAATGCCACATTGTACATGTAATTAACCATGATGATTAACTCGCCACCAGTAAATATTGCCTTTATCCAACAAAACCGTGTTTACCATATCTCTACACCTCACGTTACAACCCTATAAAAGACCTCTTTGATAGTTTATCCTAGGTACTTACGCCAAGTTGTGCAGGTTTGATCCTTTCCCAAGCCTATGGTAATCTATTTGCTATGGCAGGTAGTGAGAGATATTTTCCATTTTCATATTGTGATATATACTTTATTACACCCGAGAGATGTGAGTATCTAAACACTATTTGTGAGGTGCTAATGTATAATTTATGTGCTTGTTTTGGTTGAAGTGGAACGATTATTTGTTGTAATTACTTTTATATTAGTGTTAAATGACCCCTAGCTTGTATTTTGATTAGAATAAAAGCGCATTTGCTTGAGGACAAGCAAATCTCAAGTGTAAGGGTATTTGATGAGACGAAAAGTGTACCGCTTTTGGAGGGTCATTTAAGCCCAATGTCGAGATTATTTGATCAAATATTGCCCTAAATCGGTCCTTTTGTCATTTTAGGTACTTTTGAGAGGAAATTTTGAAAATGAAGGATTTTGGACGTTTTTGGAGCAGAAAAGTGAAGAAAACAACAAAGTCTCAAATTCATGCTGGAAATTGTACTTGACAGCGTCAGGTATTGCATGTGACGCCGTCACCCTTTGACAAAGAGGTGGATAAATCAAGTTATACGTGACGTGCCAGAGAGGTTTTGGAAGAATTATACATGACGGCGTCACCAAGGCCGTCAAGAGTAATTTGGATGTGACGGCCAAGATCAAGTTTACACATGATGACATCAGAAATGGATCTAGGCAATACGATTATAATTATGGTGGCGAGTTGACGTCGTCAGACCTTACTCTTGACGTCGTCAGACCCATTATTCTATATATAGTTTTTGATTTTTCATTCATTGTGTGCAACTTTGAGAGGAGAAAACCCTAGACTAATTTAACAGTATTTTTGAGGGTTTTAAATCCTTGTTTCATCCATGCCTAATTGAAGATAAGTTTTCCAACAATCATTCAATATATCTATGTGTTGTTTGTTTATATTTTATGCTTGTCTTCTGATGCGTGGGGATTGCACCAGGCTTTACCTCTCGAGGGATCTCGAGAAGCTTACAACCCCCACCAGGCAGTGTACCTGATCGTTGTAGTATAGTATAGTGACAAGTACCGGGGGATTGATCGTTCAGCTTAGGAATAGTGTCGCTAGGATTAGAAAGCCTAAATACTAGTTCTAAAGGTGAGGGATGATTATTTTTGTATTTTATATTTTATAGAAAGCAAGTAAAAATCTTGGGTTTGAAGGATTTGGGCGGAATTAGTTGCTAATCAACTAACCCAATACTAAAGATGCAATCAAAATAAAATACTAGAAATGAAAATAAACTAAATTAAACTAAAGTTGTAAGCAATAAGTGGAGAAAATATGTTTACTTAGATTTCACTACTCCCTAGACATCTTTTACACGTTAATTAGTTGTTATAATTGCATGGATGACAGATCGTATTCCTTAATACCATTCATGGGGTGGCACACTTAACTCCCCAATTCTATGAGCTCTTATCTCCTCCTACACCATGCCCAGCACAACTATAGGGATTGTAAACAGTGGCTCATGCATTAAATACAACCAATAAAGACCTAGTGCGCGTCGGTTCATGTTTCTTAAGGCGTTCAAGCATGTTACCAATTGGAGATCTGCCAGTTTTCTTAAGCCTAACATATAAATCATTCATCCAAAACAAGTATAAACAAGTAATCAACACATAATTAACATCTAGGTTTCAATAGATCCAAGCAAACACAAGATAGATCTAGCCTAGCATGATGGAATTAAGACAAAAACAAGATATAGACAACCAACACATAGACATACTGATTGAATTAAAAGAACACTTATCTTAATTACACATGAAAGGTATCAAGGGTTTGGAACCCTTGAAAAACCTGTAAAAGTTGCACCAAAATCGTACTTTGGGTTTCTCCAAAACTTCCCTTTTTTTAATGTGAAAATTAGAAAACTATATATAGGAAAAGGGGTCTGACGGCGTCAAGACCAACATTGTGACACCGTCACCTCGCCGCCAAAACTATTCTCGGACTGCCTTGATCTACATTTGACGCCGTCAAGACTTAATCATTTCCAGGCCGTCATGACTTTTACTCTTGACGCCCTACCTTCGTGACGCCGTCAAATCTGTACTGGGTCGTCATGGAATTCTGCTCTTGACGCCGTCAGAGAGTTACTCTTGACGCCGTCACCTACTGTTCCCAGCATGGAAAATTAAGACTTTGGCGTTTTCTTCACTTTTATGCTCCGAAAACGTCCGAATTGCTTCCTTTTCCAGATTTCTCTCCCAAAGTACCTAAAATCACAAAAGGAACGATTTAGGGCAATATTTGATCAAATAAATTTGAATTCGAGCTTAAATGACCCCCTAAAAACGGATCATTTTTCGCCTCATCATATACCCTTACACTTGAGATTTTCTTGTCCTCAAGCAAATGCGCTTTTATTCTACTCAAAATACAAGTTAGGGGTCATTTAACACTAATATAAAAGTAATTACAACAAATAATTGTTCCACTAAATACCAATAGACAAGCACGGAGGTCATACACTAGCACCTCACAAATAGTGTTTACATACTCACATCCCTCGGGTGTAATACAAGTGTAAATTACAATATGGAAACGGAAGATATCTCTCACTACCTGTTATAGCAAAATAGATTACCATAGGCTTGAGAAAGGATCAAACCTCTACCACATGGCGTAAGCACCTAGGATAAACTATCAAAGAGGTGTTTTAAAGGGTTGTAACGTTAGGTGTAGGGATATGAAATACACGGTTTTGTTGGATAAAGGAAGTTTTACTAGTGGCGAGTTAACAATCTTGGTTAATTACATGTACAATATGGCGTTGCTAAGCCAAGACTAGACTCGACTTAAGCTAATAAATGAAAAATAACAAAAACATAAAATGAACATAGAATGAAAAGGGATGGTAGTCCGTATGTTTTTTCTCTTTTCCTTTTTCTATTTTTTTCTTCTTTTCTTGATTTTTTCGATTTCTTTTTTTTTTTTTTTTTTTTTTTTTTTTTGCATACACTCTTACCCTACCATCCAAAATAATACATCATAGGGAATGAACATTTCCCTTACAATTGAATCTTTACATACTTTACATTAAACTAATCTAATGACTCGAATTAAGAAAATCAAAACACTTGGAGCACTTTTAAGATTAACGTACATATGGGGGTAATAAATGATGTTCTTCCCCATTACTCCATAAAATAAGTACTTACCCATGAGTCCCAATCGTCACAAAACAATATGTACAAAGATATGACTCGACTTAGCAACCATGTAATCAATTAGAAAATTAACTTAGGGTTTAACAAATAACAATAATGCACTAAAAATGAGCGCATACACGGAAGGCTAAGGCGATTTGTTTGTACATTTAAGTGGGGTGTAACAAATTCTTCCTTTAAGTAAGATTCTTAAAGTTAGAAACGAAAAGATAGGCTCGGAGGGGTGTACTAGGGGTTTCGTGTACTAAAAATGAGTACAACGCTAAGGTGTGGGAAAAATTAGTTGACTTAACTAGCCAAGTAATATGACTTAAATGGTCAAGTAATTATGATACGGGTTTAACACAAGGGTGATCCTAATGCCTCTTATCATGTAGTAAATCCTACTACACGAATGTAGTCTCACTAGCGGTCTCGAGATGCATCACTAACGCAAGTTCTAGAATCTAAATGCTACCGGTACACTCATAAGCACTAATAGTAAATGCTTTTCCTATCAAATCTAAAGGCGAACCTCACATATTTGGGAGGAAAATTTTTCTGAATATACAGTTATGTGCTAGTCATACAATCTCCTATCCATGAGACGCTTGCTATGGCTAAAGTTTCACTCCTAAATGTTGTAAAAAATTTTAAATTTAGCGTTAAAATTGCACTAACAAGTATTTCTCATAGTTTTATTACACATTAACCATTAAACAAAACAAACTCAAGCGAAAGTGCATATGTAAGGTATCATCTTTTTACCCTCCCCTTGCACTTAAGATGAACATTGTCCCCAATGTTCAAGTAAAGAATGTAAAAGTGAAAAAATAAAAAGAATGAAATCAAATACTCCCCTGATTCGCTCGGTATGGATAATAAGGTGGCCAGGTTAAATCTTCCTCCAAGAAAATGAACAATAAAAGCTTCCCTTCCAGAATATAAATCATCTTCTTGTCATACATAACCTGTAAAACCTGATAAAATAGACAAGACAACCTCGCGTAAAATCGACGGCATCCTATATAAGTTACTAAATCCTAGAAAACAAGATAAGATATAATGCTTGTGGAATGAAGTTTGCAGATCTCCTGGAGATTATAAAACTTAATAATTCACAAAAACCATAAGACTCCGTTAGAAAAACAAAACTGGTAAAATTTCCAGATTTTTACACTTGACGCCGTCAAGAGTAAACTCTTGACGCCGTCAGAAGTGACCTGCAGAAATTCTTATGCTAAGTTTCAGGAAAATTTCTGGAAAAACTTGGTCCTACTTCCTGGAAAATCCTGCAAAACTTCATTATGACTCAATACAAGCATTTGACTCTAACAAATACGAATATACATGTTCATTTAATATTGTAGAGAATCATGATCGGTTTGTTTCTTGAAAACATATTTGGGGTTTCCCTTTACACTTATCTTTTGCGAAAATACTTTTAGGTGGAGTTAAGACTAGGCCAAAACAACAAAGTAAAGTATTTCCACAATTTAGTTTAGAAACATGATCTACCAACAATAAAAATTAAGCATGCATACGGAAGCAAATAACAAACAAACAAGTAAAATCACACAAAACATGGGTTGCCTCCCAAGAATCGGTTTTCTTTATTTACGAGTCTTGTAGCTAGACTCAAGGTCATGGGTTACTACGTGATCTCATCATTGGTTTCACTCTCTAGGTTGTCTTCTAAACCTGTTTTGTATTCCGGACCTAGTTGCAAGCATTCTCTGTAGAAACCAAGCATTCTGTTCTTTACATACTCTACTCCTCTACATCTATCCTCCTCATTCCTATACTAAGTCGCTTGCTTGTGTTCCTTTTCGAAATTAGGGAGAAGGCGGTATTGCTCAATTTTGTAGGGCATTTAATAGGCAACTTCATCATTCTCTTCCTTGAATCTAACTATCCCTAAAGTCGGATCATAACTCATCCTAGTGGCCTCAACAAATGGTTTTCCAAATATTATTTGGCTTAGGCAAGCATCTATCACCGGACGAGTGTCCTCAACTATCATAAAATCGATCTCATAGGTGAGATTCCCTATAATCACATGCAATCCCTTCACTCTTCCTGCAAAATTACTTATCAGATTCTTATTAGGCATCATCCTAAAATCAAGTTGCTTCTTCATCACCCAATTGTAATAAGTCCTAGTCATGATGTTCACGGGGGATCTAGGGTCTATGTAAGCTTTTCATATATGCATGTGCTCGATATTGCATGGGATGTTAATGTTAGAGGGGTCTCCCATTTTGATAAGGGGGGTGCCAAGGATATATGGTCTCTCGGGACTATCGAATAAATCCTTATGGTATTCCCGTTCTTCCTTGGTTGGCAACTTATCAATGTATTCTTCTATAGGCTCTACCTCAACTTCCCTACTCTCATCCTTAGTCTCAGCTTCTATTCTAACTTCATCCTTGTCACTCTCTTCAATCTCCTTATCTATTGGCTTAATGGTGACAACATTGACAAAGTGGACATGTTTGGATGATGAGGGGTCCTTAATTTGGCTTCCGTTATTGGTGTCCCTAGTGTCCTTCCTGGGTGTGACTAATGCTTAGTTGTTGAGGGCCTTCAACAAGTTGTCGATCTTGTTGGTCATCTCCGTTTGTTGTTGGTTGAATTTGGTTTCAAACCTAGCTATGCGAGCCTCTTGAGATGCCATGAACTTAGACATCAATCCTTCAAGATTGTTGGTACTACCAAAGTTGTTAGAAGGATTGTTGTTGAGAGTACGGTTGAAGGGTTGACCGGTTGGTTGGTAACGATTAGGCGGATTGAAAGAATTGGGTTGATTTTGTTTCCACCTAAGGTTTGGGTGATTTTTCCATGAGGGGTTGTATGAATCACCGTAAGTGTTTGGCTCGGGCTTGAAAGTGTACTACTTATCTCCCGCTTCATCGGTACGCGTGGATGCGTAGTCCGCAAAAGCTGTTCCAGGGAGTTCCACACAATCACGAGTGTCGTGGGGAACACTACATAATTCGCATGAAGAAGTGATTCTGTTCACTTGGCTTGAAGGCTTAGGAGCTTCGTAAGATTTCATGAGAAACTTGACTTGGTCCTCAAGTTCCATGATCCTACAGTCGGGAGTGCTAGAATTGTTCGAAGGCAAAGATATTGCCTTGACCGTTTTGTTCAAGTCACGGGGATCATTCCAACTTTCGTTGTCATATAGAGCAAGATCTTCTATGAGTTCCCATGATTGTTCAGCACTTAGATCACGTAGCTTACCACCGGCCGATTGGTCAATGGCCCGCCTCGTGGAGATGTCGATATGGTCATAAAAGATTTGGACTTGGAGCCAAAGATATATGCCATGATGAGGGACTTTTTGGAGTAAGTCCTTGAAACGAGTCCATGCTTCATAAAGAGATTCATTTTGACGTTGTTGGAACATCAAGATGTCATTTGTAAGCTTAGTAGTTCTCCCCGGTGGGAAAAATTGAGCAAGGAAACGAGTGGTGAGATCATCCCATGTGGTGATGGATCCCGCGGGTAAACGCTCAAGCCATTGACTAGCTTGATCCTGTAGAGAGAATTGGAATAGGCGTAATCGGGTTGTCTCTTTAGTTGCAACATCTAGGTCTATGGAAACTACGATTTTGAGGACGTCCTTAAGATGTTGGTTTGGATCTTCGGAACGAAGTTCATGGAATTCACATCCGATTTGCACCAACCGGATGGTGTCGGATCGCAAGGGGGTCACATTGGCTCCGGTGAGCTCAATGGTGTTTCGGTAGCCTTGGTGGCTAGGTCGGGAATACTCTCCTGAGGTTCGGGGCCTAAGGGGTTCTAATGGTGGGTTTTGTTGTGGTGGGATGACGGGTTCAAAGATGTTCCCGTTGTCCATGATGTCGGGTGGTTACGAACAAAGGCATAAAGAAATAAGATAGACTAAAGAGAACCTAAAAATAAAATTAAAATCTTACTAGAAAGGAATCTAGCAAGTAGACCTAATAAAAAGAAATTCTAACCTAGACAATAACTATTCCCCGGGCTGCGGCGCCAAAACCTTGATGCGTGGGGATTGCACCAGGCTTTACCTCTCGAGGGATCTCGAGAGCTTACAACCCCCACCAGGCAGTGTACCTGATCGTTGTAGTATAGTATAGTGACAAGTATCGGGGGATTGATCGTTCAGCTTAGGAATAGTGTCGCTAGGATTAGAAAGCCTAAATACTAGTTCTAAAGGTGAGGGATGATTATTTTTATATTTTATATTTTATAGAAAGCAAGTAAAAATCTCGGGTTTGAAGGATCTAGGCGGAATTAGTTGCTAATCAACTAACCCAATACTAAAGATGCAATCAAAATAAAATACTTGAAATGAAAATAAACTAAATTAAACTAAAGTTGTGAGCAATAAGTGGAGAAAATGTGTTTACTTAGATTTCACTACTCACTAGACATCTTTTACACGTTAATTACTTGTTATAATTGCATGGATGACGGATCGTATTCCTTAATACCATTCATGGGGTGGCACACTTAACTCCCCAATTCTATGAGCTCTTATCTCCTCCTACACCATGCCCAGCACAACTATAGGGATTGTAAACAGTGGCTCATGCATTAAATACAACCAATAAACACCTAGTGCGCGTCGGTTCATGTTTCTTAAGACGTTCAAGCATGTTACCAATTGGAGATCTGCCAGTTTTCTTAAGCCTAACATATAAATCATTCATCCAAAACAAGTATAAACAAGTAATCAACACATAATTAATATCTAGGTTTCATTAGATCCAAGCAAACACAAGATAGATCTAGCCTAGCATGATGGAATTAAGACAAGAACAAGATATAGACAACCAACACGTAGACATATTGATTGAATTAAAAGAACACTTATCTTAATTACACATGAAAGGTATCAAGGGTTTGGAACCCTTGGAAAACCTGTAAAAGTTGCACCAAAATCGTACTTAGGGTTTCTCCAAAAATTCCCTTTTTTTAATGTGAAAATTAGAAAACTATATATAGGAAAAGGGGTCTGACGGCGTCAAGACCAACATTGTGACGCCGTCACCTCGCCACCAAAACTATTCTCAGACTGCCTTGATCTACATTGGACTCCGTCAAGACTTAATCATTTCTAGGCCGTCATGACTTTTACTCTTGACGCGCTACCTTCGTGACGCCGTCAAATCTGTACTGGGTCGTCATGGAATTCTGCTCTTGACGCCATCAGAGAGTTACTCTTGACGCCGTCACCTACTGTTCCCAGCATGGAAAATTAAGACTTTGGCGTTTTCTTCACTTTTATGCTCCAAAAACGTCCGAATTGCTTCCTTTTCCAGATTTCTCTCCCAAAGAACCTAAAATCACAAAAGGAACGATTTAGGGCAATATTTGATAAAATAAATTCGAATTCGGGCTTAAATGACCCCCTAAAAACGGATAATTTTTCGCCTCATCATCTTCTCTTTAACATGCTAGGCTAGGTTTTCTTTGTGTTTGCTTAGATGTAATGAAACTTAGATATTGATTATTGGTTGGTTGTTTGTTTATAATTATTGTAGATGAATGATTTCGATGTTAGGCTTAAGAAAACTGGCAGACTTCCAATTGGTAACTTGCTTGAACATCTTAAGAAACATGATCGGAGGTGTACTACGATAAAATGGTTATATTTAATGCATAGGTAACTACTAATGAGGCCATGTTAGGGAAGATAGTTCACGGCACTATGAATGGTATTAAGGAATATAACCTGTCATCCATGCAATTGTAACAAACTAATCAACCGGTAAAAGATAGCTAGGGAGTAGTGAAATCTAAGTAAACACATTTTCTCTTATTATTGTTTTCGCCACTTTTACTTTAAGTTCATTTTATTTTATTTGCATTTGTAGTTAATTGGGTTATTTGATTAGCAACTAATTCCGCCCACTCCTTCAAAACCCGAGATTTTTACTTGCTTTCTATAAAGAATAAAAATACAAAAAGAATCATCCCTCACCTCTAGACCTACTTTAATCGAGTTTTAACCCTAGCGAACACTATTCTTTGAGTTGAACGATCAATCTCCTGGTACTTGTCACTATACTATACTACAATGGTCAGGTACACTGCCTAGTGGGGATTGCAAACTTCTCAAGATCCCTTGAGAGGTAAAACCTTTTGCGAGGGCGCAAAACCACGCATCAATATCCTTCTTATTTAAAATTGGAAGAAGAAGAAACCATTATTCAACATAACCCGTGCAAGTCTATAATTCCGCAAGTGTTTTTAACATAGTTCTCAACAATAGGTAATGCGAGACGCTTACTTATAAAATATCCAAATAAAGTACTAACAAAGTAATTACTAACCTCATCCACCGCTGCTAACAGACTGGCCACATTAGCACCTTCGACATTTTCATCAATTCTTAGATGTGGTATCCTTAAAAACGGAAGCAAAAGAAGCAGGCTTCGAGGCTCCATTCACAGAGTATCCAAGAACGCTATCCAAACCCTCCTTATAAGTATTTTGTTCCGTCCTACTCATACTCTTATTAACGACCGCATCAAATCGCCTTTCATGACTAAACCCTGCAAAACCACTCACCATAGCAAGAAAAACTAGCAAAGAAAACCACAATTAAACAAAAACAAAGGAAAGAAACCCTAAAATTAAAGTTTTAGTCACAACCTGTAACACCCCGTAAATTTTGGAAGACAGCGGAAGTCTTATTCGGGGTAGTTACGTAATTGATCACAGTCAAACTCATAGGAACATAGTTCAAAAGATAGATTTTATATCATTCAATGAAAACTCTGTTAGGAATAAAATGCACAAGTTAAAGAGTCTGCCAGAAGAGCCTGCTAGATGATAGTTAAGCCTGCCTCTTCAGTTTTGTTGATGTTGAAGATACACTAACAGTACCTTCTGGGTAAGAAGGTACTGCTAGTTAAAGAAGGTCCTGCCAGTATTAACGACAAGTTGTTATATTTTATTTAGAGATATTTAGTTGTATTATTAGTCTTTGTACAAAGTTATACGTTATGTAGAAGTAGTACAGAAGTCTCAGTAGATACAATGGAGTGTTTTACTTTGAAAGGGGTAATATTAGGATAAGATAAGTCTCTAATATATTATATTAGACAACTTGACAACTTGTAATAAGGGCTCCTTACGCTATAAAAGGAACCCTTAAGTCACCTTCTTAGACAGAGTTTTGATAGATTACATGCACAACAAGTAAGCATACTTGACAACTAGATCAATCACTACATGCATAACTTCCACCTTTAAAATCCTTTTTCATGTATCAAAGATTCAAGGTTACACTTGTAATCTTGGTGATAGTTTAGATCACCCGTATTCTTTCTTCAATAATATTGAATCGTTTTGTGTTATTCATGTTGTGTTCATCACTCTAAACTTATTCACGTTTACTTATTCACCACCTTTGTTCCTTTAGTGTGTTTTAGTATATTCCGCGTGCTAAATCACATTCATTCATAAATATCCCAAACACATCATTAAGATTAACATCCCAAGTGTTTACACAAAGAATCCTTCCACAAGTGGCATCAGAGCAAGGCTGATATTTACGACATAAAGGAACAAAGCAAAAATGGATGTTGAGCACATTGAAACCAATGTGGCTGCAAAACTTCCATTACTCAAACAGAATGAGTTTGAGATGTGGAGATTGAGGGTTGAGCAATACTTTCAAGTGCAAGACTATGCACTTTGGGAGATTATTGAAGAAGGAAACTCATTCAAACCAATAACCACCACCTCCACAGTAAACGATGAACTTGTCACAACTGTGCAAGTAAATCCAACAACTGCAGAAGAAAGAATCCAAAAGAGAAATGATCTTAAAGCCAGGAGTATGCTTCTCATGTATATTCTAAATGACCAGCTCTTAATCTTTAACAAGTACAAATGTGCTAAAACCCTTTTTCAAGCTATTGTGGCTAGATTTGGTGGTAATGATGCCACCAAGAAAACTCAGAAAACACTTTTAAAACAACAGTTTGAAAACTTTTCAGCCACAACAAATGAGTCTTTGGATAGCATGTTCAATAGACTACAAAAGCTTTCTAGTCAGTTAGCCATTCATGAGGTGATTATATCTCAAGAAGACTTAAACTCCAAATTTCTTAGAAGTCTACCCTCTGAATGGGCCATGCATGTCATTGTCTGGAGAAACAAACCAGATATTGATTCCATGAGTCTTAATGATCTTTACAGCAACTTCAAAATAGTAGAACATGAACTCAAGAAGTCTACTAGTACAAGTTCAGGAAATATGGCCTTTGTGTCATCTCATGGTACTTCCAAGAAAGTTGATGAAGAAAAAGATGGTAGAGAAGAAGGTACTGCCAACATAAATTTTGGTACTGCCAGTACTTCTAGCAGTACCAAAACCATTTTAGATGAAACAATTGGTTGTGCTTTCCTTACATCACAACACAATGGTTCCATATTGACCTTTGAAGATCTTCAAGAGTTTAGTGATGATGATCTTGAAGAAATGGACATAAAGTGGCAACTTTCACTTCTTAGCATGAGGGCTAAGAAATATTTGATGAGGAATGGAAATAAGATTGTCATCAATGGCAATGAACCTGCTGGGTATGACAAGTCTAAAGTAGAGTGTTACAACTGCCACATGAAGGGTCACTACTCAAGAGATTGTAGGAGACCAAAGAAGCAGGGTGATAAGGGAAGAGGTTTTGAGAATAAGAACAGGGGAAACAATGAGAACAAGAGCAAGGAAGTGGACATCACTGAAACAAAAGCTATGCTAGTAATTGATGGGCTGGGTTTTGATTGGAGATTTATGGTTGAAGAAGAGTCATCTTCAAATGAAATGGCTTTAATGGCTTTCTCCAATCCTGAGGTACAAATTACTAAATGTTCTGCTACTTGTGAAGTTTTTAAAGAATTAGAAATCTTAAGAAAACTTTATGATGAACTGAAAGTAGAAGAAAGAAAAAATCATCAAGACCTAGTTAATCATAAGTGTGGTATGGCCAAACTTGAGAAACAGATAATTCACTTTAGAGAAAATGAACTCACCTTTTCTGACACAAAAGCTATTCTTAATAGAGATATATTCTTAAAAGATGCTGAAGTAAATCTGTTAAGAACTGAGTTTGCTAAAGTGAAACAAGCAAAAGATAATATTCAACTAACTGTTACTACTTTAGAAAATGCTTCTACATGTACTAAAAGTATAGTTGAAAACCAAATGAACAAGAAAATCAAATCTGGGATTGGATACAACACATGCCCACCTCCTTACAGAGGAATTCCCTGTCCCCCAGGTATAGATCTTGCTGAATCAGGTTTACATGAACTCACTCATAAACCACCAGAAAAAGTAAAACCTGTAGAGAATAGTGAACCTTTTGAGAGTGCAAGTGATACTTCACGCTCCTAAGAAAAGGTGCTCACTGATAAGAGCTCAGATGATACATCTAATGAAGGTTGGACATCTAATGAGAATGGAAAAGAGACTGTTTCTAAGAAAGGAAACAAACTAGGACCAACCAGTCCTAAAAGTGAAGAGAGTAAAACAAAGACTAAAGTTGTTCTAAAAACTGTTGAATGTTGTGCTAAATGTAGTAGCAAACCTAGAGGTAGTCAGAGAAATAGGAACAATCTTAAGTCACACCAACTTGGTGAAAATTTTGTTATGTACAATAAAGCATGCTATTACTGTGGTAGTTTTAATCATACTCATGCTTATTGTAACAATTGGGTTTCTGGGAGTACATCAAAGTCTAAAACAAATAAAACAAACCCCAGAAAAGGTTCTGTGAAATCTAACACACCTAAAGTCAAACATAATGTTAGACCAAATGAACCTGTTTACCCAAAATTCACTACAATGGGTGCAAGTAATACTTTCAAACATACACCAAGAGTTGTGAAAAGTCTCATTGAAAGGGATTATGTGGTTAAAACACAAAATTGGAGACCAAAACCAAAAAGTCCTGCTAGACCAAATGGTCCTGCTAGACCAAATGGTACTGCCAAAAATGGTACTGTCTGTCACAACTCGTAATTTCTGGTCATTTTCCAAACTTCGACATTCTACTATTCACAAGTTACTATTCATCATTTACTATTCATCGATCACTATTCATCGTTTTTTAGGTCAATTTGACATTCTGAGAAGTGTTCATAAATTTTACTATTCACTTGACACTATTCATTTCCGGAAGAAATTCCACTATTCACGTGCATTATTCATGTCATCGTAAATTTAGTTTACGAGTATTCAAATTCGCGTAACCGTATTGGTTCAGGAGCGAATTCATGCATTATCATTGGGACACTTCGTACGGACTAGAAATAGTCTTCATCTTATCATTATGGCACTTGCATACTATTCCACTCGTAGGATATTTAAATTAATACTTTTGGTATAAATTTACTTTTTACGTATATTTATTTCTAAATAAACGATAACGCGCGACCAATAATGTGACTAACATGTCCGACACACCCGACTATGATCCCAATATATTTTTATATTCATTTTAATAATATAAAAATTATAATATTAATTTACCCGGCGTTTTGGAAATTTAATTAATTTATAACGTACGCCAAATTTATTTACGACGGTTTTCGTAAAAACTAAACAATAATTTTTCCAAATACCCAATATTTATACCCGACTTATTTTTACAATTTTTATAACTTTATTATGTCCCGGTTAACTCCATTAAAATTTATTTCTAGCAAACTCGGTACCCGGTATCACCTAAACCACATAATATCTTCCTAAAATACACCAAAAGTCTTTTACTTACTTACACACTTCACACCCACATGCTCTCCCTATTCCAATCATTCTTACACTTTGAAAATTCTCACTAACTTCATTTAATAACTAGTACTCTTGTCTCCTTTTATTTTATACAAGATATACATAAGATATCTTCACACTTCATCTCATTTGCAACTAGTCTCCAAAAATAAATTCATCTCTCATTCTCTCTATACATATACACGGCAAGAAAAGGAGGTGGGCAAGACCAAAAATATTTTCTCAAGATCAAGTGTTAAACTAGTTCATTAGGTGATTCTTGTAAGGTTTTGAAATACAAACTTAAGAATACTAAGGTTTTCATCATCTAATCACACCACCTTTCAAAGTAAGTTACCAAGTTATTTTTCATGTTTTCATCAAGTATTTACTAATTTCTTATAGTTTTCATGCTTTGATTCATGCACAAACTAGTTATACCACTTTATTTTACAAACTTATAATTTTGAAACCCTAGAAAGTGATTATAGTTAGATCCTTGTTTGATCTACTTGGTTTGTGACGTTTAGGAACCCATGACACCCTAAGAAGGTGTATGGTAGGATTAGATTAGTTTTGTGGTGATTGAAAGTGGTTTGATTGAAGATGGAACTAGATTAGAACCCTAGAAATGATTTTTGAAACAATAGAAATACCTACTGTCCCTATTTTTAATTCGTGGGAAAATCAGTTGAGGGTGGTTAAATACTTTCAAAAACGAAACTTTTGGCGAAAGAACGGATTAAAACGAGCTTATAACGAAGGAGATATGATTTTTGTAAATTTAACGACGAAAACTATTTTTCTAAAAACTGCATGCTGTTTGACAGTTTTCGACGGGCAAAAAGAGGTGTTAAATGTAACCTAGAGGAGCCGAATTATCAAATATATATTAGTATATACAAAAACGAATCCGTGGATATAAAGAACGAGGAAAATGAGCTTAAAACGACCAAGTTATACCCGTTTTAACATCGTCAAAACTATATATATATATATATATTTGGTCACAAATAAAAATAATAACTTACGCACTAAATGGTATATTTTCTAGAAATGTTACTAAGGACTATATTCTTAACAAATGAATACGTATGACCCAAAAGAATATTTATACGACTTAACGACGTTATTTTAAGGTTTTTGATACGAGGAATACAACGTTAACATTTTTATACGATATATATTACGACAAGTTTTTATAACTCCAATTGGACTTATTTTTCCTAAGTATGGAAAGTATTTTATTTGACAATAACTAGTATTTCCAAATTACGAGTGGTATAGGTATCATGTGCATGTACATTCATTACATTACGGCATGATCTAAATTAGATCACGATTATTCATTTAGGTTGCGGCTAGTGTTCGCGCCTCATTGTCCCGACTACTTTTCCATCATTGTACCATCTTTGTACCATCATTTCGAGGTGAGTTCTCATAGCCCCGTTTTAATTACTTATTTGATTTTAAATCCCACGGGGGAGAATACATTGCACAATTATTTTTGTACATGCCCAAGTATTAAAAATTCCATACATTGCTTAAGTTGCCTTACTACCAAGTTAAGTCCCCTTATATATCATGGACCGTTAATTATATTGCCAAGCGAGAGTGAGTGGATAGATCTATCGAGGGTGACGCCTCCATTCGTGTTTGGGTTGCTCCAACGGGACGAATGCATTTCATGTCTTAACAAATTGAGTGTCTGGTAAACACTCTGGTGGGGCCATTACAAAGTCTAGCTTCGGGGTCATGAGCTTAAGAGCCAATGTAGCATTTTTGACATTTTTGTCGGTTTACTTTATACTTGTGGCTTATGTACATACGATTTAAATTACAAACCTATGATTATTCACCAACTTTATGTTGACCGTTTTTGCAATGTATTTCTCAGGTAACTAAGGCATATTCTCATGGCATGCATGGAGTCATTTTGTGTATCAAGGATGACGCGTCTCTTTTTGGATTTCATGCACTTATGAACTATCGTTTGATTGTACTAAACTTATTTCCTTAAACCTTTTCCAACTTTTGGGACCTATGTTTTATAACTCTGAATATTTTGAATGAATCAAACGATGTATTTTCAAAACGACACTTTAGGTCGTTCAATATATCCTTGTTTGTGATGCTATGACAGTTACCCCCATTCAGGTATTTTGGGGGTGTGACAGATTGGCATCAGAGCTAAGGTTATAGCGAACTAGGATGTATCATGGACCCTAGACTATAACCACATCATCATAGCATCTCATCATTTCATCGTAGGTGCATATTCACTATACATGTTGTTTTATGCACACACTGTGCGAGTTATTTATACCCATACTCATATTTATATATGATTATATTGACCTGGTTCACAAGTGACATGTCTTCAGATACCCACCCTGTTATCCTTTCGTCGGATTCCGACATTGAAGATGCCTTGTCATCTTCCACTACCATTATACCACCAGCTGTACTTAAACCACCATTAGCACTATTGATTTGTCATAGGAGCAAGGTTCTCATTCAGCCTATACATAGAATGCCGTTTGGTAGAGTATTCAGACTTAATTTTAATGGACTTATTAGGATGCTTATTGCAAGGGAGATAGCATGTTTTCTTTCCTTCACTAGTAGAACGCTTACTACTTAGGTACTACCACCACCGTTGGTTACTTATTACACTATTGGTCGTCCCATAGTGCGTACTTCAGCTTTACCTCTTGGATGTCGCGAGATAGCGCGAAAGAGGGTAGTATTCCATTCACTATTATCACCATTATCTTCTAACTCACCACTAGGATCTCATCATCGTTAACATTATTCTCATCCTTTAGAATATCACCATTGTTAGTTCCCTTTTTCATTTTCACTTGCCATGAATTAGATAACGCCTTGTGGATAATACCAAGAATTACGGACTCAACAGGAACATCCGCAGAATCCTCAGAATTAGTTTGGAACCTACACTATCTAGGATGTGATCGATGCACAACTACAGATACCACTTCAGGACTATCTCGACCTTATGATGCCATAAACCTGATTTCACTTAGAGGGACTACAGGAAATCTTTAAACTAGACTTACATCTTTGCTAGCTTTTACTATTATCCTAACCACGAGAAGTGTGGCATAGTTAAAGAAACTTGTAGTATTTTGATCGTTGTGCAACGGAATCACCAAGTGTTGACTTTACCACATGGGTATGGTTGTGCTATCTATGATATCGGTCCATGTAGACCAAAAATTTCATGTATTATATTAAGGTGATGTGATTATATTTACGATATTTCATGATTACACCACATTCTAAGTCGATGATTGCATCATTAGTCGCTCTAGCAACACTACACCGACCAAGGTGGTCACATTAGTAAATTTGACATGTAATTACAACATTGGGAAGATGCAAGTAAGACAATAGGATTAATAAAGACGAAGATGTCTTTACGATTAGATGGTCATGTTGACCAAGATAAAAGTGACTACCCTAGTTTTCGTGTTTCGGAGATAATAACAATTCAAGTAAGTCAAAGTCTAATTAAATTTTTGTACAAACAAAAAGATTTCTTGCAAATCTTACGAGGTACGACAAATTATTGATTTTAAATGGTTGGATTAAAAATTCATTTTTGTTTAAACAACAATCTTCTTGAACTCCCTTTTTCCAAAGACATATATATAAGAGATATTGTTTTTATCAAAATACAAAATATTTCGTTGTCACATCTTTTACATAACGATATTCATTACAAACTTCAAATAAAGTCACTCCAAAATACAATTACAATCAAATTTTCACAATGTTTCACTCAAATAAATGTTGTTAATTTTAGAAACCATATCTCCAAGAAGGAACATGCATAACTCATGAACGAATCTCGAAAGCAACCACTAAACCTACTTACTATTTGACCTTAGATGCAGAAGAAACCCCTCTACCAGAGATTGCCAATATTGATACATCATGCCTTAACACCACTACTTCAAATTACGACTTTTTCGCTCATTCCATATTATAAGACCCTCACGCTAGTATAAGCTCGTTGGATTAAAAGATCAAGGTACAATTACTCAACAAAATTTATATTCTTTTAGGAGATCGATATAGCTTAGACACATTAGGACAAGACCTCATTTTCATGAAAGGATATCGAGAAGTTTCACCTGACCATAAGACATTTAGCTTGCATTCATGGCAAATCAAACATCATTCGATGTGATACCTACTTGACTCAGATCACCCGTACAACAATTTCCATTCTTTATACATTTTTTTTTCATGCCTAGAGGGATTAAGCATTTGAACCTGCGAACTTTACCTAGTATAAATTTTCCGATACTTCAAATCATTGGCACCAATTTTTGCCCTATATCCTTTCACACATAGACTATCCCCTTTAGTTGACTGTAGATGCCTTAAAGACATGTTCATCTTTCACGGTCTCAATATCACTACCATATTCTCGACCACTCCATAATCATGTACCACTACCCTGTTATGAACTAAGATGTTTACATTCTTTAAATAAGTGGATTAGTAGACTATTACCATTCCATAAGATTCACCTACGTATCCAATACACCATTCAACGAATTTTGTTTCGAACTATTTTACTACCCTATTGGGAAATTGTTTTATAGAATTTCTAAGGTATGCTATTTTGTTACCACTCTATAAATTGATTTTATGTTATTACGCCAAGTATTTACTATTATTACGCGAAACAATTTTTATATTACTTTGAAAGGAAATAATTAGAATACCATTTTTAATAACAATGCGTTGAACACCATCTAAAACTTTTGAGAAAAGTAATACTATTTTGACTAAATCAAGCATCGCATCATTAGTCCTCAACTATACATAGCCTGATCACCTATGTATAATTCAGGAAGGATTATGCCATGAAGGAAATAGTTACCTTTTTAAGTATTGCTAATAACAATCTTCATTTAAAAGCGTTTTAAACAAGTAAACTCTTTTATAAATGTCCTTTTTCTGACAAACACTCCCTGGATACTTACCCCACCTGTCACCCACTTAGCCATTAAGTTGGATTGTTCCATTGACTTCTCTAGGAGAGACTTTCCATATCAATTACGAGTAGGATTCCTCGATACCAGAAAAGCAAGGAAAGGATTACAGAACTACTAACCAGGACTAGAAGTATATAGTAAGAAAAATTCATAACTCAACAACAATTCTAAGATACCACGAGACCATCCGACTCGCCATCTCTGACCTAGTTGTCCAATTTTATTATTCAAAGGTACTAGCCAGACCGAGCTATAGGATCGAACACATTATGAAGGTATGCTAAGCAACACTATAGAAATAAACCAAGCCTCCTAACAAATACTGTAGAGTGATTTGATTGAACATGGCCTTATCCATACGCAAACTTCCGTGTAATGAGTTTTCACCGAGGATTATTGATTCGAATTATGGATATCGATATAGATTCCCTTAAGGCATTGTGTTCTCAAGAAATTCTAGATAACCTCACCTATACATCAAGAGAGGCATCAGGCCCAAGCATATCTCCCCAGCAACATGTGAAGACAATACGGAAATTCATCGACATAAGTATCAATTGAAACCCTCATTTTGCCAACATGATGACAATTTCGACGATAACCATCTCAGGACTTAAGTTGGTTGAATACCTAGGCTTGTAGTTTTGCCCGATAACCACCAATAGGCATCATCCAATATCAGGAACCGAACATTAGACATCTATGCATTATGCGAACATTACCTATCCTACTATTTTATCCTTGTTAGTGATTTCACTTTTAAATAAAGTTGAATTCAAAATTTGTGTTTATACAAATCACATATCTCGTAGAAAATAATTTTTATTGCCTATTTTGAACAAATACGATCCTTTTTATCAATATTTAGCTAAACCATTGTACAATGGGAAATATATAAACATCAAACTTTGGTAAACAGTCCTATTCACAACATGTTTGAAAACCACGTCACATTTCCTAACTATTGAATTATGAATCATCAAGAAAGATATTATTTAGTAAACCATTTGCTCCATTTCTAAATTCGTTTATTCAGAAAAAGATTTCGACCAAAAACTCAAAAATCGCGAGATAAATTTTGAAAACCAATCACCATGCTACGTCGCTTATGCAATTAGGGCTTTGTGATTTGACAATAAGGAATATTGGAATATGTGATGAAGGAAACTAGGAGGAACACCATAGAACGATTACAAACGTCAGTAATGGAGACCAAGCACAGTAGGCAAAGAATGACACATGTCTTAGCAATCCATTAGACCAAAACGCAAGGAATCGAAAATTGTTACCCATATTCCATCCCCACCAGATAACACCGTGTTCGAAAAACGTAACGTTGTGGAATTAGTCACAAGATTTATTGTACCTATTTCAATTGTTCCTAACAAAGGTGATCGAATCACCTCAGACTTCTAGTTATCATTTTAAGACTTCCTTCGGAACCCCATTTAGATGTAAACACCGCCTATCATCCTCAGACCAATGGTCAGATTGAGAGAACAATTCAAACATAGGAAAGATATGCTCAGAGAGTGACCAATTGACTCTAGAAATGGTTGGACTAACCATTTATCATAAATCAGATTCGTTTGCAACGATAGTTATCGCACGAGCATAGAGACTACACTATTTGAGGCACTTTATGGTCGAAGTACCAATTACCCATTTACAGACCGAAATCAGAAAGTTAAATTCACTGGTCTAGAACTAAACTATGGAACAACAAAGGAAATTTCACAAGTCAAGAGCCCGTTACAAGCAATGTGAAACTGGTGGAAATTGGGTTGGTACATGACGCACATCATACGGATTGGGTATCCTTGAACATCAAACTAACTAGATTCACGTGCGAGAATGAACTAAGTTGAAAGCCTTGCCTTGGAGAGGCATGATACGATTTTTGGTAACACGAGAGATTGAACCTCTAGTATATTGGACCAATTAAGATTCATTTTAGAATCGACCAGGTGACATATAAGATTTGAGTTCTGGCAGAGTTCAGCAACATATATTACCCATATTACATTATAAACCTGAAGAAGCACTGATCATCTATTGACGAACCAAACTCGGAAAAAGCCAAACTCACTATTCTTGTAGGCATTCATGAAATAACCAGAAATTTCCTACAAGTCAAGGATCAATTACAAATTCTATAAGTTGTAAACCATTAAAATCTCAAGTTGGTATCCAGATTAAGTAGACAGTTCTGCCTAGGAAGGGCATGATATTATTCAGAAAATTTGGAAAGTTAAACCCGATATACACTAGACCACGTAATATTTTGGACAGAGTAGGCATAGTGACCGTCAGACTTGAGCCTTGTTAGAGAACAACAGGATTACACAACTATGTTTCACCTATTCAAATCCCAAGAAATGACTTTCAGATTAGTCACTTATGACCCCATTTGGAAAGGAATCCAACCCAAGGACAAACGTAAACTTGGTAAGAGAACCAATAGAAATCATGGACTGTTAGGTCGAACAGTTGCAGCAAAGCCGAATTCCTATCGTGAAAGTTCGTTGGAATTCTCAATTATTATCATCTTTTCACCAATACCACTCCAGAGACCAACACAAATTGAACTTCGGGACGAAGTTCCTGTTAGAAGGGAAGACTGTCACAACTCGTAATTTCTGGTCATTTTCCAAACTTCGACATTCTACTATTCACAAGTTACTATTCATCGTTTTTGAGGTCAATTTGACATTCTGAGAAGTGTTCATAAATTTTACTATTCACTTGACACTATTCATTTCTGGAAGAAATTCCACTATTCATGTGCATTACTCATGTCATCGTAAATTTAGTTTACGAGTATTCAAATTCGCGTAACCGTATTGGTTCAGGAGCGAATTCATGCATTATCATTTGAACACTTCGTACGGACTAGAAACAGTCTTCATCTTATCATTATGGCACTTGCATACTATTCCACTCGTAGGATATTTAAATTAATACTTTTGGTATAAATTTACTTTTTACGTATATTTATTTCTAAATAAACGATAACGCGCGACCAATAATGTGACTAACATGTCCAACACACCCGACTATGATCCCAATATATTTTTATATTCATTTTAATAATATAAAAATTATAATATTAATTTACCCGGCGTTTTGGAAATTTAATTAATTTATAACGTACGCCAAATTTATTTACGACGGTTTTCGTAAAAACTAAACAATAATTTTTCCAAATACCCAATATTTATACCCGACTTATTTTTACAATTTTAATAACTTTATTATGTCCCGGTTAACTTCGTTAAAATTTATTTCTAGCAAACTCGGTACCCGGTATCACCTAAACCACATAATATCTTCCTAAAATACACCAAAAGTCTTTTACTTACTTACACACTTCACACCCACATGCCCTCCCCATTCCAATCATTCTTACACTTTGAAAATTCTCACTAACTTCATTTAATAACTAGTACTCTTGTCTCCTTTTATTTTATACAAGATATACATAAGATATCTTCACACTTCATCTCATTTGCAACTAGTCTCCAAAAATAAATTCATCTCTCATTCTCTCTATACATATACACGGCAAGAAAAGGAGGTGGGCAAGACCAAGAATATTTTCTCAAGATCAAGTGTTAAACTAGTTCATTAGGTGATTCTTGTAAGGTTTTGAAATACAAACTTAAGAATACTAAGGTTTTCATCATCTAATCACACCACCTTTCAAAGTAAGTTACCAAGTTATTTTTCATGTTTTCATCAAGTATTTACTAATTTCTTATAGTTTTCATGCTTTGATTCATGCACAAACTAGTTATACCACTTTATTTTACAAACTTATAATTTTGAAACCCTAGAAAGTTATTATAGTTAGATCCTTGTTTGATCTACTTGGTTTGTGATGTTTAGGAACCCATGACACCCTAAGAAGGTGTATGGTAGGATTAGATTAGTTTTGTGGTGATTGAAAGTGGTTTGATTGAAGATGGAACTAGATTAGAACCCTAGAAATGATTTTTGAAACAATAGAAATACCTACTGTCCCTATTTTTAATTCGTGGGAAAATCAGTTGAGGGTGGTTAAATTTTGACCAAAGATTTAGAAAATACTTTCAAAAACGAAACTTTTGGCGAAAGAACGGATTAAAACGAGCTTATAACGAAGGAGATATGATTTTTGTAAATTTAACGACGAAAACTATTTTTCTAAAAACTGCATGCTGTTTGACAGTTTTCGACGGGCAAAAAGAGGTGTTAAACGTAACCTAGAGTAGCCGAATTATCAAATATATATTAGTATATACAAAAACGAATCCGTGGATATAAAGAACGAGGAAAATGAGCTTAAAACGACCAAGTTATACCCGTTTTAACATCGTCAAAACTATATATATATATATTTGGTCACAAATAAAAATAATAACTTACGCACTAAATGGTATATTTTCTAGAAATGTTACTAAGGACTATATTCTTAACAAATGAATACGTATGACCCAAAAGAATATTTATACGACTTAACGACGTTATTTTAAGGTTTTCGATATGAGGAATACAACGTTAACATTTTTATACGATATATATTACGACAAGTTTTTATAACTCCAATTGGACTTATTTTTCCTAAGTATGGAAAGTATTTTATTTGACAATAACTAATATTTCCAAATTACGAGTGGTATAGGTATCATGTGCATGTACATTCATTACATTACGGCATGATCTAAATTAGATCACGATTATTCATTTAGGTTGCGGCTAGTGTTCGCGCCTCATTGTCGCGACTACTTTTCCATCATTGTACCATCTTTGTACCATCATTTCGAGGTGAGTTCTCATAGCCCCGTTTTAATTACTTATTTGATTTTAAATCCCACGGGGGAGAATACATTGCACAATTATTTTTGTACATGCCCAAGTATTACAAATTCCATACATTGCTTAAGTTGCCTTACTACCAAGTTAAGTCCCCTTATATATCATGGACCGTTAATTATATTGCCAAGCGAGAGTGAGTGGATAGATCTATCGAGGGTGACGCCTCCATTCGTGTTTGGGTTGCTCCAACGGGACGAATGCATTTCATGTCTTAACAAATTGAGTGTCTGGTAAACACTCTGGTGGGGCCATTACAAAGTCTAGCTTCGGGGTCATGAGCTTAAGACCCAATGTAGCATTTTTGACATTTTTGTCGGTTTACTTTATACTTGTGGCTTATGTACATACGATTTAAATTACAAACCTATGATTATTCACCAACTTTATGTTGACCGTTTTCGCAATGTATTTCTCAGGTAACTAAGGCATATTCTCATGGCATGCATGGAGTCATTTTGTGTATCAAGGATGACGCGTCTCTTTTTGGATTTCATGCACTTATGAACTATCGTTTGATTGTACTAAACTTATTTCCTTAAACCTTTTCCAACTTTTGGGACCTATGTTTTATAACTCTGAATATTTTGAATGAATCAAACGATGTATTTTCAAAACGACACTTTAGGTCGTTCAATATATCCTTGTTTGTGATGATATGACAGTTACCCCCAGGTATTCCATTCCACTGCCATTCAGGTATTTTGGGGGTGTGACACTGTCAGACCAAAAATCACAAAATGTGTTAAAAATGAGAATGCTGTTAAATCCTCAGCATGTTGGATTTGGAGACCACTCCAATCAAATGGTGCATCAACAGTCCTAAAAAGGTTTGATTACATTGATGCACGAAGCAAACCCAAGTCAGTCATGGCTTGGGTACCCCAAGGAAACAAATATGTGTATACATGTGCAGGAATATTCAAATGATATTGCTGATCAAGGATATGTATATAGTGGATGTTCAAGGCACATGATAGGCAACATGTCTTACCTCACAGACTTCAAATCATTTGATGGAGGATATGTTACCTTTGGGGGAGGAATTAAAGGAAAGATTACTGGTAAAGGTACAATTAAAACAAGTAAATTAGATTTTGAAAATGTGTACTTTGTGAAAGAACTACAGTTTATACGCTTAAGTGTCTCACAAATGTGTGACACAAAGAACAATGTTCTTTTTACTGACACTGAATGGATTGTACTTTCTCCTGATTTTAAAATTCCTGATGAAAGTCAGATTCTTCTTAAAATCCCTAGAAAGAACAATATACACATTGTTGATTTAAAGAACATTGTTCCTAAAGAAAGTTTAACCTGTCTAGTAGCAAAAGCCTCATTGGATGAATCTATGCTTTGGCATAGAAGACTTGGTCATGTAAACTTTAAAACAATCAATACAATTGCAAAATATGATTTGGTTAGAGGTTTACCCAAAAAGATTTTTCAAAATGACCAAACCTATGTTGATTGTCTAAAAGGCAAACAACATAGAGCTTCTTGTAAGCCCAATTCCCATAACTCAATTTCTCAAGCTTTATACATGCTTCATATGGACCTCTTTGGTCCTACTTCTGTGAATAGCTTGAATGGTAAAAAATATTGTCTTGTGGTTACTGATGATTACAGCAGATTTTCTTGGGTTTTCTTTTTGAGAACTAAGGATGAAGCAAATGAAATCCTTAAGTCCTATATTACAGCAATAGAAAATTAAATAGATAAGAAAGTAAAAGTAATTAGATGTGACAATGGGACAGAATTCAAGAATAGAGTTATGGATGAATTTTGCAAAGAAAAGGGAATAAAAAGAGAATATAGTGTAGCTAGAACCCCGCAACAAAATGGTGTTGCAGAAAGGAAAAATAGAACTCTTATAGAGGCTGCTAGAACAACGTCAGTAGACTCTAAGTTGCATATTTCATTTTGGGCTGAAGCTGTAGGTACTGCTTGTTATGTACAGAACAGGGTTCTTGTGATTAAACCTCATAGAAAGACTGCCTATGAACTTTTATTTGGCAGAACACTATCTTTAAGTTTTATGAGACCTTTTGGATGTCATGTCACTATTCTCAATACCAAAGATCATCTAGGAAAGTTTGAAGGAAAAGCTGATGAAGGCTACATGATAGGGTATTCTTTGCAAAGTAAGGCCTATAGGGTGTATAATAGATGCACTAGGCTAGTGGAAGAAAATCTGCACATAGAGTTTCAAGAGAAACTACCAAATGTTGCAGGCATTAGACCAGATTGGTGTTTTGACATTGATAAGCTTTCAGAATCTATGAATTATGTGCCTGTCACAGGTACAAATACTAATGATAATGCAGGTTTTGAAGATAATGTTGAAACAAATGAGGATCAAGATTACATATTGATGCCAATTTGGAAAGATTTGGATTCATCTTCAAGTCATGAAGAGCCTTCAAATACAACAAACGAAGGTATTGAAGATGATCATGGAACTCAAGATCATGGGAATCAAGAAAATTCTGAAAATGAAAATAGTACTGCCAATTCACAAGATGGTACTGCCAGTTCAACAGATGGTACTGCCAGTTCACAAATTGGTCCTGCTGAACCATTAAATGCTGTATCAGATGATTCCTTACCAGAAGATGTAGGAATTGGAAACCTTCGAATTTCCTATGATGTTCCTACAACACACAACACAAGGATTCTCAAAGATTACTCCATTGATAATGTGATTGGCAGCATTGATTCTGGGGTAAAAACAAGAACTCAAGTCTTATCTTCAGACAAAGATGGGTTTGTCCTAGCTGTGTATGAAGAAAAGAACCATGAAGTTGCCCACATATGCCTGTTTTCATGCTTTCTCTCACAAGTAGAACCCAAAAACATTACAAAAGCCTTAGATGATTCAAGCTGGGTTGAAGCAATGCAAGAAGAGCTTCTTCAGTTCAAACTTCAGAAGGTTTGGGTACTGGTTGATTTGCCCAAAGGTTACAGGGCAATTGGAACCAAATGGGTTTTCAGAAATAAGAAAGATGAAAGGGGAATAGTGATAAAAAAAACAAAGCCAGATTGGTGGCCCAAGGGTATACTCAAGAAGAAGGAGTGGATTATGAAGAAGTTTTTGCTCCAGTTGCAAGAATTGAAGCAATTAGGCTATTCTTGGCCTATGCTTCTTTCATAGGTTTCACTGTCTACCAAATGGATGTCAAAAGTGCCTTTTTATATGGTACTATTGAAGAACAGGTGTATGTTTCTCAACCTCCAGGCTTCATTTATGCAGAATATCCAGACAAGGTGTACAAGGTTACTAAAGCTCTTTATGGTCTACACCAAGCTCCCAGGGCATGGTATGAAACATTGGCTTTCTATTTACTGGAAAATGGATTTCAAAGAGGCAAGATTGATCCAACTTTGTTCATCAAAAGAACCAAGAAAGACATCTTGCTGGGTTAGCTTTATGTTGATGACATTATCTTTGGATCCACAAACCAAGAGTTGTGTGTAGAGTTTGAAAAACTTATGCATAATAAGTTTGAAATGAGTTCCATGGGGGAACTTACTTTCTTTCTGGGTCTCCAAGTGAAACAATCAAATGAAGGCATATTTATCAGCCAAGATAAGTATGTAGCAGAGATCCTAAGGAAGTTTGGGTTTGCAGATTCAAAGGTTGCAAGTACACCAATGGATCCAGAAAAGGGATTACTCAAAGATGCTGAGGGTGAAGATGTTGATGTGCACAATTACAGATCAATGATTGGGTCCTTGATGTACCTTACATCATCAAGACCAGATATCATGTTCTCAGTATGTGTATGTGCAAGGTTTCAAGTAAATCCAAAAGTTTCTCATCTCACAGTAGTCAAAAGGATGTTCAGATACCTCAAGGGTCAACCTAATTTGGGTATATGGTATCCAAGGGAATCATCTTTTCATTTGGTAGCTTATTAAGATAGTGACTATGCTGGTGCAACCCTAGATAGAAAATCCACAACTGGTGGATGTCAATTTCTTGGCTGCAGACTCATATCATGGCAATGCAAGAAGCAAACAATGGTGGACAATTCTACAAATGAAGCAGAATATGTTGCAAGTGCAAGTTGTTGTGACCAAGTTCTTTGGATCCAGAATCAATTGCTTGACTATGGGTACAATTTTCTTAACACCATTATTTACATTGACAATAGCAGTACTCTTTGTATCATTAAAAATCCAGTTCAACATTCAAAAACAAAACACATTGAAATCAGCCACCATTTCATAAGAGATTGCAATGAGAAAAGGTTAATTCAAGTTGTCAAAATTGATTCTGAAAAGAATTTTGCAGACCTTCTCACCAAAGCTTTTGGTTTAGGTAGGTTTAAATACCTGGTAGCAGGTATTGGTATGATAAATCTTTGAAAAACATGTGTTTTTGTATATAAATAAACAAGTTCTGGCCTCTAAACATGGTACTGCTAGTTAGTCATAAGGTACTGTCAGTACATAATTGGTACTGCTAGTTCAAAGATTTCTCTGTTTTTGTTCATCTTGATGCTTAAATGTTAAACAATGCTATAAAACAAGTGCTTTGCACTCTGTTCTTTTTGTCTACAACTAACCTTTTTAGGTTACTCAACATTGCTAACAAAATCAGGATGTGGAAATGGTAATCAGTTCACCAAGTTTTTCAAAACTTAAGAGCTGGCTAGTCCAAAGCAAACGGCTCTGGGTAAAGACTTATCAAATCCGTTTATAGCTGATAGTTTGCTAAAAACTATAAGGTAATCAGTTCACCCAGTTTCAAAAACTTAACGAGCTGACTAGTCCAAAAGCAAACGGCTATTGGTAAAGACTTATCAAATCCGTTGATAGCTAATAGTTTGCTAAAAACTATAAGGGATTTTTACTAAAATTTCAAAGAGACTGCCAAGTTATATTTCTAAATACAAGGCACTGGTAGTTCAAATTTTAGTACTGGTTGAGTAAAATGGTACTGCTTCATAGCCGTTGAGTCTGTCAGGTTAAAAATATAGCCGTTGTTTTTAATGGGTATTTTTGTGAATTACTCAAGTTTTCCTCGAATTAAGGATATAGTTATTATAATAAAAGATCTTTTTGACCGCCTCTTCAATTACTTATCCATATCTTTAATAGTCGGTCAAAAGTAATTTTCTCATAATCAATCCTTATCATAATTCACACTCACCTTTCATCTTCTACCAGTACAACAATAATATCCCACCATCATAATCAAATTATTCATCAAACCTTTCACCATGGCTCGTCTAAGTTTTGTCAAACGTCACAACCAACTAGCATTTTTGGAAAAGTCTGATGACAATGAATCTTTTCATCAAGCAGTGGATTTTCTAAACAATTCTTATGTCAGGTTTGCTTTACTCGTGAATCCCACTATTTTTGAATCTCAAATTTACATTTTGGCAAACTGCTAAAGTTAACACTCTTAGGGATGGGATTCAAGAGTTAATGGTCAAAGTGGATGGTAGAACCTTGACTTTTACCAAATCATCCATTAGGAGACATCCTCATTTGGATGATTCAGATGGCATTAGTCAACTACCTGATACTAAAATCTTTGAAAATTTGACAAAAATGGGGTATAATGTAACTTCTACAAAGCTTACATTTCTTAAAAAGCATTTTAACCCTCAATGGAGATTTTTGATTCATACCATCCTTCATTGTTTAAGCCAAAAGAAAACCTCATAGGAGCAATTTAGTGGTAACATGGCTGCAGCTCTCACTTGCCTGGCAACAAACAAGAAATTCAACTTTTCAAAATATATTTTTGAAGGATTGGTTAAAAATGTGGACAGGAAAACAAAGTTTTTGATGTACCCAAGGTTTAATAAGTGCCTCATCAACAAATCCAAACATTTGTTACATCCCCCAAACAAACCTTTTAAAACTCCTAAACTTACACACAAGGTGTTTTCAAACATGAAAATTGGTTTTCAAGGAGAAGAAGTACTACTTTTTGAGGAAATGTTACCAGAACATTCTGAAGAACCATCCACATCATCTGATCATTCACCACCACACCCATCACCAGTACCATCCATCAATCCAACAGTACCATCAGTCACACCACCATCACCAGTACCATTACCATCTCACCAACTAACAGAAACACCATCTGCAACATCACCATCATTATCACATCATAATTCACCACCACAATCTCCTCCACAACAAAGTGTAGATGCCCAGACTGTAAGGGAATTAAAAGAGCAAGTGCAGCACTTGCAAACTACTCTTGAAAGTCAAAACAAACATTTTACAGAGATCAACACAAAGTTAATTAAGAGGGTTGAGAAATTAGAGTTGAAGGTGAAATTGTTGAAGGGTAAAAGAACATCTCAGGTGGTTGTTTCTAGTTCTTCAAGTTCAGATGCAGAGGGTTTGGGTCTCTCTTCCAAAAAGGGGAGGATGGGTAGTTCTAAAAATGAAGAAGAGATTCAATTTCAATTTCATGAAGGAATTCAAGTGATTGATGAAGAGCCTGTTATTCAAGAAACAGAGCCTGCTATTGAAGAAAAGGAGCCTGTTAATGCAAAAGATACTGCTGAAGCAGAGCAAGATACTACTGAAGCAGAGCAAGAGCCTGCTGGGATTCAGAGGCTATTGGCTATGGAGTTAAAGGGTTCTGATCAAATGTTTTACAAAAGAAAGAGGGGATCACAACCTCAGGGGAGGTTTCTTGTTCCTGATGAACAATCTGCTGCTCCAAGTCTAGAATCATCTCCAAAAGACAAGGGCAAGAAAATTTTGTTTGAAGATGAACCAAAGCCTAAAAAGTTGAAGAAGAGTGAACAAGTTCAGATAGCTGTGGATGAAAAGTTGTCCAAACAGCTTCATGAAGAGGAAGTTATGGGGGCTGAAGAAGAATCAAGAATGCTGCAAGAAAAGTTTGATGATCAGCTGCAATACATCATTTCCATTGATCCAATTGTAAGGGGTGAAGCTTATACTTTAGTGTGTGATGAGTCTCTTAGCTCAGATGAAATGACAATCAAGTTCAATGATTTCATCACTAAAAAATACAATCAAGAGGCATTGGATGATGTCTATCAGCAGATCCAGAAGAATCAAAAGAAAGGATTAAAATGCCTCATTCTGAGGCAGATCAGAAGAAATTCTTCAAGATATATCTGAAAAGAGAAGTTAACATGAAGGATCATCAACTCAAAGGTAAATCTTTTGATGAATTGAAGCTTCTATACTTAGAGGCTTACAGAAGAAACAAAACCAGTTTTCTCATGGATACACAAGAAAGGCCTTCCAAAGGAAGAAAAGATTATCAGAAGGAACAAGCAGAGAAAGCAGACTTGCCTCCTATTCAGTCAAGAGAAATGGTTGTCCATGTTCCACAAATTGTCTTTGCTGAACCTTTACATGCAAGGCATCCAGTCATAGATTGGGAAATCTACAATGACAAGTTTGGCAAAGCATGGAAGATAACAAGAGTTGGAAACAAGGTTGAGATTTTCAAGAACTTTGAAAATCTACTTAGAGCATGTAACAGAATGGATTTAGATGAATTATGGGCATTAGTTCAAGAGAAGCTGAAAACCAAGTACAAACCTGATGCAAAGGAGCAAGAGCTATGGGTGGAATTCATTAGATTGTATGATCCAAATCCTACTGATACACATTGGAAATTTCCTTACTATGATTTATCTGTTACATGGGAATACTTCAGCATGAGTCATGTTCATCATCTTTCCATTCAGAGTGGAATAGAGCTCTTTATGCTAGGTGAGAAGGAGTATCCTTTAAGCTATGAAGTATTATCAGTCTTGATCTCCAACAAGCTATTATGTGAAGAAGAAACAGATGCAGTCAAAAGTGTAACAATTCGCATTTTCAGGATAATTACTATTCCCGGAAAATTTCACTATTCACTTTTACTATTCATTTTTCCCGAAAATTTTCCCGAAAGTTGATTTTTATTTGATATTCTCAAGTGATAAATCATTTCCATGGAAAATTAAATGTTTGACATTCGTCAGATCATTTTCGTGAAAGTTATTAAGGAATTACACGGAATTACACGTTTTAGGGTAAAACGTCATTCAGAAATTCTACGTACAACGAAACTCGACCGCGTTAAGTGACCCCGCATCAGAAAAATGTTTGACACACTCATGATTTATTTGAGAATTAATCGTGACTGAGAAAAATATGACCAAAGACTTCCCGGCAGGTCACCCAAGCCTGTACTACTCTCGCATAAGCACGCTTAACCGTATGGGCGATTAACCGTTAGACCACAAAACGTTTTTCTAAGACGATTTGAGTTTTCAACTTATTAGAAAAATTCAACATATTTTTCCCTCCTCCATTGACCAAAAATCATCCCTTGATGTTATAAGTCATTCCTTGATTTTTAGGCTTACGGTTTGATGTCTAAAAGACATTTAATACCAACCGACACTAGACTGAGCCCAGTCTAGACATTATAAGTCATTTTAAATCATTTTTATCACATTAGAAAAGTAACATTTTACTTTTCTCAATTTTACGCAATATTCGTACGTTTTACGTATTACGCGTTTTAGACCCGTGTTTCCAGTTTTTAGCAGGGTTTTACCACTCAAATGGAACCTACCACTCATTTTATATTTTATTATGGGACATATGGACATGTCTAACAATACTTTAAAGTTTCATAATTTTACGACACCCGGTTTTACGTTTTGAGGCCTAATCATTTACAGTTGTCATTTCCCGGAGTCAAAACTCTTCCTAATACTTGGATAATACCAAGCAAAGTCCACACCTTGTCCCCCAAGCTTGTGAACCACCTAGGAGGGGGGATTCACCACCCATGTGGCTTGATCTTATGCCTTGTGTCATGAGATGTGAACATGTGTTCAACTTGGCCTCCAAGTGTTGACTAGTCAACAATGTAACCTCCTCATTTGCATATAAATGCTTCTCCTCCCACTCCTTGACCATATGAACGACCCACACACACAACACACTTCATTTTACTAGTTTACTTCAAGTTCCATCCAAGAAATCAAGTGCAATATCCATACATAAACCCTAGTTTAGTTTTGATTCATCAAAACTACTTCAAATCCTTAGAAACTTTGGTGATTTCTCTTGAGTTTGAATCCACTCAAGTCACCTCAATTTTCATCATCTCTCTTTCAAGATTACAAGAGTAGAAAGATTGCATGAAGTGAAGTGGGTTGAAGCAAGTCTATCAAAGTCCTATCCTTACATGTTAACTTCCTTTCATCTTTGAAAGCCAAAAGTTGTGAGCCAAACCCTAACTTGCTTCTTGTTAAATAATCATGTTCATGTTATTTACATGTTATTCTTGCTATATTATGTCTTGTAGTTATGTCCATGATGTATAAAAGTGAGCAAAACAAGTTATTGTTATTGATTGTTACAACAAGTTACTAAAACAAGTAAACTAGTGACTTTCTTGGTAAGACCTGATCAAAATGGTAAAAATATGATGTTTTATCATTACATATTACAGTATAGGACTTAACAAGGAAACCATAGCAATTTGAACCACCTAAAACGAGTATACGAGTCAAAAGTTACGCCCATTTGAAGTTACCAAAACTTTGCGGCAAACTGCCAAATACCATTCTGATCAAATTTGGGTTTTGAAAGTCCCACTTCTGGTCCGATTCATCAAAAAGTTAAAACACGAAAGTTGTCCGGAACGACGTTTTCGTTCAGGAACAAAGAAGCTCGAGACCTAAAAACACTTTCCGAGTGATAAAATTCTTCAAATTCTAAACAGCCCATTTTTAGGCGAAAGTCACAAGATTATGGTTATACTTTGAAAGGAACAAGAGGTCTTATGACCTATAATCAAGACCACAACCATGGCTAGAGCCAAGGTTGTGTCTCATGACCTTGAAACAAGGACCAAAGGTCATGGCTAGGCCATGACGAAATGACCATACCAACTTTCATAGGCGTAAACATGAAACAAAGAGTTGACGAGAACTTGAACAAGCAATTTGGATCTACTTCACTTAAAAGGGAACCATGAGATATTACCAAGAGAAAATGGTCATACAAAACTTATGAAACATACCCTAATAACAATCTTCATGTACTAATAAACTTTCCTAAGTTTATTCAAATATCGGACATGTAACCTTTCGGATCAAAACTTATATCTATATATTTCATCAACTACTACAATAGTAGGGAGCCTCATGTGAGGAGTTCATTATGTAAGCCGTCGAGTTGAGTTGTGGATTTACGAGTTAAAGTGTCCTGGCTCCTCGAACGCTTACTAACATGACTTCTGAATTATGTCGGCCTGAACGGTAGTAAACGATATACAAAACATACATGTTTCATGAATCTTTTCTTTCAAGGACTTACAATATACATCATACCACATCATGGACTATAATGAAAGATATATATATAGGCACTACTTCATATTCTGTACTCAAATCCTAAGTCGCAACATTCTATTATAGGTTGCTCGTAGAAACCTTCACGATTCAACCATTACATTCATTACTTGCTATCTTACTTAAGGTGAGTTCATAGCCCCACTTTATATTACTTCATTGTTTTACAAACCCTTGGGGGGAATACATGCTATTTTTAACCGAGCACAATGTTTTTAAATTGTATGCTTGCCTGATTGTTTTATTATCACTAAGTACCATCCTTGCCAAACCGAGATCCCATATTATGAACCATTTAATCACTTGCGAGGGTTACTTACAAGTGAGCGCGAATATTGTGAATAGGCCTATTGGGATTGACGAATCCCATTTGTATTGACTAAGTTCAAACAAATGCATTAATATTTGAGGCATTAGGTATGACGGCAAAGTACCTACCGGGATAACTCCGCCGATTGATATTGGTACCCGTTAACGTTTTGGTGTCATAAGCTTAGTATTTGATAATAACTATTCCGGGCGTGTAACAACGTGGCCCATATTTGTTTTCCAAACATTGGTGTGAGTCTATAGCTCACACTACCAACATATTGTGTTCAAACATTAAACAAACTCTATGAATATCACTCAACCTTTGTGTTGACCTCTCAAGCATGTATTTTAGGTTCATGACGATCAAGGATGGCACGGAAAGGCACGGATACTCAAGAGGGCTATAAATTTTATTATCATTCAAAACTCATTTAATGTGATTTGTAAACATGGAACCATTTGGGACCTCATTTTGTAACCTCTGATATTTATACAATTTGAATGATAAATCTCTTAAAACGACTCAATTGGAGTTCGTTTTCTATTATTGTGACTTTTGTGCCGTCGAGTAACACCCAGTTTGAATTCCGATGCATCCATGAATTGGGGGTGTTACAGATTGGTACCAGAGCCATGGTTATAGAGAAACGGGTCTAATTGAGACCTAAACTATAACTACACTCACAAACAAAAGCATTTTTATAGCCTTCCGCTCTCCGTGTCTTCCATCCTCCAGACGATTATGGACTTTGTAAGCATGTTATGCTACACAAACATATTAGTATATTCATATATATACCCCTTTTGAGCATTTCCCCGTAGATATTTTATGCTACACAAACATAATTGCATATTAATATATGTACCCTAAACATAATTGAGCATTTCCCCGTAAGCATTTTATGCTACATGAACACATATAAGTATATTGATATATACACACTAAGCATTTTATGCTACATGAACACATATAAGTATATTGATATATACACACTAGGCATTTTATGCTACATGAACACATATAAGTATATTGATATATACACACTAAGCATTTTATGCTACATGAACACATATAAGTATATTGATATATACACACTAGGCATCTTATGCTACATGAACATATTAGTATATTGATATATAAACTCGGTTTATTTTCAATCATTTATCTAAACAATGGACTAAACATATCTGTGTATGCCTATTCTAAGACATTTCGGCACAGCCACACTCTCCCAATCATGTTTCTACTCCAACATTATATGTCCAAGACATTGTAACTGATTGCAATGGTCTTTCCTATTTTTCAAGACATTGTGAGATACAATGGTCTCATTCACTTTTCAAGACATTGTGAGATACAATGGTCTCATTCATTTTCCAAGACATTGTGAGATACAATGGTCTCATTCATTTTCCAAGACATTGTATGATACAATGGTCTTAATCATTTCTCAAATGTTTTGAGTCACACAATGACCTAACCTACTTCCCAGACATTGTGAATTGCACAATGGTCTAACCTACTTCCGAGACATTGTGTTTTGTGCAAATGGTCTCTAGAATTATTCCATCACATCATCAATATCATTTCTTATGATATCAAAAACCCGTCACAATCTATCGATTTCAAAACAAGAAATATGAGATTTCTAAAGGACAAACTAATCCATCATCGACAAAAGCTGAACTTTCTCTACATTCATCAAAGTTTTCTTATGAAACCTTCATTATTAAAAGTTCGTGATCCTGGCCAAGTATGTTCTATTTTAGAACTACTTAAAACTTCCTTTCCATACGTATCTACCCTTACTACCTTCTATGCAATGGAATATGAAAACATACGTTACAAGTCTTGTATGGACGGGACTTGCAACTTAAGGGTTTGACATCGCCTTTGTTTAGTGAACAGTTTCCTGAAAGCAACGGACATATCAAAAGTATACCTAGTTTAGGTATTTGAAAATTTTATCGAACCTTGGCTAAATATAGACTAGTCACCTATATTTAACCTAGCGACAGTGGAATATAGTCTGACTAACTATATTCGACTTAGAATTTTCAAATACTGAGAGTAGTTGTACTAGGGTTATGTTTAGGTTGATTTCCTACATGAACTCGATAAACCACCAGAATACATTAAAACAATCTAGAGACACGATAATGTCTTACCACTCAGCGAAATCTTAACACCTTATTTGTGTTACCTAATTTCATTCTTGAAATTTTTCATTTATGAGATAATCCGAACTACTATCTTGGGATAGTTATCAATTATTCTCTTCATCCTGTAGAAGTACTATCCTGTTTAGGTCCTAAGGATACCATTCCATCATAAACTTTTAAAATCTCTTAAGATTTTTAAAGCAAACTCAACATCTATACCTAAGAGTATTAATGTTAAGCATACACTACACACTTTTGTTCATCAACATATCATAACATTATCTTCACAACCGTTGGAACCACAAGCTCATTAACAGATCTTGATGCACTTTTAAAGCTCAAATCATCCTTAGTTACACCACAAGTACCCTCATCAGCTTTACAAGTTTGAATATTCATCTTGTACTTTTGGATTTCATAATGATAGTGCAATAACAAACAAACTCATTGCGAGGCCATGTAACCATATGCATGGGCAGTCATACCGAACTCATTGTGAAGCCATGTAGCCATATGCATGGGCAGCCGTACAATTCAAACAGGACTTGGTCCAACCACATGTTCAACATTTATTCCATTATTCGATGTCTATGTCAATTGCAATTGTTGTTCAACTATTATATCAATTGCTATTGATACTTGACAACTATATCGAGTTCTATTTGATATTCAACTACTATATCAATTCCTATTAATACTCGATTACTATATCAATTTCCTTTGATATTCGACTATTATATGAATCTCTATTGATATTCAACTATGTTATCAATTTCTATTGACACACCGTATGCTAAGACAAATCAAACTATATCACTGGTAATTCAAGACTCGAGTCCTCATAAGTAACCACACCTTTTCATCGACACCACTCCAACATATAACACACATAGAACTTCGGGACGAAGTTCCCCGTAAGGGGTAGAGACTGTAACAATTCGCATTTTCAGGATAATTACTATTCCTGGAAAATTTCACTATTCACTTTTACTATTCATTTTTCCCGAAAATTTTCCCGAAAGTTGATTTTTATTTGATATTCTCAAGTGATAAATCATTTCCATGGCAAATTAAATGTTTGACATTCGTCAGATCATTTTCGTGAAAGTTATTAAGGAATTACACGGAATTACACGTTTTAGGGTAAAACGTCATTCAGAAATTCTACGTACAACGAAACTCGACCGCGTTAAGTGACCCCGCATCAGAAAAATGTTTGACACACTCATGATTTATTTGAGAATTAATCGTGACTGAGAAAAATATGACCAAAGACTTCCCGGCAGGTCACCCAAGCCTGTACTACTCTCGCATAAGCACGCTTAACCGTATGGGCGATTAACCGTTAGACCACAAAACGTTTTTCTAAGACGATTTGAGTTTTCAACTTATTAGAAAAATTCAACATATTTTTCCCTCCTCCATTGACCAAAAATCATCCCTTGATGTTATAAGTCATTCCTTGATTTTTAGGCTTACGGTTTGATGTCTAAAAGACATTTAATACCAACCGACACTAGACTGAGCCCAGTCTAGACATTATAAGTCATTTTAAATCATTTTTATCACATTAGAAAAGTAACATTTTACTTTTCTCAATTTTACGTAATATTCGTACGTTTTACGTATTACGCGTTTTAGACCCGTGTTTCCAGTTTTTAGCAGGGTTTTACCACTCAAATGGAACCTACCACTCATTTTATATTTTATTATGGGACATATGGACATGTCTAACAATACTTTAAAGTTTCATAATTTTACGACACCCGGTTTTACGTTTTGAGGCCTAATCATTTACAGTTGTCATTTCCCGGAGTCAAAACTCTTCCTAATACTTGGATAATACCAAGCAAAGTCCACACCTTGTCCCCCAAGCTTGTGAACCACCTAGGAGGGGGGATTCACCACCCATGTGGCTTGATCTTATGCCTTGTGTCATGAGATGTGAACATGTGTTCAACTTGGCCTCCAAGTGTTGACTAGTCAACAATGTAACCTCCTCATTTGCATATAAATGCTTCTCCTCCCACTCCTTGACCATATGAACGACCCACACACACAACACACTTCATTTTACTAGTTTACTTCAAGTTCCATCCAAGAAATCAAGTGCAATATCCATACATAAACCCTAGTTTAGTTTTGATTCATCAAAACTACTTCAAATCCTTAGAAACTTTGGTGATTTCTCTTGAGTTTGAATCCACTCAAGTCACCTCAATTTTCATCATCTCTCTTTCAAGATTACAAGAGTAGAAAGATTGCATGAAGTGAAGTGGGTTGAAGCAAGTCTATCAAAGTCCTATCCTTACATGTTAACTTCCTTTCATCTTTGAAAGCCAAAAGTTGTGAGCCAAACCCTAACTTGCTTCTTGTTAAATAATCATGTTCATGTTATTTACATGTTATTCTTGCTATATTATGTCTTGTAGTTATGTCCATGATGTATAAAAGTGAGCAAAACAAGTTATTGTTATTGATTGTTACAACAAGTTACTAAAACAAGTAAACTAGTGACTTTCTTGGTAAGACCTGATTAAAATGGTAAAAATATGATGTTTGATCATTACATATTACAGTATAGGACTTAACAAGGAAACCATAGCAATTTGAACCACCTAAAACGAGTATACGAGTCAAAAGTTACGCCCATTTGAAGTTACCAAAACTTTGCGGCAAACTGCCAAATACCATTCTGATCAAATTTGGGTTTTGAAAGTCCCACTTGTGCTCCGATTCATCAAAAAGTTAAAACACGAAAGTTGTCCGGAACGACGTTTTCGTTCAGGAACAAAGAAGCTCGAGACCTAAAAACACTTTCCGAGTGATAAAATTCTTCAAATTCTAAACAGCCCATTTTTAGGCGAAAGTCACAAGATTATGGTTATACTTTGAAAGGAACAAGAGGTCTTATGACCTATAATCAAGACCACAACCATGGCTAGAGCCAAGGTTGTGTCTCGTGACCTTGAAACAAGGACCAAAGGTCATGGCTAGGCCATGACGAAATGACCATACCAACTTTCATAGGCGTAAACATGAAACAAAGAGTTGACGAGAACTTGAACAAGCAATTTGGATCTACTTCACTTAAAAGGGAACCATGAGATATTACCAAGAGAAAATGGTCATACAAAACTTATGAAACATACCCTAATAACAATCTTCATGTACTAATAAACTTTCCTAAGTTTATTCAAATATCGGACATGTAACCTTTCGGATCAAAACTTATATCTATATATTTCATCAACTACTACAATAGTAGGGAGCCTCATGTGAGGAGTTCATTATGTAAGCCGTCGAGTTGAGTTGTGGATTTACGAGTTAAAGTGTCCTGGCTCCTCGAACGCTTACTAACATGACTTCTGAATTATGTCGGCCCGAACGGTAGTAAACGATATACAAAACATACATGTTTCATGAATCTTTTCTTTCAAGGACTTACAATATACATCATACCACATCATGGACTATAATGCAAGATATATATATAGGCACTACTTCATATTCTGTACTCAAATCCTAAGTCGCAACATTCTATTATAGGTTGCTCGTAGAAACCTTCACGATTCAACCGTTACATTCATTACTTGCTATCTTACTTAAGGTGAGTTCATAGCCCCACTTTATATTACTTCATTGTTTTACAAACCCTTGGGGGGAATACATGCTATTTTTAACCGAGCACAATGTTTTTAAATTGTATGCTTGCCTGATTGTTTTATTATCACTAAGTACCATCCTTGCCAAACCGAGATCCCATATTATGAACCATTTAATCACTTGCGAGGGTTACTTACAAGTGAGCGCGAATATTGTGAATAGGCCTATTGGGATTGACGAATCCCATTTGTATTGACTAAGTTCAAACAAATGCATTAATATTTGAGACATTAGGTATGACGGCAAAGTACCTACCGGGATAACTCCGCCGATTGATATTGGTACCCGTTAACGTTTTGGTGTCATAAGCTTAGTATTTGATAATAACTATTCCGGGCGTGTAACAACGTGGCCCATATTTGTTTTCCAAACATTGGTGTGAGTCTATAGCTCACATTACCAACATATTGTGTTCAAACATTAAACAAACTCTATGAATATCACTCAACCTTTGTGTTGACCTCTCAAGCATGTATTTCAGGTTCATGACGATCAAGGATGGCACGGAAGGGCACGGATACTCAAGAGGGCTATAAATTTTATTATCATTCAAAACTCATTTAATGTGATTTGTAAACATGGAACCATTTGGGACCTCATTTTGTAACCTCTGATATTTATACAATTTGAATGATAAATCTCTTAAAACGACTCAATTGGAGTTCGTTTTCTATTATTGTGACTTTTGTGCCGTCGAGTAACACCCAGTTTGAATTCCGATGCATCCATGAATTGGGGGTGTTACAAAAAGATTGAAGGAAAGCATATTGGATCAGTATGAAAGCCTAAGGAGAAATAGATAAAGTTTTTGGAAGAGGTCCCTCAAATCCTCAAGGTATGAATTTTATTCACAAGAAACTTGGTTATTTTAAAAGGGAATAACAAGTTTAGGGGAGGATTGTTGGGAATAAAATGCACAAGTTAAAGAGTCTGCCAGAAGAGCCTGCTAGATGATAGTTAAGCCTGCCTCTTCAGTTTTGTTGATGTTGAAGATACACTAACAGTACCTTTTGGGTAAGAAGGTACTTCTAGTTAAAGAAGGTCCTGCCAGTATTAACGACAAGGTGTTATATTTTATTTAGAGATATTTAGTTGTATTATTAGCCTTTGTACAAAGTTATACGTTAAGTAGAAGTAGTACAGAAGTCTCAGTAGATACAATGGAGTGTTTTACCTTGAAAGGGGTAATATTAGGATAAGATAAGTCTCTAATATATTATATTAGACAACTTGACAACTTGTAATAAGGGCTCCTTATGCTATAAAAGGAACCCTTAAGTCACCTTGTTAGACAGAGTTTTGATAGATTACATGCACAACAAGTAAGCATACTTGACAACTAGATCAATCACTACATGCATAACTTCCACCTTTAAAATCCTTTTTCATGTATCAAAGATTCAAGGTTACACTTGTAATCCTGGTGATAGTTTAGATCACCCGTATTATTACATCAATAATATTGAATCGTTTTGTGTTATTCATGTTGTGTTCATCACTCTAAACTTATTCACATTTACTTATTCACCACCTTTGTTCCTTTAGTGTGTTTTAGTAAATTCCGCGTGCTAAATCACATTCATTCATAAATATCCCAAACACATCATTAAGATTAACATCCCAAGTGTTTACACAAAGAATCCTTCCACAAACTCAAATATTCAGAGTTACAAAATATTTCATAAAGTAAAATGCTTCCAAAAGACGTGGTGAGTTTGAAAAGAATTATGAGTTTATTTTAGGGATAAACAGTAAAATAGCTCGGTTGCCCTAGGGCTAGGCATATTTTGCCCGATTTTGAAATATTCCCGTTTTAACCCGGGGCAACTTTTAAAATTAGACAGCTTCCATCATGGGGGGACACGTGTCCCGTATTGTATTTTGGGCAACTATTAGTAGTTGGGAAACCGTATATAGGGCAACTTGTTTTTTGGTCATTTTACATAGTATACACTATTTTGCACATTGAAAATAATTATACAAATAATACGACACTTTAAAAAGAAACAGTCTCTCTTCTATCACCATCAACCCCTTCTTCCCCCTATCTTGTTTCACTATTATTTCAATCTCCACTGTTCAATCTCCAATGTTCAATATAAAAATGTTGTTACAGTATTATTTCAATTATTCAACCTGCTCTGGTTACTTTGTCTATTTCTCAGCTTCGCAGAAAGAGTAACTATTCATTGAACAGTGATTATACAAAATAAAGATTACCAATGATTGTTGATTTTATCAGCAAAAAATGTGGTATAATTGGGTATGTAAAGCGTATTACCAATGATTTAAATAGTTATTGATTATATGTTTATTGTGTTATTCTATTGCCCTGATTGACACCAAAAGTATTTGATGTCAAATAATTGAAATGTGAGGGTTAATCGTTATGGTGTATCAAAGGTTGTCGTTACATTAATTTGTATCTTATATAGATGTTACTTGGATTGTACAATTATTGGTTGGTTTATAGTTTGTGTGTCACTTTTTAATCGTTTATTTGGATTATGATTTTATTTGTGTTTTGGATTCTATTTGTTAAGCAACGATTTTATCACTTATAAGTCAGAAACTTTACTGGAAATATGGGGTTACACTGGTAAAAAAAGTTGTATTGGTCACGCCAAAAATGTGTGACGATACGCCTATAGTCACACACGTTTTTTTCATTGTGTGTCACTAAAAGTCCCGCCACCGTAGGTGGCATATGGTCACATTGTTAAGTTTGTAGCCTTTTCCATCAAAAAAGAGTGACCAAAACCACGAATATGTGTGACAAATTAGGCACAAGTTTTGTTGGATCAGTCATTATCAGTGACCGTAAACACCTTATAGTCACACGAACGCTTTTTGAGAGTGACTATTCTTCGTCGTTTGGCCACATAAATATATAATATATGTGACATTCGAGATGATATATTCAAGTAAATGTGTATTTTGTGTGACTATTGATAATCCAATGGCCACATGAATATACAATAAATGTGACGTTTGTGATGATCTAGTCACATAATGGGTGTTATTTTTTTGGAGTTAGTCACATCCAATTTAACACAAAGTTGCCAAAAGTGTGAATAAGTGTGACCATATGCTGTTAAAAGTGAAGAAATGTGTATTTTGTGTGACTATTGATCATCCAATGGCCACGTGAATTTTATGTTTGTGTGGCCTTTTGTAATATTTAGTCACACAAAGCATGTTTGTTTTGGGTATATAGTCACATACAATTTAGGAAACAGTGGCCAAAAGTGTTAATAAGTGTGACCATATGCTGTTTAAAGTGAAGAAATGTGTATTTTGTGTGACTATTGATCATCCAATGGCCACATGAATATTATGTTTGTGTGGCCTTTTGTAATATTTAGTCACACAAAGCATGTTTGTTTTGGGTATATAGTCACATACAATGTAGGAAACAGTGGCCAAAAGTGTTAATAAGTGTGGTCGTATGCTGTTTAAAGTGAAAAAATGTGTATTTTGTGTGACTATAGATCATCCAATGGCCACATGAAGTTTATGTTTGCGTGGCCTTTTGTAATATTTAGTCACTCAAAGCATGTTTGTTTTGTGTATTTAGTCACATACCATTAAGCAAACAGTGGCCAAAAGTGTTAATAAGTGTGACCATATGCTGTTTAAAGTGAACAAATGTGTATTTTGTGTGACTATTGATCATCCAATGGTCACATGAATTTTATGTTTGTGTGGCATTTTGTAATATTTAGTCACACAACGAATTAAGAAAACAGTGACCAAAAGTGTGACTATATGCATCTTTTAGTCACATTTAAAAGATCAATCAAAACAAATTAAAATACAATAAAATTGGAATGTATATAACTGAACCAAATATAAAATTGGCCATCCTTTTATACACCAAGGAGTCCTAGTCAGATTACAATAGTTTTCTAATTAAGTATCTATAATCTTCTCCAGAAGCAATGTCACAACTCGTAATTTCATGTCCTGTTTCAAACGTCGAAATTCCAATTTTTATCTCGGAAGTTACTATTCACTTTTACTATTCACAAAACACTATTCATGTCCGAAATTTTTATTTCATATTCTCATAAGTTAAACTATTTTAACGGTAATCCGAGAGTTTGGAGCTCGTCGGATCATTTCTGCAAAAATCACGAAGCCGTGTCCGAGATTTACATTCAGGTTTAAACGTCCTTCCAGCATCCCGATATGTCCATAAAACAATATAAACGATAGAAATATGATTTTCTCTCATTTTATGACAATTCTTAAAGTTTTGGAATTTTACGTTTTTCAGTTCAGCGTTTTACGCGAATTACGCGTTTTTAACCCGCGTTTCCAGTTTTAACAGCGTTTAAGCAACCCAATGGAACTTACCATTCATTTTATATTTTATTATGGAGTATTTTGACAAGTTTAGTCATTCTTTCAAGTTTCATATTTTTACGATACCCGAATTTATGTTTTGCGATTTAAAACTTTACGGTTAGCGATTAACGGAACCAAAACCGACTCCGTGACCCAGATAACACCAAGCTTCTTACATACTCATCCCAAAACTCACCATGTGCAGCCCCCCCCCCCCCCCCCCCTATCCATGTTACTTGAACTTGACCATTTATTTACAATAATGCCATTGAAATTAGATATTTTATACAAAAACACCTTTTACATAACATAACTAGTTCTTTGAAATCATAAAACACCAAAATCTCATCTTTCTCTTCTCCATCATGAAACCCACGACCAAAACCCAATATCCATGATCAAGCCATTATTTTTCTTAGTACAAAGCATAAAAGTTGTTCATTTCATCATCCTAATCAAGAATCATAACACAAAAACACAAGTAATCTAAGGTTTCTCATCATCTCACCACCTATTATTTCAAAGTGAGTATTCAAAATTATTTTCATGTTTTCATCTAATTAACATATGTATCTCATAGTATTCATGCTTAATTTCATGCACAAGCTAGTTATACCACTTTATTTTTGTATACTTTTTGAACATACAAACCCAAGATTGTGATTTAGGTGTTCCTTTGTAAAATTAACTTGATTACTAGTCATTAGGAACCCATGGCACCCTAAGAAGGTGTATGGTAGGATTAGTATAGCTTTGTGGTATTTGCAAGAGATTTGGTTGAAGTAGAAACTAGTTTTGAACATGAAAAATGGATTTGTAACAAGTATATATACATGCTGTCCCATTTTTGTAAATTTAGGAAAATCAGTAAACACAAAGTAAACTTTGGCAAAATTTTTAGAAAATACTTTCAAAAACGAAGCCGTAGGCGAAAGAACGGATTAAAAAGAGTTTATAACGAAGGAGTTACGAATTTTTCAATATTAACGACGAAAACTATTTTCCGGAAAAATACATGCTGTTGGACGTTTTTCGTCGGTCAAAAAGAGGCTTTAGACGTAACCCGGAGGAGCCAAGCTTTCCAAAATATATTACTACATACTAAGACGTAACCGTGGATATAAAGAACAAGTAAAATGGACTTATAACGACAAAGATATTCACGTTTCAATATCGGCAAAAATCCTCTATAATTGGCAGCTTTTAGAAATAATAATAACACTACGTACTAAATTCTAGATTTTCTAGAAATATTAACCAAGTGCTCAATTTCATAACAAATGAAGTATTAGTGATTTCAAGTATATTTTTATGGCTACAAGACGTTATTTCAAGGATTTCAAACCAAGGATTTCAACACAAACATTGGTACATACGATATATACATAAGTATATATATTGCAACTTGTTTTATTTTTCTAATAGCCATATTTTTCCTAAGTCTTGGAATATATATTTTTGATAACAACAAGTATTTTTCAAAGAGTAGAGTGGTATAGGAAACATGTGCATGGACATTCATAATATCATTTCATGATCTAAATTAGATCGTTCATATCATTCATATTAGGTTGCGGCAGCTTACCGTTCATTGTTGTTCATTTCACTTCATCACAGTAACATCAGCTTCAGGTGAGTCATAGCCCCTACTCTTTTAATTGTTTTGTAAACTCTTTGGGGGAGACTAGTCATCTATATTCAACCTGGGATAGAGGGACATAGGCTGACTACCTATGTCTGACTCAGAAATGAATTTTGCAACACTGAGAATGGTTATAATAAAATTTTGTCTGGATTGAATCCTTTACTCATTTTCCAAATGCTTCATGCATGTGTGTGTATACCCTCATTGTCAGAACATTCATACTTTTCATCACCTCGTGAACCGCCGCTTGGAAGCACGTCAATTGATCATTTCATCTCATGAACATTCACGTCTATGCATTATACACTTACATCACGGTATTTTCTTTTATCACAATATCATTTTTTCGCAGTTGTCTGTAACACCTAAAATCTGAGAACATGTGAAAAGACCAAATTGCCCTTACCAATTTGAAATTTAATTAAAAGCTTATTAAAGTACCAAATAAATCCCAAACTTCAAACAATGCACAAGTTATGTATCTAAATAATTTTAACAATTACATTTAACATTTATACAAGTAGTAAAATTACCAAAATACCCCTATAGGGCTGATTGACTTAATATGTGGTTTATTTTGATTTAAATTCAATTTAAATGGATCTAATTATGGTAAATGTACAAGATAATCATCAAGAGATTTTCTCCTAACCAAAATCTCGTAATTCCTGGCCCAAGGCCCCCATCACACGGCATTCCATCTTTTATAGTCAATCCATACCTTTTTTACACTAAACCCTAATTACCGATTGAAAAATAACACACCAAAGAAATCTCTTAGCCTCCATTCGACTCTCCCATCACTCTCAAGCATTTTTCTGTGATTCATCAACATCCTAAGAAGCCAAGAAAAATCCCATTCGAATTGTTAAAGCCTTACACGATCGTAGCATTGTTTTCTTTGTGTCGAGCCCTAAAACAAAGGTAAATTCGTTATGCTTCATACGACCTCTATAAAAATGATTTCTTATTTTTCTGATGTTCCTTACATCATATAAGACCCACGAAAATTGGTTTCAAGGTTGGAAGATCATTGGTGAAGTCATGGTGATTTTTGGATCGTTTTGGCTCTACGCGTATGCTATAATTCATACAGCCCTCTCTACACATTCCATTCTTGATTTGGTATTTTTCTCAGGTCCTTTATACCTTATAAACATCAAATAAAATGTTTGGTTCGATCCATGCATGCTCTATATTGTTTTCATGAATTAAACCCTAAAAATATGTGTAAAATGTAAAAGACACCATGCGATCCATAATAATTCTGAATATAATTTATTTACGTGTATTATAATCTATTATGACCTGGAAAATTATTGGAAAGAATTAACATGGCTTGAATCCTTGATTTCGAATTATTTTGGCTAATTGTGTTTTTGAATAAAACGTATAAAAAGAAAAGGAAGAAAAGCATGCGATCTGATTTTTGATGAATTAGGGTTTGTTTGATGATTATTAATAACATTTAATGATAAGGTAATGATTACAAAAGGATTTGATTTGGGTAGGGTTCCTAATTCCATGATTTTATGTTATACGATTTGCATTTAAAAGTTTTGGGTGAGTTTTGTAAACTTTAAAAACTTCAAGGTTAATTCTAGAACTTATTTCGGCTGTATACTATTCGACAAAAATATAACCTAAGGGTGCTAAGTGTAAGTTTTGCATTTAAATGGATTAAAATGTATTTAATGATTAATTAGGGTTTGTTTTGAAAATAATTAAAAGAGAGGGACTAAAAATGTAATTTTCAGAAACTTGGAGCTGTTTTGAGTATTTAAAAGTATTCAAGGGGTTTTGTGATAAATTGGTAAATAAATGGCTTAATATGTAATTATTAATAATTAAAAGTTGAAATTGTAAATTAAAGGGTTAAATATGTAACTTTGATAACTTGAAGGACTTAAAGTGTAAATTGTTAATACTTGAAGGTATATTCGTATAACATGATAAAATAAGGGATCATTATGTAAAATGGATAAGCTAAGGGTTTAATGTGTAACTTTGAATACTAAAAGGTTTAAAGTGTAAATTTGGAAAGTAAAGGGTTAAAATGTAAAGTTATGAAACCCTAAGGACCAAATGTGTAAATATGTTAAAAGATACTTTGATTCCATTAATAATGATTCAACTTTCTAATTATGGAAACTTTCTAAAAGTGGAAACTTACTATTTATGGAAACCTGCTAAAAGTGGAAAGTCACTTTAAATGGAAAGTTACTAAAACTGGAAAGCCGACTAAAATGAGAAATCTGAATTGAATAAGTTATTAATAACAAGCCGACCATTAATTCGTGTAGATTCGCTGAAGAAGGAATTTTGCTTTCGACCTTTATGTTTCTGTCATGTGTGCACTTGCGGTTTAAGGTACAGATATTCTGACCTTTCTCAAAAGGTTTCTCATGATCTCTTTCATATTCTGATCCGTTAGTTCCCGAATTGATGCCATTGCTATGATCCCCTTTACTTGAACTTTCTCTGTTGATCCCACTTGATATGACCTCCGTTATGAAACCATGCTATGAAAACCTTTTAATTATGCCATGGAAATGTTTTGAGAAGAACCGATTTGAAAAGATGTTTATAAATGATGCTAAAATTCTTTTTAAAAGAAAGGTTATTTAACTTTCATGAACCCTATATTTTGAAAGACCATTTTTATGAAAACTGTTTTAAAAGATTATTTAAATTGGACTTTTAATAGAAACTTTTGAAACGGACTTTTGAACTGAACCATGAATTGATTTTTGAATATGAACCTTGACCTGATAAACTCTGAATGGTCCTTGAATACTATTTCTGATATGATTTTGAGATGACTTTGAGATAAACCTTTGCTATATGACCTTTTGCATGACTTTGAGACCTGACTCTTAGTTTGATACCCGAGCCATTTATGTTTCTCCTACCTATGGAGGTACCATAGGCATGTCTGTGATGCACCACTGGCATGACTCATGTGTGGGTGAGTGATTTCTCACGCCGTCCCTTTTTATGATTACTATTATGGCCATTATGACTTTGAGTATATGACTTTGAGATTGACTTTGAGTAAGGGGCGTATGGGTTGCAATCCTAGACATGTATGCTTAGTGGATTTAACTATGACTTTGAGTTGACTTTGAGGTGATTGGTACTGTGTGCTATACATGCCTTTCACAATTTCTGGGAGTTCGCTACTCCACCCATTTGAAGAATGAGGACACCCCTCATATTATCTGATTATCTGAGAGGACTCCCCTCTATATGATTATGAAGAATTATGGTATTGACGGCTTATATGATATGATATGTTTTGGGCTCGTGGTAGATGACTATCCTTTCTTCTTTCTATTCTATTACTCTTTTATCTATTCCTTATTCTATTTCCCCAATGCACTATATTTCAGTTCCATTTCATTATCATTGCTTTGTATATGTATCTGTTCACTGGGCTTTTTAAGCTCAGCCGCATTCCCTTTTCCTGCGGCAGGTTTTAGTAGGAAGCTGGGTTATGGGAAGAGAGTGTGACTGGACTTAGAAGACTATGCTGTGGACTAGAGACGATTAGATGAAGTTCCACTTTATTAGACATAGTATTTATTGTTTTGTAACCTTGTAGTTTCAGATTTTCATTTGTAACCCTGAATTTCGTTGTATGTATGAATCATATGCTTGTGTTTGTTCTGATATGTCACTGTAATGTAATACTTCTACCCTTATCGGGTTGGGGTGTTACAATTATGGTATCAGAGACCAGGCTGCGATTCGTAATACATTTACCCTTGACCTGTGAAGTTTGGACCCCTAAGTTTCCACTGTAGGCGCTCATAAGACAACCTTTGAAACTTTGCATTAGGATTCCCCATAGGAACCTAAGTTATTACCAGTGAGGAATGGGTAGACTAAGACATTTATGTAAGTATCATTTGCTTCCGTATCACTCTGATCGTGCCTTTGCTCTTAGATAAGCCTTATAAGGACCTTTGTTTCAGAAGTTAGAAGTTTTGCAACTTAAGCTTAGTAACCAAGTAAGTTTGGAATACCTCGGAAGGCTACCTGGATACCTTACACATTTAAGTTTCACCTTCAGATTTTGATCTCCGCCTCCGATTTGTTTGATAAGCTGTTTGACACCTTTTCGACCACATCGTAGGTCATTCAACCACAATGTGTTCGACACATTCTGTAAATTCATTACTTATGCTGGGTATGAATGTATCATCCGATACTACTTAACTCTGTATGATCCATTATTACTCCTATGAGAATTTTGGTAATTATGAACCACGAATATGAGAAGTTTTGTTTCCTCTCTTTGAATGATGAACCTTGTTCTGCCAACCGTTTCCTTTGGAAGGGTATGATGTAAATACTATCTCTATATGGATTTGTTAACTAAGCATGATGATGCTGATAACTGAGATTCTGTACCTCTCACAATTGACGATTATACGATATTCGTATTACCAATGATACACATCCTACCTGCTACTTATGCTAAGAAGCTAAACGAAATTCCCACACATTGAACTGTTCGTTTATCCATCCCAACATTTTTGTTGAACCATGTACTTGACTCTGATATATGAACTATCTATATGATTTGACGACTGTATTCACTCTAGGAATCCTTTGACTTTGAGATGTCTGATTGTACGGTCTTTTGGACTGAATGGCTATTCGTGAAGATACCATAGACTACCATATCTGAAATGTGACCTTAAAAATCTGCTTCACCCTATTCCATTATGATGACTCTCTACATCTGCTAAAATTTTTGTCACTATGGAAACACCTACCCCAAACTCATGTGATTACCAAGTTGTCCTGAAAACCATTATTATCAACCCTTGGAAAGTTCTACTATTGGGAAATATTTTGTCATACGAAGATTTTCCGGTATTCTCTGATGAACCTTTTGGTACTCCTTCCTGCTTAAGAAGTAGAGTGGACATTGAACTGATATCAGTAAAGAAACCATGGTGCCATAGAAGTTGAGAGATTGAAGGAGCTGATGGAATATGATTTTTAACCTTGGTGATTCTCCTTAGATGCTCTTGTTTGTTTATGAAGAAGAACGAGAGAAGTATGCGATGACGTATCGACTATCGTAAACTTAAACGTACCACTATCACTAATCATTATCTATTTCCGCGTATCAATAATTAATTTGGTCTTCCTTTGAAACTCCGCGTCTGATTGCATCATTTTAGATTTGAAGGACTGAAGAAGCAACCACAAAAACTTCTAAGAAGGGGGTTAACTAACCGAGAGTAACCTTTGGGAAGTATTTCAGTTCCTGAAGAAGAAAGAAGGCGATGTGAAAATTCCCTGAGATGATTTCTGAAGTTGCCTTTGCACTCGTTATAACATTTATGAACTTGAATGATGCCAATGGTGTTGGCTAGAATAATCCTGTTTTTCGCGTGTTTTGGACAAATTGTCATAGTATGACATTGTGTTGTGTTCTAAAACGAAAGAAGAACATAGAGATTATTGGTGAGACGACCCTTTGTTCTGGAAGAGAAATTTAATTGACGTTCAGAAAGCATAATAGACAACACTACCCTGTATAATGTAAAGACAGAGCTTTCACAAGAAGGACCAAGATCGAAGATCGTTATCGGAGTTAGAAACTTGGTGGAAGAGTCGTAGAAGATGGTTGCGACAAGCATTACCATGGAAGAAGCATACAAGAAGAAGTGAGGAACTAGGATAGTGCTCAATCATGCATCACGCAACACGTGAAGATTTCAGTTTGGGCACCAAGACAACCAGACCAAAGAAGACGAACCATTCAACACACAACCTGGAGTCGACAACAACATCATGTACCTTAAAACCTGGAGCTATGTTAGAAGACCTGTCGAAGAAACGCAGTCTTGTTTCTCTATTCATTTTAGTTGTACTAAGATGAATTGAGAGCAGAAGCAGACCTGCGGATGGAGGGATGCACAGTGATCGTGTCAGAGACTGCCGCTACGACGCCACAGTACCAAGAAGAGTTGCTGAAGGCTTGAGGAACCAGACTCGAATTTTATATTCTCTTAATCATGAGGTAAGACGGACAAGAATAAACAGACTACTCCAACTTAGAAGAAATTTTGAAATTTGTAAATGAGTGGACGGATTTGAAAGCGGACATTGTGTTTAGACGAGATGATGCTGTAAAGAATTGACGTTACTGATGACGTACCTTAATTTTGAATGACATTCTCGGATCTCCGTTACTCTTCGAGTAATTTCGTTCTCTTAGTTATGTTGTTTGATTTCGGTGACCTCTGAGACTATAGGTGGACTAGGTGGATTTAAATAAGTTTGGGTGTTCACGACTTGAGATAAAGTATGATCATCATGAGGGCATATGTATATGATGCCAGTATTATGACGCCTGGCCAACGTGATAATACTTACATCATATAACGTGCACTTATGGTGGGCATATGATATTTTAAGAAGTGCCTTAGAAGCTTTAGAATTCTGGCATCTGATCAAGATCATCTGAGTTTAGTGAGACTTTAGGTTCATTCTACCTATACGTTTGATATGCTGTCCTTGTTATACGATTCGATACGTTTGGACTCTCGACACGTGTTTTGCTGATCTTTGCAACTTCTGATAAGGATCTTAGGTCCCATTATGAAATTTCTGCCGTTAACGATATCTAACGATATGCTTTCTGTCCGTACACGATTCGCATTCGTGAAGTTGTTCATTATGATCTGCTATGAGTAAAATATGTGATTGTGGACTTTGAGGAAATGAGACCTGTTTGTTTATGAGAATACCTTTGGAGGGTTATCTAAAAGCCGAGACTATCTGAGAAGCTGAAGGGTTAAACCGTATATCACCCCATGTTTGCTACAATTCAATGTATTCTCATCTGATTCGCCTAATCAATTCGATGAAAATCCTATGTATTTTTATACCTCTTCCTGGAGAATTCGTTTATCATCCGTTATGTTTGGTACATTATCCTTTTGATTCAAATTCAATATGATATGCCCTTCTGAGAAATCTGAAACTGTTTTGACAATAATTACGAGTCATGAGAAACCAGTTGGTCTGAATATCTTTTGGAAGAACCTCCCCGGGCGTGAGAATGTTGTGACGACTTTTGCGGTTTGCTACGACTTCGTCTAACTTTGCGACTTCAAATTTCGCGGACGAAATTTTTTCTTTTTAGAGGGGAAGAAGTTGTAACACCTAAAATCTGAGAACATGTGAAAAGACCAAATTGCCCTTACCAATTTGAAATTTAATTAAAAGCTTATTAAAGTACCAAATAAATCCCAAACTTCAAACAATGCACAAGTTATGTATCTAAATAATTTTAACAATTACATTTAACATTTATACAAGTAGCAAAATTACCAAAATACCCCTATAGGGCCGATTGACTTAATATGTGGTTTATTTTGATTTAAATTCAATTTAAATGGATCTAATTATGGTAAATGTACAAGATAATCATCAAGAGATTTTCTCCTAACCAAAATCTCGAAATTCCTGGCCCAAGGCCCCCATCACACGGCATTCCATCTTTTATAGTCAATCCATACCTTTTTTACACTAAACCCTAATTACCGATTGAAAAATAACACACCAAAGAAATCTCTTAGCCTCCATTCGACTCTCCCATCACTCTCAAGCATTTTTTTGTGATTCATCAACATCCTAAGAAGCCAAGAAAAATCCCATTCGAATTGTTAAAGCCTTACACGATCGTAGCATTGTTTTCTTTGTGTCGAGCCCTAAAACAAAGGTAAATTCGTTATGCTTCATACGACCTCTATAAAAATGATTTCTTATTTTTCTGATGTTCCTTACATCATATAAGACCCATGAAAATTGGTTTCAAGGTTGGAAGATCATTGGTGAAGTCATGGTGATTTTTGGATCGCTTTGGCTCTACGCGTATGCTATAATTCGTACAGCCCTCTCTACACGTTCCATTCTTGATTTGGTATTTTTATCAGGTCCTTTATACCTTATAAACATCAAATAAAATGTTTGGTTCGATCCATGCATGCTCTATATTGTTTTCGTGAATTAAACCCTAAAAACATGTGTAAAACGTAAAAGACACCATGCGATCCATAATAATTCTGAATATAATTTATTTACGTGTATTATAATCTATTATGACCTGGAAAATTATTGGAAAGAATTAACATGGCTTGAATCCTTGATTTCGAATTATTTTGTCTAATTGTGTTTTTGAATAAAACGTATAAAAAGAAAAGGAAGAAAAGCATGCGATCTGATTTTTGATGAATTAGGGTTTGTTTGATGATTATTAATAACATTTAATGATAAGGTAATGATTACAAAAGGATTTGATTTGGGTAGGGTTCCTAATTCCATGATTTTATGTTATACGATTTGCATTTAAAAGTTTTGGGTGAGTTTTGTAAACTTTAAAAACTTCAAGGTTAATTCTGGAACTTATTTCGGCTGTATACTATTCGACAAAAATATAACCTAAGGGTGCTAAGTGTAAGTTTTGCATTTAAATGGATTAAAATGTATTTAATGATTAATTAGGGTTTGTTTTGAAAATAATTAAAAGAGAGGGACTAAAAATGTAATTTTCAGAAACTTGGAGCTGTTTTGAGTATTTAAAAGTATTCAAGGGGTTTTGTGATAAATTGGTAAATAAATGGCTTAATATGTAATTATTAATAATTAAAAGTTGAAATTGTAAATTAAAGGGTTAAATATGTAACTTTGATAACTTGAAGGACTTAAAGTGTAAATTGTGAATACTTGAAGGTATATTCGTATAACATGATAAAATAAGGGATCATTATGTAAAATGGATAAGCTAAGGGTTTAATGTGTAACTTTGAATACTAAAAGGTTTAAAGTGTAAATTTGGAAAGTAAAGGGTTAAAATGTAAAGTTATGAAACCCTAAGGACCAAATGTGTAAATATGTTAAAAGATACTTTGATTCCATTAATAATGATTCAACTTTCTAATTATGGAAACTTTCTAAAAGTGGAAACTTACTATTTATGGAAACCTGCTAAAAGTGGAAAGTCACTTTAAATGGAAAGTTACTAAAACTGGAAAGCCGACTAAAATGAGAAATCTGAATTGAATAAGTTATTAATAACAAGCCGACCATTAATTCGTGTAGATTCGCTGAAGAAGGAATTTTGCTTTCGACCTTTATGTTTCTGTCATGTGTGCACTTGCGGTTTAAGGTACAGATATTCTGACCTTTCTCAAAAGGTTTCTCATGATCTCTTTCATATTCTGATCCGTTAGTTCCCGAATTGATGCCATTGCTATGATCCCCTTTACTTGAACTTTCTCTGTTGATCCCACTTGATATGACCTCCGTTATGAAACCATGCTATGAAAACCTTTTAATTATGCCATGGAAATGTTTTGAGAAGAACCGATTTGAAAAGATGTTTATAAATGATGCTAAAATTCTTTTTGAAAGAAAGGTTATTTAACTTTCATGAACCCTATATTTTGAAAGACCATTTTTATGAAAACTGTTTTAAAAGATTATTTAAATTGGACTTTTAATAGAAAATTTTGAAACGGACTTTTGAACTGAACCATGAATTGATTTTTGAATATGAACCTTGACCTGATAAACTCTGAATGGTCCTTGAATACTATTTCTGATATGATTTTGAGATGACTTTGAGATAAACCTTTGCTATATGACCTTTTGCATGACTTTGAGACCTGACTCTTAGTTTGATACCCGAGCCATTTATGTTTCTCCTACCTATGGAGGTACCATAGGCATGTCTGTGATGCACCACTGGCATGACTCATGTGTGGGTGAGTGATTTCTCACGCCGTCCCTTTTTATGATTACTATTATGGCCATTATGACTTTGAGTATATGACTTTGAGATTGACTTTGAGTAAGGGGCGTATGGGTTGCAATCCTAGACATGTATGCTTAGTGGATTTAACTATGACTTTGAGTTGACTTTGAGGTGATTGGTACTGTGTGCTATACATGCCTTTCACAATTTCTGGGAGTTCGCTACTCCACCCATTTGAAGAATGAGGATACCCCTCATATTATCTGATTATCTGAGAGGACTCCCCTCTATATGATTATGAAGAATTATGGTATTGACGGCTTATATGATATGATATGTTTTGGGCTCGTGGTAGATGACTATCCTTTCTTCTTTCTATTCTATTACTCTTTTATCTATTCCTTATTCTATTTCCCCAATGCACTATATTTCAGTTCCGTTTCATTATCATTGCTTTGTATATGTATCTGTTCACTGGGCTTTTTAAGCTCAGCCGCATTACCTTTTCCTGCGGCAGGTTTTAGTAGGAAGCTGGGTTATGGGAAGAGAGTGTGCCTGGACTTAGAAGACTATGCTTTGGACTAGAGACGATTAGATGAAGTTCCACTTTATTAGACATAGTATTTATTGTTTTGTAACCTTGTCGTTTCAGATTTTCATTTGTAACCCTGAATTTCGTTGTATGTATGAATCATATGCTTGTGTTTGTTCTGATATGTCACTGTAATGTAATACTTCTACCTTTATCGGGTTGGGGTGTTACATTGTCACAGTCTCTTCCCTTCTCACCATCACTATAATTTCCTTTCCCCATCCCCATATATATATAGAATTATCTGACACTTTATGGATTCCTATGCCACTCATCGCACACTACTCCCTGTATTGATAAGTGGATATTATCAATGACCTCCCTAGGAAAGACTTTCCATACCATCTATAAGGAGAATCTCTCGGTACACTAAGACCATTCAAAACTCAACAGAAATATCAAGATATCGCAAAACCATTCGAACCACTATCATTGGCCTGATCGCCAAAATTCCATCATCTAGAAAGTATTGGCTTGACTGAATTACAAGATTCGTTTAGATACGAGTACTCACAAAACAACACCATAGAGATAAATCCAATCTCCTAACCAAGACTGTAGAACATTCAATTGAACATGGACTCACCAACAGACTTTATTCAAACATATTAGACATTTATACATTTGTGCAGACATACCTACCTGGCTATTTTATCCTCTTCATACTTTCACTTTTACATGGATTTTTTCTCCAAACTACAGTTATGCAAAACATATACCTTGTAAGAAATACTTTTCTGAGGTACTCATTTTGACAAGCAATTCCTTTTGGTTAATCTCTACAAAACTATTGGACGTTAAGGAATTTTTTTAAACATCAATCCTTGGCAAACCATACTATTTACCCCAGGTTGAAAATAGTTCTATCTTCCATAACTATTAAATTTTGAAACATCAAGAAAAATGTTACTTAGAAAGCCGTTTGCTTAAAGTTGTAAATTCATTTATTCAGGGAAGGTTTATGAACAAAACACACAATCTCAAAACAAACTTTGAAAATCAATCACTATATTACATCACTTATACATTTAGGATTTTGTGATTTGATGACATAGAGCTTGGGGAAAATCTTAGTAATGGAGACTAAGCATCGTAAGTGGAGAAAGACTCAATTTATGACATCCTGCGGAGGATCACAACCTTATCCTAATCTATTATTTTCGACAACACCCTTTGACGGACTTAACCTTGTAAGTTTTTCCACAAGATTCATGATAATCATTCCAATTATTCCTAATAGAGGAATTTGATTCACCTCAAACTCCTAGCAATTTCATTAAGATTCCTTTGAAACCACACCGCTTATCATCTTCAGACCAATGGTCAGAATTAGAGAACGATTCAAACATAAGGAGACCTGCATTGGGTATGGACTTACCTACATTCAACGGGTATGGATTTACCTGCATTCAACGGGTATGGATTTACCTGCATTGGGTATGGATTTACCTACATTCAACGGGTATGGATTTACCTGCATTGGGTATGGATTTACCTACATTCAACGGGTATGGATTTACCTGCATTGGGTATGGATTTACCTGCATTGGGTATGGATTTACCTACATTCAACGGGTATGGATTTACCTGCATTAGGTATGGATTTACCTACATTCAACGGGTATGGATTTACCTGCATTGGGTATGGATTTACCTGCATTGGGTATGGATTTACCTACACTCAACGGGTATGGATTTACCTGCATTGGGTATGGATTTACCTACATTCAACGGGTATGGATTTACCTGCATTGGGTATGGATTTACCTACATTCAACGGGTATGGATTTACCTGCATTTATTGGGTATGGTTAACTGCATCGCATGAGTGATTGACTCTAGAAATAGTTGGATTAACCATTTGCCATAAATCAGATTCCTTTACAACCATAGTTACCACACGAGCTTAGAGACTACACCATTTGGAGCACTCTATGGTCGAGGTGCCAACATCCATTGATGGATCGAAATTTGGAAAAGCCCAACTCACTAGTCCAGTAGGCATTCATGATATAACCAGGAATTTTCTACAAATCAGGAATCAGTTACAAGTTTGATAAGTTGTAAACCATTGGAATTCCAAGTTAGTAGCAGAGTCATGTTGAATGTTCTGCCTAGGAAAGGCATGATACCATTCAGAAAAATTCGGGAAGTTAAAATCGATATACACTGGACCATTTAATATTTCAGACAGAATAGGCCTAGTGGCCGTCAGATTTGAGCCTTGTTAGAAAACAGTAGGGTATACCAACATATTTCACAATTTCAAATCCCCAGAAATGACTTTCAGATGAGTCACTCATGATTCCATTGGAAGGGATCCAACCCAAATGACAATCACAGACCTTGTAAGAGAACCAACAGAAATCATGGACCGTGTGGTCAAACAGTTGAAGCAAAGTCGAATTCCTACCGTGAAAGTTCGCTGGAATTCTCACATATCATCATCTTTTTACCAATAACACTTCTGAGACCAACATGAACTGAACTTCGGGACGAAGTTCCTTTTAGAGGGGAAGAATGTCACAACTCGTAATTTCATGTCCTGTTTCAAACGTCGAAATTCCAATTTTTATCTCGAAAAGTTACTATTCACAAAACACTATTCATGTCCGAAATTTTTATTTCATATTCTCATAAGTTAAACTATTTTAATGGTAATCCGAGAGTTTGGAGCTCGTCGGATCATTTCTGCAAAAATCACGAAGCCGTGTCCGAGATTTACATTCAGGTTTAAACGTCCTTCCGGCATCCCGATATGTCCATAAAACAATATAAACGATAGAAATATGATTTTCTCTCATTTTACGACAATTCTTAATATTTTGGAATTTTACGTTTTTCAGTTCAGCGTTTTACGCGAATTACGCGTTTTTAACCCGCGTTTCCAGTTTTAACAGCGTTTAAGCAACCCAATGGAACTTACCATTCATTTTATATTTTATTATGGAGTATTTTGACAAGTTTAGTCATTCTTTCAAGTTTCATATTTTTACGATACCCGAATTTATGTTTCGCGATTTAAAACTTTACGGTTAGCAATTAACGGAACCAAAACTGACTCCGTGACCCAGATAACACCAAGCTTCTTACATACTCATCCCAAAACTCACCATGTGCAGTCCCCCCCTTATCCATGTTACTTGAACTTGACCATTTATTTACAATAATGCCATTGAAATTAGATATTTTATACAAAAACACCTTTTACATAACATAACTAGTTCTTTGAAATCATAAAACACCAAAATCTCATCTTTCTCTTCTCCATCATGAAACCCACGACCAAAACTCAATATCCATGATCAAGCCATTATTTTTCTTAGTACAAAGCATAAAAGTTGTTCATTTCATTATCCTATTCAAGAATCATAACACAAAAATACAAGTAATCCAAGGTTTCTCATCATCTCACCACCTATTATTTCAAAGTGAGTATTCAAAATTATTTTCATGTTTTCATCTAATTAACATATGTATCTCATAGTATTCATGCTTAATTTCATGCACAAGCTAGTTATATCACTTTATTTTTGTATACTTTTTGAACATACAAACCCAAGATTGTGATTTAGGTGTTCCTTTGTAAAATTAACTTGATTACTAGTCATTAGGAACCCATGGCACCCTAAGAAGGTGTATGGTAGGATTAGTATAGCTTTGTGGTGTTTGCAAGAGATTTGCTTGAAGTAGAAACTAGTTTTGAACATGAAAAATGGATTTGTAACAAGTATATATACACGCTGTCCCATTTTTGTAAATCCAGGAAAATCAGTAAACACAAAGTAAACTTTGGCAAAATTTTTAGAAAATACTTTCAAAAACGAAGCCGTAGGCGAAAGAACGGATTAAAAAGAGTTTATAACGAAGGAGTTACGAATTTTTCAATATTAACGACGAAAACTATTTTCCGGAAAAATACATGTTGTTGGACGTTTTTCGTCGGTCAAAAAGAGGCTTTAGACGTAACCCGGAGGAGCCAAGCTTTCCAAAATATATTATTACATACTAAGACGTAACCGTGGATATAAAGAACAAGTAAAATGGACTTATAACGACAAAGATATTCACGTTTCAATATCGGCAAAAATCCTCTATAATTGGCAGCTTTTAGAAATAATAATAACACTACGTACTAAATTCTAGATTTTCTAGAAATATTAACCAAGTGCTCAATTTCATAACAAATGAAGTATTAGTGATTTCAAGTATATTTTTATGGCTACAAGACGTTATTTCAAGGATTTCAAACCGAGGATTTCAACACAAACATTGGTACATACGATATATACATAAGTATATATATTGCAACTAGTTTTATTTTTCTAATAGCCATATTTTTCCTAAGTCTCGGAATATATATTTTTGATAACAACAAGTATTTTTCAAAGAGTAGAGTGGTATAGGAAACATGTGCATGGACATTCATAACATCATTTCATGATCTAAATTAGATCGTTCATATCATTCATATTAGGTTGCGGCAGCTTACCGTTCATTGTTGTTCATTTCACTTCATCACAGTAACGCTTCAGGTGAGTCATAGCCCCTACTCTTTTAATTGTTTTGTAAACTCTTTGGGGGAGAATACATGCTCGTTTTACTTAAATGCATTACTCACTTTACATGGTTGATTACCTGCATTTCATTGGTATGTTTGATTACCTGCATTTCATGGGATTTGTTATCATTGTTCATATAACCTCATTGTCTGAATTATTTATATAGCCATTTGCTATATTTATCATGGAATTTGGATACAAGTATTACCTTTGTTCACGTAAACATATTTCATTTGGCAGTGGGTTGTAAACACACAGGTTATAAGTCTCTTATGGCGGGACTTGGAACTGAGTGGATTTACGATGCCTTTGCTGAGATACCTTCATACATATGCATTACATTCTTTTTCACAAGACTCTATGAACTCACCAACCTCGTGTTGACACTTTAGCATGTATTTTCAGGTACTAATCAATGGCACGCTACAGGAGGTTTTGGCAGGGCATGGCATGGTCATAGAAGACTCTAATTTATTCATTTGGGGACCGTTCTAAATTATTTTTAGGGCCTACTTCCGCACTACTTTTAATGATGTAAATTCAACATTTTTGATTAAACGATTTTATTCTAAATAATTAAAGTGAAAACCATTTTGTACCTGTGTTGTGATACCGATTGAGTTACACCCCAGCTACATGTATGCTTCCGCTGGACCCGATTTTGGGCGTGTGACAAGCAACTAGCTAGCAACTTCGAGCCGTCTTGATCTCTGAGCAGTACCAACTGTCACTAGCAGTAGTAACTTTTGTACTTGCAGTAGTAAATACTTGGCACATTTTCTTTGAAGTTCATGAGTAGCACTAAATCCATCTAAGCAATATTAACACAAACATGAGCAGCAGTAATTAAAACAACATCATGAAAACTTTTAATCCAAAACAATGAACATAATAATAAAATTTGCAGTTAAAAGACTTGAAAATGTAGGCTGCTGCATATCAACAATAACCACTTCAGGATGAGATCAGAACTAGAACATGTCAAAGCACACAACATGACAGAAGTAGATGAGAATACCAGAATAAAGTTCTTGATTAGCTGCTAGAAAACCTTCCTGTCTAAAAAGTATGTGGTTATATATATTGTTGACGGGTGCATCTATTTCTTGACATTTGACATAGAGACACTATTGCCATGTCTTTTTTCATGTGCATCTAGTTTGTCAGGCGCCACTAGTTCAACTATATATATATATATGCTGTTTTGGTGGTTTTGAGTCGCTTGATTCGCCACTTATTCAACTATCTGCTTTGGTGGTTTTGAGTCACTTGATGCGCCACTGGTTCAATGATCTGCACAAACAAGGTCTATGGTATTTTCCTCGAATAAAGTGAAAGTAAAAGAGGGCAAAATGCATAAAAAAAAGATCAATTACCTGTGCTCTTACTTTTTTCAGATCCAATGTATTTTCATCTGAAGTAGATTTTATATGGTATAAAACTTACTCTATCTAATGTATTTTTAAAGAGTTGTATATATTTGACATTAACTATTTAAAAACAAAATCACAAAGTTCGGAGTCTTTGGTAAGTGTATCACCATTGGGCCAATCCAACCTGACTCCCACCCTACCAAAATTTGAAATTTTGAACTATATTACCTAACCTGCCTAGCTATTTTGCCACCTCTAACTATGAGCATATGAAACAAAATCGTAAGGTGCTGTAAAGAAACAGGAACCCAAGCATATAATCACCGATGTACCCAGGAACCCAGGAACCCAAGCATATAAATTATACTAACCCGGGCGGACCTTCTTGATCTCAAAGTAACGTTTATTGTTGTTTTGAGTCCAAAAATGATAGCCCTGATTATGTAAAATAAGGTATAGATTAGAAACAGCTATATTTTTTGATAGTCAGATCTTGGTCTTTTTCTGATTTTTGGCTTTCATACAATCGATTCTGCGCTTTTTATTTGTAATAGTGAGCTGAATACCGCCACCGCCAGATATTATCAGTCGCAACCATCACCGCCATTGTAATGAGACCCCAAATCCAGGAATCGAAACATTTATGCTACATGAGAGAATTAAAAAGACATGGTAAGATTTTAGACATGAAATATCATAAGTTAATTTACATTTAAAACCTTATCATGTGACCCTGTAAATCTCTCGTATGGTTCATATGCCTGTCCTATCATCACCAGACTTGTGCACACTATGTGTGTGTGTGTTTTGGTGAGGAGAGTGTTGAGGAGATAGAAGAAGACCAGATCTAGTTTTGGTGTATATATATTTGGGATGGAGTATTGAAAAACATTGGCGGGTTCAATGAAATTAAGTGGAGGGGTAATTTAAATTTGGGGAAAAAATTTACTCGGGCTCTTTAGAAAAGTTAAAAGGGAAATTTTATTTTCGGCAATTAAGTGAATGGACATGTAAAATATTACATATAAATTTAACACATGAAGTGTCTTAATTTTTTGCTTTTATAAGAGGCGGAAATGAGCCGACCTTATAAAAGTTCAACTCGAGTTATTGTTGAGTTTTCAAGCTTGTAAGTGATATAGCATATGTTTATATATATATATATATATATGATGAGGCGAAAAATGATCCATTTTTAGGGGGTCATTTAAGCCAGAATTTGAATTTATTTGATCAAATATTGCCCTAAATCGTTCCTTTTGTGATTTTAGGTACTTAGGGAGTGAATTCTGGAAAAGGAAGCATTTTCGACGTTTTTGGAGCATAAAAGTGAAGAAAACGGCTAAGTCTTAATTTTCCTTGCTGGGAGCAGTACCTGACGGCATCAAGAGCAATTTTATGATGGCGTCAGGAGCAAAAATGATGATGGCCCAGAGAAAACGTGACGGCGTCAAATCAAGGCCGTCAGGAGTAAAAGTGGTGACGGCCCAGAACAGAAATACACATGACGGCGTCAGATCTGGATCTAGGCAGTCCGAGAATATTATAGGCGGCGGGTTGACGGCATCAGAAGTTTCTTCTTGACGCCGTCACCTTAGGAAATCTATATATACTCTTTGTAATTTTCATTCTAAAAGGAGGAGAATTTTAGGGTCGAATTGAATAAACCCTAACACGACTTTTACAGTATTTTCAATGGTTTTCACCCCTTGAAACCTTTCATGTTCAATTAAGATAAGTATCCTTTCAGTTCATTCAATATGTCTATGTGTTGTTTGAATATACCTTACGCTTGTCTTGATTTTAACATGATAGGCTAGATCTCTTGTGTGTTTGCTTAGATGTAATGAAACCTAAATTTCGATGTTAGGCTTAAGAAAACTGGCAGACTTCCATTGTGTAACTTGCTTGAACATCTTAAGAAACATGAACCAATGCGTACTTAGGTTTTTATGGTTGTATTTAATGCATGAGCGAATTCTAATGATCCCATGTTAGGAGCTTCTTGCAGGCTCAACATAGGAATGAAGTAGGAGCTTATAGAGTTGGGTAAGTACGTACGCCACCCCACGATTGGTATTAAGGAATATAACCCGTCATCCACAGAACTATAACAAACAATTAACCTGTAAAAGATATCTAGGTAGTAGTGAAATCTATGTAAACACAATTCTCTCATATATTGTTCACACCATATTAGTTTAATTAGTTTATTTTGATTGCATCTTAGTTATTGGGTTAGTTAAATAGCAACTAATTCCGCCCACTCTTCCAAAACCGAGATTTTTACTTCCTTTTATAAGAATATAAAAATACAAAAAGAATCATCCCTCACCTCTAGACCTTGTTTTTAGGCTTTCTAATCCTAGCGACACTATTCCTGAGTTGAACGATCAATCCCTCGGTACTGGTCACTATACTATACAACAACGATCAGGTACACTGCCTGGTGGGAGTTCTATGTTTCTCGAGAACCCTCGAGAGGTAAAGCCTGGTGCAATTCCCACGCATCAAGTTTTTAACGCCGCAGCCCGGGGAATACTTATTGTCTATGTTAGAATTTGTTTTCATTAGGTCTACTTGCTAGATTCCTTTCTAGTAAGATTTTATTTTTGTTTTTAGGTTTTCTTTAGTCTATTACCATCCGACATCAAGGAAGGTGGTAACATCTTTAAACCCATCAACCCACCACAACAAGACCACCCACAAACCCACCACTAGCTAACCAACCTCTTAGGCCCCGAACCCTAGGAGAGTATTCTCGACCTAGCCACCAAGGCTATCGAAACACTAATGAGCTCATCCAAGGAGCCAATGTGTCCCCCTTGCGATACGACACCATCTGGTTGGTTCAAAGCGGATGTGCATTCCATGGACTTCGTTCAGAAGATCCTAATCAACATCTCAAGGACCTCCTTAAAATCATAGATTCTATAGACCTTGATGTTACAACCAGAGAGTCGAACCGATTACGCCTATTCCAATTCTCTCTACGTGATCAAGCTAGTCAATGGCTTGAACGTTTACCCGCGGGATCCATCACCTCATGGGATGATCTCACCACTCGTTTCCTTGCTTAATTTTCCCACTGGGGAGAACTACCAAGCTTAGAAATGATATCTTGATGTTCCAACAACGTCAAGGTGAAACTCTATATGAAGTATGGACTCGTTTCAAGGACTTACTCCAAAAAGTCCCTCATCATGGCATAGATCTTTGGATCCAAGTCCAAATCTTCTATGACCATATCGATCTCTCCACTAGGCGAACCATTGACCAATCGGCCGGTGGCAAGCTATGTGATCTAAGTGCGGAAGAATCATGGGAACTCATAGAAGTTCTTGCTCTCTATGACAACGAAAGTTGGAATGATCCCCGTGAATTGAACAAAACGGTCAAGGCAATATCTTTGCCTTCGAACAATTTTAGCACTCCCGACCATAGGATCATGGAACTTGAGGACCAAGTCAAGTTTCTCATGAAATCTTACGAAGCTCCTAAGCCCTCAAGCCAAGTGAATAAAATCACTTCTTCATGCGAATTATGTAGTGGTCCCTATGACACTCGTGATTGCGTGGAACTCCCCGGAACAGCTTTTGGGACTACGCATCCTCGCATACCGACAAAGCGGGAGATAAGTGGTACACTTTCAAACCCGAGCCAAACCCTTACGGTGATTCCTACAACCCTTCTTGGAAAAATCACCTGAACCTTATGTGGAAACAAAACCAAAACAATTCTTCCAATCCGCCTAATCGTTACCAACCAAATGGTCCTCCCTCCAACCGCACTTTCAACAACAATCCTTCTAATAACTATGGTAGTACCAATAATCTTGAAGGATTGATATCCAAGTTTATGGTATCTCAAGAAGCTCGCATAGCTAAGTTTGAAACCGAATTCAATCAACAACAAACGGAGATGACCAATAAGATTGACAACCAGTTGAAAGCCCTCAACTACCAATCGCTAACTACACCTAGGAAGGACACTAGGGACGCCAATAGCGGAATCCAACCTAAGGACCCCTCGTCATCCAAACACGTCCACTTTGTCAATGTTGTCACCATTAAGCCAATTGATAAGGAGATAAAAGAAAGTCACAAGGATGAAGTTGGAATAGAAACCGAAACTAGGGATGAAATTAAAGAAGTTGAGGTTAATAAGGGAGAAAAGTTAGAGGAAGTAGAAAACATAGAAGAGTACTTTGATAAGTTGCCCACCAAGGAAGAATGGGAATATCACAAGGATTCATTCAATGATCCCGAGACACCATATATCCTTGGTTCACCCCTTATTAAAGTGGGAGATCCCTCTAACATTAACATACCATGCAACATTGGGCATACGCATGTATGGAAAGCTTATATCGATCCTAGGTCTCCTATAAATATCATGACTAGGACTTATTATAATTGGGTAATGAAGAAGCAACTTGGTTATAGGATAATGCCCAACAAGAACTTGCTAAGTAATTTTGTAGGTAGAGTGAAAGGATTGCATGTGATTGTCGGAAATTTCACTTATAAGACCGATTTTATGATAGTGGAGGATACTCGTCCGGGGATAGATGATTTCCTAAGTCAAGTAGTGTTCGGAAAACCGTTCGTTGAGGCCACTAAGATGAGTTATGATCCGACTCTAGGGATAGTTAGGTTCAAGGAAGAGAATGATGAGATTGCCTACCAAATGCCTTATAAGGTTGAATAATACCGACTCCTATCAAACATAGAAAAGGAACACAAACAAGCGGTTTACTATAGGAATGATGAGGATAGACGTAGAGGAGTTGAGTATGTGATGAATAGGATACATGGTTTCTACAAAGAATGCTTGCAACTAGGTCCGGAATACAAAACTAATATAGGAGATGACCTAGAGAGTGAAACCAAACAATGAGGTCACGTAGTAACCCATGACCTTGAGTCTAGCTACAAGACTCATAAATAAAGAAATGCGCTTCTTGGGAGGCAACCCATGCTTTGTGTGATTTTTATTTTTATTTGTTTGATTATTATTTGTTTTCGTATGCATGCTTTATTTTTATTGTTGGTAGATCATGTTTCAAACTAAAATGGTGAAAATACTTCATTTTGTCGTTTGGCTTAGTCTTAACTTCATCCAAAGGTATTTCGCAAAAGATAAATGTAAGGGGAAACCCCAAATATGTTTTTAAGAAACAAACTCGATCATGATTCTCCAGAATACTAAATGAACATGTATATTCGTATTTATTAGAGCCAAATGGTTGTATCGAGTCATAATGATGTTTTGCAGGATTTTCCAGGAAGTAGGACATAAGTTTTCCAGAAATTTTCCAGAAACTTAACATATGAATTTCTGCAGGTCACTTCTGAAGGCATCAGGAAGAAATTCCTGATGGGGTCATGTGTAAAAATCTGGAAATTTTACTAGTTTTCTTTTTCTTACGGAGTCTTAAAGTTTTTTTTTCCTAATTGTAAAATATTATTAAGGAAACGCCAAAAAAAAGGCAAGTTACAAAAGTACAGCCACAACAAAGACTAGTTAAAAAACTAGCCAACAAAGCAGAAATCAACATATGGCATTGGACAATATCCCAAGCTCATATAACCACACGACTATATAACATAAACCTGGACTTGTAGCCAAATAATCCAACACAGCATACTCTGAATACATGGAATGTCCAGGGACCAACCTGTCACCCCAATCCATCACCATATATTGTGCAAAATTACAAAACTACAAACCAGAAACATATAGCCAATAATACATCAGAATACAAAATAACAGAAGAGCAAATAGCCTAGATCATCAATAACTTCAATCTTCAAGTCACCCAGGAACATCAAATAAGCCTCAAACATCAACCTCAATAATATATAGATAGAAATGCCTCCTTAAAAACCTTTTACCAAGTAAACCCAGCGTGGGACAAACCTTGAAAAGGACAAAAAGAGTGCATCTTCTATCCATCCATAACATATCCTTCCAAAACAAATCCACCTGACAAAAAATCTGCATAAACACCATCAAATAAATCATACCAAACATCATTAGAAAACATTCTACAACCCGAACAACAACCAACACCATCATCATATACCATCACCATCCAACCTACAAGCCCTTTTTTCTTATAAACTTGAATATTCCAGATATCAGCAGCTTTGATAACATTACTCGTAACTTTCATGTCCAATCCCATAAGCTTTAATCTAACACAGTCCACAATAACCTTAAACAAACAATCAACTGATCTCTCATTAAACTAACTTCTCCTAATATTTCTCTCTTGCCAAATAAAATACACAACAGCACCCCACACTAACCTTTGAATAATGCTCCAAATTCTATTCTTAGCAGGTCTGTTTACAATCCCAGAAATAACATATGGCCAGTCGTTACCTATATCTTCTAAACAAGCCATAGGTTTTAACCTTTCCCAAAGTCTTCTAGAATATGGACATGCAAAAAATAAATGATTATGAGACTCATTATCATTTTTAGATAACAAACAAACTAAATCCTGAACCGAGAACCATTTAGCAATTCTATACTTGGTTTTTAACCTACCTTTAACAGCAACCCATAAAATAAACACATGTCTAGGTATACATTAATTATACCAAATATGATCAGACCAAATAACTTTAGGATAATCAACACTAATAGCCTTCCAGACTTCTTTCACACAAAACTTAACCTCCTTACCCTCCTTACTAATCCAAACAGCTTTATCATTAATATCATTACTTAATCTAGGAATAGGCATATTCAAAACCTGATCAAATCTACCTTCCCACTCACTTGGCCATAACCATTTATTATCAACAATCATACTAGCAACACAAGCATCATTATTCAAGCTAGCTAGCTCAATCACTCTTCTATTAATCACCTTACTAAGCGGACTATTAGGACACCAATTATCATACCAAATATTACAACTCTGCCCATTACCAATCTTAACAGCTATAAACTTCTCAACTCTATCTCTCATATATAAAATTTGTTTCCAACACCAAGAGTAACTAGAACTAATTTCAAGACTCCAAACATTTCTACCCTTCAAAATATGAGCCTTTACCCATTTCACCCAACTAGATTCTTTATCACTTATAATATTCCATAAATGTCTACTCATCAAAGCTTCATTCCAGACATGCATAGATCTTAAACCCAACCCTCCCTGACTTTTAGGTTTACAGACCTCTTTCCACGAAACACTAGCATGACCTTTAACAGATTCACCTCTAGCCCAAAGAAAACTCTTACACATCTTATCAATCTTATCACAGACAAAAATGGGAAGCATAAACAAAGAGGCCCAGTATACTTGTAATGAGGCAAATATAGAAGCAATAAGTTGTAATCTACCGGCAAAGGATAAATTCTTATTCTTCCAATCACCTAACCTTGTCATACAAACCTCAATCAACCCATAACAATCATTACTAGTCAACCTTTTAGATATCATAGGCACTCCTAAATACCTAAATGGAAGAGATCATTTAGTAAAAGGCATAACTAGTTTTATATCATTCTTGATAGCTTCAGGGACATTACCAAAGAAACAGTTACTCTTATTAGCACTAGGATATAAACCAGAACTCAACGTAAATTCATCCAACCCTCTTCTTAACACTGAAGCAGACATCAAATCACCATGACTCAATAACAATAAATCATCCGCAAAGCATAAACTAGCTAACTCTAATTCTTTACAGTGAGCATGATATTTGAACCTACCTTCATTCCTAATTTGTCTATTAAGCATGAGAGTTAAAACTTCCGTTACTAATGTGAATAAATACGGTGAAATCGGATCACCCTGTCTAAGCCCCCTCCCTGACTTATAGAATCCTTTAATCTCTCCATTCACACATACAGAGAAAGATGCAGTAGTAACACAAACCATAATCCAATGAATCATGACTCGATGGAAACCAAAATTCTCAAGAATATTCTCTAAAAACTCCCAGCTAACAGTATCATACGCTTTCATAATATCAATCTTAAAAGCACATTTTCTTATACCACTATTCCATGTATAACCTCTCATGGATTCCTGAGCTAATAAGATATTATCACTAATCTGTCTACCCGGCACAAAAGCAGATCGGTTAACATCCACCAAATCATTTAACACGGGCTTATTCCTATTAGTTAATATCTTACTAATAACCTTATATATGACATTACAACAGGAAATAGGTCTATAGTCAGAAACTTTTAATGGATTCTTACTCTTAGGGATAAGAGCAATTAGTGTGGAATTGATTTCACTTAAAAGCTTACCTGACCTAAAGAACTCCTGCACTGCATCAATCACATCATTACCAACAACATTCCACCCAACTTTAAAAAATCTTGAAGAATATCCATCTGGTCCAGCAGCTTTGTTATCATCAATTCTGAACAATGCATCCTTAATTTCTTCATCCCTAACAGGTCGAATCATCTCCACAGCAACATCAATTGACAATATGTGAAAAGAGATCCAGGATCTTCAATAGGATACACTAAATCACGTTTACCCAAAAAACCCTGAAAATGATTAACAAATTGGTTAGCAATATCACTTCCTCTAAATATATTCTCCTGCTCATCATGAACCATATCTATTCTATTTCTGCATCTTTTTCCTTTAACCGCTTCATGAAAATAAACACTATTTGTATCCCCCTCCTTTAACCATTGAACTTTAGTCTTCTGCATCAACAATTGTTCTTCATCTTCTAAAGCAATTCTATTATCATTATAATACACCATCTCTTCCTCTCTAAGAACAGAATTAGAAGGCTCCTTATCCAAACATTGTTGCACTCTATCCAATTCAATCTTAAGATACTTAACTTTGTTAAATATATCTGTTAGAAATGAAGTTGAGCGATATTTACGTGAATTGGAGTAGACAACTAGAATGCATAAAGTGCAGGGACTACTAATGTAATATTGTAAAAGTTGTCTTTTGTAAGGCCTATAAATACCTCTCAAGGCTTCACTTGAGAGGTGTGGGTGTGCAACATAATTTATAATAAAAAAAATATCTTTGTTTCACCTCACCTTCTCTCTACTTTCTCTCTCTAGAATAATGGCATATTTTGATCAACCTCGTCCTCCAGAAGGTGATTCTTGGATTCTACAATTGGCATCAGAGCTAACCGGGGGCGAATCGTGGTGTTTTGTGGTGAAAAATCGTGTTTTTGGTGAAAAAAGGCGAATTTGGTTACTGTTCATCGGCATGTTATCGAGTTTGGATGTGATTTTTGTCGAGTTAAGAAAAAATTTTCGAGTTAGGAAATTTTTTATCGAGTTTGGATGTGTTATCGAGTTAGGACTGGATTTTTATCGAGTTAGGAAGGTTTTATCGAGTTAGGAAGTTGGTTTCTATCGAGTTAGAACAATCTTTCAGCGAGTTTGGCATTTCTGGCGAGTTAGGGTTGATTTTTTTGGTGAGTTAGCTTCAAGTTATCGAGTTAAGTATTTTTTGGCGAGTTAGCCTTGGTTCCTTATCATTCATCGAGTAAGGATTTTTATTTGGTTAACATTAAACGTAACTCTGCCAAAATTTATCTAGATTATCGAGTTAGAAGTTGCTTACCGAGTTAGAACATAGCTATCGAGTTAGATGACGCTATCGAGTTTGGGAAGTGGTTACCGAGTTAGGAAGCTTTTCCGAGTTACAAAGGTTACCGAGTTAGGGAGTTTATCGAGTTACAAAGTTTTCCAAGGTTACCGAGTTAGGATGATGTTATCGAGTTAGTAAACAAAAAAAAAAAAAAAAAAAAAAAAAGAAAAAAAAAATTATTTTTGAGAGGAGACTAAACGTTCAATTTTTACGCGAGATTTTAATTTTGATACAACGTTGAAAATTTTGGCCCGAAATTCAAATTTTTAGGCCAAAATTCAAATTTTTTCGGTGAAATTTTGCGTAAAAATTTTCAAAACTCAAAATTTTCTGGTAACCTTATAATTGCAATTCGTAGTGATTTCCAAATTATGGGCGAGAAAATTTTCCAATTCTATTTTTGGAGGGAAAATCAGAAATCACTACGAATATACGAGATTGAATTTCTAGCTTCACCAAAAACACACCACGAATTGCTTAAAAGATCCTGATCAAGATTCACCAAAGATCGATGGCTAAATTTTGCACGTTATCAAAAGGTGACTACGGGGATAATTTGTTTATTACTTATTTGAGCTTGAAGTAACGTTTCACAGGTGCGTGTACTTAGTATCTCAAAGTCTAGGGGTTGGTTGGATGGAGACTTTTGAAGATCCTTGTTTGAGCATTCATGGGATAGTGATTAAGACTTGGACATCTAGCTATGTGTGAGATCTATAAACGCATAAGTTGGTTCTTAATGCTCACAATAGCTGTCACTTTAAGGAGTTACGTTGTAGTGCTCAGTGTCACAAAAGGTTGTGGATTGTTCAAGAGACGAATATACAATAAAGGATGGATGGTTGGGTATATGCCACTACCTATATTGTAAGGAGTAACGTTGTTGTGCTCATATAGGTTCTTAATCAGGATAGTACAAGCGTAAGTCACAAGTCTGGGGAATTTTACTTCACACTCAAGTTTGTCATATCGGGTTGTCTCCACACGTGGTCACTTACTATTAGCCAATGGAAGAGAGGTTGATCTGAGATGAATTGTAGAGAGAATAGTTATTGCCATTTCACTCATGGGGTATTAATTTGTATGTTGCTACCAGTTGATATGCTTATGTACACATATTTATGATGATTCCGAGAGATCGTCATCATCCAGGAGGGAGAAATGTGTACATCGGGGCTTTTATTGAAGAACTAGAAGCATTCTAAGTGAGTTGAAGATGAAAATATGATGCTCCCCAAACAAACCTGTGAAGAAGTTACATATTATCAGTCTAAGATTCATTTTCCGCTGTGCATGAGACTGAAGGTTATATGGGCAGAATTCAAAGGTGCTTCTTCAACAAGCATCAAGGTTATATCAAACAGGTTGTATATTTGGGAGGGAGCATGTAAAAGAAAATGGTTTACTAATTGGGAGGGAGTAATAACCCAATTAGATTAGCAAGTGATTCGTCTACAAGTAAAGAAAGATTGTTGGGGATATTTATGAAGAAAAGAGCTATGAAGTCTTCCTCAGCATTGCTGCGCTTACTTTGATTGTTTTATTTACATGTTAGGAATCATTGTAACCAATTCACGTATATCTCCAGCTGGAGGGAGATTGTTAGAAATGAAGCTGAGCGATATTTACGTGAATTGGAGTAGACAACTAGAATGCATAAAGTGCAGGGACTACTAATGTAATATTGTAAAAGTTGTCTTTTGTAAGGCCTATAAATACCTCTCAAGGCTTCACTTGAGAGGTGTGGGTGTGCAACATAATTTATAATAATAAAAATATCTTTGTTTCACCTCACCTTCTCTCTACTTTCTCTCTCTAGAATAATGGCATATTTTGATCAACCTTGTCCTCCAGAAGGTGATTCTTGGATTCTACAATATCACCATTCAATTTATTCATATCTCTTAAGTGCTTCTTCATAGCTTTGAGTCTTTTCACTAAAACATACATTTTATGACCACTTACAGCTTCAAACCACTTATCATTCAATAACGGCAAAAACTCCTTCTTACTAGCCATATAATTCAGAAATCTAAACGACTTTTTACCACCAGTAATACCATCATCATAAGAAATTATAATAGGAGAATGGTCAGATATCCCGTAAGGAAGAAAACTAACCTGACACTATAGATATTTATTCAACAATTCACCGTTACCCATAGCTCTATCCAACTTCTTCATAATACCTAACTCTGGATTCTTCATTTTTTGAATCCAAGTATAAAACAACCCATTCATCTTAATATCTTCCAAGCCTATGTCTTCCACACAATCTCTAAAATCTTGTATCCCATCCGTATTCACTTTCCTAATATTTTAATGCTCACTAAAGTTCAATATAACATTAAAATCCCCTAGCATTAACCATGGTTGATTTCCAACCACATTCTTATGATTACTTAACACCTTCCATAACTCCATTCTCGCCCTAGAATTATTCTCCCCATACACAAAAGAAACATACATCTCACTCCCATCAGTAATTCTACTCACCAACATATTCATAACTTGATCCGTAAACGATACCAGCTTAACTTTGAAAATATTTTTATCCCACCCTACCAAAATTCTACAACCCTTCTTACTTAAACTAGCATTAGAAACCCAATCCCAATTAGTAAATACATTATTGCAAACAGATTCCACACATTTCTTTCTTAGTTGAGTTTCAATAACACCAAACAGGCTAATACCATTATCCTTAATTAATTTTTTAACTTCTTTGTATTTAAGAGAATTACACATTCCCTTAACATTGCAGGCTGCAATTTGTATAATCATATTAAGATAAATTGGATTGAGATGCAATATCATTTTGCACCTGTGTAAATCCAGTATCAGCAACATTAGATATCATATCTTGAGTCATGAATTGAGCACTTCCATTATTTACTTGAGCAACCTCATCTTCGTCACCATCACCACCACTATTAGAAAATTGTGCTACCACTTTATCATAATCATCATCACCAATCAAAACTTTATAAAACTGTAGCTTTTCATCATTCCAGATTTCAAATTCAAGGAGAGTAAAAACCTGTTTTGTTTTAAAGAACAGTTGTACTTCACTTAGACTTTTCTTTATACCCAATCCTTTAATTCTGTCTAACTTATCCCTATATACCTCATCATAACATTTGGCAAACGCTTGATTATTAGATAACCCTTGTTCCACCATAATAGCTGAAACCATACTATCAGCCTTCACTTTAGATGCCATCGCAATATTCTGATTACTATACACAATCTGTTTAACCAGATTATCAATGTTACTTTCCAAACCTTCAATAGACATGGTCTCAGTATCTAATAGTAACTTCTTTCTATAACAATCTTTCCACTCTTTCGACCAACCACTCCTTTCATTCATACTAACAGCCCTTTATTACATATTCCATCAAATCTACTTTTAGCCGCTTCATCATCACCATTCACCTCAACATCAGCATCCACAGATAATGCAGCATATCTATTTTGAGATACCACATTATTCCCTCTTAAATTTTTTCTGTTTGAACTATCACCTTTCTCCTTCTCCACAGCAACTTCTTTACCTTTCTCCTTCGGATCCAGTTTCTTATTAGCATCATTCACAGCATCACTACCTTTATTAGCAGGAACAAATTGATACCTCCTATTGCCTCTTTGATATCCATTACCTCTACCAAACATATTACCTCGACCTCTACCAGCATAACCTCCTCTACTATAAGAACTTTCACCAACATAATTCTTCTGACCATTTGTACTAGCATTCATTTGAGCATTCTTGTCATTCCCTCTACCCTCAACAGTCTTCCAATTACCATCATTACCATTTTTCTTAACTTCCACATTATCATTATTAGCCAGTACCTCCTTATTTAGAGTAGCATCAGTCTTGGTAGCCTTTTTATTAATACAACAATCCTCTCTATGCCCAAAAACTTTACAAACTCCACATATAGGTGGTCTCCATGGATACTCAACTCTCAATTTCATAGACTTACCTAAGCTTTTATAACATACTTCAACATTTTCCACAAACCCTTTATTAGCATCAATCTCAACCAACACCCTTGCAAAATTAGCCCTTCCATTTGCTGTTTCACACATTGATGTAGTGATCCTATCCATAATAATAGGATTACCAATCATGCTAGATATCCTACTTATTCCATCTTAACTCCATGCTTCTAAAGGAATATTCCAAATATTTACCCTTATAGGCACTTTTGTAGGCTCAGGTCTAACCATACACATACCAGCTTCCCACTTCTACACAAATAAAGCTTTCCCATCAACCAACCATGGACCATTTGCTAAAACTACTTGCATACCCTCCTCAGCCTTAAACTTCATAAAATACACCCCACAATCATTAACTATAATATCATCTAAATGATATCCTCTCCACATTCTTTTCAAATGTCTCATTATGTCTCTATAACTCAGTTGCATACCAAAAAATACCCTACTAATGTCATAGACCACAACTTACTACCCACTTCAACAATAGGATCTAAATCAACAAACTCATTACCTACCTCATTAACACATACTGGGACTAATCTCAACTTATTACTTCAACTTTGGCTTAGACCTTGCACAGCCTTAGCAAAACTAACAGAAGAATCAGGAACCCCAACAGCTCCACCAGTCAAATCATTACTTACCCCAACCTTCTCAACATTCTCAATATTCATTTCAACACTACCACCAGTCTTAAAGTTTTTGTTAAATCTTTAGTTTTATAAACTCCAGGAAATCTGCAAACATTCATTCCACAAAGCGTTATATCTTACTTTGTTTTCTAGGATTTGTTATCATATATAGATTGCCGCCGATTTTACGCGAGGTTGCCTTGTTTGTTTTCTCAGGTTTAACAGGTTATATATGACAAGAAGATGATTTATTTTTCTGGAAGGGAAGCTTTGATTGTTCATTTTCTTGGAGGAAGATCTAACCTTGTTACCATACTATCCATACCGAGAGAATCAGGGGAGTATTTGATTTCATTCTTTTACCTATTTCACTTTACATTCTTTAATTGAACATTGGGTACAATGTTCATCCTAAGTGTAAGGGGAGGGTAAAATGATGATACCTTATAGTATACACTTTCACTTGAGTTTGTTTTTTTGATGGTAGGTGTGTAATAAAACTATGAGAAATACTAGTTAGTGTAATTTTAGCGCCAAATTTAAACTTTTTTACAACATTTAGGAGTGAAACTTTAGCCATAGCAAGCGTCTCATGGATAGGAGTTGTATGACTAGCACAAAACCGTACCATTCAGAAAAATTTTCCACCCAAATATGTGAGGTTCGCCTTTAGATTTGATAGGAAAAGCATTTACTATTAGTTCTTATGAGTGTACCGGTAGCATTTAGATTCTAGAACTTGCGCTAGTGATGCATCCCGAGACCGCTAGTAAGACTACATTCGTGTGGTAGGATTTACTACATGATAAGAGGCATTAGGATCACCCTTGTGTTAAACCCGTATCATAATTACTTGACCATTAAAGTCATATTACTTGGCTAGTAAAGTCAATTAATTTTTCCCACACCATTAGCGTTGTACTCATTTTTAGTACACGAAACCCCTAGTATACCCCTCGGAGCCTATCTTTTCGTTTCTAACTTTAAGCATCTTACTTAAAGGAAGAATTTGTTACAAATCGCCCAAATCGCCTTAGCCTTCCGTGTATGCACTCATCTTTAGTGCATTATAGTTATATGTTTAAACCCTTAGTTAATTATCTAATTGATTACATGGTTGCTAAGTTGAGTCATATCCTTGTACATATTGTTTTGGGACGATTGGGACTCATGGGTAAAGTACTTATTTTATGGAGTAATGGGGAAGAACACAATATTATTACCCGCATATGTGCGTTAATCTTAAAAGTACTCCAAGTGTTTTGATTATCTTGATTCGAGTAATTAGATTAGTTTATTGTAAAGTATGTAAAAATTCAAGTGTACGGGGAATGTTCATTCCCTATGATGTATTATTTTAGATGGTAGGGTAAGAGTGTATGCAAAAAAAAAAAAAAAAAAAAAAAAAAAAAAAAATATATATATATATAGAAAAAAAAATTAAGAAAGAGAAAAAATAGAAAAAGAAAAGAGAAAAACATACGGACTACCATCCCATTTCATTCTATGTTTATTTTATGTTTTTGTTATTTTTCATTTATTAGCCTAAATCGAGTCTAGTCTTGGCTTAGCAACGCCATATTGTACATGTAATTAACCAAGATGATTAACTCGCCACCAGTAAAGATTGCCTATATCCAACAAAACCGTGTATTCCATATCCCTATACCTAACGTTATAACCCTTTAAAAAGACCTCTTTGATAGTTTATCCTAGGTGCTTACGCCATGTGGTGGAGGTTTGATCCATTCCCAAGCCTATGGTAATCTGTTTTGCTATGACAGGTAGTGAGAGATGTTTTCCATTTCCATATTGTGATATATACTTTATTACACCCGAGAGATGTAAGTATCTAAACACTATTTCTTAGGTGCTAGTGTATGACCTCCGTGCTTGTCTTTGGTCTTTAGTGGAACGATTATTTGTTGTAGTTACTTTTATATTAGTGTTAAATGACCCCTAACTTGTATTTTGATTAGAATAAAAGCGCATTTGCTTGAGGACAAGCAAATCTCAACTGTAAGGGTATATGATGAGGCGAAAAATGATCCGTTTTTAGGGGGTCATTTAAGCCGAAATTTGAATTTATTTGATCAAATATTGCCCTAAATCGTTCCTTTTGTGATTTTAGGTACTTTGGGAGTGAATTCTAGAAAAGGAAGCATTTTGGACGTTTTTGGAGCATAAAAGTGAAGAAAACGGCAAAGTCTTAATTTTCCTTGCTGGGAACAGTACCTGACGGCGTCAAGAGCAATTTTATGACGGCGTCAGGAGCAAAAATGATGACGGCCCAGAGAAAACGTGACGGCGTCAAATCAAGTCCGTCAGGAGTAAAAGTGGAACGGCCCAGAATAGAAATACACATGACGGCGTCAGATCTGGATCTAGGCAGTCCGAGAATATTACGGGCGGCGGGTTGATGGCGTTAAAAGTTTCTTCTTGACGCCGTCACCTTAGGAAATCTATATATACTCTTTGTAATTTTTATTCTAAAAGGAGGAGAATTTTAGGGTCGAATTGAATAAACCCTAACACGACTTTCAATTCATGTTCAATGAAGATAAGTATCCTTTCAATTCATTCAAAATGTCTATGTGTTGTTTGAATATATCTTACGCTTGTCTTGATTTTAACATGCTAGGCTAGATCTCTTGTGTGTTTTCTTAGATGTAATGAAACGTAGATGTTGATTATAGGTTGATTGCTTGTTTATAGTTGTAATGGATGAATGATTTCGATGTTAGGCTTAAGAAAACTGGCAGACTTCCATTGTGTAACTTGCTTGAACGTCTTAAAAAACATGAACCAATGCGTACTAAGGTTTTTATGGTTGTATTTAATGCATGAGCGAATTCTAGTGATCCCATGTTAGGAGCTTCTTGCAGGCTCAACATAGGAGTGAAGTAGGAGCTAATAGAGTTGGGGAAGTACGTACGCCACCCCACGATTGGTATTAAGGAATATAACCCGTCATCCATGCAACTGTAACAAACAATTAACCTGTAAAGGATATCTAGTGAGTAGTGAAATCTAAGTAAACACAATTCTCCCATTTATTGTTCACACCATATTAGTTTAATTAGTTTAATTTACATTTTTGTTATTTTATTTTGATTTCATCTTAGTTATTGGGTTACTTGAATAGCAACTAATGGCGCCCACTCTTCCAAAACCGAGAATTTTACTTGCTTTTATAAAAATATAAAAATACAAAAAGAATCATCCCTCACCTCTAAACCTAGTTTTTAGGCTTTCTAATCCTAGCGACACTATTCCTGAGTTGAACGATCAATCCCCCGGTACTTGTCACTATACTATACTACAACGATCAGGTACACTGCCTGGTGGGGGTTGTAAGCTTCTCGAGATCCCTCGAGAGGTAAAGCCTGGTGCAATTCCCACGCATCAATATATATATATATATATATATATATATATATATATATATATATATATATATATATATATATATATATATATATATATTGTATGTAAGCGTACTAAGTTTAAATAGTTAATTATAAACGTATTTAGCATGGTTGTCAGGATCGCGATCCTGATCGTAGAATCTTACGATTTTACGATACTTCAAAGCAAAAATGATCCGGATCTTATGTAGGATCTTTGAAAGTGATTGGATATAAAAGATCAAGGTATTTCTGTATGTCAAGGTACTGCTGCATGAAGAATAATCAAAGTACTGCTGAAGATAAAAGTCAAAGTACTGCTGTTTACTGAAGAATGTTTAAAGTACTTCGAAGGAAACAAGGACTTATGTGCAATATTAGCTAAGGATTAATGTGTAATATTGAACGAATATTCTAGAATTAGTTAGGGATAATGACTTATTGTTCAAGTTATATGTTGTAAACCGACTTAAGGTTATCTATATAAAGAGCCTTAAGGGGTATTAGTCGATATAAGTTTTAGAGTTGTTCAAAGTCGATATTAGTTAGGGATTGTTAGTGAATCTGTGTAACAAAGCAGGTTCAAAGTTTGGTTAATATAAAAGTTCTTCTTAAGCTTTTTGTTACTAGATTCCGCATACTTTACAAGGTTAAACAGTGTTTCAATATTAATAGTGTTAAGTTTACTTAATATTATTAAACCTTTACAAGCTACAAAAGTAGTTTGATCAGATTATATTCGATCCAACAAGTGGTATCAGAGCTTGTGTTGGAAACACTGATTAAGAAGAAAAACCTTAAACCGATTTTACTACAAACCCTTCAAGATGTCGATAGAGGCTGCACCTGCTCCATCAATCACTGCTGTTAGAATTCCAATTGTTAAGAAGGGAGAATATGACTTATGGGCCATGAAGATGAGGCAATACATTGCCATCACAGACCATGCACTGTGGGATGTGATTGTCAATGGTAACACGCAAATTGATGAACCAGTAGAGGTACCTGGACAACCAACACCACCTAAACCAACCATACCTGCTGCTACCAAAAGAAATCAAGACAAAGCTCTCAACATACTGCTCTCTGCTATTCCTGATGGTCACTTAATAAATTTTCATGATGCCAAGGATGCCAAACAACTATGGGCTGCAATTAAGAAGAAGTTTGGAAGTAATGATGCTTCCAAGAAGATGCACAGGAATTTGCTAAAGCAACAATTTGAAAATTTCACTGTTGGTGAAAGAGAAGGTCTTGATTCTGGTTATGAAAGATTCCAAAATCTTCTGAGTATGCTAGAACTATATGATGCTGAGGCATCAGTTGAAGATGCTAACTTGAAGTTCCTGAGAAGTTTGCCATCAGCATGGCATGTAGTTGCTACTATGATCAGAGGACAACCAGGGCTGGATATAATGGACTTTGATGATCTCTACAACAATCTGAAGGTTTATGAGCGTGAGATGAATGGTACTACAGGTTCAGGCACACATCAGAAACCTCAAAACATTGCTTTTGTCTCTTCTGAAAATAGAAGCAGTACTTCCAACAAAGGTACTACTTATCCTGTCCAAAGTACTGTGACTGAAACACAGGTTCCATGTACAACAATGGTCACTACCAATTCATCACAATCAATTACCCCCACCTCAGATGAAGTTCTATGTTCATTATTTGCTCAACAAGCATCTCTACCTGTCACTTATCAAGAGGATGTACTACAAATAGATGATGATGCTTTGGAAGAAATTGATATCAGATGGCAAGTTACCATGCTCACTGCAAGGATCAAGAAGTATGTGAATAAGACTGGAAAAGGCATCAATTTCAGAGCTAAAGAGGGAATAACATTTGATAAGTCCAAGATTGAGTGCTTCAACTGTCTAAGGACTGGTCACTTTGAAAGGGAATGCAAATTTGCAAAGTATCAAGCAAACAAGATGATTGAACCACCCAAGCCTGAAAGAAAAGAGATTCCAATTACTGAACCAAAGCCAAAAGCTTTGGTTTCTTAAGAGAATCTGTCAGAGATTGATTGGTTCAATGAGTTTGATGATGAACCTCTAACCTATTCAATGGTTGCATTGGAAGACTAGAGCACAGCATTTGATGAAGAGCCTGGATATGCTGGTTTGGAGTCAAGAGATGGTCTAGGAAGCTTTGATTGGAGCATAGGGTTTGAAGAAGATCCTGTTCAGCTTGCTATGGTAGCTACTTCACCAAGTTCATCCACTAGCTCTGAGGTATGCTCTAAGTGCAATGATATGTATCAAAAGTTACTTAGTGAATATGTAGCTGAAAAAGATAAATTTCAAAAGGCTAGGGATAAGATAACTGGCTATCAATTGAATTTAGAGTCAATGGAGGCCAAAATAATTACACATGAAAATAATGAAGTAGCATGGGCTGAAATATATAAGCAACAGGAATACCTAGTTAAGTTGAGTGAATGGAAACTAGGATGTAAGGTGTCTGAACTAGAGAAAGTAACTGCTAAGAGAGATAAGTTATTAGAAAAACTTGTTGTTTGGAATGAATCAGGTCTGTCACATGCTCAATTTGTTGAAAAGCAAAGAACATCAAACATTAAAACTGGCCTAGGTTATGATAATGATAGCAATGAAGGCATTCCATTTAAGGGTAAGGAACTAAATCTTACAGTAGATACCTCCACTAGTGATGAAGAGTTCATAAGTTTAGATGAAAACACTTCTAGTGATGAGGAATACCCTAGTCCAGCACCTCCTGAATTTAAGAAAGATAAGGGATATAATGCAGTTCCTAATCCCCTAGGTAGCTTTTAACCACCTAGAAAAGATGTTTCTTGTTATGGGGTAGATAATCTAGAGTTTAGGAAAAAGCTTAAAAGTCTATCCAATCCTGAAACTTTAGAAAAATTTGTTGAAGCACCTAAGGTTGATGAGAAAAGTTTTCAAAACAAGCAGTACCTTCAAACACTTTTCAAAGTACTGCTGATCACTCAGCCGTACCTCCAAGAAAATACTTTCAAAATATTGCTAACTTAATAAAACCTTATGGAAAGGGATTTGGGGATATTTGTCCAAAAGTCTGTTATGTATGTTATAGTCCTCATCATTTGATTAAAGACTGTGACTATCATTCAGCATACTTAAGTAAATATTCAAAGACCAGAACTGCACAACCAAGTCAAAGGGAGAGTAAGCCAAGGGACAACAAACCAGTTTGGAATTACACAAATAGGGTTAACCATAGTAATTTCTTAAAAGACTATAGGTACCCTCATCAGTAAAGATCATACACCAAACCCTCAGTACCTTCACAAAGTACTGATAGAAAGTTCCATAACCAAGATGCTTCTAGCAAACATTCAAGTGTAAGACCTAGGAGATTCAACTAATACAAACCTAGAAGGCCTTACAACACAAGAAAAGATGTTAGAACACAGAACCCAACTCCAAAAGTTACAACTAAATGGGTTAAGAAAGAAAGTACTGCTGGGGTAGAACCAGTACTTTCAGAGGTTAAGGGTGAAAAATGGAAAATTGATCATGATAAACCAACAGTTTTGGAAAGAAAAACATTAATTCTTGATCATGTTTTCAAAGACAGTGGTGATTACATACTCAAAATTTTGAGTATGTCACTCCACAAGGGGAACACAAGTCAGTAATGGCTTGGGTTCCTAAAAATAACTAACCTTTTTCATGTGTATGCAGGGCAACCCAGAAGAGGAGCTTAAAGATCATCTTAGTGTAGATAGTGGTTGCTCTAGAAGTATGATAGGAGAAAAGGAGCTCTTGTCAGATTTTAAAGCTTATTTTGGAGGAAAAGTTGCATTTGGGAATGATCCTGATAGAGGAAGAATAATTGGTAAAGGAATAATCAAGGCAGGAAACATTGATTTTGAGGATGTTAGATATGTGAAGGAGCTCAAATTCAATCTTTTGTCAGTCTATCAGATTTGTGATAAAAAGTACCCTGTGTTATTCTTTGACACAGAATGTCTCATACTTTCTCCTGATTTTAAGTTAGAAGATAGAAACTTTGTGATGCTGAGAGCACCAAGAACTAATGATGTGTACAACATAGATTTAAAGAATCTCAATTCTGCTGAAAGAGCAACATGCTTGATTGCAAGAGCAACAATGGAAGAAGCACATCAATGGCACAGAAGATTGGGGCATGTAAATTTCAAGAACATCAATAAGCTGGTCATAGGAAATTTAGTTAGAGGTTTACCTTCTAAAACTTTCAAGAATGATCATTCATGTCTTGCTTGTAAGAAGGGTAAACAGCACAAGGCTTCCTGTAAGAAGATTGATGAGAAAACCATTAGAGAGCCTTTGGAATTGCTGCACATGGATCTATTTGGACCTGTTTCAGTTGCTAGTCTCAACAAGAAGAAGTACTGCTTGGTTGTAACAGATGACTGTAGAAGATTTAGTTGGGTCTTTTTCTTATGCTTCAAAGATGAAACTTTTGATGCTATTCATGATCTTATAATAGCACTTGAAAATCAGCTAAGACTCAAGGTTAGAGGCATTAGATGTGATAATGGGACTGAGTTCAAGAATCAGCTAATGGATGACTTTTATGCCAAAAAAGGAATTAAAAGAGAATTCAGTATTGCTAGAACTCCTCAGCAAAATGGAGTTGCTGAAAGAAAGAATAGAACTCTTATAGAAGCAGCAAGGATAATGCTTGCAGACTCTCAATTACCTGTTCCATTCTGGGCTGAGGCTGTAAGTGCTGCTTGTTATGTGTTGAATAGAGTATCAGTGACAAAACCTCAAATGAAGACACCTTATGAGTTACTCATGGGAAAGAAGCCTAGCATCAAGTTTATGAAACCTTTTGGATGTCCCCTGACCATTTTAAACACTGCTGATAATTTGGGCAAATTTGATGGGAAGTCAGATGAAGGATATTTATTGGGATATTGTACCAATAGTAAAGGATTCAGAGTGTACAACAGAACTACCAAAAAGGTTCAAGAATGTCTTCATGTTGATTTTCTAGAAGAGTAAGAAAATTCTAAGGGTAAATGTCCTGATTGGGTGTTTGATCTTGATTTAATGTCTTCATCAATGAATTATGTACCTGTAAGGGAAGAAAATCAAGCTGCTCCCACTGAAGAAGAAGCACAGTACATTGTTCATGATATTAATTTACGATCTGAAGATGAGCCAAATGAAAATGCCTATGAAGAGAAGAAAAGTAATTCTGAGCCTCAAGGTACTGCTAAACCTAACAGTACTGCTGATCCTCAAAGTACTGTTCCACCACAAATACCAGTATCTGATGAAGATCAAGCTATTCAAGATGAACTTACAAGGATGCTTTTTCAAGAAACTATGGCTAAGTCTTATGAAGATGAACAAAGGAGAGCTTATGAAGCAGAAAAGAAGAAGGCAAAAGATACTGATGATTTGAATGATTCAAACAAATTACTTTAGAAGACAATGATGATGAATTGGATCAAGAAGGCATTTTCTCAGATTCTAATGAAGATCCTGATTTAACTAATTTGGAAGATAATCTTGAAGTCTCACCAACTACTACTCTCAGAATTCACAAAACTCATCCTGTTACCAACATAATTGGACCCTCAGCTTCAGGAGTGCTCACAAGAACTAAGGCTAAGAATATGTCTCAACAACATACTTCTTTACTTAGTTTTATCTACAAGCAAAACAGGGTGAATCACAAGGATTAGAAGTTGTGTTTATTTGCTTGTTTTCTATCTCAAGAAGAGCCAAAGAATATCAAACAAGCATTAAGCAAGGAGAGTTGGGTGGAAGCTATGCAGGAAGAACTGTTACAGTTTAAACTTCAAGAAGTATGGGTATTATGTGATTTACCTGATGAAAAGAGACTGATTGGAACAAAATGGGTCTTCAGGGTAAAAAGAGATGAAAGAGGGAATGTTATCAAGAACAAGGAAAGGTTAGTGGCTCAAGGATATAGACAGGAAGAAGGAGTAGACTATGATGAAGTTTTTGCTCCTGTGGCAAGGATTGAAGCCATCAGGCTATTTTTGGCTTTTGCATCCTATATGGGATTTCCTGTAAATCAAATGGATGTTAAAAGTGCTTCTCTATATGGCAAAATTACAAAAGAAGTTTATGTCAAACAGCCTCCTGGTTTTGAAGATCCTGCACACCCAAACAAAGTCTATAAGGTTATCAAGGCTCTGTATGGCCTTCATCAAGCTCCAAGAGCATGGTATGAAAGACTTTCAAATTTTCTATTACAGCATGGTTATAGGAGAGGAGCTATTGACAAGACTTTGTTTATCAAGAGAGATAAGAAGGATATCATGCTTGTCCAAGTGTATCTAGATGATATTATTGTTGGTGCTACTAAGTAGTCTATGGTGAAGGAATTTGAAGATCTTATGCAGAAAGAGTTTCAGATGAGTTCAATGGGAGAATTAACATTCTTCTTGGGACTTCAAGTGCAACAGTCAAGCAGTGGAATATGTATTTGTCAAGATAAGTATGTTGCAGATATTCTTAAGAGATTCAATTTCACAACTGTCAGGCCTACATCTACACAAGTGGATACTAACAAACCTTTGGGAAAATATGAAGAAGGAGAAGATGTTGATGTTACATTATACAGGTCTATGATTGGATGTCTCATGTATTTAACTGCATCAAGACCTGATATTACTTTTGCTGTGTGTTTATGTGCAAGACATCAAGTTCTTCCAAAGGTATCACACATGAATGATGTCAAGAGGATTTTTCGGTATCTTAGGCAACAACCTAAACTAGGATTATGGTATCCTAGGGATTCACCTTTCCATCTACAAGCCTTTTTAGACAGTGATTATGCTGGAGATAACTATGACAGAAGATCCACAACTAGAGGATGCCAGTACCTTGGAAGCAGATTAGTGTCATGGCAATGCAAGAAGCAAACAATTGCAGCAACCTCTTCCACAGAAGCAGAGTATGTAGCTGTTGCAAGTTGTTGTGCACAAGTACCTTGGTTGCAGAATCAACTTTTGGAATATGGATTCAACTTAAAAAATACTCCTATCAACATTGGCAATATCCAGAAAGTCCAAAGTCTTGTGTACCAGAAAATTACATTCAAGAATGCTTACCTTTGGCAATATCCAAAAAGTCCGAAGTCTTGTGTACCAGAAAATTACATTCTAGAAGATGTGAATATTGCACAAGAACAAGATATTGAGCAAGAAGTTCCTCAAGAAGATGTTGAGCAAGAAATTGTTAAGCAGGATGTTGATGATGCACAAAATATTCAAAGTGATGGTTTTCAAAGTACTGATGCAGAAAACATAAGTCTGCAAGGTACTGCTGAGCAAGGTACTTTTCTATGAATATTAATGTAAGTGGAGTTACTGCAGCTGGACCTTCTACAATGAATTATAAAGATGAAGCTGGTCCTTCTACTTTTGTACAGCAAGAAGAAGTAAGAGTGCATACTGCAAGTGATGATGAAACAATTGCTCAGGTTATGATGAATTTGAAGAGACCTACTAGAGGAATACATATTTCTGAGCCTGCACAACAAGTTGCTGAAAGTACTTCTGAATTAGAGGAGCTAGATCCAAAAGATAAAGGGAAAGGGATCAAGGTTCAGAAAGATATTAAGAAGAAAAAGAAGAAATTTTCTATTGCTCAGATCAAAGAACTAAAGATTGCAGAGGATGAAGAGCTTGCTAGAAAGTAACAAGCTGAGTATGATGCTGAGTATTTGGCAGAGGTTAGTAGGCCAATTACAAAGAAGCCAATGACTATTGCTCAAGAAAGGAACTGGATGATAAGTTTCTTGAAAAGAAGAGGATACAAAAACTTACACAAAAAGAGGTATCCAGAAGTGAAAGCTCTGTGGGATAAAGTACAAGAAGATATCAGGAAAGAAGTAGAAAATTTTGTACCCATGGAAGTTGATAGAAAGAAGAAATTAGAAAATATTAGAAAGGAACAAGCTGAGCAAAGAAGATTGAAAAGGAAGAAAGTAGTTCAAGATGATCAACTAACAAAAAGACAAAAGATGATTCATGAAGATATAGTTGATGAACTTAGAAACTTTTTCAGAGTTGTAGATTTTGAGAATAAGAAGACTGAAGATTCTGGAAAGAAGTCCAAGATAATCTCGTTCTCTGTGGTTGAATCAAAAGAAGGAAACTATCTTATGTTCAGCAGAGAAGATAAAAGCTTCACAATTTTTAACATGTTATGGGATGTTTTGCATTGTATCACAAAAGCAGATCTTTATGATTTATATATGCAAGTGCAGACATATTATGCAGAGATTAAAGCATCAGGAGTGGGATTAATTTTGCTTAGAGATTTATTTACCATCTAGGAAACTGAAGAAACAAGTGATGATCCTCTGTGGAATGATCAAGAGAATTGGGAAATCACAAGATGGAGATTCTTTGAGTCATCAGGAGTTCATATACTAGAGATGGAAGATGGTACCCCGATTCATATGCTTGATGAGAGGAGATATCCATTGATTAGAGAAATTATGCTCAGAATGTTGGATCATGGATTGGAACTTGAAGATGAATCTGAAGTAGCCTTGGATGTTATCAAGCTATTTATCAAGTGGACCAAGTCTGAAGAGTAATATTGCATAATAATGGTATGATTTGTTTTATAAAATAAGTATTTTTCAAAGTACTGCAAAGACAAACAGTACTTTATCAAAGTACTGCTTGCTAATATAAACCAGTATAAGTTCTTTAAAATAAAATAAAATGTTTTGATGTTTTAAAAGAGAAGTAAAAGGATTTGAAAAAGAGACACATGGTGTTAGTATTTATACTGCACAACAAATGGTAATCAACTCACCATGTTTAACAGAAAAGAAAGATTTTGACTCATCATGAGGGTACGGCTCTGATGTGATAATCAAATCCATTTTTAGTTGACAATTTACTAAAAATTATATGGTTTCAACTCACCATATCCGTATAAGTAAAGAGTTGGCTAGCCCACAAGGAAAAATGGTTTGTGGTAAAAGTTGTGGAAAATCCATTTTTGGAAATTAGTTCACCATGATGTATATCAAAGAACTAACTAGTCCAAAAGCAAACGACTATTGGTAAATACTACTCAAATCCGTTGATAGCTGATGATTTGCTAAAAATCATAATTTTCAATTATTCACCTCTCACCGGAGTTACCACACCTGGAAGTGATGAGAATAGTATGAAACTTTCAAAGATTTGATGATTATTGTACCAAAATGTTGCTGAGTAGCTGAGAAGATTTATTGCAAGAAAAGATGTTGATGAAGAGTACTTTGACACATGACAGATAGAAGATAAAAAGATAAAGAAACAATCTTTCTGAATAATTAAAGATTTTGAAGATCAAAGACAACAAAGAAACTTGAAATCAAGCAATTGGAGTTCAAGTTAGGGGAGGATTGTTGGGATATAAAAGATCAAGGTATTTCTGTATGTCAAAGTACTGCTGCATCAAGAATAAAGTCAAAGTACTGCTGAAGATAAAAGTCAAAGTACTGCTATTTACTAAAGAATGTTTAAAGTACTTCGAAGGAAACAAGGACTTATGTGCAATATTAGCTAAGGATTAATGTGTAATATTGAACGAATATTCTAGAATTAGTTAGGGATAATGACTTATCGTTCAAGTTATATGTTGTAAACCGACTTAAGGTTATCTATATAATGAGCCTTAAGGGTTATTAGTCGATATAAGTTTTAGAGTTGTTCAAAGTCGATATTAGTTAGGGATTGTTAGTGAATCTGTGAAACAAAGCAGGTTCGAAGTTTGGTTAATATAAAAGTTCTTCTTAAGCTTTGTGTTAGTAGATTCCACATACATTACAAGGTTAAACAGTGTTTCAATATTAATAGTGTTAAGTTTACTTAGTATTATTAAACCTTTACAAGCTACAAAAGTAGTTTGATCAGAGTATATTCGATCCAACAGAAAGCTTAAGATCGTATAGGAACCCGATCCTTGTAAGCAAAAAACGAGCGATTATATTTCAATTTTAATTAATTTGTGTAAGATAACACATCTTTACGTACAAAAAAACCGAGCTTTTCGAGTGATCAAGCTCAAACCGAGTTCATTCATGACCGGTGATAATGGCTATAATTCACATGGGTCATGGGTCATATGCATTAGGTTATCATTGGTCACATTCAATAATGGGTATTTGACATCATATGGGTCATATGCATTAGGTTATCACTGGTCGTCACATCCTTAACTATTGATCATGGGGTAATTAACATGAGTAACGGGTCATGTGCATTAATATTCGGTTGTAGTGACATGTCATATATGTTATCGACCAATACATGATTCGTGATAGACAATGGGTAATTAACATGGGTTATGGGTCATGTGCATTGGATTTTGTAAACTAATTGTATTTTTTTTAAACGTTTTCATCCCTTTGTAACATTTTTCGTCTCTTTTTTACCGTTTTCAATCGATTTTGATTGGTGTCGCTAGTTTTCGACCGACGTTGACAATTTTCGGCATATTTCGACGGATTTAGACCGTTTTAGTCCGACTACGACCGATTGTGACCCTTTTCGACCGATTTCATCCATTTTGAATATTTTCGGCAACGTTCGCTCGTTTTCATATGTTCTTAGCTTTTCTAAATGTTTTCCTCTGTATTAAAACGTTATGAAACGTTTATTATGTTTTCGTACATTTTTGTACAATTTTTTCATAGCAACATGATTTTTTATAGCGGTAGATAGTTTATTGATAAAAAATATTATAGGTTATAAACGAAAAATAATAAAAGTTTGAAGTTTTGGGAATTAAACATAATGTTTTGAAACCCGGTTCGACTCGGATGGTTCAACCGGTTGAACTGTTCCGGGTGAAAAATGAGTCGATTTAAACCTGGTCAACTTGCTAGGTTGGGTCGAAAACGGGTCAAATTAAACTGGGTCAACCCGCCGAGTTTGAAGAGTCCCGGGTCAACCCGGTTTGTGTTTTATTTGGTTGTACTTAATTTGATAGATCTGTTTTTAATTGGTTGTACAATGTGAATAAATCATTGTACTTTTCAGTAATTTGGTAAATCTGTTTGTTTATAATATGAGAGGGCCCATAACTATGGTAATGAATAATAGAAATCCTGCATACTCTATATACCTCAAAAGAGTAAGGTATGAATCTTTCATATCGAGGGGCCCACCACTACGATTTTACGATACTACAAAGCAAAAACGATCCAGATCTTACATATGATTTTTGAAAGCTTAAGATCTTATACGATCTCGATCTTTACCATAGGATCTTAAGAAAATGATATTACAAAACTATGATATATAATAATTTTGTGTTTATGATATATAATAATTTGTAAATTTGTATAACCCGAGAAACCGACAAACCAAGCATTTGGTTTCGGTTTTTACAACCAATTAAAAACGTATCTACCAAATTAAATACAACCAATTAAAACAATTAATACAAATCACATACCAGGTTAACCCGGGGCGCTTCAAACCCAACGGGTTGAACTGGTTTAATTTGACCTGTTTTCGACCCAACCTAGCAAGTTGACCCAGTTTAAATTGACCCATTTTTCGACCGGAACGGTTCAACCAGTTGAACCACCCGGGTCGAACCGGGTTTCAAAACAATATCCATTACTTAAAAGTACAATGATTTATTCACATTGTGCAACCAATTAAAAACAGATCTATCAAATTAAGTACAACCAAATAAACACAAACCGGGTTGACCCAGGACTCTTCAAACCCGGCGGGTTGACCCAGTTTAATTTGACCCGTTTTTGACCCAACCTAGAAAGTTGACCCAGTTTAAATCGACCCATTTTTTGACCAGAACGGTTCAACCAGTTGAACCACCCGGGTCGAACCGTGTTTCAAAACATTATACATTACTTAAAAGTACAATGATTTATTCACATTGTACAACCAATTAAAAACAGATCTATCAAATTAAGTACAACCAAATCTGTAACACCCCCAAAATCATCACGTCAGCGGAAGACTTAACATGTCAGCGGAAGACTTTCTGGGTGTTACTTCGAGGATCTTTATCACAATCATAGAAAATGACAAAAAATTGACGCTTTAAAGTTTAATTCATTCATAATACCAAATATTCAAGATATCAAGATGTTTCATAGTTTAAACAACAAATTTATTTGAAATGTGTCGAAACGTTTATTTAAGCCCATGCCGGGTTACATGCCCACTCCATGCCTTCAAGTTCCTTCTTGTTTAGTTACCTGAGATAAACACATGCTAAAAGTGTCAACGCAAAGGTTGGTGAGTTCGTAGAGTTTATAGTTTTGAATATCGATTTCCAACATCAAAGAGTTTAAAAGTTCACAGTGTTTAAAATAAGAGTTGATTATCCAATTAAAGTGTAAGAAAAATCCATAGTGTTCATAGTTTAATTCGTTAATTAGAAAATGAGTGATTTCCTTATCATTTCAATACAAATTAATCCGTTGGTTTGCCCTTCACCGAGCCAACACCAAAATAGTAGTTTGTTTGACCTAAATTATTAATAGTTTTCCTGCTATATAGTGAGCACAATCTCATAGTTTAATAAAATAGTGGGCTACAGCATTGTACACCCCAAACATCAGTCGTTGTAATACTGTATCATGACTACAGTACTACCGTTCTATTGCTCTAAGCTCATGACACTCAACGATTAACATGCATCAAAATTATCCATAATAATGATGTAAAACAGTGGCCCTCAAGATAGGTATTTACCAGTAACCTATGAAATCAAATAACGTGCATTTGGTGGCTTTCCTCTAGCGACCAAATGGGGACTGTCAATCCCTAATAGATCTATTCACAACTACTTACGCTCACCCTTTGGGTGATTAAGGTGCATGAACGAGGGACTTTTGGTAATCGGTACTTAGGCAATAGAGATCAAATATAGCATACCATTGAAAAATCACTTGTAATCATGTCTATAGTAGGTATTTCCTTATGAGATATAAAAATGTGTAAACCAGTAAAGTTTATATGAAATACAGTCATGTATTTAGTTAAAGAATACTTGTAAAAGTAAAAACAGTAGTTAAGCATGTATCTCCCCCAAAAACGTTTATAAACCATTGTAAAACAAGTAAGAGTAGGGGCTATGACTCACCTTAGTAGTTCAGTAGTAGTGGTAGTAACATAATCTCAAAGATGCAATGCAACGGCTTCACACACAACCTAAAAGATATGGTATGTTTTAGTTGATAGTCTAAATCTCGTTTTATCGCGAATATTAGTCATTAAGTTGTGATTAAAACTCGTGTTCGTTTAAATGCTTGAAGTTCAAGAACAAAGTTATATATACATGTAACTTGTGAGTGTAATGATCGATGTGCGATGGAAAATCATCAAGAATAAGTCAAAGTATGTAGACGATGTTTTATGATGTTAGTTTTAAAAGAAAAGAAATAAACGTATCGTTATATATATATCGTTAAAATTAATTATAGTTACGCGAATATTTATATTGTATATATATATAAGTTAAATTTATAAAAGTTTTATACTAAATATGTGTATTTATATATAAAATTTTAATATTATTTTTATAAAATAATATTACAGAAAATCCCTTCAAGTTTTATAAATGTTACCTTTTTAACCCTAACGACATAAATTTTACACCGTAAGTCCAAAGTTATATATATTCACATTTCAGGTTCAAAAGTATAGATATTTACATTTATTACTTCTAAGTTTCATTTTTAACAGTTTTTAACTTAGAAAAACAGTTTTGACAGTTTCTATCCAAAGTTTGCAATTTTAACGGTTTTAGTCCCTCTGTTTAAGAAAATTTGCAAAGTTAGTCCAAAATTTACCAAACTTGGAATTTAACAATTATACTTTTTCAATAAGCTCAGAATGTTCCAAATAATTTATTTCAACAGCTTAATAGCTTAAAAAGTGCTTATTTTTATAATTGGGCCTTAACGAGACCAATTTAAGGCCCGTTAACAAATTGAGATCCATTGGGCTTACGGGACTTTTGGGCTTTGACTTGGGCTTGTTTTTAGAGTACAAAAATGTTACAGTTGAGCTTTTAGGACCAACTTATTAAATAAGCTTAAAAACAGTTTAACGGGCTTAACAGGCCCAAAAGTTAACTTATTAATGTTTTAGAATTCAGTTTTGGTTGATTCAAAATGGGTCGAGTAAACTGCTTATACGAGCTCATAGGTCAAATAAAATATGTTTCCTAATTGTTTGTAACATGGAAAATTAGTTAGAGCTCAAAAATAATGGTGTTGTTCGTCTAGATAATAAAATACGAGGTCAAAGTATAAGGCCTAGAGCCATTCCTGAAAATAGTTCAAGTTTATGAAAAATATTATAAGTCTTTTTAATAACTTTCAAAACGACTTTGTGACTTCTAAACGTGTTATGGTTGTTAAGTATACGTTATTTTTAGATCAAAAACTTTATACTACTTGATTGCTAGTATATTAAACTTCTTGTATGTCAAATAAATTATATGTGTCACGTTTATGTTTTACGAGATAAATGATCAAAGTAAACGTGCAAAAATCAAATATAACGAAATGATAAATAGTAAAATGGTTCAAGTGTTCTCACCTCACCTCAAAAGGGTGGGGTAAAATTAGACGTAGAGGTCGAGCTGGGGCAAGAGGGGAATGTGGTTCGATTCTCAACCCACCAAGGATCAAGGAATGAGAAATGATGGTACTTGAACTTGCTTCGAACTCCTCGTACGCTTGACAAACCGTTCGTCCCAATTTGATACTAAAACTTCATGAAATTCGACTTTTGGTGTGTTTATGTGTGTGTTATCAACTGAGATCGCATGGCAGGTTTTAAAGGAAGTCTTGAGTGTGAAAACGAGTAGGTGGTTATAAGTGTTTGAGTTTGAGATAAGATTGAATGCATGTTGCTTTCAAAACCATCCAATCCAGTTTTAACATGACAAGGAATGTGTCATATGATCTTTGCTTATTCCTGACATATTGTAAGATGTATAGACATGGCTTTGTGAGCATTGGTGAGCATGGGAGGTGCTAAGGGATGTTGTGACACATTTTTACAAATTTGGCAAGAGTGAGTTTTGTGTTTCACTTGGGTTGTTTCTAGGGTAGTAAACGAGCGAGGGAGGTCACGAAAGTAGTCATTCTCGATTCTATGTTAGGTTGTCAATCGAGACATGTAAAAATATCGGGGTGTCGTTAGTCGAATTTGCAAGAAAATAGGGGTGGTTTGGAGCCTAGTCGCAACTGGGAAAAAGAAAGAAAACAAGAAATAAACTAAGGGTCATTTGGGTTGGACTCGTGGCTGGGCTGGATTAGAATGTTTCGGCCCAAAATGAAAACAAAGAGGAAAATAATTAAGGGTCCGTTTGGTTGTAATTGGGGTTTAAGTGAAAGGTTTGATGTGTTTCGTTTATAGTTTGGGAAAAGTGAGAGTGATTTTGTACGTATAATATGGAGAGGAAGTTCACATATTTAGTATCATGTGCCTTGCTTCATTCTTTTCTTCTCGATGGATAGTAGCAAGAAAAGAATGAATATGTTGGTTTGAATATGTTAGTGAATGATTTGCATGTGAGTTTATATAGTGAGCTTTTTGGAGGTGTATACAAGGTAGGTTCTTGTGAGATGGATTGTTGAATGGTTTGCATGTTGCCTCTCCTAGTATCAAATCGAGAAGTTACAAGTGTAAATGGACAACGAGAAGTGAAAAATAGTTTCTGACAAGTGACATATCATTTAGTATTGAGTTTGTGTTGATTTTAGAGCAAGGGAGGTGATGCACATGGTTTCTAGGTTACATTTGAGGGAGTAATCAAGTGAGGGAGGTGGTGTAAGAGTTTTGCACATGTAGTAGTACTTAATTTTGAGTCCAGGTCGTATTTTAAAGATAACACCTTGGGATTGCGTTTTTGGTTCAAAATCTCGCGAGTCTAGACGTAAAACATTATTTCGGACAACTTTCTTGCTTTACACTTTTCCTGGTTCGGACCAGAAGAGCCTTAAAATTAGGACTTAAATTCGTTACAGAAAGTTGGTGGTTTATTAGAATTTATACGAAGTGTTATTACTATTTGTGTTAATTTGAGATTGTGTAAGGTGCCTTAACTTGATCAATATTCTAGTATAGTAATCATATTTAAAAGTTGATAACCATTGTCTTTCATGGTTCTTAGAAGCATAGAAACTAGAGTTGTGGAATAAAAGGGATACGTCGTGTGTAAAAGTTATAATCAACTAAGTTAAAGAAAACATGTACTTGTGACTTGTAAGTATAATAGTTAGAGGTGTGCTTGTTCAAAGTATCGTGTCGAGGTCCAAAATATTAGTGAGCAATCTCGGGAATTTTCGTAGGTTTCGGAAATATATAAATATTGTACGGTAAATATACGAAACGTGTATTTATAAAATATAAACGTTTTAAATTTATTATATTATTTGCGATATTTATAGATTATCGACGTTGTGAGTAAGCATCGTTCCTAGGCAATTGGTCAATCATAAATGTCGTAGTGATTCACATAATAAGTCATGCATATAAAAAAAAAATTGTTCCCCGTAAAAATGGTATTTAAATAACGTAACATTCTTTTATTCAATTATTGATATTTACTAATCGTATGGGAAAATTACGGGAGGTTACATTACCTACCTCTTACAGGGAATTCCGTCCCGGAATTCTAGTCTAAGATAGTTGCCACGGGTGTCTAGGGAAAAAAATGTGGGTATTTGGTGCGAATCTGGTCTTCGTGTTCCTAAAAAATCCTATATCTCAAGTATAACTTACTAACATCTCAGAGACAATTATTCCCTTCATTGCATGATTCTTCCTAAATTAGACATAGGTGATCAGGCTATGTATAATTTACGAGTAATAATGCAATGCTTGGACCAATCGACCCGTAAGATGTCCGGTCTAGTTGTTGGTTCGTAGAGCTTATAAGTTAAACGATTGATTTCTTAAATCAAAGTATGAGTGATTGCTCTAACTTAGTCAATACTAAAATAGTTCGTTGGTTTGGTGTTGAAATAGATTTTGGCCATGCCACAAATAAAAGGGTATTTAGAGTAGAAGGAGTGGATAATATGGAATTTAGGAAGAATTGGATAGTACAATAGATGAGGAAATATCACAGCGAGTCGTTTATTGAACAAAAAGTAGACCTAAGTTGTGAGAAAGACGAATACTTAAAGGTGACATCACTTAGTACCACAAAGTGCTTGAGGAAATTCGGACGGTTAAATTCTAAACTTCATCAGTCTGCTGCGTTGTTGAGAATTGTTGTTGTTGTTGTTGTTGCGGTGATTGTTGGTGTGCTATGATGGTTGTTGTCGTGATGATGGGTGATTCTTTTATTATCGAGTTTACTTTTGAGCCCATTGCATTTGACCTCTAGGTCCAATAGTCTCTGAGCAAGTTTCATTGCTGCTTCTAGGGTTGGCGGGTTTGATGAGGTGACATCTCCTTCAATGCTCCTAGGGAGTCCTTTGACGTACTTCTCCAAGGTTTTCTCAAGGTCAGGTATCATCGATGGGCATAGTATCTTAAGTTTCCTGAAACCTTTGGTTGTAAGTTCTCAGATCGATTCCCTTTACTACCAACACATAGAACTCATCCTCAAGCTTCCTCAATTCCGAATGAGGACAACACTTCTTTAATATCTTGGTCTTGAATTCAGTCCATGAGAGTTGATATGTTGTCGTTGCTCCTAGAGTCGGAACAATAGGATTCCACTAAGATAGGGCATCTTGCATTAGAGTTCCCGTTGTGAAGCTAACTTTGTTGTTTTCTGGGCATCTACTTCTTTGGAAAATCGTTTCACATCGCTCAAACCATTGGGCTAATTCGGATATTCCTTTGGTACCTTTGAAGTATGTGGGTTGGCATGCTATAAAGTCCTTATAGGTGTAGTAACGAGGTGCGGGTGTCGCGTTTCCAGTCATTTGTGTGCCAGTATCTCTTTGGCGGGCTTGTTTGGTTAAGACGACATTGACACCATCAGCAATTGCTTGCTGTATCGCTGCTGGGGTCATAACTTCGGGGTTTGTTGGTGTAGTGGTTGTGGTTGTTCTTTTAGTTCTAGCTATGTTACTATCATCGACGGAAGAAAGACGTATGTTTTAGAATTTCATGATGACCAAGTTAAGTTAGAATACCTCTAATACAACCAAGAATAGGTTATAGTCATAACAACTTAGTCAATGAGAAATTAAAGTTAAGATGTGTCACATCATTTCGGAAGGACAAACATAAACTGATGTCGTTACAACATTTATTAATACTTCCTTGAATGTTTATGAAACATCATATGACAAGATTTCTTATTAATAGAACATTGGTTTGTTAAGCTGACAAGTCTCAGATTCATGGTTTTCCTAAGGTTTTGTCCATATGGTGTTGGAGTTTTTGAATGGCAGTGGTTATAGTTTCAATGGTCTGATCTCTTGCTCTTTCCCTTTCTAGGGATTCTTGTAAGGCTTGCTTAAGATACACATTCTCCATGTCAATCCTCTCAATTTCACGGTCCAGGGCTTCCATCATTATTTCTGTTGAAATGTTGGCTCCACACAATGATTCTATAAACTCAATTGATTCCCAAAACTGAGTATTCATCTGTTCAAATATAGCCTTCATAACTAACTGGCCAATTACGGAGTTCTCAATTTCATCTGTAGGAGTCTCTACGTATTCACGAAGAAAGTCGTTGAGGGTGTCGGTAATAGTTTTGATTCGATTCTCATGTCGGCAAGTCTATCTGCCAACAAGGGTATAGTGTGATGAAGGGGTGAATAAATAGTTATTCCTAATCCTGAGTGGTTTTAATTGTTCTTTCTAGCTTAACGTATCTACTACTACATTAGCTTCTTCTTTTTAATTGTTCTTTCTAGCTTAACGTATCTACTACTACATTAGCTTTTCTTGGGTGATAACGCATCTCACAGTCATAATTGTTGAGTAGCTCTAACTAGTGGCGTTGTCTTGACTTGAGAAACAATTTCATTCTGAATGAAGATTTCTATCGTGTTTGGAAAATAATTATTGTTCACATTCTATTGTTCCGTGAAAATCTGTGGGGTAACTTACCCATTTAGACAAAGATTTTGTCTGCAACAGATATTTAACAATGAGGGTTTCAGATAAAAGGGATAGACGTAAAGAAGGTTGCTGAACTTTAGCTTTTGTTCTGGTGGAAGGTCTAAAGTCTTTCAGTTTGTTCATGTTCCTTGACAAGTTGTCAAAAGAAGGTTTCGATACTAAGAGGACTACTTGGGGGTTTATCTCTGCAAATAACTCCTATGTAGATGCAAGGTTGAACCGCTGAAGGAATCTCTTTCCGTTCTTAAAGTAAGTATGCTTTTCAAGCTTTTCCTTATTCTTAAAGTAGGCATACGCAAAAACTCTCTATTTGGCTTTTTACTGGAATTAATAGATCTAAACATAAGGTAGTGTTTTCACGACTTACTAAACGGGGGATCAAAATCTTTGCGCAGTAGAGGAGGGCGAAGCGAATGTAGGGGACACAGCCTATTCAGGGAAGGATGGATGGACTGGACTTGTTCTAGTTCATGGTATGGGTAAAAACAGTCCTAATGACTCTGAGTGAAGATATGCTTATATGGCACGAAATGCCGATCAAATTCGTCGAACAAGGGATGTGCATTCAAAAATGCCTATAATTCTGCTCCAGTAAAAAGTTCATGGATCTATTGGTAGAAGCTAGTAGGTGGTGATGGTGATAGCACAGGTGGTGTAAGTGGTGGTGGCACAACTAATTTCCGGTGGTGGTATGACAAGAGCTGGTAGTGATATAAGAAGGATTTGCTTCATACGGCTGAAGTTGTCGAATTTTCCTATTTCGGTGAATTGGATCAAGTGATGTTGAAGGGGAAGCCTATAAATCCGATGACAAGACAATAGGGTGGGAATATGAAGACATGGTACTTGTAATAATCCCGATTAGTAAATATAAGTCATTAGCATAATTATAACATGTTAATATATATACGAAATCATGTAAAAGTAATGTATCTACCAGATGTTGGAAACGCGTAGGCACGGAGGGCATAAGATGGTATTTTGTAAAAGTGGTCCGTTTTTAAAAGTGTAGTTATAGTCCAATGTTCAAAACACTTGGTTCTCTATAACTGTAGCTCTGATGCCAATCTGTAACACCCCCAAAATCATCACGTCAGCGGAAGACATAACATGTCAGCGGAAGACTTTTTGGGTGTTACTTCGAGGATCTTTATCACAATCATAGAAAATGACACAAAATTGACGCTTTAAAGTTTAATTCATTCAAAATACCAAATATTCGAGATATCAAGATGTTTCATAGTTTAAACAACAAATTTATTTGAAATGTGTCAAAACGTTTATTTAAGCCCATGCCGGATTACATGCCCACTCCGTGCCTTCAAGTTCCTTCTTGTGTAGTTACCTAAGATAAACACATGCTAAAAGTGTCAACACAAAGGTTGGTGAGTTCATAGAGTTTATAGTTTTGAATATCGATTTCCAACATCAAAGAGTTTAAAAGTTCACAGTGTTTAAAATAAGAGTTGATTATCCAACTAAAGTGTAAGAAAAATCCATAGTGTTCATAGTTTAATTCGTTAATTAGAAAATGAGTGATTTCCTTATCAATTCAATACAAATTAATCCGTTGGTTTGCCCTTCACCGAGCCAACACCAAAATAGTAGTTTGTTTGACCTAACCGGGTCAACACCAAAATAGTTTGTTCATTTGCCAATTATTAATAGTTTTCCTGCTATATAGTGAGCACAAAATCATAGTTTAATAAAACAGTGGGCTACAGCATTGTACACCCCAAACATCAGTCGTTGTAATACTGTATCATGACTACAGTACTACCGTTCTATTGCTCTAAGCTCATGACACTCAACGATTAACAAGCATCAAAATTATCCATAATAATGATGTAAAACAGTGGCCCTCAAGATAGGTATTTACCAGTAACCTATGAAATCAAATAGCGTGCATTTGGTGGCTTTCCTCTAGCGACCAAATGGGGATTGTCAATCCCTAATAGATCTATTCACAACTACTTACGCTCACCGTTTGGGTGATGAAGGTGCATGAACGAGGGACTTTTGTTAATCGGTACTTAGGCAATAGAGATCAAATATAGCATACCATTGAAAAATCACTTGTAATCATGTCTATAGTAGGTATTTCCTTATGAGATATAAAAATGTGTAAACCAGTAAAGTTTATATGAAATACAGTCATGTATTTAGTTAAAGAATACTTTTAAAAGTAAAAACAATAGTTAAGCATGTATCTCCCCCAAAAACGTTTATAAACCATTGTAAAACAAGTAAGAGTAGGGGCTATGACTCACCTTAGTAGTTCAGTAGTAGTGGTAGTAACATAATCTCAAAGATGCAAGGCAACGGCTTCACACACAACCTAAAAGATATGGTATATTTTAGTTGATAGTCTAAATCTCATTTTATCGTGAATATTAGTCATTTAGTTGTGATTAAAACTCGTGTTCGTTTAAATGCTTGAAGTTCAAGAACAAAGTTATATATACATATAACTTGTGAGTGTAATGATCGATGTGCGATGAAAAATCATCATGAATAAGTCAAAGTATGTAGACGATGTTTTATGATGTTAGTTTTAAAAGAAAAGAAATAAACGTATCGTTATATATATATCGTTAAAATTAATTATAGTTACGCGAATATTTATATCGTATATATATAAGTTAAATTTGTAAAAGTTTTATACTAAATAGGTGTATTTATATATAAAATATTAATATTATTTTCATAAAATAATATTACAGAAAATCCCTTCAAGTTTTACAAATGTTACCTTTTTAACCCTAACGACATAAATTTTACACCGTTAGTCCAAAGTTATATATATTCACAATTCAGGTTCAAAAGTATCGATATTTACATTTATTACTTCTAAGTTTCATTTTTAACAGTTTTTAACTTAGAAAAACAGTTTTGACAGTTTCTATCCAAAGTTTGCAATTTTGACGGTTTTAGTCCCTCTGTTTAAGAAAATTTGCAAAGTTAGTCCAAAATTTACCAAACTTGGAATTTAACATTTATACTTTTTCAATAAGCTCAGAATGTTCCAAATAATTTATTTCAACAGCTTAATAGCTTAAAAAGTGCTTATTTTTATAATTGGGCCTTAACGAGACCAATTTAAGGCCCGTTAACAAATTGAGATCCATTGGGCTTACGGGACTTTTGGGCTTTGACTTGGGCTTGTTTTTAGAGTACAAAAATGTTACAGTTGAGCTTTTAGGACCAGCTTATTAAATAAGCTTAAAAACAGTTTAACGGGCTTAACAGGCCTAAAAGTTAACTTATTAATGTTTTAGAATTCAGTTTTGGTTGATTCAAAATGGGTCGAGTAAACTGCTTATACGAGCTCATAAGGTCAAATAAAATATGTTTCCTAATTGTTTGTAACATGGAAAATTAGTTAGATAAATGATCAAAGTAAACTTTATACTACTTGATTGCTAGTATATTAAACTTCTTGTATGTCGAATAAATTATATGTGTCACGTTTATGTTTTACGAGATAAATGATCAAAGTAAACGTGCAAAAATCAAATATAACGAAATGATAAATAGTAAAATGGTTCAAGTGTTCTCACCTCACCTCAAAAGGGTGGGGTAAAATTAGACGTAGAGGTCGAGCTGGGGCAAGAGGGGAATGTGGTTCGATTCTCAACCCACCAAGGATCAAGGAATGAGAAATGATGGTACTTGAACTTGCTTCGAACTCCTCGTACGCTTGACAAACCGTTCGTCCCAATTTGATACTAAAACTTCATGAAATTCGACTTTTGGTGTGTTTATGTGTGTGTTATCAACTGAGATCGCATGGGAGGTTTTAAAGGAAGTCTTGAGTGTGAAAACGAGTAGGAGGTTATAAGTGTTTGAGTTTGAGATAAGATTGAATGCATGTTGCCTCCAAAACCATCCAATCGAGTTTTAACCTGACAAGGAATGTGTCATACAATCTTTGCTTATTCCTGACATTTTGTAAGATGTATAGACATGGCTTTGTGAGCATTGGTGAGCATGGGAGGTGCTAAGGGATTTTGTGACATGTTTTTACAAATTTGGCAAGAGTGAGTTTTGTGTTTCACTTGGGTTGTTTCTAGGGTAGTAAACGAGCGAGGGAGGTCACGAAAGTGGTTATTCTCGATTCTATGTTAGGTTCTCAATCGAGACATGTAAAAATATCGGGGTGTTGTTAGTCGAATTTTCAAGAAAATAGGGGTGGTTTGGAGCCTAGTCGCGACCGGGATAAAGAAAGAAAACAAGAAATAAACTAAGGGTCATTTGGGTTGGACTCGTGGCTGGGCTGGATTAGAATGTTTCGGCCCAAAATGAAAACAAAGAGGAAAATAATTAAGGGTCCGTTTGGTTGTAATTGGGGTTTAAGTGAAAGGTTTGATGTGTTTCGTTTATAGTTTGGGAAAAGTGAGTGATTTTGTACATATAATATGGAGAGGAAGTTCACATATTTAGTATCATGTGCCTTGCTTCATTCTTTTCTTCTCGATGGATAGTAGCAAGAAAAGAATGAATATGTTGGTTTGAATATGTTAGTGAATGATTTGCATGTGAGTTTATATAGTGAGCTTTTTGGAGGTGTATACAAGGTAGGTTCTTGTGAGATGGATTGTTGAATGGTTTGCATGTTGCCTCTCCTAGTATCAAATCGAGAAGTTACAAGTGTAAATGGACAACGAGAAGTGTGAAATAGTGTCTGACAAGTGACATATCGTTTAGTATTGAGTTTGTGTTGATTTTAGAGCAAGGGAGGTGATGCACATGGTTTCTAGGTTACATTTGAGGGAGTAATCAAGTGAGGGAGGTGGTGTAAGAGTTTTGCACATGTAGTAGTACTTAATTTTGAGTCCAGGTCGTATTTTAAAGATAACAACTTGGGATTACGTTTTTGGTTCAAAATCTCGCGAGTCTAGACGTAAAACATTATTTCGGACAACTTTCGTATTTTACACTTTTCCTGGTTCGGACCAGAAGAGCCTTAAAATTAGGATTTAAATTCGTTACAGAAAGTTGGTGGTTTATTAGAATTTATACGAAGTGTTATTACTATTTGTGTTAATTTGAGATTGTGTAAGGTGCCTTAACTTGATCAATATTCTAGTATAGTAATCATATTTAAAAGTTGATAACCATTGTCTTTCATGGTTCTTAGAAGCATGGAAACTAGAGTTGTGGAATAAAAGGGATACGTCGTGTGTAAAAGTTATAATCAACTGAGTTAAAGAAAACATGTACTTGTGACTTGTAAGTATAATAGTTAGAGGTGTGCTTGTTCAAAGTATCGTGTCGAGGTCCAAAATATTAGTGAGCAATCTCGGGAATTTTCGTAGGCTCCGGAAATATATAAATATTGTACGGTAAATATACGAAACGTATATTTATAAAATATAAGCGTTTTAAATTTATTTTATTATTCGCGATATTTATAGATTATCGAGGTTGTGTGTAAGCATCGTTCCTAGGCAATTGGTCAATCATAAATGTCGTAGTGATTCACATAATAAGTCATGCATATAAAAATAATAATTTGTTCCCCGTAAAAATGGTATTTAAATAACGTAACATTCTTTTATTCAATTATTGATATTTACTAATCGTATGAGAAAATTACGGGAGGTTACAAAATAAACATAAACCGGGTTGACCCGGGACTCTTCAAACCCGGCGGGGTGATCCAGTTTAATTTGACCCGTTTTCGACCCAACCTAGCAAGTTGACAAGGTTTAAATCGACTCATTTTTCACCCGGAATGGTTCAACCGATTGAACCACCTGAGTCGAACCTGGTTTCAAACACACTTCACTCGGATCTAGGGTTTTGATCCTCTCTTTCTTATCAAACACACTTCGAACACTTAACATAATCCTCTCTTTCCCTCTGACACTTACAGTTGCAACTCACTCGGATCTAGGGTTTTGATTCTCTCTTTCTTATCAAACACACTTCGAACACTTGAACATAATCCTCTCTTTCTCTCTCACACTCACAGTTGCAACTCACTCGGATCTAGGGTTTTGATCCCAAATCTCAAAAAGCTGATAAGATCACAAATTAATTAATATAATCCAAATACCCCCTTAGAGCTATTTATTCTTAGGCTTAGGTTGATTATCTGTTATAAGAATTGTGTTGCATTTGTATTGATAGAATAAGGAAGAACATGTTGTGCTGTTTTTGCGAATAATTAGAGCAAAAGAGATATTAAGGTTTGCTTGGATAACCTTATTTTATCATAGGCTTAGGTTGACTATCTGGTATAAGAATTATGTTGCATTTGTATTGAGAGAATAAGGAAGAAAATTGATGGATGTGTGTGCGAATAGTTAGGCTAAAATATCCAAGTATCAAAGATGGAAGAAGTATCATCGACGGATGCAAAGACACCACTTTCAAGTATGAACATAAACTTGTTCTGGTGTTTCATCTATCGATGATTCATTTTTTCTCTTTACCAAAATACAGAAAAAATTATCAAGTATAATTTGTAGGTTCGATGCTTGAATTTAGCGTCTTCGTCTTCCAGCATGTTGGTAGGTTAGAGATTCAAGGCTGAATAATATGTTGTTGTTGGATAGGGTAGAAAGGATGGTAGTTCATTTCATTGTTAATATAAATTTTATAAGATTTCATTCATGCACAATTAGCTCTCTAATGTTGTAGAATCTACATAATTAATATGTATGTTCGTCACATCTAAGGGAGCAATATAAATGATTGTAAGAATCTGTTTTCTAATAACTTAAAGCTCAATGATTAGGGCGCTCTATATAGCGTTGTAGATGGTTCCGTTGCTTAATTTGGAAAACGTCTACTACCGTTTGTGTGGTTATTAGATGGTACTGCAACGTTAGATAGATCTATCCTGATCAATGCAATAATGATATAGTGTGTACTATTCATGACATGCCACACTCCATTATCGCACTCAAGATGAGTGATGTTACTTAGACTCCATTCTTTACTTAACATTTGTAGATTGTTTGTATTACTTTGAGTCTGGAATTTCAACATACCTTTCCATTCTACGGTCCCATACTGTTTGGTTTGTTTTTTCAACAATCTAGTGATGCGGCTGGTGCAGTCCTTTGCTCAAAGGGAGTTGAAACGACAAAGCGAGCAGTAGTGGGAGCTTAAAAGGGTTACGTATGTTGGTTTATTGCGTTCCATTATTTTTTATGATCTAAAACCAACCATCCACCAGGTAATGTGGCCATTGGAGTTCCAAGAACAAAGGTTGTTTCAAACACACCCTGAATTGCAACATTATCTTTTATTTCATTTACACTATATTTTTTAAAATTTTAATATATTTTTTATTTTTTTTGCAGCAAATCCATGGTCAAACTACTTTCCAAAGGGATATTTGGATCATGTCAATCATGAAATTTTGCAGATTTCTTCAAGTCAATCATGTTCCATTATGACTAGTCTTTGTTGGCGACTAATATGTATATAGTTCTGTCAAGATTTTTATATAAGCATTGATCCCTGGCAAATGCTCGTCCCAATGGATTATGATTGGCGCGAAGATGTTGAAAAAGTTCAAGCCACCAGTGCGAAACATCAATCCTTTCCTGCATTAAACATAGGTAGTTTGGTTTTCCCATATCCCCTTTTTATACTCGTTTCCATGTGTATCTCAAATCACAAATCCTAGTTTAACCACTTTTTATATTTTTGAAGAAATCATTAAAAGTGACATCAGTGACTCAAGTTCATTTCACATATCAAGCAGTTCTGAAAGTCCTCCAATTACATGGGCAGACTACTTTCTAAAGGGATATTCTGGACCAGGCACAAAAAGGAAGATGCTGGGAAGGTTAAAACTCCAAAAAAGACTGCCAAAGAGCTTTTTGATGAGTTAGGAAGTAATTTGAATAAACATTGTAATCCTTTTGTACTACTTTATTTGACTTTATGAATAAACATGTTGTAATCCTTTTAGATTAGTAAATTTAAGAATGTGTACCTTTTGTTACCAGTATTTTATAATTTTTCATTTCAAGTATTAATGGAATATGTTTAATTTTAATTCCCGTACTTTGTCATTGCTAAATTTTTTCATTAATTGTTACAATATTTTGATTGTTGTGTTCATTAACAAGAACTTGGGATATAGTTTGTATCATGTTAATCAAAAGTTATCAAAATCAGAAGTTTCTACTGCTAAGAAAACGTTACTGCAGGTGGGTTTGTACTGCTAGATATGAGAGTGCAGGGGTAGATTGGTAACATTTACACTTACTTGTTACAATATTATGATTGTTGTGTTCATTAAGAAGAACTTGGGATATATTTTGTATCATGTTAATCAAAATTTATCAAAATCAAAAGTTTCTGCTGCTAAAAAAACGTTACTGCAGGTAGGTTTGTACTGCTAGATATGAGAGTGCAGGGGTGGATTGGTAACATTTACACTTAAAGGTTTAAATCCCCAATTAACTAGTTATAAGGCCGTATAAGCCGCTTTCATACAATAATGTCAACCTACATAGTTTACTACATAACATTGTCTACGGATAAACCCATATGGTTCATCCTGCATTAGCTAAGTACATACCATTGTCTAGTGACAAACCTATTTGGTTTATCATACACCAGATACTTACAAAAAAGTTTATCCAACTTACAAAAACTTTCAAACATTGTTTCACCCATCAACAAACATAAAAACATCAACAACCATCAAACCATCAACACACATCAAACATTAAGACTCCTTGAGACCTGTTTGCGTCATCTGTTAAAAAGAAGCGGACCATTGCAGCTGCACCAAAGCCAGCTTCCTGTCTCAACTCCCTGAAACCATAGCATGAAACAATAAACACCTTCCTCCTCACCTTCCCTCGACCAGGTACCACCACTGTTCTCTAACATACTTGGAACACTTTCTGTATCATTTGGTGCTTCACAACAGCGACAGAGTACCCATACAAGTTGTACTTGTGCACAATTTTTGATGGTATAGTCTGTTAAAAAATGTACAAACTTACAATTGCTATAGATTGATAGTTGTTTAGTTACTAATCTCATTGAAATTGTATCATAATTACTATTTGACAAATTATCAAAGTTTTCAAGACACTTACTAGTTGTCCATTTCTCTAGAAGCATGCAGTCAGTGGTCGGTAGAATGCCCTATCTTCTTGGTCGTGGACAGTGTGAAACGACCATCTGCAGATCCAGTTCATCCATCGGGCTTCAAAATCTGACTTTAATATTACAGAATGAGTAAGTTATAGATAATCCAAAATGTTACAAACATATCATATACTTGATGTAGTTAAAGCTAATAAAGGAAAAAATACCATAGTCATTTGGTTGGTTACACAAGGCATTCATGGCAATATTGGTGTTGTATGTCTCCACAGTTGTGATGGCCCCTCCATCAGGTTCAAACAACATCACATTAAATTCCTGGCCCGGGTAAACCTGAGTAAAAACCATCCACTGACCAGCCTCCAAATTCAAGTCTCGAGCGAGTGTCACCCAACCACCGCCATATAAGAAGGAGTGGACGTATCGACCATTTAGATGATCAGTGGCCACCCAAACATTGTAGATAGTCGTGTTAGTGGAAACCACGACTGAATCAGTAGGGGTTGGACCATCCAGATATCTCAGAAAGTCTTCCTCCAACGACTGCATATGGAGAGATGTGTCTGTGACAGGCACTAAACATCTCCAAAATGGGGCACTCTCGGGTTCATAATTGTGAAACTCCAACCCATTCTCACCAAATCAAGTTACATAGAACACATCCTCACCCTATTCAACAAAATGTATGTACTCAACAGCAGAACAGGAGATGTTGTGAATGACAAAATCATTCCACCTTGCTCCCTCAACAGCACACTTAAATTGTGAGACTCTCCGTACACGAACTTTCCATCTAACCCCCCATAGTTAACTAAGAAAATAAAACCATTGCTAGTATAGGAACTGTTGGGAATTCTGCTAAGAGAGAATTCTGCTGAAGAATCTACTAATGGTTTCTACTGAAGACACAGATTCTGCTTATAGTTTCGTTTCTGCTGAAGTTTAGTTTCAGCATTAGTTGTTTCTACGGATATAGTTTTTCCATGTTTTATGTAGTATAGTTAGGATATGCATGAGTTTATTTAGGAAGTGATAATGCATATCTCTTAGAAGTTTTAGAATATACGTTTCTTGGGAAACGGTTTAGGGTTCCTTGTGTATAAAAGGAACACATGATTATGTATTGAAAAACGTTTTTAGAAAACACTTTGATAATTATATAGAGGATCAATTGTTCTTAGTATTAAAACTTGTGTTTATTTCCGCTTTAAAATACAAGTTACAGAGTGGTATCAGAGCACTCTAGAATCTTCTGAGCACTCTAGAATCGTTAGTTATGTTAATGTAATCACTAACACACTAATAGACAATCTCTGTAACTTGTATTTTAAAGCGGAAACAAACACAAGTTTTAATACTAAGAACAATTGATCCTCTATGCATCTTTAATAATTATCAAAGTGTTTTCTAAAAACGTTTTTCAATACATAATCGTATGTTCCTTTTATACACAAGGAACCCTAAACCGTTTACCAAGAAACGTATATTCTAAAAATTCTAAGAGATATGCATTATCACTTCCTAAATAAACTCATGCATATCCTAACTATATTAAATAAAACACGGAAAAACTATATCCGCAGAAACAACTAATGCTGAAACTAAACTTCAGCAGAAATGAAACTATAAGCAGAGTCTGTGTCTTCAGTAGAAACCATCAGCAGATTCTTCAGCAGAATTCTCTCTTAGCAGAATTCCCAACAATCCTCCCCTAATCTTGAATTTGACATGGTTAGGTTCAAGATTCTTGATAGATCTTTGAAGTTACATACCAAGAGGATTGAAATTGAACATCATCAGCAAAGAATCATCATCAGCAGGATCTCTATGATCAACATATACTTGAAAACTCCATTCTTTGCAGCAACAAATGACCAATTGTACATCAAAACAAATTAGTTTCATACTATTCTCATCACATACAGGTATGTTAACTCCTGTGAAAGGTGAATCATTGAAAATAATGGATTTGATGTCTCTTTACCAATAGCCATCAGTACTGGAGTAGCCAAATTTTCTAAGTTCAAAAACTAGGGTACATTGATGACCACATGATTTTTAGCAAATCATCAGCTATAAACGGATTTGAGATGTCTTTACCTGTAGCCGTTTGCTCAGGACTAGCCAATTATTTTGATGAAAAATCATCTTGGTCAACTGAATACCAAATATGGTTTTCCACTTCCTTTACCACAAGCCATATACATGTGGGCTAGCCAATTATTTGGAATCCATAAAGTAAAAGTCCATGGTCAATTGACAACCATTTCAACTCTCAGCAATGAAGCATGGGTGAGTTTATTACCCTATGGTTTTGAGCAAACCATTACAGCTATCAACAGATTTGATGTGTCTTTACCAAAGCTGTACCCTTTGCACTAGCCAACTTTTTGATGGAATAGTCAACATCATGTAAGTTGATAACCAAAGAAAGTGTGATTAACACCAAACCTGCATACAACATACACAATACTATACAAAAATATTGATTTTTTTAATAAGAACAAAAGAAATACATATACAACAATATACCATCAATTTGAAGCTGCTCTGGAAGTCCTAATTCGGAGTTTGAACACTTTCACCAGAGATTCAGCAAACCACCTAGCATTCCTAACTGGATCAGGAGGAATCTCCAACTTGTGTTGAAGCATTTTCTCCATCAGTGACACTGTCAGAAGATACCTCTTGCCAAGATCCATAATAAGTATGAGTCCAGATGTAGTTTCCAACACATGAACATATGGCATAGGATAAAACTTCCAACTCTGAACCTTCCATCTCTGATTGTTTTTCCATATGTCATAACCAGCACCAGTGGGAGTAGAAGAATCGAACAACACTCTGAGATCACCCAATAAATATAATCCAAACCCTGTAGGAGTATGATTTGCATAAAATTTGTGAACCAAATCATTTAGAGTGACCAAATCCTGATGATCCACAAGATGTAGTATTTCTTGTAGAAATATAAATAATAGAGAAGTTTTATCAAGTCTATAAATGGTATTGATATGTCCATTTTCAGTCAACTCCCAGTGAACCAAAACATCTCTAATTGCCTCAGGCCAATCATCAGGGGATCCTTCTTTGATAAATGAAGTATCAGAAGCATTCACATCTATTAGTCTTTGTGCTGAATGTGAAGTTCTGACTCTAGCCATTCTCTTAGCTCTTCTTCCAGGAACATAAATGGCATCATGAGGTAAAGAAGATCCATCAGGAACTTCAGCTTCAGTAGATACACCCTCTGCAGCATCAGTTTCCACTGATTGATTATCCAATTGTTCATCAGTAGAATCCTGAGAAGATTCAAGTGCAGCAGTTGCATATTGTTCATCCATAGCCTTCCTCATCTGTTTGGCTCTAGCAGCTTAAAGCTCCACCTCTCTTTCCTTAATCTCATGAACTCTTGCCATGTCAGCTTGTTCTTCATCATCTAACCTTTTAGCAGTCTCTTCACCTAACCTTTCCTCCTCCATTTTTTTCCTGGTTCTCTTTCTAGATGGAGGATCTTCTGCTATCACTTTAGCTTTACCTTTATCAATACAAGATGAAGCAGCAACAGGTGGTACATCAACAGATGAACTAGCAGCAGCAAGTGTGATAGGAACATTCTTAGGAGCACCCATTCCATCTTTGTCACACCTGGACTTGATTCTATTATACATCTGAGCCAATTTTTCATCTGAAAGTGCCCACACTTGTTTCCTAGTCCAAGCATTGTGATATAAAGCACTGCTTTGACTTTTCACATATGTTCTCATATAGTCCCTTTGCTGTGCTTGAGTCATGGGTTTTTCTCTTTTTCTTTGGCTCTTTGCTCATCTGCTGCTTTCTTCCTTTACTTCATCTGTTTCACAATTTCAGAAACCCAGTCCTTTTTATCCACCTTTTCACCAAGAATTTCTGCAGCTAAGTCAGGATTAGCAATCACTTGTTCTCCAATATGCTGCCAGTCTGACTCATCAAAATTTTGAACTGCAGCATCCAATTCTTTCTGTCTTTCAATAGGCAAGGTAGAAATATATCTTTGTGTAGCAGACTGATATTCTGAATCAAACTTGGCTTGCTCTGCGTCAGCCATATCTGAACACCTCTCATAATCTTCCCATTCTTTAAAGAGTTTTTCTTGTGCAACTCTTTCTTCAACTGTAACAATCTCATCCTCACCCACTTCAACCCCTTCAGCAAAATCATCATGAGGAACATCCAAATCTTCCATTGGATCAGCATTTAACTCTTGAACATCTGAATCAAGTATATTCTCAGCAAATCCTTGAGGCTTGAGGATTTCAGTAATGTTATCAGAAGAAACTTGTTTAATCTCAGATGACTTATGAACAAGAGAATCCAAATACTCCTTCCCTGATACAAAGAATGTGTCTACTGATGCATAATCCCCATTACTAGATTTGTCAGCAGCAAGGGCACTCGATGGTTGTTTCTCCTGAAGAGTATAAGTAACTTCTGCCATTAGAATATCATCACCACTTGATACCTTGGAAGATTCAACAACTTTCTTTGCCAAATATTATCTTCTACTTCTTCTGCAGAATTGAATTGTTGGCTTAGGTTGAGATACTTCAGTGGCTTTAGGAGGAGCAACATGTGACTGTCTAGCAACTTCAGCTAGAATTTCAAGAGAATCCAAATTTTCCTCCTGAGGCACTTCAGTAGTATCCATGATACCCTTACTTTTCTTCGATAGAGTAAACTGTGCCTCCAAATCCTTAACTTTACTTTTCAGCCTCTCAATCTCACTACCAAGAGTAGACTTGGTATCAGCAAGCTCCTTTTGGAGATCATCAGTCTTTCTCATATACCTGCAAAGTGAATCATATAAAGAAGTGAGAGTAACAGGGTCCTCTGCTCCACCAGCAGATTTCTCAGTGGTAAATGGAGCTTCATTGAACCTAGCAGGAGAAACAGACTCATGTACAACATTGCGAGAACCTTCATCAAATGGTTCTCTCATAGGACTAGGTGTAGGTAATCTAGTGATCTCGGGTTCAAGAGACTGAATTGTCTCTTCAATCTCATGTGTTTGCTCAACTGGAGCAACCTAAGATGGTGAATTAACAGGACTAGGTGACATATGGGCAGGGGAAGGTGGTGGTAGGTCAGAAGAAACAGGTAATGGTTCAGCAGTTGTAGCTAGCTCTTCTTCAATTACCACTGAAGGATTACCATCAACAGCAACACCAGAAGATGATGGATTACCATCATCAGCAGCATTTTGAGTAGGTACATTGCCAACAGCATCACCCTCAACTACATTATTGATGAGGCGAAAAATGAACCACTTTTAGGGGGTCATTTAAGCCCGGAATTGAATTTATTTGATCAAATATTACCCTAAATCATTCCTTTTGTGATTTTAGGTACTTTGCGGGAGAAATCTGGAAAAGGAAGAAATTCGGACGTTTTTGGAGCATAAAAGTGAAGAAAACGGAAAATACTTAATTTTCCATGCTGAGAACAGTGTATGACGGCGTCAAGAGGATATTCCTGACGGCGTCAAGAGTAAAATCCATGACGACCCAGAAGAAACCTGAAGGCGTAACAACAAGAGCGTCAAGAGTTAAAATCATGATGGCCTGCATAAGGTGTACACATGACGGCGTCAGACCCAGATCTAGGCAGTCCGAGGAACTATTTGGCGGCGAGATGACAGCGTCAGACATTTGTTCTTGACGCCGTCACCTTCCAAACTCTATATATAGTTTTCTACTTTTCATTCATTAAGGAGGAACTTGTGTGGAGAAACCCTAGGGCCGAACTTTGTGAACCATAGCTCGTATTTTATAGTAAATTCAAGGGTTTTCACCCCTCGAATCCTTTAATGTGCTATTGAGATAAGTCTTCTCTTAATTCAATCAATATGTCTATGTGTTGGTTGTCTATATCTTGTGCTTGTCTTGATTTCAACATGCTAGGCTAGATTTATCTTGTGTTTGCTTAGATCTAATGAAACCTAGATGTTAATTATGTGTTGATTACTTGTTTATGGTTGTATTGGATGAATGATTTCAATGTTAGGCTTAAGAAAACTGGCAGATCTCCATTGTGTAACATGCTTGAACGTCTTAGGAAACATGAACCAATGTGTACTAGGTTTTATTGGTTGTATTTAACGCATGAGTAAATTCTAATGATCCCATGTTAGGAGCTTCTTAACCGGCTCGACATATGAGTGAAGTAGGCACTCATAGGATTGGGGAAGTAAGTACGCCACCCCATGAATGGTATTAAGGAATACAATCCGTCATCCACGCAACTATAACAAGTAATTAATGTGTAAAAGATATCTAGGGAGTAGTGAATCTAAGTAAACACATTTCTCCCATATATTGCTCACAATCTTAGTTTAAATTAGTTTATTTTCATTTCTAGTATTTTATTTTGATTACATCTTAGTATTAGGTTAGTTGACAAGCAACTAATTCCGCCCAAATCCTTCAAACCCCGAGATTTTTACTTGCTTTCCTAAAAATATAAAAAATACAAAAAGAATCATCCCTCATCTCTCGACCTGGTCTTTAGGTTTTCTAATCCTAGCGACACTATTCCTAGCTGAACAATCAATCCCCCGGTACTTGTCATTATACTATACTACATCGATCAGGTACACTGCCTGGTGGGGGTTGTAAGCTTCTCGAGATCCCTTGAGAGGTAAAGCCTGGTCCAAACCCCACGTACCAAGTTTTTGGTGCCGCAGCCAGGGGAATAGTTATTGTCTAGGTTAGAATCTCTTTTTATTAGGTCTACTTGCTAGATTCCTTTCTAGTAAGATTTTATTTTCATTTTTAGGTTATCTTTAGTCTATCTTATTTCTTTATGTTTTTGTTCGTAACTCTTTACCATCCGACATCATGGAAGGTGGTAACATCCTTGAACCCATCAACCCACCGCAACAAAACCACCCACAAAACCTACCACAACCAATCCACCCACCTATAAGGTCCATCCGCTTGCAATCCAGCACCATTCGATTGGTGCAAGTCGAGTGTGCATTATGTGGATACTTTTTTGAAAACCCGGCCCAACACCTTGAGGACTACCTTTCTGTAGGATTAGGTGTTGATAATCAAGAAGGGGAACTCTTAGCCCTCTTTCAATTCTCTTTACATGGTCGGGCTCTTCAATAGTTATGCCAACTCCCTGAAAGATCCGTCTCCTCTTGGGACGATGTTGCTTCCTACTTCTTAACTAGATTCACCTTGCCCAAGGAAGTTATTTTGCAACATAACCAACTTAAAACGGAAAATGATGAAATAAGGAAGGTCAATGAGATGAATGAAGGTGAAATCAAGCTAGGGAGTAACACTTGTAGGGAAGGGCCATGGGATGATTATAGAATATTCAGGAGTTCCACAGCAACCCTTGAGGAATTGAGGTACCATAAGTTCCTTCTAAAATGCCCTTGCCCCGCAAAGTACCGAAAACGCCCATGGATTAGGAAACATAATTCTATAAATCTTAAGGTCCCATGCATGATTGGTCATATGTTTAGAGAACACACTTATATCAATTTAAAGGCACCAATGAACATCATGTCTAGGCTTTATTATAATTGGATCATGAACGAAAAATTGGAACCTAGGCGGGACCCTTACAACCCTAATCGCATGAGTAATTTTGTTGAGCGGGTTAGAGGGTTACATGTTTTCGTTGGGGATTTTGTTTATAGGTGCGACTTTATGATCTTAGAAGATGTTAGGGGAATTATTGATCAATCTTTGTGTCAGATTGTTTTAGGAGAACCTTTTGTCAAAACCTCTAAAATGACTTACAACCATGATGAGGGCACTATCACATTCGCAACCAAAGAGAAAAACATTAGATATAGGATGCCCCATAAAGAAGAGAGGTTTAGAGAAGTTGAGGATCTCGATGTTGACAACATCCCCGTGATTAAGGTTGAGAGTGAGGAAGAGAGAAACATTGGAGGTTACAAAAGGAAAGAGATCTATTACTCGAAATGTTTAGCTTTAAGCCCTGAGTATAGGAAGGATGAGAGATTGGTTAAGATGTTTGAAACCGCATTCATTTTGCGGGATAGGAAAACGTAGTAACCCATGACCTTGAGTGTAGCTACAAGACTCGTAAATAAAGAAAAGCGCTTCTTATGAGGCAACCCATGCTTTGTGTGATTTTTATTTTGTTTGTTTGTTATTTGCTTCTGTATGCGTGCTTTATTTTTATTGTTGGTTGATCATGTTTCAAAACTAAATAGTGGAAATACTTTACATTGTTGTTTTGGCCTAGTCTTAACTTCACCCAAAGGTATTCTTGCAAAAGATAAGTGTAAGGGGAAACCCCAAATATGTTTTTAAGAAACAAACCGATCATGATTCTCCACAATATTAAATGAACATGTATATTCGTATTTGTTAGAGTCAAATGCTTGTATCAAGTCATAATGAAGTTTTGCAGGATTTTCCAGGAAGTAATACCAATTTTTTCCAGAAATTTTCCGGAAACTTAACATAAGAATTTCTGCAGGTCACTTCTGACGGCGTCACGAGTTTACTCTTGACGGCATCACGTGTAAAAAATCTGGAAATTTTACCGTTTTTGTTTTTCTAACGGAGTCTTAAAGTTTTTGTTGAATTATTGGTTTTATAATCTCCAGGAAATCTGCAAACATCATTCCACAAGCATTATATCTTATTTTGTTTTCTAGGATTTAGTAACATATGTAGATTGCCGCCGATTTTATGCGAGGTTGCCTTGTCTGTTTTCTCAGGATTTACAGGCTATGTTTGACAAGAAGATGATTTATATTCTGGAAGGGAAGCTTTGATTGTTCATTTTCTTGGAGGAAGATTTAAAATGGCCACCTTATTATCCATACCGAGCGAATCAGGGGAGTATTTGATTTCATTCTTTTTACTTATTTCACTTTTACATTCTTTACTTGAACATTGGGGACAATGTTCATCCTAAGTGTAAGGGGAGGGTAAATGATGATACCTTACAAATACACTTTCGCTTGAGTTTGTTTGTTTAATAGTAGATGTGTAATAAAACTATGAGAAATACTTCTTAGTGTAATTTTAGCGCCAAATTTAAAATTTTTTACAACATTTAGGAGTGAAAATTTATCCATAGCAAGCGTCTCATGGATAGGAGATTGTATGACTAGCACAAAACTGTACTATTCAGAAAAATTTTCCACCTAAATATGTGAGGTTCGCCTTTAGATTTGATAGGAAAAGCATTTATTATTAGTGCTTATGAGTGTACCGGTAGCATTTAGATTCTAGAACTTGCGTTAGTGATGCATCCCGAGACCGCTAGTGAGACTACATTCGTGTAGTAGGATTTACTACATGATAAGAGGCATTAGGATCACCCTTGTGTTAAACCCGTATCATAATTACTTGACCATTTAAGTCATATTACTTGGCTAGTTAAGTCAACTAATTTTTCCCACACCCTTAGCGTTGTACTCATTTTTAGTACACGAAACCCCTAGTACACCCCTCCGAGCCTATCTTTTCGTTTCTAACTTTAAGCAGTTTACTTAAAGGAAGAATTTATTACACCCCACTTAAATGTACACCCAAATCGCCTTAGCCTTCCATGTATGCACTCATCTTTAGTGCATTATTGTTATTTGTTAAACCCTAAGTTAATTATCTAATTGATTACTTGGTTTCTAAGTCGAGTCATATCCTTGTACATATTGTTTTGGGACGATTGGGACTCATGGGTAAAGTACTTATTTTAGGGAGTAATGGGGAAGAACATCATATATTACCCCCATATGTACGTTAATCTTAAAAGTACTCCAAGTGTTTTGATTATCTTAATTCGAGTCATTAGATTAGTTTATTGTAAAGTATATAAAAATTCAAGTGTAAGGGGAATGTTCATTCCTTATGATGTATTATTTTGGATGGTAGGGTAAGAGTGCATGCGCAAAAAAAAAAAAAAAAAAAAAAAAAAAAAAAAAAAAAAAAAAAAAAAAAAATCGGAAAAATCAAGAAAAAGAAAAAAAAAAAAAAAAAAAAAAAAAAAAAAACATACGGACTACCATCCCGTTTCATCTTGGTTTTATGTTTTTGTTATTTTTTATTTATTAGCTTAAGTCGAGTCTAGTCTTGGCTTAGCAACGCCATATTATACATGTAATTAACCAAGATTGTTAACTCGCCACCAGTAAAGACTGCCTATATCCAACAAAACCGTGTATTTCATATCCCTACACCTAACGTTACAACCCTTTAAAAGACCTCTTTGATAGTTTATCCTAGGTGCTTACGCCATGTGGTGGAGGTTTGATCCTTTCCTAAGCCTATGGTAATCTATTTTGCTATGTCAGGTAGTGAGAGATATTTTCCGTTTCCATATTGTTATATTACTTTATTGCACCCGAGAGATGTGAGTATCTAAACACTATTTGTGAGGTGCTAGTATATGACCTCCGTGCTTGTCTTTGGTCTTTAGTGGAACGATTATTTGTTGTAATTACTTTTATATTAGTGTTAAATGACCCCTAACTTGTATTTTGATTAGAATAAAAGCGCATTTTCTTGAGGACAAGCAAATCTGAAGTGTAAGGGTATATGATGAGGCAAAAAATGAACCACTTTTAGGGGGTCATTTAAGCCCGGAATTGAATTTGTTGACATAAATAATGTATGAAAACGTTATTTATATTTTTCGATATCTCTATATTTTGACGATCACAAAATGTAAACTCGTCAATCGTAATATTACTACATAAACAAGTATTAAGCTAGTTTAAATCACTATATCCAACTTAATCACTTAAGGTATGGATGAACATGTGCTTAATACATCTAATGATCAAAGGCATATTTAATTAACTAATACAAAGTTTATTTAAATATATAAACATATTATATATTTTTTGTAAAACACTTTTGGTAATAAAGAAAAATGTTTAATCATACTAAATATATGATTTCAAATATTTAACCAAAATCAGTTAGTTTTTCACCAAATAAACTTTCCCCACTAAAAGACAAGTGTTCTGGCCATTACAGCTGGGCGGCCCCCTTAATTATAAGGGGCGGTCCCCTTAATTTTAAGGGGGCCGACCTTGATTTAAGGGGGCTGGCCACGCTCCTCTGTCAGAAACTGTCAGAATTCTTCTCTTATAAATACCACCTTAATTCTAGAATTTTGCCCCACCTTTTGCACGAAATTTTCAGATCTACAACTCTCTAAAACATCCTCTAAAACCCTTTGATCATTTGTATATTCATCCTTGTTTCAAGTGATTCAATCCCTCATCATCCATTCTCATCCAAAGTGCAAAAGAAGAACACTCTTTCTACAACCAAGTTCAAGAAGTGTTGAAGAGTAGTTGTGCATAGTGTATATATATTCATTTGTGAATATTGTGTTGTGCTTGTGATTAATTGTGTAGAAGATATAGAAGTTGTGTAGATAATAGAAGTTGATAAGTAGTGAAGTAGGCTAGTTGTGAAGATAGGTGTGAAGTAGAAGATTTGTGTGTAGAAGATAGTTGTGAAGAAGATTGGTGTGTAGAATATTGGTGTGAAGAAGGTGTGTAGAAGTTGTGATCAAGTTGTGAAGTTGTGTGGTGTGTAAATTGGTGTGTAAGGTTTTCTCCGCCAAAAAGGGAGTTTGTTGACATAGTGAAGAAAACTCTCGAGTAGGTGACTCGGGGAGTGGAGTAGGAATAAGGAAAGTGTCCTTGTAGCCGAACCACTATAAATCCTTGTGTTGTGGTTTGATCTTTCTAACTCTTCTCATTACTTATTTATTTATCTTTACTATATTAGCTTTGTTAGTTAGTTACAATTCAATTCTTCATATAGTGCAAGTATTGAGTTCACATAAACTAGAATCGAACTTTTTAAAACAAACTTGTGTTTATAAATTTAAAGGGACGTAAAACTATTCAACCTCCCCTTCTAGTTTTCCACAATTGGTATCAGGAGCCACGTCAAGCAAGATTTTTAAAATATATTGTATTTTAAAACTTGTAACGATCTATGGAATCTGAAAAATATTTAGAAGGGCAATCTATGCAAAGACCACCACTATTTGAAAGTGATGGATTTTTATATTGGAAAAATCGATTCGAAACTTATGTGAAATCAAAAGATCTAGATCTTTGGCATATTATTACCAATGGTGATTTTTTACCTATTCAAAATAACCCTGAAACTAAGAAAGATGAAATCGTACCTTGTGAAAAACAAAATGATGATTTAAAAAGAAAACTTTCTAAAAATAATGAAGCAAAAATGGTTATTTACAATGCGCTACCACGTAAAGAGTACGAAAGGATCTTTATGTGTGAAACCACAAAAGAAATTTGGAACTCTTTATTAATAACCCACCAAGGTAATAATCGAGTCAAAGATAACAAAATAGATCTACTTGTTCAACAATATGAGCAATTCACGATTCTGGAAGAGGAATCAATTGATAATGCTTTTGCTAGATTTAACACTATAATCACAAGTTTAAAAGCACATGATGAGAATTTCTCTAGTAAGAATTTTGTTAGGAAGTTTCTTAGAGCTCTTCACCCAAAATAGCGAGCTAAAGTGACGGCTATTGAAGAATCAAAAAATTTGTCAACGCTACAACTTGATGAATTAATTGGTAATCTAAAAGTCTACGAAGCAATAATAAAGAAGACTCCGAAATGGTTAAAGGGAAACGAGAGCAAAGCAAGTCAATCGCCTTTAAAGCTAGAAAGGATTCCAACAACGAAGATAGCTCATCTTCCGAAAGCAAAGACGAAGAATATGCCATGGCCGTAAGAGATTTCAAGAAATTCTTCAAAAGGCGAGGAAGATTCGTTAGACAACCACACGATGAAAGAAGAACATCTCAAAAGAATAATGATGACAAGTATATCAAGAATGAGAGAAAATGTTTCAAGTGTGGTGATCCGAATCACCTTATTAGAAAATGTCCAATGATGACAAGAGATCAAAATCAAAGATTGTTTATTGCAGGTGCTTGGAGTGATAGCGATGAAGATGAGAAAGAAACAACAAAGGAAGAAAAGTGTCTCATGGCTAAAACATCAAGTGAGGTACGTTCCGAAACCGAATATTTTAGTGATGAAAATTTATCATTAGATGAAAAAGACTTAGATAGTGAATACAATAGATTATCCAAACTAGGACAACAAGTTATGGCTAAAAACAAATCACTAAAATACATAAATAACCAATTAGAAAATGAAGTACTTGAACTAAAAATTAAAATACATCAACTTGAAAAAGGTAAAGAAACTTTTGAAGAATGTAAATCATGTCAAGAGCTTAGAAGTGAAAACAACAAGCTTAAGGAAGAAATTTGTAAACTTAATAAATTTGAAAATAGTAGTAACTCACTTAGTAAAATTATAAGTATTCAAAGAATATCCGGAGATAAAACCGGTCTAGGTTTTAACTCAACCGAAGCCTCAACAAGTGAAGTTAAAAATGTTAAATTTGAAAGCGAACTCAAAGAACTAAAACCTTAAAAATCTAATCCTGAGTATATACTCATAAATGATAAGAAAATACATCTAGCTAGTAATGAAGAAATAAAACCGTTTTATAAACCATCTTTAAAAACCGAAGTAGGATCGTCCAAAACTAAAACAAGATCTAAAACTCTACCACCTAGGAAACCGAATAATTCTTACTCTAGACCTAAAACACCTCAACCAAGAGTAAACCAAAGTAGACAAAACTTTAACAATAATCAACAAATGTGGAACTTCAATCCATGGGGAATGTTTCCACCATATATGCACCCAAGTAAAATACATAACATGTTCGGGACAAACAACTTTGGTCAAATGAGACCATGGGGACCAACGTGAGAACTTTCGCCATTCATACATGGAAATCTTTGATGTCACACCGTGTTCAGACTTTCCTACGAAGATTTTGAAGTTTAACGCATTCAAGACGAAAGGTACACATTTCCTTTTATTTCCTTGTAAACAAATGCATGCTTAGTTTAGTATCTAGCTTTTATGTGATATTGATTGGTTCATTATTTTCTCTAGTCTTTACTTCTATACATATATATACTTATTTACTTATACTATATTTAAATATATATATATATATATATATATATATATATATATATATATATATATATATATATATATATATATATATATATATATATATACACTTAGCTATATCTAGGATCTTATAACCTAGAAAACTCATTTGTTGATTTTCTAGAACTAGAAATTGTTCGTTTACGAACCTTTTCTTTTCCCATTTGCCTTATTGAACTTTAATGTTCAACAACACTCATGCTGATGAAGAGAGATGAGTCAAAAAATCTATGGATGAAACAAACTCCCGGCTTCCATTGCATCCGTCCCCTTCCTTTATTCTCGTCTTATAAGCCCATACTACATACATATATATATATATATATATATATATATATATATATATATATATATATATATATATATATATATATATATATATATATATATACATATACTTATGAACCTTCCACAACGTTCTCGTGTACTTGACAACTTGCTAAATTTCATCCGAAATGATCAAGAAAACTTAATTGGCAAATTGTCAATTAAAAGTGTCAAGTAATTCCTTTCGTGCGAATACCCTCCAACGTATTTTTGATTAAATATAAATCTAATACATACATATGAATAATTTTTTGCTCTTTCCAGAAACCAAAAATCACAAAAATAAAATTTTGGAGGGCGGCCCCCTTAATGTTTAAGGGGACCAACAGCCAAATGTAGGGCGGCCCCCTTGATGTTTAAGGGGGCCGGCCATCTGATTGTTCAAACCCGTTTTTCTCCTTTTTTCCTTTTGCCAAACACTCCACTTTTTCATACACTCCTTCCCCTGCTTCTACTGTGACGAAAACCAAAACCCAAAAACCTCTCAAATCACTTCCAAATCACATAATTTGGGTTAATTCGCAAAGGGAAAATTCATCTAACACAATCACCAATATTTATTGTAAGTGTTTCATAACACATTTCATCTAATTTCATCTTATTTGATCATACTCATGATTATGCATGTTTTATAAAATTCATCAAATTTCATAATTTCTTTCGAATTAAGCCTTAAAACTCCATAACCAAATGCTTCCCCTAGGATTAGGATGATTGATCAACACTAGAAACTAGTTATTATAAACTATCATGTCAAAAATTTTTGAAAAATTTCATACACTCCTTTTCAAAATTTTTTAGTAAACTTATTGTTGAATAATAATTTGAAAATGTGTTAAAACTAATCACATTATACTTGTGTAACTTGTAAAACTTGAAATTACATTTTTCGACTAAGAAAAATTATTTTGGTTCACAATATAGGGTTGTCTGGATTATGTCCAAATAATATCGAAACATAGTCATTATAATTTTTATAAAACTTTGTTATAATTATAAACCTTAAAATTGCTAATCGAACTCGTCAAGATATATAATTCATATATATATATTGACATACTAGGAGTATAAGTCAATAGTTAAGGAAGCGTTTGGTTTATTACTAAAAATGACATTTTTAAGTAAAAATACAAACCATCTTTTTCAAAAACAAATCACATGCATAAGAAACTCGCAAGAAATAGCTAGTTTTACAATCTAATGTAAATCTAGTAAATTTCATGATATATTAAGATGTTTAAAGGGGCGTTTGGATTTGTCCATAACTACTCATTAAACATCGTAAAGTATATCTAGAACGAGTTAAAAACAACATTAAGGAACATGGTAATCTACTTCTTAGGATTAGTAACGAAGTATGTTTACGTTCCAACATAAGCCTTAACAATAAACATATACTTTTATCTTTCTTTATATTTATTTTGGTCTTTTTCTATTGTTGATGTGTTTAGGTGAAAATGCCAAAAGCAACTACCAAAGATATTTCTCACACTAAAAACTACATTCCTAAAGTTTCCCAACTCCCTACCACATCTCCTTCTATTGGACTGATCTATCGTCAAATTGAAGATAGAAATGTTCATGAAGGACGTGTAGTAGATCTTGCTTTTGCTCAATCTGACTACATAAATCGCTTGTTTACAAGCATCAACTTCAATTGTCTTTATGAAATAAACGAACCTATCATTCCCCGCTTCAGAATGGATTTCTATAGCTAAGTCACCGTCTAAGCCAATGATCTTGGTTTCATTACCATCTCCTTCATGGTTCTAAATGAATTTATCACCCTAACTCTCGAACAATTTGGTCATATCCTCCAAATTCCTTTTAGAGGTCAAGCCGTTTTCACAAACGAGTGGGGCCTCGAATCTCTCAATCGCTATCGACCAACCTTCGGTCCTTACTTCGACGTTATTCCTCATCCCGACGAAATTCGTCAAATCCTTGGTGTGGAACGTGCCACCACTAGCCGAAAAATCAAATCCAAAAACGTTCAAATCTCTCCGTACCAACTTCTCCTCAAGGAATTAAGCCCCCACATGAAGCGTTGGGAAGAACTCATTCGTGAGAATGCGTTTGGTACCGGAGGTCACCGGGACCATCTCCCGGTGTGCCTTGCTTACATGTTGTATTGTATAGCTGTTGAAAAGCCGTACAATTTGGCCTACTTCTTTATCAAACGGATTGAGTGTGCTAGAAAGACTCCCAAAGCCAACCTTCCATATGGAATGTTTCTCACTCGTCTCTATCGTCATGTTATCGAGTACTACCCCGATCTTGACAATAGTATCTATGAGTCCATCTACCCCACTCTACGTTCTCTCACTCTAAAACAAGCTCGACGAACTCGATGTGACAAGGGTAAATGATGCGTGGGAATCGCTACAGGCTTTACCTCTCAAGGGATCTCGAGAAGCTTACAACCCCCACCAGGCAGTGTACCTGATCGTTGTAGTATAGTATAGTGACAAGTACCGGGGGATTGATCGTTCAGCTTAGGAATAGTGTCGCTAGGATTAGAAAACCTAATTAATAGTTCTAAAGGTGAGGGATGATTATTTTTGTATTTTTATATTTTTATGAAAGCAAGTAAAATCTCGGGTTTTGGAAGAGTGGGCGGAATTAGTTGCTATTCAACTAACCCAAAACTAATATATATTCAAAATAAAATACTGAAAATGAAATTAAACTAAATTATACTAAGGTTGTGAGCAGTAATTGGAGAAATTGTGTTTACTTAGACTTCACTACTCCCTAGACATCTTTTACACGTTAATTACTTGTTATACTTGTATGGATGACGGATTGTATTCCTTAATACCATTCGTGGGGTGGCATACATAACTCCCCAACTCTATGAGCTCTTATCTCCTCCTACACCATGACCCAACACAACTATAGGGATTGTAAACAGTGGCTCATGCATTAAATACAACCAATAAAGACCTAGTACGCCTCGGTTCATGTTTCTTAAGACGTTCAAGCATGTTACCATTTGGAGATCTGCCAGTTTTCTTAAGCCTAACATATAAAATCATTCATCCAAGACAAGAATAGACAAGTAATCAACACATAATCAACATCTAGGTTTCATTAGATCTAAGCAAACACAAAAGAGATCTAGCCTAGCATAATGGAATTGAGACAAGAACAAGATATAAACAACCAATGCATAGACATATTGATTGAATTAGAAGAACACTTAACTCAATTACAATGCAAGGTATCAAGGGTTTGGAACCCTTGAAAAACCTGTAAAAGATACACCAAATTCGTCTTTAGGGTTTCACCAAAACTTCTCCTTTTTTTTAATGAAAAAACTAGAAAACTATATATAGGAAAACTGGGCTGACGGCGTCAAGACAAGCATGTGACGCCGTCACCTCGCCGCCAAATACTTCCTCGGACGGCCTTGATCTACTTATGACGGCCTATGTGACGCCGTCACCAACCACGGTATTTTATTCTTGGTACTTTGACGCCGTCAGGATGACTTTTGATGCCGTCATCAACTACGGTGTTTTATTCTTGATGTCTGACGCCATCAGGGTATAACTCTTGACGCCGTCACCTAGTGTCTTCAGCATGGAAAATTGATACTTTACCGTTTTCTTCACTTTTATGCTCCAAAAACGTCCAAAATGGCTTCTTTTCCAGAATTCACTCTCCAAGTACCTAAAATCACAAAAGGAACGATTTAGGGCAATATTTGATCAAATAAAGTCGGATTCGGGCTTAAATGACCCCCTAAAAACGGATCATTTTTCGCCTCATCATATACCCTTACACTTGAGATTTGCTTGTCCTCAAGCAAATGAGCTTTTATTCTACTCAAAAGACAAATTAAGGGTCATTTAACACTAATATAAAAGTAATTACAACAAATAATCATTCCACTAAAGACCAATAGACAAGCACGGAGGTCATACATAAGCACCTCGCAAATAGTGTTTAGATACTCACATCTCTCGGGTGTAATAAAGTAATATAACATTATGGAAATGGAAGATATCTCTCACTACCTGTCATAGCAAAATAGATTACCATAGGCTTGGGAAAGGATCAAACCTCCACCACATGGCGTAAGCACCTAGGATAAACTATCAAAGAGGTCTTTTAAAGGGTTGTAACGTTAGGTATAGGGATATGAATTACACGGTTTTGTTGGATAAAGGAAGTTTTACTGGTGGTGAGTTAACAATCTTGGTTAATTACATGTACAAGATGGCGTTGCTAAGCCAAGACTAGACTCGACTTAAGCTAATAAATGAAAAATAACAAAAACATAAAATGAACATAGAATAAAAACGGGATGGTATTCCGTATGTTTTTTTCTCTTTTTCTTTTCTATTTTTTTTTTCTTTTTCTCAATTTTTTCGATATTTTTTTTTTTTTTTTTTTTTTACATACACTCTTACCCTACCATCCAAAATAATACATCATAGGGAATGAGAATTCCCCTTACACTTGAATCTTTATATACTTTACATTAAACTAATCTAATGACTCGAATTAAGAGAATTAAAACACTTGGAGCACTTTTAAGATTAACGTACATATGGGGGTAATAATATGATGTTCTTCCCCATTACCCCACAAAATAAGTACTTACCCACGAGTCCCAATCGTCCCAAAACAATATGTACAAGGATATGACTCGACTTAGCAACCATGTAATCAATTAGAAAGTTAACTTAGGGTTTAACAAATAACAATAATGCACTAAAAATGAGCGCATACACGGAAGGCTAAGGCGATTTGGGTGTACATTTTAGTGGGGTGTAACAAATTCTTCCTTTAAGTAAGATGCTTAAAGTTAGAAATGAAAAGATAGGCTCGGAGGGGTGTACTAGGGGTTTCGTGTACTAAAAATGAGTACAACGCTAAGGGTGTGGGAAAAATTAGTTGACTTAACATGCCAAGTAATATGACTTAAATGGTCAAGTAATTATGATACGGGTTTAACACAAGGGTGATCCTAATGCCGCTTATCATGTAGTAAATCCTACCACACGAATGTAGTCTCACTAGCGGTCTCGGGATGCATCACTAACGCAAGTTCTAGAATCTAAATGCTACCGGTACACTCATAAGCACTAATAATGAATGCTTTTCCTATCAAATCTAAAGGCGAACCTCACATTTTTGGGTGGAAAATTTTTCTGAATATACGGTTATGTGCTAGTCATACAACCTCCTATCCATGAGACGCTTGCTATGGCTAAAGTTTCACTCCTAAATGTTGTAAAAAATTTTAAATTTGGCGCTAAAATTACACTAACAAGTATTTCTCATAGTTTTATTACACATCTACTATCAAACAAAACAAACTCAAGCGAAAGTGCATATGTAAGGTATCATCTTTTTACCCTCCCCTTACACTTAAGATGAACATTGTCCCCAATGTTCAAGTAAAGAATGTAAAAGTTAAAAAGTAAAGAGAATGAAATCAAATACTCCCCTGATTCGCTCGGTATGGATTATAGGTGGCCAGGTTAAATCTTCCTCCAAGAAAATGAACAATCAAAGCTTCCCTTCCAGAATATAAATCATCTTCTTATAATAAATAACCTGTAAATCCTGACAACAATAGACAAGACAACCTCGCGTAAAATCGGCGGCATCCTATATAAGTTACTAAATCCTAGAAAACAAAGTAAGATATAATGCTTGTGGAATGAAGTTTGCAGATTTCCTGGATATTATAAAACTTAATAATTCACAAAAACCATAAGACTCCGTTAGAAAAACAAAACCGGTAAAATTTCCAGATTTTTAACTCCTGACGCCGTCAAGAGTAATACTCTGACGCTGTCAGAATGGACCTGCAGAAATTCTTATGTTAAGTTTCCGGAAAATTTCTGGAAAAACTTTGTCCTACTTCCTGGAAAATCCTGCAAAACTTCATTATGACTCAATACAAGCATTTGACTCTAACAAATACGAATATACATGTTCATTTAATATTGTGGAGAATCATGATTGGTTTGTTTCTTAAAAACATATTTGGGGTTTCCCCTTACACTTATCTTTTGCAAAAATACCTTTAGGTTGAAGTTAAGACTAGGCCAAACAACATAATAAAGTATTTCCACATTTCAATTGAGAAACATGATCATCCAAAAATAAAAATAAAACATGCATACGGAAGCAAATAACTATCAAACAAATAAAATCACACAAAACATGGGTTGCCTCCCAAGAAGTGCTTTTCTTTATTTACGAGTCTTGTAGCTAGACTCAAAGTCATGGGCTATCACGTGATTTCATCATTTGAAATGATATACCCCATATAGTTGCGATCATTACTGTTATGGTGGTAGTGCCTCAATCTATCGATACTTGCAATCACCTTCCCACCTAATTTGCTTCTCAAGTTAGCTACCCCATCTTGGCTCAATCCTTCGATTGTGAATGGCCCATACCACCAAGGACTTGGTTTATCGGGTGGTATTGTTGTTTCCAAGTATCTCAAGAGCACCAAGTTCCCTTCTTCAAACGGTGTATGATTTCTTTCGTGTTGAGTATGTTTGAGTTCAATCGGAACCTTATTACTTTTTATTCTTTCATCCTTAGCTTTCTTATAGCTTTTGATTCTTGACTCCCATGCAAGAATTTTATTCTAAACACGAATGGGTGTCGTGCCAATGTTGTTTTTGATCATTCTCCAACTCAAATTCTCACGCCCACTTCGCGGAGTCATGTGGAAGCTAATCTTTCTTTTTCCAGATTTAAGCTCAATCTTCCTATCTTCATACTTAATGACAGCCCTAGCGGTGGTGAGGAATGGTGCCCCAAGGATTATTGGCATGCATCCATCCCCTTTATCATCAATGATCATAAAATCAACGGGGTACATGAATCCTGCAACATTGACTAATACATCTTCTGCGATTCCTAGGGGATATACGTACGAGTGTCCAACAAGAGATAGCCTAACACGAGTAGGTGCTGGCATTTTTGACGTTAGTTGGATGTAAATAGTTAGGGGCATAAGATTTACTTCCGATCCTTGGTCGGCGAAAGCACTAAGATGTTTCAAGTCCCCAATGCTCGTTGGAAATTCAAAATTCCCACATGCTACCTGCTTAGTAGCCACTTTCTGTACCAATAACCTCTCGACCACTGATCCTCCAGGAAGCGTATCATACTCATCTTCCTCTTCTTCCTCCTTTTCAGGAACCTATCCGGAGGATTGGTTACGCCTATCACCCTTAATCCAATTTGTTATGGTGTTTTTGTTTATATCATGTTTCAGGTAGTAACTCAAAGGGTGGGACTCTGGTGGTCTTTCTAAGGTCTGTTTAGCAGGGGTTTCTACCTTCTCGTTATCTTTATGGACAATGGTGACGGAGTTAACAAATTGGGTGGTGGGAGTGGCGCTTTCTTTCCTTAGCAGTATTCGCTCGGGGGTTCTCTGATTGGTATACTCCTCCAATAGACTCAACATCTCATTCATTTTCTCCTGCATCTCCTCTTTTTGTTTATAAACTGCTTCTTCGAATCTAGCAAGCCGATCAGAGTGAGTTGCCATATATTCTCTCATCCTAGCCTCAAACTCCGAGCTAAGTTCCTTGGGAGGGGAACAAGGTGGAGTGCACCTTTGAAAAGCCTCGACATGTTCTCTAGAAGGTGACTCGGATAATGGTGCCGAAGTTGGCTTTGAGACAGAATTGACAGTGGCTTGTCTAGGACTTAAGGGTCTCCTTTGCCTTTCCTCAAAATAGTCAACTTTTGCCTCAAGTTTGCATAAGAGTTCATCGGGGATTTCGGTGGTTCCTCCAGATGTCGAGACTGCATTGATGGCCGCTTCTATCGTATGTTTAAATTCCCAAATCTCATTATTATCAACAGCGAGCTCTTCGATAATTGCCCAAGACTCCTCGGCATTCTTATCATACAATTTACCTCCTGCGGCCCTGTCGATGGTGCGCTTAGTGTGATAGTCAACATGGTCGTAGAAAATCTGGACTAATAACCAAAGGTTTATGCCATGATGAGGGATCTTGTGGAGGAGATCCTTGAAACGGGCCCAAGCCTCGTAGAAAGGTTCACCCCGCTGTTGCTCAAACATCAAAATGTCCCTTCTAAGCATTGCAGTCTTTTCCGGCGGAAAGAATTGGGTAAGGAAGCGATTGGCGAGATTGTCCCATGTGGTGATGGATCTCGCGGGTAAACGCTCAAGCCATTGACTAGCTTGATCCCGTAGAGAGAATTGGAATAGGCGTAAACGGGTAGTCTCTATAGTTTCAACACCTAGGTCTATGGAATCTACGATTTTGAGGAAGTCCTTAAGGTGTTGATTTGGATCTTCGGAACGAAGTCCATGGAATGCACATCCGCTTTGCACCAACCGGATGGTGTCGGATCGCAAGGGGGTCACATTGTCTCCGGTGAGCTCAATGGTGTTTCGGTAGCCTCGGTGGCTAGGTCGGGAATACCCTCCTAAGGTTCGGGGCCTAAGGGGTTCTAATGGTGGGTTTTGTTGTGGTGGGATGATGGGTTCAAAGATGTTACCACCTTCCATGATGTCGGATGGTAAAGAGTTACGAACAAAGGCACGAAGAAATAAGATAGACTAAAGAAGACCTAAAAAAATAAAAATAAAATCTTACTAGAAAGGAATCTAGCAAGTAGACCTAATAAAAAGAAATCCTAACCTAGACAATAACTATTCCCCGACAGCGGCGCCAAAAACTTGATGCGTGGGAATCGCAACAGGCTTTACCTCTCAAGGGATCTCGAGAAGCTTACAACCACCACCAGGCAGTGTACCTGATCGTTGTAGGATAGTGTAGTGACAAGTACCGGGGGATTGATCGTTCAGCTTAGGAATAGTGTCGCTAGGATTAGAAAACCTAATTAATAGTTCTAAAGGTGAGGGATGATTATTTTTGTATTTTTATATTTTTATGAAAGCAAGTAAAATCTCGGGTTTTGGAAGAGTGGGCGGAATTAGTTGCTATTCAACTAACCCAAAACTAATATATATTCAAAATAAAATACTGAAAATGAAATTAAACTAAATTATACTAAGGTTGTGAGCAGTAATTGGAGAAATTGTGTTTACTTAGACTTCACTACTCCCTAGACATCTTTTACACGTTAATTACTTGTTATACTTGTATGGATGACGGATTGTATTCCTTAATACCATTCGTGGGGTGGCATACATAACTCCCCAACTCTATGAGCTCTTATCTCCTCCTACACCATGACCCAACACAACTATAGGGATTGTAAACAGTGGCTCATGCATTAAATACAACCAATAAAGACCTAGTATGCCTCGGTTCATGTTTCTTAAGACGTTCAAGCATGTTACCATTTGGAGATCTGCCAGTTTTCTTAAGCCTAACATATAAAATCATTCATCCAAGACAAGAATAGACAAGTAATCAACACATAATCAACATCTAGGTTTCATTAGATCTAAGCAAACACAAAAGAGATCTAGCCTAGCATAATGGAATTGAGACAAGAACAAGATATAAACAACCAACACATAGACATATTGATTGAATTAGAAGAACACTTATCTCAATTACAATGCAAGGTATCAAGGGTTTGGAACCCTTGAAAAACCTGTAAAAGATACACCAAATTCGTCTTTAGGGTTTCACCAAAACTTCTCCTTTTTTTTAATGAAAAAACTAGAAAACTATATATAGGAAAACTGGGCTGACGGCGTCAAGACAAGCATGTGACGCCGTCACCTCGCCGCCAAATACTTCCTCGGACGGCCTTGATCTACTTATGACGGCCTATGTGACGCCGTCACCAACCACGGTATTTTATTCTTGGTACTTTGACGCCGTCAGGATGACTTTTGACGCCGTCATCAACTACGGTGTTTTATTCTTGATGTCTGACGCCGTCAGGGTATAACTCTTGACGCCGTCACCTAGTGTCTTCAGCATGGAAAATTGATACTTTACCGTTTTCTTCACTTTTATGCTCCAAAAACGTCTAAAATGGCTTCTTTTCCAGAATTCACTCTCCAAGTACCTAAAATCACAAAAGGAACGATTTAGGGCAATATTTGATCAAATAAAGTCGGATTCGGGCTTAAATGACCCCCTAAAAACGGATCATTTTTCACCTCATCAGTAAACCTCGTCGTCATAGCTTTCATGGATCATCTTCAAGGCAAGACGATGACGATGAGGAGGAAAACATCCATGATGCTAGTACCCCTTCGTTTTCTGAGTTCGTTGACGATTTAGAGGATCTTGACTATCCCAACTATTCTACTCCATCTCCGAGTGATCAAACTGAAGAAGTGCTTCATGAACGTACTACCGAGATGCTTAGAAGACAAAAGAGATTGCACGAAGAAGTTAGAGGTGGCTTCAAATCTATCGGGAAGACTTTGAAGGGTATCTTCGGGAAGAAAAAGAAATAATATGCTTGGATTATGTTTGTCAAACAATATTTATTTTTATGTCTTGTGTGCTACTTGTCCGACGTATGATCGGAAGTACTTGTTATTTGGATATTTGTTTAGGATGCTAACTTGATTGCTCTTAATATATGTTTTTTTTAATGAATGATTCTCTTAATCTACATATATATGTTTGCATGATTAGTTAATGTTTATATAAATATATGACATCTATGCTTTCTAATAGACCAAAAACAAATGTGAAATGTCCAAATAGAGCTTGCTGCAAATACAAAACCGAACATAACATTTTTCCAGAAAATTTTTGAAAATTTTGGTTTCTGGGTCACCAGATGGGCGGCCCCCTTAAATCATAAAGGGAGGCCCCCTTAAAATTAAGGGGATCGGCCTCCATTTAAGGGGACCGGCCATCTGGAACAGTTTTTACACTATTTTCTTTTGCATCTTGTGATCCCTTTTGCTAGTCCCAGCTACCATTTCCCTTAAAAACTAAACTGATTTTGGAATATAACATTACAATTTCAAATTAATTCCACTTCTAAACATGTTTTCCCACTATATAATCTCAATGCATGTTTAATTCACATTCAATCATCCTCAAACATTCATCAAACATCATCATGTCATCACCAAGAACCACCTATTCAAACAATGCCAAGAAACAAAAACTTGTCATCATTCCACCCAAACAACTCTTCATTGATCTTACAAATGAAGACAACACCACTCCATCTCCACCACCTCAATGTTCATCTCCTAGTGCACCAAATGCACCCTCCAAAACACCTTCAACAAATGGAAACTCCACTTCCTCCATACCATCCACTTCATCCATAAATGACTACATCAACACCTACTTATCTCCTCCAACAATTGATCAACCATCACAACCTACCAATGAGAACACATCTCTTGCACTCACTCTCTCATTATCACCATTAACACCTCTTGATGCACATTTCTCATCATCTCCTATCAATCCACCAACCTATAACCCCGTCCCATGGAGCTTACTTGAAGCTCATAGAGACACTTGCCTTTGTTGCATTCACAACTGAACAATTGTGTTTGGTTTAAGAGATGAGATACAATACATGTTTTCTCATATTGAAAACATGTTGCATCAACCACCACCAACAAACACAACACCTCCACCACCATCAACAAACACACCTCCACCATCACCATCCCCATGTTCACCATCCATTCCTCCCAATTAAACATGCTTGGTGTTTCACAAATAAAATTGTGTTAAACTTTTTGGATGGCAAGCTCTAGAGAGGACTATCATGTTTGAGACTTGGTCTTTTAGTTTAATGATGATTCTAAGCCTTTAAGGCTTTTGTTAGTTGCATTACTTGTTATGGTTGTCAATGTAATGCTTGATGTATTTTCTTTTATTAACGTTATGGTTATGTTTAGCCTCTACTCTTGCATGCTATATACATGTATATGTTGCTTGCCACTAAATATTTTTGCAAGATATCCATATCTCGATTCCTTTTGGCCTCAAAAAGAGGGGGAGTACACTTCGAGGGGGAGTTTACATTAACATGGGATAACCTTTTGATGCTAACAAAAAGGGGGAGAAGTAATATAAACTCACAATAATACTTGAATATATACTAATTTTCGATTAATGAGTTTAAATTTTGTAATCATCAAAAAGGGGGAGATTGTTGACATAAATAATGTATGAAAACGTTATTTATATTTTTCGATATCTTTATATTTTGACGATCACAAAATGTAAACTCGTCAATCGTAAGATTACTACGTAAACAAGTATTAAGCTAGTTTATATCACTATATCCAACTTAATCACTTAAGGTATGGATGAACATGTGCTTAATACATCTAATGATCAAAGGGATATTTAATTAACTAATACAAAGTTTATTTAAATATATAAACATATTATATATTTTTTGAAAAACACTTTTGGTAATAAAGAAAAATGTTTTAATCATACTAAATATATGATTTCAAATATTTAACCAAAATCAGTTAGTTTTTCACCAAATAAACTTTCCCCACTAAAAGACAAGTGTTCTGGCCGTGACAGCTGGGCGGCTCCCTTAATTATAAGGGGCGGTCCCCTTAATTTTAAGGGGGCCGGCCTTGATTTAAGGGGGCCGGCCACGCTCCTCTGTCAGAAACTGTCAGAATTCTTCTCTTATAAATACCACCTTAATTCTGGAATTTTTACCCACCTTTTGCACGAAATTTTCAGATCTATAACTCTATAAAACATCCTCTAAAACCCTTTCATCATTTGTATATTAATCCTTGTTTCAAGTGATTCAATCCCTCATCATCCATTCTCATCCAAAGTGAAAAAGAAGAACACTCTTTCTACAACCAAGTTCAAGAAGTGTTGAAGAGTAGTTGTACATAGTGTATATATATTCATTTGTGAATATTGTGTTGTACTTGTGATTAATTGTGTAGAAGATATAGAAGTTGTGTAGATAATAGAAGTTGATAAGTAGTGAAGTAGGCTAGTTGTGAAGATAGGTGTGAAGTAGAAGATTGGTGTGTAGAAGATAGTTGTGAAGAAGATTGGTGTGTAGAATATTGGTGTGAAGAAGGTGTGTAGAAGTTGTGATCAAGTTGTGAAGTTGTGTGGTGTGTAAATTGGTGTGTAAGGTTTTCTCCGCCAAAAAGGGAGTTTATTGACATAGTGAAGAAAACTCTCGAGTAGGTGACTCGGGGAGTGGAGTAGGAACAAGGAAGGTGTCCTTGTAGCCGAACCACTATAAATCCTTGTGTTGTGGTTTGATCTTTCTAACTCTTCTCATTACTTATTTATTTATCTTTACTATATTAGCTTTGTTAGTTAGTTACCATTCAATTGTTCATATAGTGCAAGTATTGAGTTCACATAAACTAGAATCGAACTTTTTAAAACAAACTTGTGTTTATAAATTTAAAAGGACGTAAAACTATTCAACCCCCCCTTCTAGTTTTCCACATAATTTATTTGATCAAATATTACCCTAAATCATTCCTTTTGTGATTTTAGGTACTTTGGGAGAGAAATCTGGAAAAGGAAGCAATTCGGACGTTTTTGGAGCATAAAAGTGAAGAAAACGCCAAAGACTTAATTTTCCATGCTGAGAATAGTGTATGACGGCGTCAAGAGGAAATTCCTGACGGAGTCAAGAGTAAAATCCATGACGACCCAGAAGAAACCTGAAGGCGTCACAACAAGAGCGTCAAAAGTTAAAATCATGACGGCATGCATAAGGTGTACACATGACGGCGTCAGACCCAGATCTAGGCAGTCCGAGGAACTATTTGGCGGCGAGATGACGGCGTCAGACATTTGTTCTTGACTCCGTAACCTTCCAAACTCTATATATAGTTTTCTATTTTTCATTCATTAAGGAGGAACTTGTGTGGAGAAACCCTAGGGCCGAACTTTGTGAACCCTAGCTCGTATTTTACAGTAAATTCAAGGGTTTTCACCCCTTGAATCCTTTCATGTGCTATTGAGATAAGTCTTCTCTTAATTCAATCAATATGTCTATCTGTTGGTTTTCTATATCTTGTGTTTGTCTTGATTTCAACATGCTAGGCTAGATTTATCTTGTGTTTGCTTAGATCTAATGAAACCTAGATGTTAATTATGTGTTGATTACTTGTTTATGGTTGTATTGGATGAATGATTTCAATGTTAGGCTTAAGAAAACTGGCAGATCTCCATTGTCTAACATGCTTGAACTTCTTAGGAAACATGAACCGATGTGTACTAGGTTTTATTGGTTGTATTTAACGCATGAGTAAATTCTACTGATCCCATGTTAGGAGCTTCTTAACCGGCTCGACATATGAGTGAAGTAGGCACTCATAGGATTGGGGAAGTAAGTACGCCACCCCATGAATGGTATTAAGGAATACAATCTGTCATCCACGTAACTATAACAAGTAATTAACCTGTAAAAGATATCTAGGGAGTAGTGAATCTAAGTAAACACATTTCTCCCATATATTGCTCACAACCTTAGTTTAAATTACTTTATTTTCATGTCTAGTATTTTATTTTGATTGCATCTTAGTATTGGGTTAGTTGACTAGCAACTAATTCCGCCCAAATCCTTCTAACTCTGAGATTTTTACTTGCTTTCCTAAAAATATAAAAAATACAAAAAGAATCATCCCTCATCTCTAGACCTAGTCTTTAGGTTTTCTAATCCTAGCGACACTATTCCTAGCTGCACGATCAATCCCCCGGTACTTGTCATTATACTATACTACATCAATCAGGCACACTGCCTGGTGGGGGTTGTAAGCATCTCGAGATCCCTTGAGAGGTAAAGCCTGGTGCAAACCCCACGTACCAAGTTTTTGGCGCCGCAGCCCGGGGAATAGTTATTGTCTAGGTTAGAATCTCTTTTTATTAGGTCTACTTGCTAGATTCCTTTCTAGTAAGATTTTATTTTCATTTTTAGGTTCTCTTTAGTCTATCTTATTTCTTTGTATTTTTGTTCGTAACTCTTTAGCATCCGAAATCATGGAAGGTGGTAACATCCTTGAACCCATCAACCCACCGCAACAAAACCACCCACAAAACCTACCACAACCAATCCACCCTCCTAAAAGGTCCATAGCATCTAACAGAGGGCGATGTTCCCCAGTATAATTTGTTTTCATTGAGGCAAACAACTTAGAACCAAGACTTTTAATAGGCACATGGGTCATATCTTCAGTGGTTATGTCTAAAATAATTTGTAAAAACCTAGGGTAAATTAAGAACTTATGCTGTTGTTTATCAATATTTTCTAGCATATTTTCAAAAACAAACTTTCAAAATTATAAGTTACACCCTTAGAGAGACAGACAATACAACAACCCAATTGTAGAGAAAATTGATCCCATCCACCACACTTGTTGCTAATACATTGGAGCAGCAAATGCACCAAATACCTCCACTTGGGACAAAATTGATTCTTCTGCCACTTAGTTGTTTCAGTGCTTTGATATCCAGCTTCCCTTAGTCCAGCAGGAATCTCTGCAGTGTTGGAGTGATATACAACATTCTCATCATCCAACTGAAGCTTTGTTCTGATCAAACCTTCTGTCACCACATACTCTACACCTTCAATTACAGCAACAATCTCTGTGTCAGATCTCTTTGCAGCAGATGCCCAAAATTGCGTCACCATTGATTCATATATCAGATTGGGACAATGTGTCAAAGCATAATGAATCTTTGATCGTTGTAGAAACTTTACCATTAAATCAAACTCATCATGTCCCTTAGCCTTTTTCAGAATAGCATACTTGTTATGATCTCTCTTCAATTCAAGTTGTGCCATTTGAATGAATTTGCGTGAGACGGTTATGAATTACTCAGAGAATTATGGGTTTAAATGGAGTAATAAGCGAATAATTTTGTTTAGGAAGAGATATGTGAAGTAGGTTATATTTGGAAGTTCCCCAATCGTGGTCAAAGTTATCGGAACTAATTGTTGACCAAGTCTGACGTGTAAAGTAAAATCCTCCAAATTCAAAATTACCCTTCAGCAGAAATGAAGGTCAAATCTACTGAGAAATGGTCAACATCAGCAGAAACCAAGCAAGTGTAAAAATATCTTTGGTGAATATCTTGATTTTTACTGTGCCACCCAACTCGCATTAATTATCATAACGCCTAAACTTTGCTTATTTAATAACCCCAAATTACACTTCTCAGACATCAAATTATCCCCAAATCATCTCAAAACCCTAATTCCATAATTAATCCCAATTCTCCCTCAAATACTGTCTTCCAAGCCTGAAATCATAGACATATCCTCCTCCTCTTCCTCATCCGATGATCGTCCACCATATCCCTCAGAAATTGATGATTCTGATTATGCACGTGAGTTGGAAAGGCGATGGAATGCCTTGGAGAAAGGGAAAATGGTGTGATGTTGGTGATGAGGTTCTTGAGCATCTTCATCATTGTTTTCATCATTCTTCCTCCTCTTCTTTTTCCATTTTCATCTTCAACTTCTGCTTCTTCATCATACTGGTTATGCACTAGCTTTTGTAATAGATGATAGGAGCTTGACTGATTTAGACTAGAATAGGATTTCATCTTGTAATTTCAATTGAAGTTATTTGTAAACTGCAATATGTTCTCAGAATGAATGAAAAACTCATTTGCTAATTTTGATCTCTGTATAATTTGAATAAGTAGAAACCAATCTTAGCCTTCATTTGACTTCAGAAGAAACACATCTCAGCAACCATATTAACATATCATGGTTAAACTCATCAACAACTTGCAATGGCATTATGCAAAATAGACACAAACTAGCAAACAGACCAAGCAAACTTACAACACATTAGTTGGTTAGTGTTAAAAACTCAAAAAGTATACAAATTGTACAAAGTTTACAATCACAATCCTCCCCTGAGGCATATGCCTCCCCTGAGGCTTATGCCTCCCTTTAAACTTTGCATTTAAGGGTTAAGCATACCAATATGGACCACCAAATATTGAAACCTAGGTCCATCAAATGTTTTGGTTAACAAATCTGCCACATTATCATCTGTGTGAATTTTTACCACTTTAATTAAATGTTTCTCATAAGCATCCCTGATAAAGTGGTGCCTGATTTCAATATGTTTGGTTCTATTATGAAAAACTGGATTTTTAACAATGCAAATGGTACTTTGATTGTCAATGAAAATGGTAGTATTCATGAAATTATATCCATAATCCAGCAATTGATTCTGAATCCATAGAACCTGTCTAAAACAATTGGCAGCAGCAATATACTCTGCTTCAGTAGTAGAGGTAGCAACAATGGTCTGTTTCTTGCATTGCCAAGAAATCAGTCTTCTTCAAAGAAATTGGCAACCTCCAGTTGTGGATCTCCTATCCATATTGGCACCAGCATAGTCACTGTCACTATAAGCTGCTAGCTGAAATGGAGATTCTTTTTGGTACCAAAGACCTAATTTGGGTTGACCTTTCTGGTACTTAAAGATCTTTTTGACAGCATTCAAGTGAGAGGTAAGTGGAGTGACTTGGTGCCTAGAACAAGCACTCACAACAAATGTAATATCAGGTCTAGAAGCAGTCAAATAGATCAAAGAACCAATCATTGACCTGTATAAATGAACATTCACAGGAAGATCAGGGTCAAGATTGTTCTTTGGTTTGGGAGCTTCATAGGGAGTAGTGGCAGTCCTGACATTCTCCATATCAAACTTTGTCAACATATCCTTTACATACTTCTCCTGATGAATAAAAATACCATCAGGTTTCTGCTGAACCTGTAAACACAAAAATAAAGTGAGCTCCCCCATGACACTCATTTGAAATTCTCCCTTCATGAAATCCTCAAACTCTCTACACCATGCTTCTTTGGTGGAGCCAAAGATAATGTCATCCACATAAACCTGCACCAGAATAATATCCCTAGAGTCTTTATTTAGGAATAGAGTCTTGTCAATGGCACCTCTTCTGTAGCCATGCTTCAGCAGAAATGTAGAAAGTCTAGCATACCAAGCTCTGGGAGCCTGATGAAGTCCATAGAGAGCTTTGACAACCTTATACACATACTCAGGATGATCAAGGTCTTCAAATCCCTTGGGTTGAGTCACATAAACCTCCTCTTCAATCTCACCATACAAGAAAGCACCTTTGACATCCATCTGATTAACTATAAAGCCCATATATGATGCATAGGCCAAGAATATCCTGATTGCTTCAACTCTGGCCACTGGTGCAAAGACCTCATCATAGTCAATGCCTTCCTCTTGCTTAAACCCTTGAGCCTCTAATCTTGCTTTCTTTTTCACCACAATACCCCTTGCATCTCTTTTATTCTTCAAAATCCATTTTGTCCCAATGGCATATTTACCATCAGGGAGAGGAACCAATATCCAAACCTGCTGATTCTTAAATTGCAGCATCTCTTATTGAATTGCTTCAAGCCAACTTGAATCAGCCAGTGCTAGAAGAACACTGGTTGGCTCTATCTAAGAAAGAAAGCATGCAAATAGACAATGTTTGAAATCTGTGTGATTGTCCCTCTTTTGGTTGTAGACATAGGAGATGAAAGCAGCTTCACCATATTTAGTGTTCTTGACAGTGCTTCTAGTTCTAACAGGTGCTTGAGGATCACCAATAATCTTGGATAGAGGAAGATCATTATTAATCCTCTTTGTTGCTGTAGGGTTGACATCAATTGTGGCATCAAGTTTGTTGACAGTAGGCCCAAACTCAGTATCATAAGAAGCTGAGTTAAAGAGACCAGCCTTGGGCTGATAATTACCAAGATCAGAAGGACTTGGAAATCTTGTAAAAGGCTTCTCAAAGTCTGTAGAAGCTTCAGTAGAAATGAGAGATTGTGTAGCAGGAGTATCAGCAGCTTTTATCTCATCAGTAGGAATAGAAGTGCCTTCAGTAGAACTGTCAGCAGCATCCTTGTTTCCACTGACTGCTTGTGGTGATTGTTGAAGGATGGCATCAGTCACTTGTGCAACCTTTTCACTGAGTCTCTAAGCTACCTGAGTAGCAGCATGTTCTAGCTTCTTAAGTCTAGCAAGATCCTCTGCATAATGTGACTCATCTTCTTGTTCAGCAGCAGAATGATTTCCTACAAAATGGTTAGGTGGAAAAGAAGGTACAACAATGGTATGTTCATCTGGCTCAGAGTCACTCTCTGAGTCATCATCCATGGAACCTGCAAGGTTAGAAATTGGATCTTTGGTACCTGTATTAGGATTAGAAGCATGTCTAGTGTAACCCAAATAATCTGTCAAATAATCTAGGTCAAAATACCAAGAATGGCCCTGTTCCTGAGTATTAGGATGATCTTCAAGAAATATTAGGTTAAGGGTCTCCTCTATCCTTTTGGCATTCAAATTATAAACCCTATAGGCCTTGCTATGAGCTGAATAACCCACAATGTACCCCTCATCAGCTTTCCCATGAAACTTACCTAGTGAATCAGCAGTATTCAAAATGGTCACTTTGCAACCAAAAGGCTTAAGGTAATGAATGTCTGGAACTTTCCCAGTGAGAAGTTCATAAGGTGTCTTGACATGATGTCTAGTGATGGATACCCTGTTCAAGACATAGCAAGCAGTACTTACTGCTTCAGCCCAAAACATAGTGGGTAATTTAGAGTCTGCAAGCATGGATCTTGCTGCCTCAAGTAAGGTCCTATTTTTCCTTTCAGCAACCCCATTTTGTTTTGGGGTTCTTGGAGTACTATAGTCCCTTCTAATCCCCTTAGACTTACAAAATTCTATGAAAACAACATTTTTGAACTCTGTCCCATTGTCACACCTAATGCCTTTAACCTTTTTATTTAGCTGGTTTTCAATTAAAGTGATGAATTCTTTCAAAATATGAGTTGTTTCATCTTTAGTTTTCAAGAAGAATACCCAGCAAAACCTGCTAAAATCATCAGTGATAACCAGGCAAAAGTACTTATGATCAATACTTCTGATAGGAGTTGGACCAAAGAGATCCATGTGCAGCAACTGAAGAGGTTCTGAGATGGTGCTCATAGCTGTTATGGCTTTGTAAGAGGCTCTGTGTTGCTTTCCCTTGTTGCAAGCAATACAATTGTGTTCATTGGTGAAGAGTTTTGAAGGAAGGCCCTGAACGAGACCAGGTTTAGACAACTTGTTGATAGTCTTGTAGTTTACATGAGCCATTCTCCTGTGCCACTTTGTAGATTCATCCTGGGAAGCTTTGGCCACCAAACATGTTAGATCTCCTTCTGGTTTAACATCATTCAGATTGAATGTGTACAAGTTGAAGATTCTAGGAACTCTCAGCAAAACAGTTGTATCTTCTGGAAGTCTGAAGTCCTTGGAGAACACAAGACATTCATCCTTAGAGAAGAAAACCTTATTCTTAGTGTCACAAATTTGTGATACAGAGAACATATTAAAGTGCTCAAGTTCCTTCACATAATAAACATTTTCAAAATCTAACAGAGGCGTTTTAATAGTTCCTTTCCCAATAATTTTGCCATCTCCACCACCAAAAGTTAAACTGCCTCCTCCTTCTATAGGCACAAAGTCATGCATCTTGTCCTTGTTCCCTCACATACTTCTGTAACAACCACTATCAACTATACCTACTTCAGTACTTTTCAGAGGATGATCCTACAACAACAATAAAAAATATAAAAAAAGTTAGTACACATTGGAGACTCAAGTCATTGCTGACTTGAGCATGCCTTGTGGATCATTAGAGGTAGGCCATGTAGATGTTTTAGATCCACCATTGTTCTTGGGCCTGTAATGCAAATTAGGTCCCTTCTTTGTCCAAGAACAACCTGCTGAGGGCTTCACAGCAGTATCTCAATACCTTCCACCAAAATACATTGAGCCAAAGTGTCTAGGCCAATAACCATTAGAAAAGAAAGAACTAGTGGGTCGAGCATGAGGTCTAGTACTGGTTCTTTTGCATGAAGAATGTTTTTCAGCAGAATTGGATTTCTGCTGATGTGGAATAAAAGAAGCTACTTCACTAACATTCTTCCACATTTGGCTAGGTTTTCCTTGACATACACCCATTCTTTGCTCATGAAAAGTACAATCCTTAATCAAATGAAATTTACTTCCACATACAAAACATTTCTTCTTTTTAGAAGATTTATTCAAACTGAAGGAAGTTCCATAATATGAAAAAGTATTCAAACCACAATGATTAATAGAATTGTTTTTAACAGAACTAAAAATATTGTTTTGCAAAGAATTAGAAAACAAGTCTTCAGAAGAAACTATCTTGGAATCAGCAGTAACTCTAGAAGGCTTGTGGGGAGTCTTGGGTGATGTCTTGGGTGTGGTCTTGAAAGTGGTCTTAGGCAGGTCTGACTTCTCACTTGAATCACAACTGGCAAATGAAGTAGACTCTTCATCAGAAGACTTGTCACTGTCACAACAAGAGACAAAGTCAGTAGATTTAATAATAGGGTCTAGCAAGTCACTTGACTTTTTGCCATAGAGATGGTGTGATCCATCAAAGTCAACAGGTATGGATAGGTCTATAGGCATATGTTCCCCTCTTATAGGTCCAGGGACAGCATTCATTCCCCCTTCCTTAACAAATTTTACAAGTGTTGGATATGCTAAGGCTGGTTCAGAGTCAAAAACACTAGACATATCAGGATAAGTTAACTCTTCAGGATCTATATATTTCTCATATCCTAATGCTTTTCTAGACCTAACAGATTGGCGACCATCAATCAATTTATTCAAATTAGATGCTCCTTCTTACCACTTCATACGACCAGCTACCTCTTTATCTAACTTAACTTGTAATTCTTGTTTTTCCTTTTCTACATCAGATTTTTCATTTTCAGTACGTCTTAAATCTATCTTTGCACATTCTAAATCACTTTCTAGAACTCTTATCTTTTCATCATATTTAAGTTGATTCTTTTTAAACCAGATCTTTTGTTTTTCTAAAGTTTTTAAAGCCTTTTTATAGGCCTCAACTTCTATATAACACTCATTGTACTTAGGTTTCAATTCATCATATTTTTGTTTAAGTTCATTGTATCTTACACTACATCCAAACACACAATTGTGTACCTGAGAGATGCACATCAAGGAGACTTGTTCCTTCTTATCCTCTGAAGGGGAGTAAGCCAGCAAATTCACTTGTTCAGAAGTTTCCTCTTCAGTAGGTTCATATTCAGCCCAATCAATCTGGCGATCCAAGGTCACCAAAGCTTTGGACGGTGTAGCTTTAGAAGTCCCTGATTCCAATAGATATGAGCCATATCTAACTTCATCACCAGACTTTCTTTCCTTGCACTCTCTTGAAAAATGGCCCATTTGACCACAAGTGTAGCATTTAACCTTCCTTCTGTCAAACCTTGCTACATCTCTTCAATTAAAACCAAAATTTCTCTCAAACATTTTGATGTTCATAGAAATCATTGCTAGCTGCCATTTCAAGTGCATCTCCTGCATCTCCAATGGATCCACCTGTTCAAAATCCTCATACGCATGAAACTGCTAATGTTCATATTCAGCCACAAATGAATGAACAATATCATCCATTACACTACTGGATTTTGATTTAGGAGCTGATTTAGTTTGGGTTTGAGACGATGCTCGTGAGGTGTAAGAACTTGAGGCGTGGTGCACAGGTTTTGTAGTGGTGCTTACGAAGGCTGAGTGGGTTGATGGTCGAATGGGACTTCTAACATCAGGCTCAAGAGATTTGAGTCTGTTGTAGAGGTCATCAAAGGAAATCATGTCCAACCCTCCTTTAGCTTTGAGAGCAGAAACTTAGCATTGCAGTCCTCATTATCTGGCCTAGCCTTCAGCAGATTAAGTTGACTCAAGATCTTGTGGAACCTGTCATAGCCTTTGTGGATTCCTTCTTCCTCAGATATCTGAAACTCTTGAAACTGTTGCTTCAGCATTGACCTCTTCATTCTTCTTGATTCTTCATTCCCTCCAAATCTAGCCTTGATTGTCAACCAGATGTCCTTGGCATCCTCCATGAAGTGGAAGTCACCCAAATGGTCATCAGGTATAGCTTGGAGGAGAATTGTTCTTACCTTATTCTCCCTTTGCATGGCTAGAACCTCTTCAGCAGTTTTGGGACCTACAATAGTGACAATCCCATCAGCATCCTTAACATGTTTCTTTAGGCTGTTCCCCTTACGGACAACTTCCCAAAGATTCCAGTCAATGTTTGTGATCCAGTTTTGCATCTTCATGGACCACAAATCATAGTCTTCAGCATTCTTCAAGTATGGGAATTTAGCATTACTGTTGGAGAGATTGAGTTGTTGGAGAGAAGTGTGTTTTGGTTCTGGGTTGTATCAGCTTCATCATCTGATCCAGGCATTTTTCTTGATTGTTTTGGATTGAGATGGTGTAAGATTTGCGTTTCTTAGTATCACAGAGACTCTCTCAAGGCTCTGATACCACTTGTTGAATCTAAGACCTTCATAGATCTTCTGAGCACTCTAGAATCATTAGTTATGTTAATCTAATCACTAACACACTAATAGACAATCTCTGTAACTTGTATTTTAAAGCGGAAACAAACACAAGTTTTAATACTAAGAACAATTGATCCTCTATGGATCTTTAATAATTATCAAACTGTTTTCTAAAAACGTTTTTCAATACATAATCATGTGTTCCTTTTATACACAAGGAACCCTAAACCGTTTCCCAAGAAACGTATATTCTAAAACTTCCAAGAGATATGCATTATCACTTCCTAAATAAACTCATGCATATCCTAACTATATTACATAAAACACGGAAAAACTATATCCGTAGAAACAACTAATGCTGAAACTAAACTTCAGCAGAAACGAAACTATAAGCAGAATCTATGTCTTCAGTAGAAACCATCAGCAGATTCTTCAGCAGAATTCTCTCTTAGCAGAATTCCTAACAGGAACCTCCCAGAACATAATCATTATGCACTTCCTGTATATGAAAATAAAGTATACAAATGAAAACACAACTAAAAACTTAATCCATTCATATATCTTGCATCAAGTACTATATAACACAGACAAAAAAATTTGAAGTCAAATTTGAAGAAAAAAGACTTGAAAAAGTCAGAGTGGACACTTAACGTGTGACTTTTTAAGTCTTCATTTGGCAAATTTGACATTATATATTTTTATTTGTGTTATATAATAGTTGATAAAAATTATACCAATGGAAAATACATTCAAAACTTAATCCATTCATATATTTTGCATCAAGTAATATATAATACAAATAAAAATATTTAAGGTCAAAGTTGAAAACCAAAGATTTCAAAAGTCAACAGTGGACCATAATTATGGGAAGGAGTAATTAAACTAGTTTCTTAGAGAAATAACAGCTTGTCAATAATGGTGTTAACTTACAAACTCATCCAAAACATCAGGATTGTCCATAGCGCAAATAAATTGATTAAACATGGTTATTGCATTAACGATTAAGGTTATAAAACAATGCAAAATACCGTTTGAATGAAGTAAAAATCAGTAAATGTGGTTACCTGGTACGTGTGTTTTTTGAAGAATCACTACTGCTAAGCACCGACTGTATTGTTTGAGATATTAAGTTGAAAGAAGATAGAGAGTTTATGTGAGTGTGATTATGTTGTGTTAAACACGATTAGTTTTGTTATTTGCAAAAAATATCCTCGTCGATTTTCATGAAAGGGAGGTAGCTGAAGTGTGTTAATGTGTGATTCGTGATAAAATCAAGTTATATATAGTATAGTATTACTCAAGAGATCCGCAAAGAAATACGCATAACCCGAGGTCGTAGTCCGTGTGAAGGATGAATGGAATTTTGAATTCCCGATTCGTGAAACGTGTCGTGAAAGTCGTAAAAAGTGATTTGAATGAGATTATACTAATGAAATCAAAAATGAAACACAAATAATCACTTAAACACGTAATTCAAGTAAGTCAACTAGAAACGCAACGTAAAATCGAAACCGTACGCTAAAACGTTAAATAAACGTTAACGTACGAAATAAAACGCGACTTTTAAGCTACACGACTCCTATGGACTTGAAAATAATTTTCAAAAATTAAAAATATTAAAAGAAAATTTTAAGGAAAAGAAAAATATTTTTTTGCCTTTTTATTTATTTTTTATGAATTAAAAACTAATTTAACTAATTAAAAATTTAAAGAAAATGCAAATAAAGTGAGAAAAATGCAAAATAAATTTCTAAAATTCTAAAATAACTAAAAATAATTTTATAAAACATTTTTGGATTTTTCTAGGGTTTTTCTGATTTTCTTTGATTTTTTAGTAATTAAAAAGTAATAAAAAGTGATTAAAAATGAAAATTAAATAAGAAAAATAGCAAATCAACTCAGAAAAATATGAAAATTTCAGGGAAAATCTAAAATAATATTTTGAAACTAGGAAAAATATAAAAATTGAAAAATAAGCAATGGAAGTGCTTAATGGCTTAAAACTGCTTATTAGAAAGTGCTTATTGATAAGCAATGTTTGACCCAGTTGACCAAAACTTTGACCCAATGATTTTAGTACTCTAATAAGCTCAGATTAACAAAGTAGAAACCAGATAGTACTCAGAAACACATGTGATAATCAAAACAGGTGATATAAGCACTAATGAATAAGCAATAAGTCAAGCAGTATAAGCAAAAAGCTCAAACTCAATGAGAACAGTAACTATGGGCACAAAGTAACTCAAATGAACAACAAAACTCATAATGTGATCAACAATAAGCAATAGCAGACCTATAACAGAATGACAGAAATAGGTCCCAGCTACACAACTTAATAAGCTCAAAAAACAATTCCAATAAGTTGTTAAGATGAAACTTATTGGTGAAAAACAACTACTAACTAGCTGAAATACTAAATCCACCAACAAAATTGATTACCAATGCAAATAAATCACCTAAAAGTAACCTACAAAGTCTGACCTAAACCTGTGGTGCAGGGTAACCTTGAAGCCAAACAGACAATTTCCAAGCTTTTTTCTGAGAAGCAAATAAGATGTGAAACTGAAATTTCTTTTTGTTTATGTTTATTTAACTTCTGAGCTTACCAAAACAACAAACCAAAAGAATTTCCACCAAATAACAAATCCTACAAATACTCTCAAAGTTGCACCCAAAAAACTGAGTTTCAAATACTTTTGACTTTTTTATGAAACACAAACTTTGACCAAACTAGATTTTGATTACTAAAATAAGACTGAGAATGATATATTAAACTTATGTATGATTCAAATAAGCTAAATCTTATACCTATGTAACTAATTAACTGATTATGCAACCTATTAACTTTTACTAAATAACTACTGAGTTTTATGATTTGTTTTACCTAAATGCACCTAGTTAAATCCACCACAACCAATGCTAATCTCTGAAACACCTAGTAAACCAGCAAACCAGTGATATCCAAACACCCTTTACTTGACTGTCTAAACCAAATCTCACTCACATCCAATCCAATACTAATCCAAACCTCAAACATCAACCACCATCATCAAACTCAATCTTATATGATCCTAGAACCTTAGAACACCAGCAAATAACAACAATAACAACACCAATCACAGATCTCAGATTCTATAGTTATCACAGTCAATATATCAAACTCAAATATAGGACTCACAAATCAAAAACAGCAATCAAACAATAACATATAAGACAAACTAACAAGAAATAAAGCAAAAATAAGCAGTAATAAGATCTATACTATTATGATTGAGTGGAACCAAAATTCAAGCAAACTTACAAATTACCCCTAGCAAGAACAAGGGGTTTTCCAATGAAGCCTACCTTTAGAAGATAGGCTGAGGACTTCCCAATCTCACTCAACTTATCTTTCAAACCTTCTGAATAAGTCACAACAACTTATGAATAGGCAGTTTGACTTTGTTTGACCTTTTGCAGATTTGAGAGAATTTGATGTTTAGTGCCAAACAAAGCTTCACACAAGCTATAAAGAGCTTATATGAAACTGAATAAACATAACTCAAGCTTATTGAAGCTTGTTTTATAACTACTTTGTATTATTTGTTAGTTTTTTTAGTATTTTCTGAATTTTTTTTTTTTTTTTTTTAATTTTTATGTAAACTTGAATTAACAATAAGTAAATAAAACTGAAAAGTAATTCTGAATTAAAAAGCAGTAATGAAATAGAAATAATAAGCTTAAACAACTTATCTAAATATGCAGAAAATAAAAGTAACTAAAAGTAAGACAAGTAATTAAAGACTAAAGCAAACTTTTCGTTAATTAAAAGAAATTCATTACAAAGTAAAATTTAACAGTATAACATTACAGAAAAATTGGCACACCTATGACTAAGGGGAGGGGGTATATATAGCTGAGGCTAGGAGCTTGGGTGAAGCTTCTAGGTCATCCACGTCATTGATCCACACCACACTTGTGCTTTCTCTTAGTCCTTTATAGCCGTATGATCATGCTCTAGATGCATCCAATCATCCTTAGCCCTTGATTGATTGATGTGACATCCTTGATCCTGCGTGTGTGATATGATTGGTCCACGTGTGAGTCCCTAACATTCCCTGACGTATTCTGACCCTTCTAGAAGTACCCAATCATTGGTAATAATTATTAATCCGAGGTAATTTGGGTGAAAGGGTAAATTAGGGTTCGGTGAATAGTGAATTTTTGGGTGAATAATGAATTTGGGTGACGAGGTTTTTGGTTTGGGGATTTTATTAATATTGACCGGGTAAAAGGTGGGTTGACTGGGTATTTTGGAATGGACCGGGTAGGATTAGTTAGGGGGTGGGCTTGTGTTTTGTTTGATTGGGCTTTGGGATGGGATTGGGTTAATTTTCTTTTGGATCCGGTTGTTGTGTAAGGTTTTTAAGAGTAGTATAATTCAATCAAGGACCATTGTTGTAATTCTAAAATCATGAGGGTCCAATTCTGACTTTCTTCAAAGTTTCTTCCAAGGATTAATGTTGACATTCTTTGACTCATGAGGGACCATATTTGACTTTTCTTTGAAATTTACTTCAAGGGACCATTTTTGCCAAAATCTGAAAGATGAGGGACCAATGTTGTAAATTTCTTCAAACTTTCACCAAGGACTATTCTTGAAACTTTATGAAACTCCAAGGTTGATTTTGTCTTTTTAAGCTTTGACTTTGACCATTTGACTTCCCCGGCTTCGGCTTTGACATATTCCATTCTCGTGCTTGTTTTTGTCGGTTTTGGCATCGTTTTTTTTATTTTTCTTATATCCGTACCTGCACATACACAAATACAAAAACATACGTTCTTTTGGCATTTTTGGTTAGTATTTGGTATTTTTGGTCTGAATTAAGGCCTAAAAAGGATGTGTGATTAATCACTCATCAATGTGTTATAGCGGGAACAGTGAAGTGACAAAAATACCCTGACGTGCAATGCACCTGAGGGCACTAACGAGCTAGCAGCATTAAGTTCTGCCTAGCAGCATTAAGTTCTGCCTTAGCAGCATTAACTTCGGAGTTACTAGCATTCACCTATATTCCAATCCAAACAACTTTTTCTTTGATTTTCCTGCAAAATGTTAGTCTAGAAACAAAGAAAATATAAGCCATAACATATGCACAATCATCCCAACATCTAAATATACTTAACAGTTCTAAGTATAACTAGGAGCATTGTAATGGGGCAAATGAAGAGTTATGACTAGTAGTCTGAACTCAATTCATGCAGTGAATATCAAATTAGACTCAAAATAGGTAGATAGAGTACGTATACATAAGTTATCAGAAATGTGTGACCATATGTATCGAATTGTGACTACATTTAAATAATGTGTGACAAAATATGACACTATGATTTAGCTACCTAAATAAATACTTCATGTGACCATATATATAGCATCTTTAATTTAGTCACACAAAAACTCAATGTGACTAATATCAAGGTTAATGATAACTGACTTCACATTTTGCTATAAATAATAGTCACACGAATATTTCACAATGTGACTATTTTGAATGTATTGGTCACATATAATATCCATTAGGATTTGGCAAGCAAACACACACTAAACTTTAGACACACTTATTAACTTACGTGACCATATGTATCGAATTTTTTTTACACTTAATCATGTTTCTATGGTTTAGTGTGACCATATATGACATTTGGTCACACTCGTCAACTGTGTGACATATATTTGTCACTAATAAATGCATATCGTGACTAACGCTTCAAACTTACTTTTTCGTTGTAATACATTTCAAACACTATGTGGCTAAATATTCAGTAAAGAATAGCAGTCACGTTTAAATAATGTGTGACAAACTTGACTATATAATTTAGCCACATACACAATTACCTCATGTGACCATATATCTATTTTGGTCACACTTTTAAATTGTGTAACATATATTTGTCACATATGTATATCTATAGCATGACTAATGTTTCGAGCTCATTTGTATATGTCACACGTCTCGAATTAAAAGTGACTAAATAATCCAAAAAAAAATTTCCAGTTACCTCTAGTCACATAAATATTCAAATGTGTGACAATAGAATTCCGAAATGGTCACACAAGTCGGATCAAGTGTGGCTGTTCATTTTATTCTGGTACATTTAGTCACGAATAAATGTTACAGTGTGACAGTTCAAAATGGACCATGCGTGACCAATAGAACTTTTTGTACTAGTGTGAATGATACATCAGGCCTGAATCAAATAAGGTCATAATAAAGATATATGCATAAACATAACAACCTATTAAAATGGTCCAATACTAAGGGTTGTACTTAGGTTCCAATTAGGAATTCAATGATTATTAAATATGCGTTTGTATGTATCACCTGAACTCTTGTTGATAGTGTTTACGGCACCTATATAAGTGTCTGCATACATAAGTTGTTATTTATTATAGGTTCTGAGTGAGCTTATTTTTTAGTTTTAGGACTATGAAGCCAAACTAATCATTAGGAGAAAACTGGACTACTTTTGGTTAATAAATCAGAAATTAGACGCAAAGCGATGGAACTTGTTTAGGAGTACTTGCTTTGGACAATGGTTGGATTTGTTATACTTTGAACATGAAACACACCTCATAGACTACATGGTACTGAAACAACACCGAGTGGATGACTCTCATTATGATATGCTTTTCATCAATTACCTAGAAGGACATACGCTGCATTTTGGTAGTCCTGAGTTTTGTCTAATGACTGGCTTGCGGTTTGGAAGTGTCAGCTTTGAGGTATACACTTCTGGCGATCTTAAAGTCCGTGATAGGGTGTTTCCTAACAAGCAAGGGTTGATCGTAACCAACTTAGACCCTATTGGTGTCATCGAGGATGAAGAGTAGTTTCGAAAGCTATCTGATGAAGACGCAATACAGATCTCTTTTGTTAGTCCTAGAGGTTATCTTTATGGGTCGTTTGTTGACATGCCAATTTGATGAAACATTGATGAGGTTGGTTGAAAATCTAGAAGCTTGGAATGCATTTCCGTGGGGTGAACATATTTGGACACATGTATACGACCAACTACATAATGTAATGGATAAGCACACGGATAAACACCTTTTAGGATTGAATAAAAACCCAACCTATGTTCCGACTTATACTTTGTCTGGATTTGTATTTGCTTTCCAGGTTTGAAATTATTTTTATTGATGAAATTTTGCATCCCAACATGTTGATGGCTTGTTAAATTGATATGTTTGTGTTGTCTAATTTGTTTAGATTTGGATACTGGAGTCTTTTGAGAGATGTGAATGTTGGTGGAGTAAAAACCCAAATATGATTCCTAGACCGATAGCTTGGTCTAGGAATTCGATATTCAAAAGAAGTGACCATTCCTCCCTTTTTGCAAAGGTTTATTTTTTTCAAATTAATTTTTTTACCATAAAACAGTCGAATACTTTTAAGGTTACATATGTTATTTGTCCCCATTTATTTGTAGGACTCCACTACACGTTTGGATCTCAGACCAAATAAAATTGAGTACGAGGCTTCATGGTGGATAGATAGCAAAATTTTTTTCAAAAACTATGTTCCCAGGGCTGTAGTCACATTCAATTACACCCTTGTCGATGCTTATCTGAATAGGTTGGCAAAGGGACGCAAATGGGTCGCTGAGTCGTTGAAAGTAAATTCCACTCAACGTAGGCCTAGTAATAGTTCGAAAACGAAGAGGCTTAAGGATCGTGTCATGGCTGAGCTGAATGGTGAAGTATTGAAATGTGAGATTATTATTGAGGTTGCGTTTTAGTCACCATAATATATCAATAGTATGCAGTCTGTATTAGCTGTTACATATAGGTTTTTAAAACTTCTCCCCCATCTTACAGCATCTTGCGCGTGACAGAGCTGGCGGACTACATGTACATTTTTTACAACAACTAAGTATATACTTTCAATCCACTTTTTAACGTTGTACAAATATAATGATTTCATAGGAGAAACTTGATATTGAATCACATTTTCCAAACACGAGGTATAAATTTTGCGAATCACTTAACAAAATTTACCACATATTGAATCACATTTTCCAAACAAGAGAAGATGATGGCAGAAGAGAACCTAAAAAGACAGGAAGAGGCTAAGAGGTTACGATTGGAAGAAGAAAACATGTTGAAGATGGAGGAGGAGAAGAAGCAAAAAAGAATAGTGTTTTTGCATTCAGAGCACTATCAAAGAAATTTGGCTAGTGTACATCCGAGCAAGAGACGAAATTATCTACAGCCTGTTTTGGAATCAAACAATGCGAAATGGGTTTGGCAGAGAATTAAAAAACATGGTCCTAACGTTAATCACCTAGCTATTGCTGAATTGCTAACAAGAGATCAACCTTGGGTTGAGGTATTTCCATGAACAAAATTTACTTGCCATCTTCTTTTGTTACTTCTTTTACATTGTATCTTATAAAGTCATTAACGTTTGTAGGATCTATCTCGATGGTTCCATAGTGTCAAAAATTTCTGGCTTACTGATGAAATTGAAGTATTTCTAGGTCAACCGTCATACACTCAGGCGTGTAAATTTACATGGTCCGATGACAACACCGTTGACCGAAATTTTTGGCTATGCATAGTTTGCTTAGACCTGGCTAGAAAAGGTTGGCTAACTGAGCAGGTGAGCATACAATTGATATTCTAACTCACGTATTACGTATAAAATTTGCCCCTCACCCTTTCTTAAAATACCCATTTTTTATTTAAAATTCGCAGCACATAGACTTATGGGTTGACTACATGTGGCATGTGAGACCTAATAATGCAAACTGGGGGACGGTTAGTTGCTACTTTTTTCAGCTTCTTCGTCAAAACGGCACGCCATCATTTTATGTAGCTGGCCAGAGGTATCCCTATCCATGGAGCGATGTTGATCAGGTAATACGTTTACTTGTGTACTCTTAAATACAAGGTTCATTATTCATAAATACCAACTGGGTCACTTTATACTTCAGTACTTTCATTTGGTTGATTTAACATTTACTGGTTATTCATGAATACCACTGAAGCATCAGTTATATCATCTCTATATGTGGTTCTCCCTCAAACCAATGACGGTTACACACTAACAATTTAAAATATTTCGAAAGGATTTCAAATTTAGTTCTGTTGGAATTATCAAAAATCATGTTATAAGCATGTATTTTTGGACATAGTTATCTCACCAAATGTATGTCCATTTCGTTTATACTCTAGATTTATATTCCGATCAATGAAAAGGACAAACACTGGTGTCTTGCCCATTTTCATATACCATCTAGAATGGTAACATTCTATGATAGCGGCGACACATATGACTACGACAACCATGGATGGTATATCCGTGTTAGGAAGTGCTTACAGGTACGTTGTTTGTATATACAAATCAGGTGATTAACGTTTTTTTTTTCCACAACCCTGTACCAGTGTGCAACATATGCTCTTAAGTATACATGTTTGGTTCAAAACATACATCATAACAATTACTGATACTCAACCACATAAAAGGAACGTACATCATGCGCCCATATGATACCAAAATACAGTTAGCAACTATTAATTTTACTTATTCAGTTGGCATAGAAGTATGTTTAGACTTAGTATAGTTGTTGTTTCTGTATCCAAGATTGGGTGTTGTCTAATCTTGTTTTCTATTCTTATGTTGTAAATTTTTTGGAATTTAATATAATACATTAACCTTTTGCACACAAATTTTTTTTTTAATAAAAATAAAATACAACGTAAAGGTCTTTAATAACATATGTATATGACTTTTACAAAGTTATCACCAATAAAAAATGCTCCTATCAGTTGTCCTTACTTGGATTAGTTGCCCAAAAAAAAGAAAATAGTTGCACCACTTTCCATGTCCAGAGATGAGAACAATCCACTTGCCCTACCACAATCATTTCCTTACTTCTAATACTCATTAATAATGTTTGGCTTAATTTCAAGCCTAATAACTTGACAAGACATTGCTTTTACAACTTGACCTTCCTCATCAATACAATATGGCTTACTTCTACTTGAAGAGTCATCATTTTTTTTCATAATAAAATGATCCATCAAACCTTCCATTGTATGCATATTTTCCAACTATGTCCTTTTATTAACTAAATGGGTTACATAATGTCACACCCCCAATTTACCTTACTTGCAGCGGAATGGAATACCTGGGGGTGTCTGTCATAGCAACACAGTTACAGTTACATTGAACGACCTAAAGTGTCGTTTGGAAAATACTTCGTTTGATCATTGAAATAATCCAGAGTTTACAATATGAGGTCCCCAAAAGGTGTTGCATGTTTATGAAAAACAAGTCATACTAGATCAAACATTTACATAAGTGCATGAAATAATGGTGAGACGCGTCGACCCCGCGACTCCATGAAGGTCCAAATGCATGTCACATGAGATACCTTAATAACCTGAAATACATTGCTAAAACGTCAACACGAATGTTGGTGAATTCCATAGGTTTGTAAAATGTAATGTTGTACGGACGCCACAAGTATAAGTGCATGACAAAAGTCACGTAAAATAGTACAATAGACCTTAAGCTCATGACCCCGAAGCTATGACTGATGAAATTATATGCCCCTCCCGAATGTTTTACCAGAACATTCCCAAAATGTCAAAATGAAATGCATCCGCTTACTGTTGGTAATAACTACCACGGATGGAGGCGTCACCCTCGATAGATCTATCCACGCACTCTCGCTTACCGGCAAATTAACGGTTCAGGATAATAAATAGGGGACTTTAACTGGTTGGTAAGGCAACTTAAGCAATGTACATATGTTTTGGTACTTGGGCTCGTACTAAAAGGATTGATGCAATGTATTCCCCCGTGGGATTTGAAATCAAAATATTGTATTGAAAACGGGGCTATGAAAACTCACCTGATATGATGGTACCATGAACATGTAATGAGCTGAAAAACAAGGCGCGCACACTAGCCGCAACCTAATATGAATGATGAACGATCTACTTTAGATCATGAAATGATGTTATGAATGTCCATGCACATGTTTCCTATACCACTATACTCTTTGAAAAATACTTGTTGTTATCAAAAATATACATTTTCCAAGACTTAGGAAAATAAGGCAACTAGAAAAATAAAACTAGTTGAAATGTATATATATATATATATATATATATATATATATATATATATATATATATATATATATATATCGCATGTATCCATGTTAGTGTCGAAATCCTCGGTTTGAAATCCTTGATATAACGCCTTGTAGTAATGAAAATATACATGTAATCACTAATACTTCATTAGTTATGAATTTGGGTACTTGGTATTATTTCTAGAAATCTAGAGTTACTACGTAGTTTTAGTGTTATTTTTGGTCTAAAAGCTGTCAAAACAATATGAGTTTTGCCGATATTGAAACGTGGATATCTTTGTCGTTATAAGTCCGTTTTACTTGTTCTTTATATCCACGGTTACGTCTTAGTATGTAGTAATATATTTTGGAAAGCTTGACTCCTCCGGGTTACGTCTAAAGCCTCTTTTTGTCTGACGAAAAACGTCCAACAGCATGTATTTTTCCGGAAAATAGTTTTCGTCAATAAACTTGCAAAAATCATAACTTCTTCGTTATAAACTCTTTTTAATCCATTCTTTCGCCTACGGATTCGTTTTTGAAAGTATTTTCTAAACATTTTGCCAAAGTTCCCTTTATGTTTACTGATTTTCCTGGGTTTACCAAAATGGGACAGAATGTATAAATACTTGTTACAAACCCATTTTTCATGTTCAAAACTAGTTTCTACTTCAACCAAATCTCTTGCAAACACCACAAAGCTATACTAATCCTACCATACACCTTCTTAGGGTGCCATGGGTTTCTAATGACTACTAATCATGTTAATTTAACAAAGGAACACCTAAATCAAAATCTAGGGTTTGTATGTTCAAAAAGTTAACAAAAATAATGTGGTATAGCTAACTTGTACATGAAATTAAGCATGAAAACCATAACAAGTGTTAATTAGATGAAATCATGAAAATAAATTTGATAACTCACTTTGAGATAATGGGTGATTAGATGATGAGAAACCTTGTGTTACTTGTGTTTTTGTTGTAAGATTCTTGATTAGAATGATGAAATGAACAACTTTGTAGCTTTGTACTTTGGAAAATCATCACTTGATCATGGAGATTGAATTTGGGTCGTGGTTTAGAGTGGAGAAGATGAGGTTTTGGTGTTTATGATTCAAAGAAATTATGTATGTTATGTTTTTGAGGTTTTTGGTAGATATTTATCTAATTTCAATGGCATACTTGTAATTATATGGTCAATGTGAAGACTAATGAGGGGGGGGGGGGGGCTGCACATGTTAGTTAAATGTGTGTGGGAAGCTTGGTAATCTAGTTCACAGAGTCGGTTTTGGTCCCGTTAATCGCAAAACGTAAAGTTTTAAACCGCGAAACGTAAATTCGGGCATCGTAAAAATATGAAACTTAAAAGAATGACTAAACTTGTCAAAATACTCCATAATAAAATAAAAATTAATGGTAAGTTCCATCAGGTTGCTTGAACGTTGTTAAAACTGGAAACGCGGGTTAAAAACGCGTAATTCGCGTAAAACGCTGAACTGGAAAACGTAAAATTCCAAAATACTGGGTAAATGAATGTAATAACTTTTATGATGATATAATGGATATAAAAATATGTCGGGACCATTTTGGGAATATTTAGATATATTCGTCGTGTTCATTAACCGGGTGTTAACGTTTATTTATAAATAATTATAAGGAAAACGTTAAATGTATCAAATATATAAATTTGAAAATCCTAAGAGTGGTATAACATGTAAATGACCTACTGATGATATGCAGACTGTCTCTAGTCCGTATGAAATGTCTTTACTGATAATGCATGAATTCGCACCTGAACCAATACGGTTACGCGAATTTAAATACCCGTAAACTAAATTTACGATAAAATGAATAATGCACGTGAATGATGAAATCTTTTCTGGCAATGAATAGTGTTCAGTGAATAGTAAAATTTATGAATGCTTCTCTGAATGTCAAACTGACACCAAATATGATGAATAGTAAAACGATGAATAGTGTTTTGATGAATAGTATTTTTCCAAAGTTTAGAAAATGACCTGAAATGGTGAGTTGTGACACATAAGATATTTTTGGGCATGTAAATCCTACTGAGACCCATTTATACTATAAACTAACATCGTAATTGACCAAGCGGAATAAAAGTTACAAACATTTATAATTGCTATTGTTGAAACAATTACAAAATACACATAATATTTTGAAAATAACCAAACGTCCCTGATATATAGAACTAAACGATGGTATGTTACATCCAAGTAAAAAAGCTACTCTTTATTTTCTTAACTTTGTAAGTACAGATGTTGATACAAAAGTTGGGCTTACCTTGTTTGGACTCCTGCTCTCGTACCAATTAGAACTTTAGTGCTTGTGAAACCTGCGCACTAAGAAAGCAAACAACACCGTTAGGCTTATCGTGGGATTGTCTCCCACGATTAGACTCCGGCGTGAGAGTAAGTAATCGGTTTAGGGTTTAGTTGAAGAGTTAGGGATTGTGTAAATCGTACCTTTTAATGAGAATATATGATTCTATATATACGGAGCAGAAACCGTGTAGGTATCTTGCTCCTTACTCTTCGCACTCGTGGTGCTTATCTGGGGTAAGGATATCTATTCCATAAATAGAAGATCCTTATCCTTTAATCATGCGTTTTGGTTAGGCTTTGGGCTCCGTGAGCCCAAGCCGTTGGTATTAATGGCCCAAGTCACTTATCATGATAGCCCACTTGATGCGTGGGAATCGCAACAGGCTTTACCTCTCGAGGGATCGCGAGAAGCTTACAACCCCCACCAGGCAGTGTACCTGATCGTTGTAGTATAGTATAGTGACAAGTACCGGGGGATTGATTGTTCAGCTTAGGAATAGTGTCGCTAGAATTAGAAAGCCTAAATACTAGTTCTAAAGGTAAGGGATGATTATTTTTGTGTTTTTATATTTTTATGAAAGCAAGTAAAATCTCGGGTTTTTGGAAGAGTGGGCGGAATTAGTTGCTATTCAACTAACCCAATACTAAGATGCAATCAAAATAAAATAATAAAAAATGAAAATAAACTAATTAAACTAAAGTTGTGAGCAGTAATTAGAGAAAATGTGTTTACTTAGATTTCACTACTCCCTAGATATCTTTTACATGTTAATTACTTGTTATAATTGCATGGATGACGGATCGTATTCCTTAATACCATTCATGGGGTGGCACACATAACTCCCCAATTCTATGAGCTCTTATCTCCTCCTACACCATGCCCAGCACAACTATAGGGATTGTAAACAGTGGCTCATGCATTAAATACAACCAATAAAGACCTAGTGCGCCTCGGTTCATGTTTCTTAAGACGTTCAAGCATGTTACCATTTGGAGATCTGCCAGTTTTCTTAAACCTAACATATAAATCATTCATCCAAGACAAGAATAAACAAGTAATCAACACATAATCAATATCTAGGTTTCATTAGATCTAAGCAAACACAAGATAGATCTAGCCTAGCATGATAGAATTAAGACAAGAACATGATATAGACAACCAACACATAGATATATTGATTGAATTAGAAGAACACTTATCTTGATTAATCATGCAAGGTATCAAGGGGTTGGAACCCTTGAAAAACCTGTAAAGTTACACCAAAATCGTACTTAGGGTTTCTCCCAAAACTTCTCTCTTTTTGTGTGAAAAATAGAAAACTATATATAGAAAAATAGGTCTGGCGGCGTCAATGTAACACCCCAACCCGATAAGGGTAGAAGTATTACATTACAGTGACATATCAGAACAAACACAAGCATATGATTTATACATACAAAAGAAATTCAGGGTTTACAAATGGAAAATCTGATACTACAAGGTTACAAAAATAAATACTAAGTCTAATGAGGTGAAACTTCTTCTAATCATCTCTAGTCCAGCGTAACTATCAAAGCATAGTCTTCTAAGTCCAGTCACACTCTCTTCCCATAACCCAGCTTCCTACTAAAACCTGCCGCAGGAAAAGGAAATGCGGCTGAGCTTAAAAAGCCCAGTGAACAGATACATATACAAAGCAATGATAATGAAACAGAACTGAAATATAGTGCATTGGGGAAATAGAATAAGGAATAGATAAAAGAGTAATAGAATAGAAAGAAGAAAGGATAGTCATCTACCACGAGCCCAGAAACTCAAAGTCATAACTCAACATCATAATCTCAAAGTCATAAGCCGTCAATTCATAATCTCAAAATCAGAGGGGATACCTCTCAGGCAACCAGATAATATGAGGGGTGTCCTCATGTATCAAAATAGTGGAGTAGCTAGCTCCCAGAAATTGTGAAAGGCGTGTATTGCACACAGCACCAGTCACCTCAAAGTCAACTCAAAGTCATAGTTAAATCCACTAAGCATACATATCTAGGATTGCAATCCATACGCCCCTTACTCAAAGTCAATCTCAAAGTCATATACTCAAAGTCATAATGGCCATAATAATATCATAAAAGGGACGACGTGAGAAATCACTCACCCACGCATGAGTCATGCCAGTGGTGCATCACAGACATGCCTATGGTACCTCCATAGGTAGGGAAACAGAAATGGCTCGGGTATCAAACTAAGAGTCAGGTCTCAAAGTCATGCAAAAGGTCATATAGCAAAGGTGTATCTCAGAATCATATCAAAGGTTCATAATAGCAGTTCATAACAAAAGGGTTCATATCAGAAATAGTATTCAAGGTCCAATCAGAGTTTATCAGGTCAAGGTTCATATTCAAAAATCAATTCATGGTTCAGTTCAAAAGTCCATTTCAAAAGTTTCTATTAAAAGGTCCAATTTAAATAATCTTTTAAAACAGTTTTCATAAAAATGGTCTTTCAAAATATAGTGTTCATGAAAGTTAAATAACCTTTCTTTTAAAAAGAAATTTAGCATCATTTATAAACATCTTTTCAAATCGGTTCTTCTCAAAACATTTCCATGGCATAATTAAAAGGTTTTCATAGCATAGTTTCATAACGGAGGTCATATCAAGTGAGATCAACAGAGAAAGTTCAAGTAAAGGGGATCATAGCAATGGCATCAATTCGGGAACTAACGGATCAGAATATGAAAGAGATCATGAGAAACCTTTTGAGAAAGGTCAGAATATCTGTACCTTAAACCGCCAACGGAACCATATCATAACATAAGAATAGGGAGTCACTCCTTCTTCAGCGAATCTACACGAATTAATGATCGGCTTTATTATTCATAAGTTCATTTTAAATCAGATTACTCATTTTAGGTTTCTTTCCATTTTTAGTAACTTTCCGTTTTCAGTAGCTTTCAATATATAGCAGCTTCCCAAAATTAGTAACTTTCCATTTATTTAAGTGTCCATATTTGGTAAGTTTCCCGAATTAGTAATTTCATACTTTAGCGTTATAAATGACAATTTATAATATTTAAGGTTAAAAGGACCAATATAATAGTTTGGGCCTTAAAATATCAATATTATAAGTTTAGGGTCTAAAATATAAATTATCAAAATTTAGTATGAATAATGTTAAATAAATTATTTTAATGTTTATACTATAATTATATATTAAAAGGATTATTTTAGACCCCGTCGTTCATAATTTATTAACATATCATTGACATTAATCTTAGACCGCGACGACCAAAATATGTTATTATAACAGACATAATCGCACGACTCTCAAATACAATTCGTACACACGCGCTTACATTTTATTTAATACTTATCTTGCATGCTAAACCACACTATTATTCCATGCCGACACCACATGAATTAATAGAACCAAACCCAACTAATGTCTACTCCTTACACGACACACCTAAAATAAGCCACTTGTTGTTTTTCTTAATTCGAATATAGTTAACTATGATTAGTCACCCATCGAAACACATGTTTTAGACATGTTAAATCCATAACTCAAACAAGAAAAATAATGACCGACTACATACACGAACTCACAAGGATTCACACACAATTACTAACACAAACCCCCTAGATATGAGACACATGCAACACTCACATGACAAACCTGACCCACATGCATGCAACATATAAAAATCATCCCACACAAAGCCTTACTAGTTACCTACGTCGTCCCTCAATAGCAGACCATAAACCACACTTAACCTTTTCAATTCATCATGCGTGTGACACCAGCAGGACCTTAATCGACCCGCACAAAAATCACTCGCGACACTAGTAAACTTTAGACGACGAGACCAATGCAAACACATGTTTCATTAAGGTTAGTTATATGCCATTCGAATGAAAAACCAAACCTGTTCTAACTCTCTTTTACCAAGTTGATTTCATGTTAAGTTTTAAAACAGTTTTGTCAAGCCAAGTTTATCCCAAAAGTCGAACACCCACACGTATGTTTTATAGTCGCATAAATATGGTTGTGTTCTCGTTATCATTGTGTCGATATAACCTGATTTTATGTGGTGTTATCTATGATTTTATGCAACTTCTCCATGGTTTAAAAGGCTGCTCTAATTTGACTATGACATGACCTAGCCAATTATAAACATTTCTTGTACTCATTATTTATCTGTCGATCCAACATGATTTATGTGAACCCAAATTCGATTTAAGCATGTGATATAAGTCGACCCATTTCCTGATAAGACTCATTTGAAACAAATGGAAAACAAGCAGGTTCTATGCTCATCTTTTTAGGTCGATTTCATAGTTGGTTCATGACCTTATTTTATGTGAGTATCATTAATGATTTTATGCAAGGTTTTATAGTCGACTACGATGTCATAACCACGGTATAAAAAAAAAGAAAACGTGGAGGATGAATTGAACAAGGTTTGAAAGATTTACCCTCGAAGCGTATAACAAGAAGGAGCAATGCGAGAATCGAACACCACTTCTCCCAACCGAAAACCTAAACAAAAACTCTCTTTTGATCAGCTTCTAATCAACGAACAAGATACCATATTCGAACAGCAGTTTACCCTCGTCTATCCTCCATCAACCCCCAATCAAAAATCTCCTCCTTGCACTTGAATTAAATGGGAACACGAACAAGAAAAGTGTAGCAGCCGCCAAAGTATTACGTTTAGAGTTTTAGGGTTTAGTTTCTTGTTTTTATTTTCTAGTTTTGAAAAGGATTGTATATTCGGTTATTAAAGGAGACGGAAAGGAAAACGTGTGAAGAGATTTGGTGAATCAAGAAAGACCGTATATTATGGGATTGGGATTGGACTCCTTCCAAACTTAAAAAAATCAATTATTTAGATAGTGTCTAGGCGTGTAACATTTTTTTTAAATGTGACTAAGTTGTATCACATATAAGTTTAGTAATTTAATTTATCATAAGGTTTAAGGCTCAACATATCGTGAAATGTCCAAGCATTAATAATTTTAATACTTAGGTTAAATATCGGAATGTAATGTTTTAGATGTTTAGCGTCTCTTCAGAAGTTTAAAAATTAGAGGGCATTTTGGGTATTTCATATGTTCAAAATTTCCGGGTTTTACAATTCTTCCCCTCTAAAAAGAAATTTCGTCCGCGAAATTGGCGTCGCACAAGCTAAACGGAGACAGAGCAAATCACAAAGGAGGTATCAATTTACCTCACGCTCGGGGAGGTTCTTCAGACCAAGTAGTTTCTCATGACTCGTAATTATTGTCAAAATAGTTTCAGATTTCTCAGAAAGGCATATCATACTGAATTTGAATCAAAAGGATATGTATCAAACATAACGGATGATAAACGAATTCTCCAGGAAGAGGTATAAAAATACATAGGATTTTCATCGAATTGATTAGGCGAATCAGATGAGAATAAATTGAATTGTAGCAAACATGGGGTGATATACGGTTTAACCCTTCAGCTTCTCAGATAGTCTCGGCTTTTAGATAACCTTCCAAAGGTATTCTCATAAACGAACAGATCTCGTTTCCTCCAAGTCCACAATCACATATTTTACTCATAGCAGATCATAATGAACAACTTCAACGAATGCGAAACGTATACGGGCAGAAAGCATATCGTTAGATATCGTCAACGGCAGAAATTTCATAATGGAACCTAAGATTCTTATCAGAAGTTGCAAGATCAGCAAAACACATGTCGAGAGTCCAAACGTATCGAATCGTATAACAAGGACAGCATATCAAACGTATAGGTAGAATGAACCTAAAGTCTCACTAAACTCAGATGATCTTGATCAGATGTCAGAATTCTAAAGCTTCTAAGGCACTCCTCGAAATATCACATGCCCACCATAAGTGCATGTTATATGATGTAAGTATTATCACGTTGGCCAGGCGTCATAATACTGGCATCATATACATATGCCCTCATGCTGGTCATACTTTATCTCAAGTCGTGAACCACACAAACTTATCTAAATCCACTTAGTCTACCTACATTCTCAGAGGTCCAAAATCAAACAACATAACTAAGAGAACGAAATTACTCGAAGAGTAACGGAAATCCGAGAATGTCATTCAAAATTAAGGTACGTCATCAATAGCGTCAATCCTTTACAGAATCATCTCCTCTAAACACAATGTCCGCTTCAAAATCCGTCCACTCAAATACAAATTTCAAAATTTCTTCCAAGTTGGGGTAGCCTGTTTACTCTTGTCCATCTTACCTCACGGTTAAAAGAATTTAAAACTCGAGTCTGGTTCCTCCGGTCTTCAGCAGCTCCTCTTGGTAGTGTGGTATCGTAACGGCAGTCTCTGACACGATCACTGTGCATCCCTCCATCCGCAGGTCTGCTTCTGCTCTCAATTCATCTTAGTACAACTAAAATGAATAGAGAAACAAGACTGCGTGTCTTCGACAGGTCTTCTAACATAGCTCCAGGTTTTAAGGTACATGATGTTGTTGTCGACTCCAGGTTGTGTGTTGAATGGTTCGTCTTCTTTGGTCTGGTTGTCTTGGTGCCCAAACTGAAATCTTCACGTGTTGCATGATGTATGATTGAGCACTATCCCAGTTCCTCTCTTCTTCTTATATGCTTCTTCCATGGTAATGCTTGTCGCAACCACCTTCTACTACTCTTCCACCGGTTTTCTAACTCCGATAACGGTCTTCGATCTTGGTCCCTCTTGTGAAAGCTTTGTCTTCACATTATACAGGGTAGTGTTGTCTACTATGCTTTCTGAGCGTCAATCAAATTTCCCTTCCAGAACAAAGGGTCATCTCACCAATAATCTCTATGTTCTTCTTTCGTTTTAGAACACAACACAATGTCATACTATGACAATTTGTCCAAAACATGCGAAAACATGATTATTCTAGCCAACACCATTGGCATCATTCAAGCTCATAAATGTTATAACGAGTGCAAAGGCAGCTTCAGAAATCATCTCAGGGAGTTTTCACATCGCCTTCTTTCTTCTTCAAGAACTGAAATACTTCACAAAGGTTACTCTCGGTTAGTTAACTCTCTTCTTAGAAGTTTTTGTGGTTGCTTCTTTAGTGATTCAAATCTAAAATGGTGAAATCAGATGCGGAGTTTCAAAGGAAGGCCAAATTAATTATTGATACTCGGAAATAGATAATGATTAGTGATAGTGGTACGTTTAAGTTCACGATAGTCGATACGTCATTGCATACTTCTCTTGTTCTTCTTCATAAACAAACAAGAGTATCCAAAGAGAATCACAAAGGGTTAACAAAAATCATACTCCATCAGCTCCTTCAATCTCTCAACTTCTATGGCACCATGGTTTCTTCAACTGAGATCAGTTCAAAGGAGTACCAAAAAGGTTCATCAGAGAATACCGAAAAATCTTCGTACAACAAAATATTTTCCAATAGTCGAACTTTCTAAGGGTTGATAATAATGGTTTTCAGGAAAGACTTGATAATCATATGAGTTCGGGGTTGGTGTTTCCATAGTGGCAGAAATTTTAGTAGATGTAGAGAATCATCATACGAAAAAGGGTGAAGCAGATTTTTAAGGTCACATTTCAGATATGGTAGTCTATGGTATCTTCACGAATAGTCATTCAGTCCAAAAGACCGTACAATCAAACATATCAAGGTCAAAGGATTTCATAGAGTGAATACCGTCGTCAAATCATACAGATAGTTCACATATCAGAGTCAAGTACATGGTTCAACAAAAATGTTGGGATGGATAAACGAACAGTTCAATGTGTGGGAATTTCGTTTAGCTTCTTAGCATAAGCGACAGGTAGGATGTGTATCATTGGTAATATGAACATCGTATAATTGTCAATTGTGAGATGTACAAAATCTCAGTTATCAGCATCATCATGCTTAGTTAACAGATCCATACAAAGATAGTCTTTACATCATACCCTTCTAAAGGAAATGGTTGGCAGGACAAGGTTCATCATTCAAGGAGAGGAAACAAAACGTCTTATATTCGTGGTTCATAATTACCAGGATTCTCATAGGAGTAGTAATGGATCATACAGAGTTAAGTAGTATCGGGTGGTACATTCATACCCATCATAAGTAATGAATTTACAGAATGTGTCGAACACATTGTGGTTGAATGACCTACGATGGGGTCGAAAAGGTGTCAAACAGCTTATCAACAAATCGGAGGCGGAGATCAAAATCTGAAGGTGAAACTTAAATGTGTAAGGTATCCAGGTAGCTTTCCGAGGTATTCCAAACTTACTTGGTTACTAAGCTTAAGTTGCAAAACTTCTAACTTCTGAAACAAGGGTCCTTATAAGGCTTATCTAAGAGCAAAGGCACGATCAGAGTGATACGGAAGCAAATGATACTTACATAAATGTCTTAGTCTACCCATTCCTCACTGGTAATAACTTAGGTTCCTATGGGGAATCCTAATGTAAAGTTTCAAAGGTTGTCTTATGAGCGCCTACAGTGGAAACTTAGGGGTCCAAACTTCACAGGTCAAGGGTAAATGTATTACGAATCGCAGCCTGGGCTCTCTGATACCATAATTGTAACACCCCAACCCGATAAGGGTAGAAGTATTACATTACAGTGACATATCAGAACAAACACAAGCATATGATTTATACATACAAAAGAAATTCAGGGTTTACAAATGGAAAATCTGATACTACAAGGTTACAAAAATAAATACTAAGTCTAATGAGGTGAAACTTCTTCTAATCATCTCTAGTCCAGCGTAACTATCAAAGCATAGTCTTCTAAGTCCAGTCACACTCTCTTCCCATAACCCAGCTTCCTACTAAAACCTGCCGCAGGAAAAGGAAATGCGGCTGAGCTTAAAAAGCCCAGTGAACAGATACATATACAAAGCAATGATAATGAAACAGAACTGAAATATAGTGCATTGGGGAAATAGAATAAGGAATAGATAAAAGAGTAATAGAATAGAAAGAAGAAAGGATAGTCATCTACCACGAGCCCAGAAACTCAAAGTCATAACTCAACATCATAATCTCAAAGTCATAAGCCGTCAATTCATAATCTCAAAATCAGAGGGGATACCTCTCAGGCAACCAGATAATATGAGGGGTGTCCTCATGTATCAAAATAGTGGAGTAGCTAGCTCCCAGAAATTGTGAAAGGCGTGTATTGCACACAGCACCAGTCACCTCAAAGTCAACTCAAAGTCATAGTTAAATCCACTAAGCATACATATCTAGGATTGCAATCCATACGCCCCTTACTCAAAGTCAATCTCAAAGTCATATACTCAAAGTCATAATGGCCATAATAATATCATAAAAGGGACGACGTGAGAAATCACTCACCCACGCATGAGTCATGCCAGTGGTGCATCACAGACATGCCTATGGTACCTCCATAGGTAGGGAAACAGAAATGGCTCGGGTATCAAACTAAGAGTCAGGTCTCAAAGTCATGCAAAAGGTCATATAGCAAAGGTGTATCTCAGAATCATATCAAAGGTTCATAATAGCAGTTCATAACAAAAGGGTTCATATCAGAAATAGTATTCAAGGTCCAATCAGAGTTTATCAGGTCAAGGTTCATATTCAAAAATCAATTCATGGTTCAGTTCAAAAGTCCATTTCAAAAGTTTCTATTAAAAGGTCCAATTTAAATAATCTTTTAAAACAGTTTTCATAAAAATGGTCTTTCAAAATATAGTGTTCATGAAAGTTAAATAACCTTTCTTTTAAAAAGAAATTTAGCATCATTTATAAACATCTTTTCAAATCGGTTCTTCTTAAAACATTTCCATGGCATAATTAAAAGGTTTTCATAGCATAGTTTCATAACGGAGGTCATATCAAGTGAGATCAACAGAGAAAGTTCAAGTAAAGGGGATCATAGCAATGGCATCAATTCGGGAACTAACGGATCAGAATATGAAAGAGATCATGAGAAACCTTTTGAGAAAGGTCAGAATATCTGTACCTTAAACCGCCAACGGAACCATATCATAACATAAGAATAGGGAGTCACTCCTTCTTCAGCGAATCTACACGAATTAATGATCGGCTTTATTATTCATAAGTTCATTTTAAATCAGATTACTCATTTTAGGTTTCTTTCCATTTTTAGTAACTTTCCGTTTTCAGTAGCTTTCAATATATAGCAGCTTCCCAAAATTAGTAACTTTCCATTTATTTAAGTGTCCATATTTGGTAAGTTTCCCGAATTAGTAATTTCATACTTTAGCGTTATAAATGACAATTTATAATATTTAAGGTTAAAAGGACCAATATAATAGTTTGGGCCTTAAAATATCAATATTATAAGTTTAGGGTCTAAAATATAAATTATCAAAATTTAGTATGAATAATGTTAAATAAATTATTTTAATGTTTATACTATAATTATATATTAAAAGGATTATTTTAGACCCCGTCGTTCATAATTTATTAACATATCATTGACATTAATCTTAGACCGCGACGACCAAAATATGTTATTATAACAGACATAATCGCACGACTCTCAAATACAATTCGTACACACGCGCTTACATTTTATTTAATACTTATCTTGCATACTAAACCACACTATTATTCCATGCCGACACCACATGAATTAATAGAACCAAACCCAACTAATGTCTACTCCTTACACGACACACCTAAAATAAGCCACTTGTTGTTTTTCTTAATTCGAATATAGTTAACTATGATTAGTCACCCATCGAAACACATGTTTTAGACATGTTAAATCCATAACTCAAACAAGAAAAATAATGACCGACTACATACACGAACTCACAAGGATTCACACACAATTACTAACACAAACCCCCTAGATATGAGACACATGCAACACTCACATGACAAACCTGACCCACATGCATGCAACATATAAAAATCATCCCACACAAAGCCTTACTAGTTACCTACGTCGTCCCTCAATAGCAGACCATAAACCACACTTAACCTTTTCAATTCATCATGCGTGTGACACCAGCAGGACCTTAATCGACCCGCACAAAAATCACTCGCGACACTAGTAAACTTTAGACGACGAGACCAATGCAAACACATGTTTCATTAAGGTTAGTTATATGCCATTCGAATGAAAAACCAAACCTGTTCTAACTCTCTTTTACCAAGTTGATTTCATGTTAAGTTTTAAAACAGTTTTGTCAAGCCAAGTTTATCCCAAAAGTCGAACACCCACACGTATGTTTTATAGTCGCATAAATATGGTTGTGTTCTCGTTATCATTGTGTCGATATAACCTGATTTTATGTGGTGTTATCTATGATTTTATGCAACTTCTCCATGGTTTAAAAGGCTGCTCTAATTTGACTATGACATGACCTAGCCAATTATAAACATTTCTTGTACTCATTATTTATCTGTCGATCCAACATGATTTATGTGAACCCAAATTCGATTTAAGCATGTGATATAAGTCGACCCATTTCCTGATAAGACTCATTTGAAACAAATGGAAAACAAGCAGGTTCTATGCTCATCTTTTTAGGTCGATTTCATAGTTGGTTCATGACCTTATTTTATGTGAGTATCATTAATGATTTTATGCAAGGTTTTATAGTCGACTACGATGTCATAACCACGGTATAAAAAAAAAGAAAACGTGGAGGATGAATTGAACAAGGTTTGAAAGATTTACCCTCGAAGCGTATAACAAGAAGGAGCAATGCGAGAATCGAACACCACTTCTCCCAACCGAAAACCTAAACAAAAACTCTCTTTTGATCAGCTTCTAATCAACGAACAAGATACCATATTCGAACAGCAGTTTACCCTCGTCTATCCTCCATCAACCCCCAATCAAAAATCTCCTCCTTGCACTTGAATTAAATGGGAACACGAACAAGAAAAGTGTAGCAGCCGCCAAAGTATTACGTTTAGAGTTTTAGGGTTTAGTTTCTTGTTTTTATTTTCTAGTTTTGAAAAGGATTGTATATTCGGTTATTAAAGGAGACGGAAAGGAAAACGTGTGAAGAGATTTGGTGAATCAAGAAAGACCGTATATTATGGGATTGGGATTGGACTCCTTCCAAACTTAAAAAAATCAATTATTTAGATAGTGTCTAGGCGTGTAACATTTTTTTTAAATGTGACTAAGTTGTATCACATATAAGTTTAGTAATTTAATTTATCATAAGGTTTAAGGCTCAACATATCGCGAAATGTCCAAGCATTAATAATTTTAATACTTAGGTTAAATATCGGAATGTAATGTTTTAGATGTTTAGCGTCTCTTCAGAAGTTTAAAAATTAGAGGGCATTTTGGGTATTTCATATGTTCAAAATTTCCGGGTTTTACAGTCAAGACAAACAACGTGACGTCGTCACCTCGCCGCCAAAACTCTCCTCGGACTGCCTAGATCCACTTCTGACGCCGTCAAGACTTAAACACTTCCAGGCCGTCATGACTCTTTTACTCTTGACGCCCTTCCTACGTGACGCCGTCAAATCCGTTCTGGGTCATCATGGAAATTCATGAGATTTGCTCTTGACTCCGTGAAGGTATTGCTCTTGACGCCGTCACCTACTGTTCCCAGCATGGAAAATTAAGACTTTGGCGTTTTCTTCACTTTTATGCTCCAAAAACGTCTGAATTGCTTCCTTTTCCAGATTTCTCTCCCAAAGTACCTAAAATCACAAAAGGAATGATTTAGGGCAATATTTGATCAAATAAATTCGGATTCGGGCTTAAATGACCCCCTAAAAGTGGTTCATTTTTCGCCTCATCACCACTCGTGGTGGGTTTGGGCTTAGTAATGTCTATAATTTGGGTTCGTGGCCCAACTATAGGCTATACGTCATCATGTCCCCCCAGTCTAGTGTGCGCGGTGCGTAGCCGCGGATACTAGACTAATGAACCTAGCGGCAAGCGTGGCGGGAAGAAATTGAATACTTCCCGCCCAAAAGGTAGGAACAATGTATCAAGTCTTAAAATATCCCAAAGGTTGCTTTGAAAAACGGGGAGGCAATCCACGTGTGCCTCGATAGAAGGGGAAAAGTGCTTGTACCTTCCACCTCACAGCCACACGTTTGTGAGTGGGATCCACGTGGCATCCCATTTAGGGTTTCTTGGCTTCTTATATAAATCACCGTCCCTTTTCACTGTGTTTCACACAGTCAAACGTATTTTTCACCATTTGCAAAATACTAAAACCTTCTTCTCCTTCAATCTCCTATTTATATTAGGTATCTGCGTGTGCGCAAAATACATTTGTTATAAAATGGTTGCTCAGTTACACGAATTCCGCTCCAGGTTGGATGAGGATGATGTACGTCAGTTTTCTTCTGACTTCTTCATTCCTCTCGATGTCCACCCTGAAGCACCAGACGTGGATGCGTGTATTGCTAATTTCCCCGATGGGAAAATCGGTTTGCATACATGCTTTTTTGATTACGCGAATTATCGCGTACCCATTTCTGTCTTTTTTAGCAACGTGCTCAATCATTACCAACTCCATATCTCACAGCTGCACTGTATAGGTGCGGCTAAGATATCAAATTTTGAGATTAATTGTCGGTTATTGGCTATCAATCCGATAGTTGACCTATTTCGTGCGTTTTACCACACAACGTGGTCGCATGGATGGGTTTCTTTTGCCAAACGTGCAGGGCGCCTTCAATGCTATGAAGAGAAGGTAGATTCCTTACGGCATTGGAGAGAGTACTTCTTTTGGGTAGATGATGTTGTGTTTCCGTCGCGCTTTAAGTTTTATACTCAAAGGTCGTTGCCGAGGGATGAGCGTCCTATCCTTGGTTCTTACAGTGTCGCGGATGCAGACATAATTGATGCTAACCGCATTCCCATTAACTCCTATCCTTAGGAGTTCTTGGTGCATATGGGGCTGAGCCAAAATTATTTTGATGGTGCGAACGAGGTTGCAACCTTCCTCGATGAGAACAGCCAGGGTGGGTGCTCATCCTTTTACTGCATCTATAATGTAAGTATTTTGCTTTTTATCCTTTGAATAACTAACTATGTTCTTTGTTATTTGTCTTTTGTCTGTCGCAGAAATGGATTTGTTCGCTGTCGTGAAGCTGAAAGAACCCAAGCGCGTGACGGTGGGGGTGCGTCCCCTGAGGGAGGGTGAGCAGCCCATATTGCAGGCCACGGCGGGGCACCTGACCGTTTTCGGGCCTGTTGAGCCTCTGGATTCTCCCCCTGCGGCTGTTATTGTCGAGCCAGTGCAGGTTGTCCCTCCTACTGAGGAGAAGTCTCCCGTGGAGGAAGAGACGCATGTGGAGTCGTCCAACAGTGTGGAGATTGTGGAGGTTCGGAGGGAGAAGCGCAAGGAAGCGTCTTCTGGTGGTTATGTTGGTACCTCTAAAAGGAGGCGCCACCTGATTGGTGAGGATGAGTCAGATGCGCCAGATGAGATGTCTGCCACTAGCGCGCAGAAGAACCAGGACAGATATCCACCACTTGTGTAAGTGTTTATGTTTGTAACTTTCTTTATTTGGCGTATTCGCGTATTAATTTCATCTTCTTCGTTTCATAGGGTCCATGTTGCAGGGGGTGATGCAGCTTTTGCTGATCATGCCGCATCGCCTAAGGTTGCAGATGTGGAGGAGCCTTTGAAGGCTGCAGTGCAGATGTCTCTGCAGGAGTTGGTAGAGGAGCTTGCTGATGTTGCTGCTCGCCAGGCTGAGTTGGTCACTCAGCTGAAGGCGCGAACTGTTGTTGAGGGAGGTAGCCTCGCTCAGAGAGATGAGCAGATTACGCAGCTCAAAGCGCAGTTGGCTGAGGCTCAAGCGGAGGTGTTAGCTGCCGATGAGCGCGCTAGGAAAGCGATTGAGGAGAAGCTTATGTTTATGGCTGAGCTGCAGCGTGAATGTAGGGAATCGCAGCAATATAAGGCTGACCTTGCCTGGGGGGTAAAATACCTGGAGGAGAGGAAGAACGAGCTCTGCGGTCAGCTTGCTTAGTTTGGCAAGAAGGTAGAAGACTCTGTGGAGGCACAAGAAGAGAAGCTGCGCAGATTGAGCATAGAGTATGATGAGGAGTTCTATCCTCATCTTATGTCTACTATTGCGGAGTGCAGGTACTTGTTGTACGTTTCTCTTCAATTTTTGTATATTGTTTGTTTTTCTAATGCATTTGTTGTTGTTTTCGCAGGTGGTTGATCAGCCATGGTTTGTGCCTGGCTGCTATGGCTACACTGGAGTCTTCAGAGGTCGTGAGTGCCTTTGGGAAGGTGGTAGAGTGTGCCGTTGCTCGTGGCAAGGCGCAGGCTGTGGAAGAGTTGGCTGAGGCGCAGTTGCTGAAGGTCTCCCCTTCTGAGGTTCCTGAATATAATGCTGGTGACTACGACGAGCTTGTGCAGGCGATGGAAAAGATGAGGCTCTTTGAGCTTCCACACATTGCGCAGCTGGAGCGCGACCAAGATTATCCCATTTGAGTGATCATGCAGGGATTAACTCTTGGGAGGCATATATCAGAGAATGCAGAGGCCGAAGATGACATCTTCTTAAAGCCTCATGAGTCCCAACTGCAGGTGCCAGTGTTCGCGCGACCGCGTGGCATCCTGAACCCCTTCGCTCTTGAGACGGAGGTGCCACTAAAGGATGTTTTGGAGCGCCATGCAGAGAGGGCGGCCAAGAAGAAAGGTCTTACGGGGAAGGCCACTCTCTGCGGTATGGGTGCTGCACATCTTCCCCGGTCGGATGGTGTTGCAGTCAGCGTGGCAACCGTGTCACCAAAAGATGCTCTCTTGCTGAAGAAACTTCAGGAGGCGGGGAGCTCAGCTGTGCCAGAGTCTTCCCCTGAGCATGTTCATAGTGTATAGATATGTATAACTCGTAGTTATAGCTTTGTAAAAACACGTATTTTTTTGGTAAATAAAGTTATGGAACTCTTTTGTGCACATATGTTGTTTCGTACTTAGATTTTTTCTTTTGTCTTTGTTATGTGAAAGACTTATCTAGAGTTACGATGTGCGTATAATATCTTGTTTTTGAGCCCAAAACTTCTGCATTAAGTCCATAGCTTAAAAATGTTTGCGGTCTATGACCTTAAATGCGTAGCGTACTACGGTTATCATTTTTTGTAACCAAGTCTCTTGGTTTATTAGTTCATTTCAAACTTGTTGTGAGATGCGTACGAAAGTCATAAGCTTGTATGTACGAATTTAGGAGTCAATTATTTGGAATCCATGTGGTGGAGTGCAGCGTACTGCGAATTCCACTATGTAGGAATCAATTATCTTGAGTCCATGTTTTGTTAAACGCGCACCGTGTGCGATAAAGTGCATCCATCGTAGGGTGTACTTATGAACTTACTCCAACGTCTTGATAGTAAGGTGTTTAACATGGATACGTGACCCAGTGTTGATGGGTTTACAACCCTCTTGCTCAACGAGTACTTTAGTAGGTTTACTCATCCTGTCCGCCCTCGTGTGGTCTTAATATGTGAATGCACGCTATGGAGGCAATGATATAAACAGAATTGAAACATAAATGAATAATGTAAGCAATAATGTTGAAATGTGTTGTGGAGTTAGCTAGAAACCACAACGTTTTATTAATTGTTGCAAGTGCAAAAAGACAATTTCCTAAGAAAGAAAAAAAAGTAAATACACCAACATTTATTCAGCGCTTACTAAAGTGCAGGTGTGTCAGTGTGTGGGCCGTGGTCTAAAGGTAGCATCTCTTAAGATTGCAAATGTTCCAGGTGCGTGGTAGCTCGTGGCCTTTCATGTCGCGCACTCCGTGACCTCATAAGGTCCTTCCCACTTGGGTCCGAGCTTGCCCGTGTCTTCTGCGTGGCTCGCATCGTTGGCGCGGTATACAAAGTCCCCTAGTTTGAAAGAAGTGTTTTTGACTCGTGCATCATAATACTTCTTCATCTTTGATTTAGCTTTTGCTTCGCGGATGTCCGCCCTTTCGCGCCGTTCTTCCAACAGATCTAAGTCAATACGCCGTTCATCATTGTTTGTTGTGACACTAACTTCTGATGTACGGATTGTTGGCATTCCAATTTCTGCTGGTATAACAGCTTCTGTCCCGTAGACAAGAGAAAAAGGTGTGTCGCCGTTGCTGACTTTGATTTCTGTGCGGTGGGCCCACAAAACATGCGATAAATCGTCTACCCATCTTCCTTTATATCTGTCCAAGCGCGCCTTAATTCCTTCACCCAGGCTACGATTCGCGCGTTCTACTAATCCATTTGTTTGTGGATGTTTAACTGATGCGAAGTGTTGTGTGATGTTTAACTGCGCGCACCAATCTTTGAATGGGTTATCACAGAATTGTTTTCTGTTATCCAAAATAATTTCTTCAGTTAGGCCAAAGCGGCATACAATGTTGTCCCAAATGAATCGTTTGACCAGGTTGCCTGTGATAATTGCCACTACTTTTTCCTCGATCCATTTGGTGAAGTAATCAATGGTGACAATGAGGAACTTGAGTCCTCCTGGCGCGACTGAAAAGGGTCCTGTAATGTCAATTCCCCATTTATGGAATGGCTATGGTGAGGTTATGGGTGTTAACTCATGTTGTGGTCGACGCGGAATTGGTCTGTGAACTTGGCAGTCATTGCACCTTCTAATCATGTCTCGCGCGTCGCGGTGCATGGTAGGCCAATAGTACCCGGATCGCAAAGCGCGCGCTACACCGGACCGTGGTCCTGAGTGCATGCTGCAAGAGCCAACGTGGATTTCCCGGAGTACGTAATCTGCTTGAAGAGGTTCGACGCACCTGAGCCATGGTTGTAGGAATGAACGCCGATACAGGATACTGTCTCAAAGTTCGAACCTCTGCGCTTGTGCGTCGTATCCGTCGAGCGTCCTTTTGTTCCTGGGGGAGTGTTCCCTTGCTAATAAAATCCATAATGGGTGTCATCCATGTAGGATATTCGTCCTCTATCACTGTAGACACTTCCATATCAGAGATGGATTTGTTCTTCAAGGTTTCCACCAATACCTGTTTTGATAGGTGTGCAAAGCTTGTGGATGCGATTTTACTTAGCGCATCTGCCTTTTTATTTTCACCTCGTGGGATTTGTTTGATGGAAAACTTGTCAAAATTCTTGATCAAGGATTTGGCTTTATCGAGGTATTGGATCATGTGTTCTTCTTGAGCAACATACTCGCCTAACACGTGGTTACCTACTAGTCGTAAATCCACATTAGCTTCTTGGTTGCGTACACCCATTTGATTTGCTATGCGTAGTCCAGCCAGTAATGCTTCATATTCTGCCTCATTATTTGTGGCTATGAATTCAAAGCGTAGTGCGTAAGTGTGCTCTATTCCATCTGGGCTGGTGAGGATAAGGCCTGCGCCTGATCCTTCTGCGCACGAGGATCCGTCTGTAAATAGAACCCATGGTTCTTGTAATGGTACTTCAACCTTTGGTGATGGAGTATCAGCATCCGGCTTCTCGTTAATGAAATCAGCCAATATCTGTTCTTTAATCGCGGTGCGCGGCCTATAGGAGATATTATGTTCGCTCAATAACACACTCCACTTTTGAAGCCGCTCTGATGCATCAGGTTTAGAGATAACCTGCTTGATGGGTTGGTCCGTGATTACCGCTATCGGATGCGCTTGGAAGTACCTGTGCAGTCTTTTAGCTGCGAATACTAGAGCTAGGACCAGTTTCTCCATAGCAGTGTAGTTAGTCTCTGTCTTCTTGAGAGCTTTGTTTACGAAGTATATAGGTGTTTGAATGGAGTTTCTGTCTGTCAGTAGTACCGCGCTGACTGCTCCATGGGTCGCTGAGAAATACATGATCAATTCTTCCCCTTGTCGGGGTGCGACAAGCTTTGGTAGCTCTGCTAGGTTTTGTTTTAGCTGCTGGAAAGCTTCTTCCGCTTCTGGAGTCCATCAAAAATCTCCCTTCTTTGTACACTTCGTGAGTGTTTTAATGAGAGGAAGTGATTTGTCCGCCGATTTGGACAAGAATCGGTTCAGCCCGGCTAGCTTGCCATTTAGTGACTGGACTTCTTTTAGTGTGCGCAGTGAAGGTAGTTCGATGACCGCTCTTGTTTTTTCTGGACACGGTTTAATACCATCGGGTTCTATTAGGTATCCAAGAAACATGCCTTCCGTTGCTCCAAAAGTGCACTTCTTGGGATTCAACTTCATGTTTATTTTTCCCAATGTCTTAAACGTCTCCTCTATGTCACGCACCAATTCTTCTTCGGTATGGCTTTTTATGACCTGGTCATCGACATAGACCCCCAAATTGTGGCCTACTTGCTTCTCGAATGCGTTATCCACTAACCGTTGGTATGTGGCTCCTGCATTTTTTAAACCAAATGGCATCTTTGTGTAGCAATATACTCCTTGACTCTTGTGGAAAGCTGTTTTTTCTTCATCCTCCTTGGCCATTTGAATTTGGTGGTATCCTTTGTACGCGTCTAGGAAGCATTTAAAGGGATACCCGCACAGGGATTCTACTTTCCAATCAATTTTTGGTAGTGGGTAGCAGTCCTGTGGACATGCTTTGTTGAGATCGGTGAAGTCCACGCACATTCTCCAGCTACCATCTCTTTTCTTTACCATCACTGGGTTGGAAAGCCAATCATGGTAATAAACCTCTCGCATGATCCCTGCGTCCACGAGCTTGTGTACTTCCCCTAAGATAGCTTTTGCGCGTTCTAGGGCTTGGCCACGTTTTTTCTGCCATTTTGCAGGATATCCTTGTCGGATTTTGAGCTTGTGTTCAGTAATGGCTCTTGGTACTCCAGTCATGTGTTTGGGTTCCCACGCAAAGATGTTTAGGTTCTTTTGCAATAATGCGCACACAGCTGCTTTGCCCTTGTCGGACAGTGACCCCCCAATTGATATATCTTGTTCAGGATAATCTGGGTGGATTGCGACTTTTAGGTTTGTTACCTTGGTCGTGTGCTATTCTGGAACGCGCGGGACTTCATCTGTCACTATGTTGCATTCTAGTAGAGGTGCGGTAGTGTTGTAGAGGGTAACGATTCCCCCTTCCACTGGGAATTTAAGCATTCCATGTGTTGTAGATGGAACTGCGCGCATGGCTGATATCCCTGGTCTCCCAATGATGCCATTGTACGACAAAGGGGACCTGATTACCATGAAGTTCATCCAGGCTATCGTGGAATGGTATTCATTACCGATTACTACAAGTATGCGTAATTGTCCCATGGGCCAAATCTTTTCACCTGTGAATCCAGTTAGCGACGTTGTGGCCGGAATTAACTGGTTTCGTATCTCAGGTTTTAGCCTTTTGAAGCAGTGTTCGTACATGATGTCCGTAGACGCTCCTCCATCGACATACATGCGGTGGATCTCATGACCTCCGCTTGTATTTCGATGGTGAGTGGTTCTATTACTGCGTTGTCCGCAGTGAGGGTGGGGAAAGAGATATGGTTTCCCTTGGAAAATGATTGGCTGACTTTTTGCTTTGTATTTCGCTGCCATGATTGTATCATGTATATTGTATCAGCTTTATTTTTTGGTATCTCTTTTTTGGCCCCATTCCTTTGTCTATCTTTCCCTTCTTTGATGTTTTTAACGAGGTGGTCCATCTTTCCTTCTCTTACTAATTTATCAATTAGCTGATGTAGTTGAACGCACTCATTAGTAGTGTGACCCTTCTGTCCATGGTATTCGCAGTATCCTCCTCCGATGCGCTTTTCTTCTGGGGTTATCATGGGTGGAGGTTTTGGAAAATTTGCTCCCTCTGTCGTGAATATTTCCTTAGGGGTTTTTGTGAGTGGGACGTACTTGTCGTTATCCCTTCCACTATTTTGGTTGCGGTAATTCCTGTTACGGTTGCCACTTTGGTCATTGGATTGTCTCCTTGACTGTTCTTGTGGTTTAAAGGTTGAGTAACCTTTTTTGCTGTCTGTCGCTGCCGCTTCCCCTTGAATGAAGGATCTGGTGCGCTTTGTTAGCTCATCAAAGCTTTGGGGTACTTTATCAATTAGCTTCCGTATCAGCTCTGGGTTATTGATCCCGTTCATGAACCCTGAGATTTTTAGTACCTCGGGGCATGCCTTGACTTGCATGCATTCATCCTTGAAGTGCTCCATGTAAGCGCTTGTGGATTCCCCTTAGCGCTGTTTTACTCTAGCTAGTTCCACAGGGTTCTTTGCGCACTTCTTTCGTTGCGTGAAATTTAGGCGGAATGCTTTCCGCAGCTCTTCAAACCCATTTATGCTTCGTCGTGGAAGCTTGCTGAACCATGTTCGCGCATTCCCCACTAAAGTGGAGTTGAACATATGGCACCACACAGGTTGTGGCCAGTTTTCGATAGCAGTTGCTGGCTCGAAAATTTTTAGGTGGTCATCAGGATCACCCGTGCCATCGTATGTCTTAACATTGGTGGGCATGCGCCTTTTCTTGTCATCTGAGAAATCTCTTATGCGTCGTGTGAACGCATCAACTTTTTGGCGACGCCAAGGAAGGGAAATATCCTCTTCCTCGTCGTACCGGCGTCGGTTCTTAGATATCCAATGTCTCGTCTCTCTGTCCTCGTTGTCCGAGGAGCTGCTTGAGGGGGAGTTGTTTCTCCTGTGGCGCTTGCGCCGTTTTTCCTCGGAGTCCGAATTTGAAGGACTCGTGCTTGGGGAGTAGTGTTTTCCCAGTCTATCTTGTCGTCCAAGTCTATCTTGTATCCTGCGGCTACCAAGCCTAGCATGGATACTGGTGTGCTTCGCATTGTCTTCGTAATCCTCCGAGTATTGAGAGTTAGATGTTGTACCAAGTCTATCATGGACGTTGGTGCGCCTCTCACTGTTTTTGCGCTCATGATGGCGCGGTGGATATTTTTCTTGGTTTAGCCGATTTTGCAGGTTGCGGCTTGACCTTCTCCTTGCCTCCTCTTGCATGAGACTAGTTAAGGTCTTGTAATGTTGGGACGCGAAATCGTTTAATGTCACCTCAGGTGCATCCTCTTCTACTGCGAGGATGTTTGTCTCCGCATGAGGTTAGCCTCTCTCTATTAGGCGCTCCTGGTGGCACAGTGTTGTCCACTATGGATGCCACCTGATGGGGAGTGGTAAAGAGAGTGCGCTGAATATCCTCAGCGCTTGAGACTACGGTAGTTGTTCGGGTTGTCCCCAAGGGCAATTCTACCACAGTAGGGATTGGAGTTACATTCGACTCACGATGACTAGGCGCACTGGTTGTTCCAGAGGTCGGCTTAGAAGTCGAATCTTGATGCTTCTTCCTATGTGAATCATCACGTGTTTTCTCCTGCTGCGGAGTCCGCTGACCTGAGTTCTTGTTTTTCGGCATTCTGGTCTTGAGTTCTTAGTGTAGGGTCCCACGGATGGCGCCACTTGTTGATACAAAAGTTGGGCTTACCTTGTTTGGACTCCTTCTCTCGTACCAATTAGAACTTTAGTGCTTGTGAAACCTGCGCACTAAGAAAGCAAACAACACCGTTAGGCTTATCGTGGGATTGTCTCCCATGATTAGACTCCGGCGTGAGAGTAAGTAATCAGTTTAGGGTTTAGTTGAAGAGTTAGGGATTGTGTAACTCGTACCTTTTAATGAGAATATATGATTCTATATATAGGGTGCAGAAACCGTGTAGGTATCTTGCTCCTTACTCTTCGCACTCGTGGTGATTATCCGGGGTAAGGATATCTATTCCGTAAATAGAAGATCCTTATCCTTTAATCATACGTTTTGGTTAGGCTTTGGGCTTCGTGAGCCCAAGCCGTTGGTATTAATGGCCCAAGTCACTTGTCATGATAGCCCACTCGTGGTGGGTTTGGGCTTAGTAATGTCTATAATTTGGGCTCGTGGCCCAACTATAGGCTATACGTCATCAACAGACAACTTTGTTTACCATTGGGGCAATGTTTCAACTTAGTTGCCCAGCTTACATAACTAGTTGCCCAAAGTTTATAACAAATTGCCCAACTTTATTTCAGTTGTGTTATGGATTAGTTGATAGGATATGACACTATCTAGCCTTGGGCAATGGCCTTGGGTTTTGATTTGTCAAAGGTGGTGGATTTGTTGATCTTGGTGGAAGATCATTCAGGTCTTGAACAAAAGGATGTGGTGATGTTGGAGGAGACCCAAATAACTCCATTGGTTCAAGTTTAGGTAATGGTGATGGTGATTGAGTTTTGGATGGTTGGGTTGGAGCACTTGGTGGAGTTGGGTCAATGGGTGATTTTGGTGGTGGTAGAGTTGTGAGCTCATTAGGTTCATTGGGTGATGGAGATGGAGATGCAAGGTTTAGAAAATGTTCATTTTTTATTGGTGAGGAGAATTCATCCGAGGATGAAGAGGTTAAGTTGATTGTGTGGTTGGACCAAATTGGTTTGACACTTATGTGTGCGGTTCTCCAAACGGGTCATGATGGTTTAGAGGGTATTGTTGACTTTGTCATTGTCAAAATGGTTTATTAGAGGTTTAGAATCAGAGATTGTGATGGTGATGGTGTGATTTGAGAGTGTTTTAAGATGGTTTAATTTATAGTGGTGAAGAAGTATGGGAAGGAGTGTTTGGATTTGATGTTTAGCCATACAAAAATGGAGGTTCCTAATGATTTGGAAGACTAGTGAGGGTTGTCAAATCATGGAAGTCAATCCAATGAAAATTGTGAAAGAAGAAGACAAAGATTTGCACTAAATGCTTATTGGTTTTGGCAAATTGGTTGAAGGTATATGTTCCACGGATTGCAAGGAACCTTTGGAAGGGTTCCTTCCTTTATGGGTGAAGGTTCCTTGAGGTGGTTATGGCTAAGTTTGAAATTTGGCGGGAAATGGTTTTCTATGCGTTTTAGAGAATGAGAAAGATCCTAATGTGCTTAACAAATAGTAGGAAATGGGTTTCTATCTAAAAAGGATGATTTGTTGTGGATTGGATACTAGAATGTCGAAAACCAAAAAAATCTGCAGGCAAACTGGCGGAACCCTGGAGAAACACAGGCGGAACCCTAAATTGGGTTCTGTCTGGTCCATTGGGCCATTTTTGGGTTGCCCAGAAAATACATTGGCGGAACCCATTTTTGGGTACCGCCAGATCCGCCAAGCCTGAAAAAGTAGGCAGTTCGCAATTTTGACCCGCGAGACGATTTTCAAATTTTTTAAAAACTCCTAAAACCAAAAATATAATTCATATCTGGTTAGGAAATGCAAAAATTGGACATGTAAATGCGCATACCATTGGACATCGACCGGGGGATAGCGAATTTCACTATACTTAGTGAAATTTTCATAAACTTGAAAATTTGACAACATGCCAAATGTTATCGTCCTGCATCATAGTTAGTAAATACATGTACCAAATTGTACCAAATATCCTACCAACACACAAATTCATGAAAACATTGTTTAAATGACCAAATTGTTCAAATAGCACCTTGTGTCAAACACTCCTACACACCCGCTCTCATGAACAGTCAATCTTCTTCTTTAGCTTTCCAAGGAATCTCCCATGATTCTTGAACATCCCCTTTGTTTGCTTGAACTCTGCCGACTCATTCGGAATATCCGGAAGTTGGGAAAGGTATTCTAGAGGTGGGAGCCTAGAGTTGGGAAAAGTCGCATCTTCACTCATAGAGGATGAAGATGAGGAGGTAGGAGGATGAGGACGTTTTCCTTGGGCTTTGTAAACTCTCTTATCACTTAGTGGGACAAAGGTGTGTGGAATGAATGAGTAGTCTAGGCGAAGACCGTTAGGAGTTGGTGGAATGTGAGAGATGAACCTAAAGAGACGGGTCAAGAGCATTCCATACGGCATAGCTGTTGTGCCATGCACGGGAATGTCGGCCATTCTCTTGGCCATGTAGTAGGCAAGGTTGAAGGGTTGCCAAACGGACAAGGAGTAGAGCATGTAGCAACGGCAAAGATTTATATGATCCTGGTTTCCTATGGTGCAAATGACATTGGCTCTAAGGAGTTCCTCTCATTTCTTGAATTGGGGCTTGAGTTCATTATGTTTCATTCCATATGGGTCCTTATCGACCTCATTTCCCGAACGGGTTTTCCTAGTGTTGGTTGTCCTAGTGAAGAGGTGGTCACGAAGTTCATCTTTGGACACAAGAGGGGTGTCATAGGGATGGATGCGGTCAAAGAGTGTGTCAAGAGTTGAGAGGGAGTGCATGTTGGAGTAGATGCAAGTACCACGGTTTGGGACACCTAGGATTTGAGCAAATTCCTCGAGAGTGAAGGAGTATTGATGACTACTAGCCCTAAAGTTAATAGACATGCGACCATACTCATCCGTGGAGAGAGTGACGGATGCATAGAATTCTAAAATAAACCTAGGATAAATAAGCTCATTGATTTCTAGGAGACAATCAAAGTTGATGGTTGCAATTTCCATATGTAGGTTTGTACCTTCTATGAAACATGGGTCAAAGGTTCTACCTTCATGGACATATCGTTTTTCTAAGGCTTTGAAAACGTCGATTTTAGTTGGATTAAAACCTTTGGTTTTGTGGTGCTTGGGTAGGTACTTAATGGTGTCCTTGTGGTCGTAATGGGTTAGAGGAGGCATGATGATTCCTAGAAAAACAAAATTTCACATTTTAGTCTAAGTAAACGACTATTGTAATGTGGATGTTCTAGTGTGTGCCTATATGAAAACAATGTGGAGGTGCGGTTATCTTGACTTATTTTGATGCTCAAAAACGTTTTAGAATGCAAGTTTTGTTATACAACAAAAGATAACCCAAGCGCTCCTAGTTCAATGTAGCTTCGTTTGAATATACCCGAAAATACATATTGTTTATGTATTCCCTTTAGCATTCTATAGACATTATGCAAGTGATGTTTTTGAACATAACGTTTTGATTTTGTATTCACAATGTGAGACGAAAAAATATTTGTCCTATTTGTGAGAAATTTTTGCAAGAATTTGACATGGGTGTTTTAGTAAACATGTTAATAACTAATAATAATGCAATTCCTAACTATGGGAAACATGATTAGTTTTGTTAAACACCTAATTTCATGCATGAATTTAACAAGTTAATGCATAACCCCAAGCTTTTGTTTTTGTGCAAAAATAGAATTCCTAGACTCAGATCAAGAGTGTAATCATGATTAGAATACTTACAATGATGATTGATGAGTAATGTGAATCAACGGAGGACCAAAAATTCGTAGGTGTGGATGAATGGTAAAGTGAATAGTAGTAGCTTGGAACTGGTGGTATGAGATAATGGGTGTTTGGTTTAATATACACTAAGAAAAAGGTTCTGCAGGTCGGCGGATACGGCGGAACCTAAAAGTGGGTTCCGTCCGTTGTGACTGAGGGTTCCGCCGACCCTACTGAGAAAAAGAGTTATTGATTTGTTTTGATTTTTGTGATTTTTGTCTAATGTCTAGAACAACAATGTAGGTTCCATGAGTCCTAAGCCTAGCCTAAGAAGGTTAAAAGGTTCTCGTTTAAGAGGTTTTGTGAGAATGTCGGCTATGTTGTCTTCGGAAGAAACTTTCTCAATTGAGATATTCCCTTTTTGAACATTATCACGAAGGAAATGATGACGGATTTCAATATGTTTGGTACGAGCATGTTGAACTGGATTTTTGCTAAGATCAATTGCTCCTTTGTTGTCACAAAGAATGGTGATGTCGTTAAGTTGAATTCCATAGTCAGCAAGAGCTTACTTCATCCAAATAGCTTGTTGATACGCCTTTCCGGCCGAAACGTACTCGGCTTCCGTTGTTGAGATAGCAAGAGCTGTTTGCTTCTTAGAGAACCATGAGGTGAGACAATTTCCTACAAAAGTACAAATACCACTTGTGCTTTTTCTATCAACATAGTCACCAGCATGATCCGAGTTGGCATACACTATGGTGTCTATTCCCGTTCCTTTGGGATACCATAAGCCTAAATGTGTAGTGCCCTTAATATATCTAAAAATCCTTTTAACGACTTCGAGATGCGTTGTCTTAGGATCTTCTTGAAAATGAGCACATAGACAAACACTAAACATAATGTCGGGTCTACTAGCCGTTAGGTAAAGTAGACTTCCAATCATACCCCTATATTTAGTGCTATCTACGGATTCACTTTCCTCATCCTTGGTGAGTTTTGTTTTCGTGGACATGGGCGTTTTGATTTGTTTCGAATCTTCTAATCCAAATTTCTTGAGCATGTCCTTAGTATGTTTAGATTGGTTAGAGAAGATACCATCTTCTAGTTGTTTAATTTGGAGTCCTAGGAAAAAGTTGAGTTCTCCCATCATACTCATTTCAAACTCGTCATGCATGATTTTTGAGAAATCAATGCATAGCTCTTGACAAGTTGATCCGAATATAATGTCGTCAACATAGATTTAGACTATGATAATATGTGAATCTTTCTTCTTAGTGAAGAGAGTATTATCAACTAAGCCCATTGTCACAACTCGTAATTTCAGGTCATTTTCCAAATTTCGACAATTTACTATTCATCAGTACTATTCACCGATCACTATTCATCCTTTTACTATTCATCATTTTTGGAGTCAGTTTGACATTCTGAGAAGCGTTCAAAAATTCTATTATTCACAAAACACTATTCATTTTCGGTGGGAAAACACTATTCACACTCATCATTCATTTCATCGTAAATCTAATTTACGGGTATTTAAATTCGCGTAACCGGATTGGTTTAGCTGCGAATTCATGCATCATTAGTAGGGACACGTCATATAGACTGGAGTAGTCTACATATTATCAGTAATGTCATCAACACTTTAGATCATGCACGGATAGGCATTATTTCCATTTACGTATGCTTAATTTGTAATTAACGTTACCACTCAGTTTTTACTACTAAAGTATACCCAATACTCCCGATTACGATCCTAATATATTTTTCATACTTATTATAATAATATAAAATTTATATTATTAATTTACCCGGTGTTTTGAAACCATTTGCTATATTTTCTAGTAAAACGCCTAAAATTACGTCGGATCACGATATTTCAACACGACAAATATTTTAACACCCAATTCTCATCAGGAATGTAAATTTATAATTTTTACAACGTTATCACATTTTATTTGGTACCGTTAAACTTTATTTCTAGGAAACTCGGTACCCGGTATCTCTTAAAACTAGGGCTGAGCAAACGGACCGGCCGGACCGGACCGACCGACAAAACCGACCGGACCGAGACCGACCGGACCGGACCGACCACATTCGGTCCGGTCCTCGGTCTAAGCTTTTTGCCAAATTCGGTCTCGGTCCGGTCGGTCCGGTCCGGTCCGGTCCGGACCGACCAAAAACCCGAAAAAACTTGCCTAATTGGACCGGACCGACCGAAGACCGACCGGACCGAGACCGGACCGAGACCGGACCGACCATATTCGGTCCGGTCTCGGTCTATGGTTTTCCGGTTCTCGGTCTTCGGTCCGGTCCGGTCTTGGCCGGTCCGGTCCGGTTTCCGACCGATGATCACCCCTACTTAAAACTCAAAATATCTAACCTAAATATTACAAAAGTCTTGCAAATCTTTTCCTTATATTTAATTTCCCCTAAAGTGTGGATCTTGCCCCCTAGGTTCATATTATATTGATTTCAAAGACTAAAAAGTCTACTCCAAGACTTTATAACAAGTATACTTTCATTTACACCAAATCAACTAGCGACAAAAGCTCTCTTCCTTTCTTTTTTCTTCATTTGGATCAGCCACAAGAATAACACCAAGAAGAATCCATAGTTTTTCAAGAATCAAGTGTCTACACAAGTATTAGTGTTAATCTAGTTAAGGTTTTGAAATAAAAATCTCAAGATTATTAAGTTTTCTTGCTCAAAACTCATCAAATCTTCAAGTAAGCTTCAAGAACACTTTTTGATATTTTCATACTTCCATTTACTTTATATGTTTATGTATTTTCCAGATATACTAGTTGGTAATGCAACTTACTTATGTTTTAGATACCACTTTACACATAAACTATCTTTAACACTAGATCTATAAATTTCACTAGTAATCTCATGAGATCCACCAAGGTTGTTGATGTTTAGGAACCCATGACTCCCTAAGAAGGTGTATGGTAGATTAATGGTTGTATTGAAGTTGATTGGAAGGTTTTTGTACAAGTAAGTAACTAGGAAACCAAGTTTTGAACAATATAAATACCTACTGTCCCTATTTTGAAAACGTGGTAAACTCAGTAGCTTGGGGTTACTTTTGGGCCAAAGATTTAGAAAATACATTCCAAGACGAAACTATGGCCGAAAGTTTGGATAAAAACGAGTTTATAACGAAGGAGATATGATTTTTGCAAGTTTAACGACGAAAACTATTTTCTGAAAATGTACTTGTTGTTGGACGAATTTCGACGGACAAAAAGAGGTGTTAGACGTAATCTATGGGAGCCGAACTACTGAAAATATATTAGTATATATTAATACGATTCCGGGGATATAAATAACGTAGAAAACGAGCTTATAACGACCAAGATATACATGTTTGAAACCCGACAAAACTTATAATAAATTGACAACTTTTGGTAATAAAAGTTGCTAAGTGTTGAAAACTATATTTTCAAGTAATGACATTGAAAGCCATATTTCTTAACCGCCGAAACCCGTATGGTCAAAAGTTAAATGACATGACTTCTAGACATTGTTGCAAGGTTTTCGAAAACGCCCAGCTTGACCATTAACACTTAACGTAAAATATTTTGCGACTAGTTTTGCGAGACCCTTTTGGTCATATTTTCAAGTTATGAAAAGTGTCATTTTATGACGAAAATACTATATTTACCGATAAAACACCAAACGAGGATCGTGGAGTACCATTTCAACGTATTTACATGGAAAGTGGTTATTAACTTAACGAGACGTCAAAAATGTATTTTTCGACGATAAACGTTATTTTCAAATTTCACGTGTGGTATCGATAACATACGTAATTGCATGTGTAGCATCATTTCATTTCTTACATTAGAGACTATTATTCATATTAGGTTGCGGTTAGAGATCGTGCCTCATTTCAGTATAACTACTTTTGTCATTATAGCTATCACACCAGGTGGGTCATAGCCCCTACCTTTTTAAATTGTTTTGTAAACTCTTTGGGGGAGAATACATGCTCGTTTTACTTAAACGCATTACTTGCTTTACATGGTTGATTACTCAAATAGTTTCAGCTTTATCTAAATATATGTTTGATCACCTGCATTTCATTGGTATTTTGATTACCCCATGGTCACCAATTGTTCCTATATGCTCATTGTAATATTGTGGTATTCCCCACTTGGTTGTGATGTCAAACGTAATATTGTGGTATTCCCCACTTGGCTGTGATGTCAAACGTATTGTGGTATTCCCCACTTGGCTGTAATGTCAAACGTAATATTGTGGTATTCCCCACTTGGTTGTGATGTCAAACGTAATATTGATGTTTTCCTACTTGACTGAATTACCATATGGCCTCATTGCCTGAATTATTTATATAGCCATTTTGCTATATTTACCTTGGAATTTAAATACAAGTATTACTTTTGTTCACATAGATCATATTTGGCAGTGGGTCGTAAACACACAGGTTACAAGTCTCTTATGGCGGGACATGGAACTGAGTGGATTTACGAGGCCTTTGCTGGGAAATCTTCATTCATATGCATTACATTTTTTTCACAAGACTCTGAACTCACCAACCCTGTGTTGACATTTTAGCATGTATTTTCAGGTATTAAGCAATGGCACGCTACAGGAGGTTTTGGCAGGGCATGGCATGGTCATAGAAGACTCTGATTATTCATTTGGGGACCATTTTAAACTATTTTAAGGGCTTACTTCCGCACTACTTTTAACAATGTAAATTCAACATTTTTGATTAAACTATTTTATTCTAAATGATTCAAGTGAAAACCATTTTTGAACTTGTGTTGTAATACTAATTGAGTTACACCCCAGCTTGATGTATGCTTCCGCTGGACCCGATTTTGGGGGTGTGACAGATTGGCATCAGAGCTTTGGCTATAGCGAACTAAGTGTTTTTAAAACCTAGACTATAGCTACTTTCATGAAAACTTAACCCTATGAGCGTCACGTGCCTGCCTGCCAAGCTGAAGCCTCATTTGTGGTTAGTTGCTGACATAGGTGGTGAGATTTGTGTCTCATTATCTGATATATTATATTCATTTATTATAGTTGATTACCATAATTGTCTTTCATATAAGCATGTTCACGTATCATATATGTCACCGCATTATGTTTTTCCTTGCATAGTTTCATCATTTGACCTCGAGTTTGGTATTTGTGAAGGACATAGTCTTAATATGACTGAGCTGAGTATTTCAAAATTCATGGAACCTCAGTGGAATATAGATTGGTCATCTATATTCAACCCGGGATAGTGAGATATAGACTGACCACCTATGTCTGACTCAGAGATGAATTTTGCAACACTGAGAATGGTTGTAATAAAATTTTGTCTGGATTGAATCCTCTACTCAATTTCCAAATGTTTCATTTATGTGTGTGTATACCCTCGTTGTCAGAACATTCATACTTTTTTTATCACTTCATGAATCACCGATTGGAAGTACGTCAACTGGTCATTTCATCTCATGAACATTCACGTCTATGCACGATACACTTACATCACAGTATTTTCTTTCATCACAATCTCATTATGTCGCAGCTGTCACAGTTTCTTTTCCCTTCTCACCATCATTTTCATTTCCTTTCCCCATCCCTATATATATATAAGGAATTAGCTAACACTTTATGGTTGGACTAACCATTTTCCATAAATCAGATTCCTTTACAACCATAGTCACCGCACGAGCATAGAGAATACACCAATTCAGGCACTCTATGGTCGAAGTGCCAACATCCATTGACGGATCGAAATTTGGAAAAGCCTAACTCACTAGTCCAGTAAGCATTCATGAAATAACCAAGAATTTCCTACAAATCAAGAATCAGTTACATGTTCGATAAATTGTAAACCCTTAGAATTTCAAGTTGGTGGCAGGGTTATGTTGAAAGATTCTGCCTAGGAAAGGCATGATACCATTCAGAAAAATTTAGAAAGTTAAACCCGATATACACTGGTCTATTTAATATTTCAGACCGAGTAGGTCTAGTGGCCGTTAGACTTGAGCCTTGTTAGAGAACGGTAGGTTACACAAACATGATTCACATTTTTAGATCCCAAGAAATGACTTTTAGATTAGTCACTCATGATTCCATTGGAAGGAATCCAACCAATGACAAACCTAAACCTTGTAGGAGAACCAATAGAAACCATGGACTGTAAGGTCGAACAGTTGAAGCGAAGTCGAATTCCTATTGTGAAAGTTCGCTGGAATTCTCGAATATTATCATTTTTTCACCAATACCACTTCAGAGACAAACACAAACTGAACTTCGGGACGAAGTTCTTTTTAGAGGGGAAGAATGTCGCAACTCGTAATTTCAGGTCATTTTCCAAATTTCGACAATTTACTATTCATCATTTACTATTTACCAATCACTATTCATCCTTTACTATTCATCATTTTTGGAGTCTGTTTGATATTCTGAGAAGCGTTCAAAAATTCTACTATTCACAAAACACTATTCATTTCCGAAGGGAAAACACTATTCATACTCATCATTCATTTCATCGTAAATCTAATTTACGGGTATTTAAATTCGCGTAACCGGATTGGTATAGCTGCGAATTCATGCATCATTAGTAGGGACACGTCATATAGACTGGAGTAGTCTACATATTATCAGTAACGTCATCAACACTTTAGATCATGCACGGATAGGCATTATTTCCATTTACGTATGCTTAATTTGTAATTAACGTTACCACTTAGTTTTTACTACTAAAGTATACCCAATACTCCCGATTACGATCCTAATATATTTTTCATACTTATTATAATAATATAAAATTTATATTATTAATTTACTCGGTGTTTTAAAACCATTTGCTATATTTTCTAGTAAAACGCCTAAAATTACGTCAGATCACGATATTTCAACACGACAAATATTTTAATACCCAATTCTCATCAAGAATGTAAATTTATAATTTTTACAACGTTATCACATTTTATTTGGTACCGTTAAACTTTATTTCTAGCAAACTCGGTACCCGGTATCTCCTAAAACTCAAAATATCTAACCTAAATATTACAAAAGTCTTGCAAATCTTTTCCTTATATTTAATTTCTCCTAAAGTGTGGATCTTGCCCCCTAGGTTCATATTATATTGAATTCAAAGACTAAAAAGTCTACTCCAAGACTTTATAACAAGTATACTTTCATTTACACCAAATCAACTAGCAAAAAAAGCTCTCTTCCTTTCTTTTTTCTTCATTTAGATCAGCCACAAGAATAACACCAAGAAGAATCCATAGTTTTTCAAGAATAAAGTGTCTAAACAAGTATTAGTGTTAATCTAGTTAAGGTTTTGAAATAAAAACCTCAAGATTATTAAGTTTTCTTGCTCAAAACTCATCAAATCTTCAGGTAAGCTTCAAGAACACTTTTTGATCCTTTCATACTTCCATTTACTTTATATGTTTATGTATTTTCAAGATATACTAGTTGGTAATGCAACTTACTTATGTTTTAGATACCACTTTGCACATAAACTATCTTTAACACTAGATCTATAAATTTCACTAGTAATCTCATGAGATCGACCAAGGTTGTTGATGTTTAGGAACCCATGACACCTTAAGAAGGTGTATGGTAGATTAATGGTTGTATTGAAGTTGATTGGAAGGTTTTTGGACAAGTTAGTAACTAGGAAATCAAGTTTTGATCAATATAAATACCTACTGTCCCTATTTTGAAAACATGGTAAACTCAGTAGCTTGGGGTTACTTTTGGGCCAAAGATTTACAAAATACATTCCAAGACGAAAATATGGCTAAAAGTTTGGATAAAAACGAGTTTATAACGAAGGAGATATGATTTTTGCAAGTTTAACGCCGAGAACTATTTTCTGAAAATGTACTTGCTGTTGGACGAATTTCGACGGACAAAAAGAGGCGTTAGACGTAATCTATAGGAGCCGAATACTTAAAATATATTAGTATATATTAATACGATTCCGGGGATATAAAGAACGTAGAAAACGAGCTTATAACGACCAAGATATCCATGTTTGAAACCCGACAAAACTTATAATAAATTGACAACTTTTGGTAATAAAAGTTGCTAAGTGTTGAAAACTATATTTTCAAGTAACGACATTGAAAGCCATATTTCTTAACCGCCGAGACCCGTATGGTCAAAAGTTAAATGACATGACTTGTAGACATTGTTGCAAGGTTTTCGAAAACGCCGAGCTTGACCATTAACACTTAACGTAAAATATTTTGCGACTAGTTTTGCGAGACCCTTTTGGTCATATTTTCAAGTTATGAAAAGTGTCATTTTACGACGAAAATACTATATTTACCGATAAAACACCAAACGAGGATCGTGGAGTACCGTTTCAACGTATTTACATGGAAAGTGGTTATTAACTTAACGAGACGTCAAAAATGTATTTTCGACGATAAACGTTATTTTCCAATTTCACGAGTGGTATCGATAACATACGTAATTGCATGTGTAGCATCATTTCATTTCTTACATTAGAGACTATTATTCATATTAGGTTGCGGTTAGAGATCGTGCCTCATTTCAGTATATCTACTTTTGTCATCGTACCTATCACACCAGGTGAGTCATATCCCCTACTTTTTTTAATTGTTTTGTAAACTCTTTGGGGGAGAATACAAACTCGTTTTACTTAAATGCATTACTTGCTTTACATGGTTGATTACTCAAATAGTTTCAGCTTTACCTAAATATATATTTGATCACCTGCATTTCATTGGTATGTTTGATTACATGTATTTCATGGGATTCATCATCCTTGTTTATATGACCCCATGGTCACCAATTGTTCCTATATGTTCATTGTAACATTGTGGTATTCCCCACTTGGCTGTGATGTCAAACGTAATATTGTGGTATTCCTCACTTGGCTATGATGTCAAATGTATTGTGGTATTCCCCACTTGGCTATGATGTCAAACGTAATATTGTGGTATTCCCCACTTGGTTGTGATGTCAAACATAATATTGTTGTTTTCCTACTTGACTGAATTACCATATGGCCTCATTGTCTGAATTATTTATATAGCCGTTTTGCTATTGGAATTTAAATACAAGTATTACTTTTGTTCACATAGATCATATTTGGCAGTTGCTCGTAAACACACAGGTTACAAGTCTCTTATGGCGGGACTTGGAACTGAGTGGATTTACGAGGCCTTTGCTGGGAAATCTTCATTCATATGCAGTACATTTTTTTCACAAGACTCTATGAACTCACCAACCTCGTGTTGACATTTTAGCATGTATTTTCAGGGATTAAGCAACGACACGCTACAGGAGGTTTTGGCAGGGCATGACATGGTCATAGAAGACTCTGATTATTCATTTGGGGACCGTTTTAAACTATTTTAAAGGCTTACTTCCGCACTACTTTTAACAATGTAAATTCAACATTTTTGATTAAACTATTTTATTCTAAATGATTCAAGTGAAAACCATTTTTGAACTTGTGTTGTAATACCAATTGAGTTACACCCCAGCTTCATGTATGCTTCCGCTAGACCCGATTTTGGGGGTGTGACACCCATGGTATACTTATTGTTGAAACTTAGACCTTGATAGATCTTCTGAGCACTCTAGGATCGTTAGTTATGTTAATTTAATCACAAACACACTAATAGATAATCTCTGTAACTTGTATTTTAAAGCGGAAACAAACACAAGTTTTAATACTAGAAACAATTGATCCTCTATGGATCTTTTCAATAACAATAAAAGTGTTTTCTAAAAACGCAACTCAATACATAATAATGTGTTCCTTTTATACACAAGGAACCCTAAACCGTTTCACAAGAAACGTATATTCTAAAACTTCTAAAAGATATGCATTATCACTTCCTATATAAACTCATGCATATCCTAACTATATTACATAAAACACGGAATAACTATATCCGTAGTAACTAATAATGCTGAAACTAGACTTCAGCAGAAACACTCTATAAGCAGAATCTGTCTCTTCAGTAGAATTCATCAGCAGAATTCTCTATTAGCAGAATTCTCAACAATCCTCCCCTAATCTTGAATTTGACATGGTTAAGTTCAAGATTCTTGATAGATCTTTAAAGTTACATACCAAGAGGATTGAAGTTGAACATCATCAGCAAAGAATCATCATCAGCAGGATCTCTATGATCAGCACATACGTTAAAACTCCATTCTTTGCAGCGTTAAATGACTAAATGTACATCAAAACGTATTAGTTTCATACTATTCTCATCACATCCAGGTGTGTTAACTCCTGTGAGAGGTGAATCATTGAAAATAATGGATTTGATGTCTCTTTAACAATAGCCATCACTACCGGAGTAGCCAAATGTTTAATTTTGAAAACTATGGTACACTGATGACCATATGATTTTTAGCAAATCATCAGCTGTAAACGGATTTGAGTTGTCTTTACCTGTAGCCGTTTGCTCAGGACTAGTCAATTATTTGGTTGAATTTCCTCACCTTGGTCAATTGAATACCAAATATGGTTTTCCACTGCCTTTACCACAAGCCATATACATGTGGGCTAGCCAATTATAGGGAATCCATAAAGGAAAAATCCATGGTCAATTGACAACCATTCAACTCTCAGCTGTTAAGCATGGGTGAGTTGAGTACCCAATAGTTTTCAGCAAACTATTACAATTATCAACAGATTTGATGTGTCTTTACCAAAGCTGTACCCTTTGGACTAGCCAACTTTTTGATGGAATAGTCAACATCAGGTAAGTTGATAACCAGAGATGGTGTGATCAACACCAAACCTGCATACAACATACACAAAACTATACAAGTCAGTTACTTTTTTTAATAAATAAAAATAAAAGAAATAAATATACAACAATATACCATCAAACAGAAGCAGCTCTGGAAGTCCTAGTTCTGAGTTTGAACACTTTAACCAGAGATTCAGCAAACAACCTAGCATTCCCAACTGGATCAGGAGGAATTTCCAACTTCTGTTGAAGCATTTTCTCCATCAGAGACACTGTCAGAGGATACCTTTTGCCAACATCCATAAGAATTCTGAGTCCAGATGTAGTTTCTAACACATGAACATATAGCATAGGGTAAAACTTCCAACTTTGAACCTTCCACCTTTGATTGTTCTTCCACACATCATAACCAGCACTAGTGGGAGTAGAATAATCAAAAAGCACTCTGAGATCACCCAATAAATACAATCCTGACCCTGTGGGAGTATGAGTGGCATAATATTTGTGAACCAAATCATTGAGAGTGAGCAAATCCTGATGATCCACAAGATGGAGAATTTCTTGTAGAAATGTGAATGACAAAGAAGTTTTATCAAGTCTATAAATGGTATTGATCTATCCATTTTTAGACAATTCCCAGTGAACCAAAACATCTCTAACTGCCTCAGGCCAATCATTAGGGGATCCTTCTTTGATAAATGAAGCATCAGGAGCATTCACATCTATGAGTCTTTGTGCTGAATGTGAAGTTCTCACTTTAGCCATTCTCTTAGCCCTTCTTCCAGGAACATAAATTGCATCATGAGGTAAAGAAGATTCATCATGAGCTTCAGCTTTAGTAGATACACCTTCTGCAGTACCAGTTTCCACTGATGGATTATCCATTTGTTCATCAGTAGAATCTTGAGAAGAATCAAGTGCAGCAGATGCATATTGTTCATCCATAGCCTTCCTCATCTGTTTAGCCCTAGCAGCTTGAAGCTCTACTTCTCTTTCCTTAAGCTTATGAAATCTTGCCATTTCAGCTTGTTGTTCATCATCTAACCTCTTTGCAGCCTCTTCACCCAACCTCTCCTCCTCTATTTGTTTTCTGGTTCTCTTTCTAGAGGGAGGATCTTCTGCTACTACTTTAGCTTTACCTTTATCAACACTAGATGAAGCAGCAACAGGTGTTATATCAGCAGAAGTGGCAGGTAAAGATACCTTATCAACAATAGGAACATCCACATGAACAGAAGAACCAGCATCAGCAAGAATGGTAGGAACAAGCTTAGGAGCACTCATTCCATCTTTTTCACACCTAGACTTGATTCTATTATACATCAGAACCAACTGTTCATCTGAAAGTGCCGACACTTGTTTCCTAGTCCAAGCATTGTTATATAGAGCACTGCTTTGACTCTTCACATAAGTTCTCATATAATCCCTTTGTTGTGCTTGAGTCATGGGTTTATCTCTTTTTGCTTTGGCTTTTTGCTCATCTGCTTCTTTCTTTCTCAACTTCATTTTCTTCACAATTTCAGAAACCCAGTCCTTTTTATCCACCTCATTGCCAAGAATGTCTGCAGCTAAACCAGGAGTAGCAATCACTTGTTCTCCAATATGCTGCCAATCTGACTCATCAAAATTTTGAACAGCAGCATCCAATTCTCTCTGTCTTTCAATAGGCAAGGTAGAAATGTATCTTTTTGTAGCAGACTAATATTTTGAATAAAATTTGGCTTGCTCTGCCTCTGCCAGCTCTGAACTCCTCTTATAATCTTCCCATTCTTTCAAGAGTCTTTCTTGTTCAACTCTTTCTTCATCTGTAATAAGCTCATCTTCACACACTTCAACCCCTTCAACAAAATCATCATGAGGAATATCCAAATCTTCCATAGGATCAGCAGTTAACTTTTGAACATCTGAATCAGGAAGATTATCAGCAGATCCTTGAGGCTCGAGGGTTTCAGTAATTTCATCAGGAGAAACTTCCTTAATAGCAGTTGGAGCATGATCAGGTGAATCCATATACTCTTTTCCAGCTACAAAGAATATATCTACTAATGCATGAGGCTCATCAGTAGTCTTGTCAGTAGCAAGGTTACTGGTTGATTATTTCTCCTGAAGAGTATCATCAGCTTCTGCCATAAGAATGTCATCACCACTTGACACCTTAGAGGATTCAGCAGGTTTCTTTGCCAAATATTGTCTTCTACTTCTTCTGCTGAAGTGAATTGTTGGCTTAGGTTGTGATACTTCAGCAGCTTTGGGAGAAGGAACATGTGACTGTCTAGCAACTTCAGCCAAAATTTCAAGAGAGTCCAAATTACCCTCCTAAGGCACTTCAGCAGTATCCATTACCACCTTGCTTTTATTCTGCTGAGTCAATTGTGCCTCCAAATTCTGAACTTTGCTTTTCAGCTTCTCAATCTCACCACCTAGAGTAGACTTGGTATAGGCAAGCTCCTTTTGGAGATCATCAGTCTTTCTTATATACCTGCAAAGTAAATCATATACAGAAGTGAGAGTAACAGGGTCCTCTGCTCCACAAACAGATTGCTTAGTGGTAAATGGAGCTTCATTGAACCTAGCAGGAGAAACAGACATATGTACAACATTGGGAGAGCCTTCATCAACTGGCTCTCTCACAAGACTAGGTGTAGGTAATCTAGTGATCTCATGCTCAAGAGGTATTGGTACGTATGTACCAAGAGACTGAATTATCTCTTCAACCTCAGGAGTTTGCTCAACAGGAGCAACCTGAGATGGTGAAGGAACATGACTAGGTGACATAGGTACAGGGGAAGGTGGAGGTAGGTCAGGAGAAATAGGTAATGGTTCAGCAGTTGTAGCTGGCTCTCCCTCATTTACCACTGAAGGATTACCATCAGCAGCAACACCAAAAGATGATGGATTACCATCATCAGCAGCATTTTGAGAGGGCAAATTGCCAGCAGCATCACCCTCAACTGCATCATCATTGTCATGTGGCAACATAGCAACTAATAGAGGGCGATGTTACCCATTATAGTTTGTTTTCATTGAGGCAAAGAACTTAGAACCAAGGCTCTTAATAGGCACATGAATCCTATCTTCAGTGGTTATGTCTAAAATTATTTGTAAGAACCTAGGGTAGATTAAGAACTTATGATGTTTTTCTCAATATTTTCTATCATATTATCAAAAATGAACTTTGAGAAATTATAAGTTAAACCCTTAGAGAGACAGACAATACCACAACCCAATTGTATAGAAAATTGATCCCATCCACCACACTTATTGCTTATGCATTGGAGCAGCAAATGCACCAAATTCCTCAACTTGGGACAAAACTGATTCTTCTGCCACTTAGTTGTGTTAGTGCTTTGATAACCAGCTTCTCTCAACCCAGCAAGTATCTCTTCAGTGTTGGTGTCGTAAACACCATTCTCATCATCCAACTGGAGCTTTGTCCTGATCAAACCTTCTGTCGCCACATACTCAACACCGTGAATGTCAGCCACAATCTCTGTGTCAGATCTCTTCCTAGCAGATGCCCAAAATTTCTTTACCATTGATTCATAAATCACATTGGGACAGTGTGTCAAAGCATAATGAATCTTTTAACTCTATAGAAACTCCACCATTAAATCAAACTCTTCATGACCCTTAGCCTTTTTCAAAATAGCATACTTATTATGATCTTTCTTCAATTGAAGTTGTGCAATTTGAATGATTTTGCGTGAGACGGTTATGAATTTCGAAAAGAATGATGGGTTTAAATGGAGTGATGGGAGAACAATTTAGTTTAGGCAAAGATATGCAAAGTAGGTTATATTTGGAAGTTCCCCAATCGTGGTCAAAATTATCGGAACAAACTATTGACCAAGTCTGACGTATAACGTGGAACCCTCCAATTTGAAATTTACCCTTCAGCAGAAATGGAAGTCAAATCTGCTGATGAGTGGTCAATTAGCAGAAACCAAGCAAGAGTAAAAATATCTTCAGTAAATATCTTGATTTTACTGTGCCACCCAAATCACATTAATTATCATAACGCCTAGACTTTGCCTATTTAATAACCCCAAATCACAGTTCTCAGATATCAAATTAACCCCAAATCATCTCAAAACCCTAATTTCTCAATTAACCCCAATTCACCTTCAAATAATGTTATCCAAACCCAAAATTATAGACCTACCCTCCTCCTCTTCTTCCTCTTCATCATCAGAGGATCTTCCTCCATACCCATCTGAATTAGATGATTCAGATTATGCTAGAGAAATGGAGAGAAGATGGAATGCTTTGGAGAAGGGGGAACCAAGTGATGCCCCCGTTCCTGCTAAGAGACAATATGTCTCTCCCTTCATTTTCACATCTGATGAAGACTCTTTAGAGGATGAAGACGAAGATCCCTCATTTCTTCCTCCTTCCACACCAGAGAGACCCCAACCAAGGCCTAGGAAGAGAAATCCATCTCTTCCAACTTCACGGGGTGTGGTGTTGGGTCTTCCTGCTCCAAGACCTGTCTCTTCATACCATGGATGCAGGGGAAAGGGCAAGAAGACAAATGTCGTGGGTAAGGGGAAAGGGAAAATGGTGTAGGTGATGATGGGATGTTGCCAAGGACCAAACTCATAAACCTCGGTTCTTGAGCATCTTCATCGTCGTTTTCATCATTCTTCCTCCTCTTCTTTTTCCATTTTCACCTTCAACTTCTTCATCATACTAGTTATGCATCAATCAGCTTTTGTAATAGATGATAGGAGCTTGACTAATTAGACTAGACTTGTATAGGGTTGAATCTTGTAATTCCATTTGAGGTTGTTTGTAAGCTGTAATTTATTCACAGAATGAATGAAAAATCAGTTGCTAATTTTGATCTCTTTGTTACTTTAATTAGTGGAAATCAATTTCAGCATCCATTATACTTCAGAAGAAACAAATCTCAGCATTCACTTACAATTTCTTGGTAGGCATCCTGCAAAATAGACACAAACTAGCAAACAAACCAAACAAACTTACAATACATTAGTTGGTTAGTGTTAGCCAAACAATACTATACAAAATATACACAAATTATACAAAGTTTACAATACATTAGTTGGTTAGTGTTAGTCAAACAATAATATAAAAAATATAAAAAAATTATACAAAGTTTACAATCACAATCCTCCCCTGAGGCAGATGCCTCCCCTGATGCCTATGCCTCCCCTCAAACTTTGCATTCAAGGGTTAAGCATACCAATATGGACCACCAAGTGTTGAAATCTAGGTCCATCAAAAGCTTTAGTTAACAAATCTACCACATTATCATCTGTGTGAATTTTGACCACTTTAATTAAATGTTTCTCATAAGCATCACTAATAAAGTGGTGCCTGATTTCAATATGTTTGGTTCTGTTATAAAAAATGGATTTCTAACAATGCTGTCACAACTCACCATTTCAGGTCATTTCAGGTCATTTCGGGAACTTTGGAAAAACACTATTCATAAATCACTATTCATCAAAACACTATTCATTGTTTTACTATTCATCATTTTCGAGGTCATTTTGATATTCTGAGAAACATTTGGGAAATTTACTATTCACTGAACACTATTCATTTCCGGAAAAATTTTCACTATTCACTTGCATTACTCATTTCATCGTAAATTTAGTTTACGGGTATTCAAATTCGCGTAACCGGATTGGTTTAGGTGCGAATTCATTTCATTAGTGTTAAGGGCACTGCATACGGACTAGAGACAGTCTGCATATCATCATAACAGCATTTTCATGTTATACCACTCTTAGGATTTTCAAATTTATATATTTGATACATTTAACGTTTTTACGTATAAGTATTCATAATAAACGTTAGCACCCGGTTTATACATGATGAATATATCTAAATATTCCCACAATGGTCCCGACCTATTTTTATATCCATTTTAACATCATAAAAGTTATAACATTCAGTTACCCAGTATTTTGGAAATTTATTTTATTCATAACGTACGCTTATGAATATAACGACGGTTTTCGTGAAAACTAAACAATAATCACCCGATCACTCAGTAATTGTACCCAACATATTTTTAATATATTTTTATCATTATTATGACTTTATTTTGTCCCGGTTAACTTCGTGAACATTTATTTCTATTAAAACCGTTACCCGATTTTAACAAATAACGAAAACTAACACTTAAACTACATATGATTTCCAATTAAATCACAAGTACCCCAACCCCCCCCCCCCCCCTTGGCTCACCATAACCGGCCCCCTAAAGTCCTCCCAAGGATGATACTTACAATTTTTAACACTATGCATTAATGTATTCATTTTATACTAATAAACTTCTAAATACATACTTTAACCAAAAACCATAAATCATAACATACACTTTTTAGAAAGAAAGAAAACTATCTCATCTCTTTCTCTCTTGCACTCCACGACCCAACCCAAAATCCAAGAACAAGTGAAGGTTTTTGAAAAGTTAAAGCTACAAACTTGTTCATTATACTTGCCTAATCAAGAATCAATCAAGAAAAACACAAGAAATCCAAGCATAATCATCATCTAATCATCTCATTTTATCAAGTAAGTTATCAACTTTATTTTTACATGAAACATCTTATATTTACTTGTATTTCATGATTTCCATGCTAAAAACCATGTACAACTAGCTATACCACCATTTATTTTGTCAAAAATGGAACATACAAACCCTAACTTTTTATTTATGAATCCCCTTGCTATAATAACTTGGTTAGGAGTCCATGGCACTCTAAGAAGGTGTATGGTAGGATTAGATTAGCTATGTGGTGAGTACAAGAGGTTTGGTGATGTTAGAAATTAGTTATAAACCTTGAAAACTTGATTTGGAACATGTTTAGGACATGCTGTCCCGTTTTGTAAAAACCTGGAAAATCAGTAAACACCAAGGGAACTTTGGCAAAATTTTTAGAAAATACTTTCAAAAACGAATCCGTAGGCGAAAGAACGGATTAAAAAGAGTTTATAACGAAGAAGTTATGATTTTTGCAAGATTGTTGACGAAAAGTATTTTTCTGAAAATGTTTGCCGTTGGACGTTTTTCATTGGACAAAAAGAGACTTTAGACGTAACCCAGAGGAGCCGAGCTTTCCAAAATATATTACTACATACTAAGACGTAACCGTGGATATAAAGAACAAGTAAAACGGGCTTATAACGACAAAGATATTCACGTTTCAATATCGGCAAAAACTCACTATAATTGACAGCTTTTAATAGAAATAATAATGACACTATTTCTACGTACTAAATTCTAGATTTTTAGAAATACTACTAAATTGCCGAAATTTATAACTAACGAAATACCTATGCTTATGAGCTTATTTTCACGACCATTAAATGTTACTTCAAGGTTTTCAAGACGAACCATACAACACAAACTTTCTATACATATATATTACGACAAGTTTACACAAGTCTAGTTAAGACTTATTTTTCACAAGTATGGAATATATTTTCATATGACTATAACAAGTATTTTTCAAGTTAAGAGTGGTATAGGTAACATGTGCATGGACATTTTCAACATCATTTCATGATCTAAATTAGATCATATTCATTCATCATAGGTCGCGGTTGATTTCGTTCCTTGTTGTCCTTAACATTCCGTTGCATTGTACTATTACTTCGAGGTGAGTCATAGCCCCTACTCTTTTAATTATTCTATCAACTCTTTGGGGGAGATACATGCTACTACTTGCTTACTTGTACGGATTCACATAACATTATACTTGATTACATTATACTTGATTTCATTATTCTTGATTACATACATACATGATTGATACATGCACACATACTTACTATTATACTTTGGGAAATGGCACCCAGTAATCATACATACATACAGACTTCCAATGGCCCCAGATTAAGTTGCTGGACACAACCATTGAGACATACATACAAACATGAGGTCTTCGGAGATGAAGTGTAGACTCACTACTAATTGCTTAACTGTTGTTATGAACTTATACATATCTTAATCATATTATATTGTAGCAGTGGGTTGTAAACACACAGGTTACAAGTCTCTTATGGCGGGACTTGCAACTGAGTGGATTTACGATGCCTTTGTTGTGTGAACATTCTTTATAGGTTTTTCATCTGTATTAAGACAAACTCTATGAACTCACCAACCTTTGTGTTGACACTTTAAGCATGTTTATCTCAGGTTAGAAAGGCGATAGCAGGTATGTGGAGCTGAGAGTCTTAGGGCATGCTTTTGGAGACTTTCACTTTTATTGTTTACCATTCGATACACTTTAATAACTTATGTATTATTCTACTTTGGGATCTTTGTTTTGTAAACTATGACTTTTATCTATTCGAATGGTAACTTTTCAAAAACGTCTCATTTAGAGTTCGTTTTCTATATCTTATACTTTGTGCCCTGAAGTAGCATCCCAATGACACAGTCTTCCGCTGCGGTATTTTGGGGGTGTTACAAATGCAAATGGTACTTTGATTGTCAATAAAATGGTGGTATTCATGAAATTATACCCATAATCCAGCAATTAATTATGAATCCATAGAACCTGGCCACAACAATTGGCAGCAGCAACATACTCTGCTTTAGTAGTAGAGGTAGCAACAATGGTCTATTTCTTGCATTGCCAAGAAATCAGTCTTCTTCCAAGGAATTGGCAACCTCCAGTTGTGGATCTCCTATCCATATTAGCACCAGCATAGTCACTGTCACTATATGCTTCTAGCTTAAAAGGAGATTCTTTTGGGTACTAAATACCTAATTTGGGTTGGCCTTTCAGGTACTTAAAGATCTTTTTGACAGCATTCAAGTGAGAGGTAAGTGGAATGACTTGGTGCCTTGAACAAACACTCACAGCAAATGTAATATCAGGTCTAGAAGCAGTCAAATACATCAAAGAACCAATCATGGACCTGTACAAATGAACATTCACAGGAAGATCAGGTTCAAGATTGTTCTAAGGTATGGGAGCTTCATAGGGAGTAGCGGCAGTCCTGACATTCTCCATATCAAACTTCTTCAACATATCCTTTACATACTTATCCTGACTGATTAAAAATACCATCAGGTTTCTGCTGAACCTGTAAACCCAAAAAGAAAGTGAGCTCTCCCATGGCACTCATTTGAAATTCTCCCTTCATCAAATCCTCAAACTCTCTACACCATTCTTCTTTTGTGGAACCAAATATGATGTCATCCGCATAAACCTGCACAAGAATGATATCCCTGGAGTCTTTCTTTAGAAAGAGAGTCTTATCAATGGCACCTCTTCTGTAACCATGCTTCAGCAGAAATGTAGAAAGCCTAGCGTACCAAGCTCTTGGTGCCTGATGAAGTCCATAAAGAGCTTTGACAACCTTATACACATAATCAGGATGATCAGGTTCTTCAAATCCCTTGGGTTGAGTCACATAAACCTCCTCTTCAATCTCACGATACAGAAAAGCACCTTTGATATCCATCTGATAAACCATAAAGCCCATATATGATGCATAGGCCAAGAATATCCTGGTTGCTTCAACTCTGGCCACTGGTGCAAAGACTTCATCATAGTCTATGCCTTCCTCTTATCTGAACCCCTGAGCCACTAACCTTGCTTTGTTTTTCACCACAATACCCTTGCATCTCTTTTATTCTTCAAAATCCATTTTGTCCCAATTGCATATTTACCATCAAGGAGAGGGACCATTATCCAAACCTGCTGATTCTTAAATTGCAACATCTCTTCTTGCATTGCTTCAAGCCAACATGAATCAGCAAGTGCTTGAGGAACACTGGTTGGCTCTATCTGAGAAAGGAAGCAAGCAAATAGACAATGTTTGAAGTCTGTATGACTGTTCCTCTATTGATTGTAGACATAGGAAATGAAAGCAACTTCACCATATTTTGTGTTCTTCACAGTGCTTCTTGTTCTAACAGGTGCTTGAGGATCTCCAACAATCTTTGATAGGGGATGAGCATTATGGATCCTTTTAGTTGATGTGGGGTTGATATTGATTGTAGCATCAAGGTTGTTGACAGTAGGTCCAAACTCAGTATCATAGGAAGCTGAGTTAAAAAGACCAGGCTTGGGTTGATAATTACCAAGATCAGAAGGACTTGGAAATCTTGTAAATGGCTTCTCAAAGTCTGTAGACACTTCAGTAGAAATGGGAGATTGTGTAGTATGACTATCAGCAGCTTTGATCACATCAGCAGGAATAGGAGAGCCTTCAGTAGAACTATCAGCAGCATCCTTGTTTCCACTGACTGCTTTTGCTGATTGTTGAAGTAATGCATCAGCTTCTTGTTCAAAATTTTCACTGAGTCTCTTAGCTTCCTGAGTGGCTGCATGTTCTTGCTTCTTGAGTCTAGCAAGATCCTCTACATAATGTGACTCATCTTCTTGTTCAGCAGCAGAATTATTACCTACAAAATGGTTAGGTGGAAAAGAAGGTACAACAATGGTTTGTTCATCTTTCTCTGAGTCATCATCTAGGGAACCTGTAGGGTTAGAAATTGGATCTTTGGTACCTGCGTATGGATTAGAAACATGTCTAGTGTACCCCAAGTAATCAATCAAATAATCTAGGTCAAAATACCGAGAATGACCTTGTCCTTGAGTATTAGGCTGATCTTCTAGAAATCTTAGGTTTAGGGTCTCCTCTATCCTTTTGGCATTCAAATTGTAAACCCTATAGGCCTTGCTATGAGCTGAATAACCCACAATGTATCCCTCATCAGCTTTCACATCAATTTTCCCAGTGTATCAGCAGTAATCAAAATTGTCACTTTGCAACCAAAAGGTTTAAGGTAATGAATGTCTGGAACTTTCCTAGTGAGAAGTTCATAAGGTGTCTTGACATGATGTCTAGTGATGGATACCCTGTTCAAGACATAGCAAGCAGTACTTACTGCTTCAGTCCAAAACATAGTGGTTAACTTAGAGTCTGCAAGCATGGATCTTGCTGCCTCTATTAAGGTCCTATTTTTTCTTTCAGCAACCCCATTTTGTTGTGGGGTTCTTGGAGTGCTATAGTCCCTTTTTATCCCTTTAGACTTATAGAATTCTATGAATGCAACATTTTTGAACTCTGTCCCATTGTCACACCTAATGCCTTTAACCTTTTTATTTAGCTGGTTTTCAACAAGGGTAATGAATTTTTTTTAAATAGGAGTTGTTTCATCTTTAGTTTTCAAAAGAATACCCGGCAAAACCTGCTATAATCATCAGTGATAACTAGGCAAAAGTACTTATGATCAATACTTCTAATAGGAGTTGGACCAAAGAGATCCACGTGCAGCAACTGAAGAGGTTCTGAGATGGTGCTCACACCTGTTATGGCTTTGTAAGAGGCTCTGTGCTGCTTTCCTTTGTTGCAAGCAACACAATTGTGCTCATTGGTGAAGACTTTTGAAGGAAGGCCCTGAACAAGACCAAGTTTAGACAACTTGTTGATGGTCTTGTAGTTCACATGAGCCATTCTCCTGCGCCACTTTGTAGATTCATCCTTGGAAGCTTTGGCCACCAAACATGTTAGATCACCTTCTGGCTTAACATCATTCAGATTGAATGTGTACAAGTTGAAGGTTCTAGGAACTCTTAGCAAGACAGTTGTATCTTCTGGAAGTTTGAAGTCCTTGGAGAGCACAAGACATTCAATCCTTAGAGAAGAAAATTTTATTCTTGGTGTCACAAATTTGTGATACAGAGAATAGATTAAAGTGCTCAAGTTCCTTCACATGATAAACATTCTTAAAATCTAATAGAGGTGTTTTAATAGTTCCTTTCCCAGTGATTTTGCCATCTCCACCACCAAAAGTCACACTGCCTCCTCCTTCTATAGGCACAAAGTCATGCATCTTATCCTTGTTCCCTGACATACTTCTGGAACAACCACTATCAACTAGGGGTGGAAACGAGCCGAGCCGCTCGTGAAAAGCTCGGGATCGGATCGGTGAAAAGCTCGAACGAGCCGAGCCTAAACGAGCTCGAGCCCGAGCTCGAGCCTAAATTAGAGCTCGTTTAATAAACGAGCCCGAGCCCGAGCTTTATAAATAAAGCTCGTTTAGGCTCGCGAGCCTAAACGAGCTTTATATATTAAGAAAAAAATCAAACACCAGCCCAACTTTATTATACCAAATAAGCCCAACTTTATTAACCTAATAAACCTAATATCAAGAATATATATTCTCACAGTACCAAACCTAATCTCTTTGTTCCAAAACTATCACGCCCCCATCCTCTTTTCTTCACATGTATTTGCAGTAAAAAGAAAAACAAAAACAAAAAACACAACTCTCATTTCATCTTGATAACTAAATCCTTATAAATCCTTCGAGTCACATGAGCAGCCTTTTCTTTAAAACAAAACCCAGTTACCAAGCTCTTCATTAAAAAAAATCCGTCACTCTGTTTCTCTTGATGTAACTGAGTAACAAACATACCCAAGACACTTGTTTTAAATTTAACTGAAGCAAGGCTTCAAGATCCGTTAAGGGTTTCGGGTAAGGTGTTTTTCTTTTTGTTTTCATTCAACGAAACAAAGATTGATTTTAACAGATTTGTTATTAGTCATTTTTTAATTTCGGATATAAAAGATAAGTTTGAACATTTCACAGATCGATGATGTTTTTTTCTTTTTAGTATTTGTTTAACAGTTGTGTTCCATCACGATTTGTCCTCCTTTTCTTTTCTTATTTCGTTTGACCAAGGACCAAGGATGATTTGACAAAAATCTGAGGTTGTAAAACGGTGTATGGTACCATGTTTGTATATTAACGAGCTCAAAACAAATAAACGAGCTCTTAGACACATAACAAACGAGCCGAGCCTGAGCCGAGCTCGAGCCTTATAAATCATACCACGAGCCGAGCTCGAGCTCAAATCTTAAGGCTTGAACCGAGCCGAGCTCGAGCTCGAGCTTTCTAAAATATAAACGAGCCGAGCTCGAGCTCTGGCGGGCTCGGGCTCGGCTCGGCTCGTTTCCACCCCTACTATCAACTATCCCTACTTTAGTACTTTTCAGGGGATGGTCCTACAACAACAACAAAAACATACAAGAGTTAGTACACAATAGAGACTCAAGTCATTGCTGACTTGAGCCTGCCTTGTGGATCATAAGAAGTAGGCCATGTAGATGTTTTAGATCCACCATTGTTCTTGGGTCTGTATTGCAAATTAGGTCCCTTCCTTGTCCAAGAACAACCTGCTGAGGGCTTCACAGTAGTATCCCAATACCCTCCACCAACATACATAGAGTCAAAATGTCTAGGCCAATAACCATTAGAAAAGAAAGAACTAGTGGGTGGCACATAAGGTCTAGTACCAGTTCTTCTCCATGAAGAATGGTTTTTAGCAGAATTGTGTTTCTTTGTCCAAGAACAACATGTGCCTAGGTTTGCTTTGATTCACACATACACCCATTCTTTGCTCATGAAAAGTACAATCCTTAATCAAACGAAATTTACTTCCACACACAAAGCATTTCTTCTTTTTAGAAGATTTATTAAAAGTGAAATATTTTCCATAACATGAAAAAGAATTCAAACCACAAACATTAACAGAATTGTTTTTAACAGAACTAGAAACATTGTTTTGCAAAGAATTAAAAAACAAGTCTTCAGAAGAAACTATCTTGGAATCAGTAGTAACTCTAACAGGCTTGTGGGGAGTCTTGGGTGATGTCTTGGGTGTGGTCTTGGAAAGGCCTGACTTCTCACTTGAATCACAACTGGCATATGAAGTAGACCCTTCATAAGAAGACTTGTCACTGTCACAACAAGAGACAAAGTCAGTAGATTTAAGAACAGGGTCTGGCAAGTCACTTGACTTTTTGCCATAAAGATGGTGTGATCCATCAAAGTCAACAGGCATGGACAGGTCTATTGGTATGTGTTCTCCTCTAATAGGTCCAGGTACAGCATTCAATCCCCCTTCCTTAACAAATTTTACAGGTGTTTGAAATTCTAAGGCAGGTTTAGGGTCAAAAACACTGGATATATCAGGATACGTTAATTCCTCAGGATCTATATATTTCTCATATCCTAATGCTTTTCTAGACCTAACAGATTGACGACTATCAATCCATTTATTTAAATTAGAAGCCCCTTCTTGCCACTTCATACGACCAACCACTTCTTTATCTAACTTTACTTGCAATTCTTGTTTTTCTTTTTCTACATCAGATTTTTCTTTTTCAGTACGCCTTAAATCTATCTTAGCACATTCTAAATCACTTTCTAAAACTCCTATCTTTTCATCATATTTATGTTGATTCTTTTGAAACCAAACCTTCTGTTTTTCTAAATTTCTAAAGCCGTTTTATAGGCCTCAACTTCTACATAACACTCATTGTATTTAGGTTTCAATTGATCATATTCTTGTTTTAGTTCATTATATCTTACACTACAGCCAAAAACATAATTGTGTACCTGAGAGATGCCCATCAAGGAAACTTGCTCCTTCTTATCCTCTGAGGGGGAGTACGCCAGCATATTCACTTGTTCAGAAGTAGAAGCTTCCTCTTCAGGAGGTTCATGAACAGTCTAATCAATCTGATTATCTAGAGTCACCAAGGCTTTGGAAGGTGCAGCTTTAGAAGTCCCTGATTCCAATAGATATGAGCCATATCTAACTTCATCACCAAACTTTCTTTCCTTACATTCTCTTGAAAAGTGGCCCATCTGGCCACAAGTGTAGCACTTAACCTTCCTCCTGTCAAATCTTGCTGCATCTCTTCCATTAAAACCAAACTTTCTCCCAGACTTATTCTCAAACCTTTTGATGTTCATAGAAATCATTGCTAACTGCCATTTCAAGTGCATCTCCTCCATCTCCAATGGATCCACCTATTCAAAATCCTCATAAGCTAGAAACTACTGATGTTCATATTCAGCCACAAAGGAATGAAGAATATCTTCCATTACATTACTAGATTTTGATTTAGGAGTTGGTTTAGTTTCGGTTTGAGAAGATGCTCCTGAGGTGTAAGAACTTGAGGCATGGTGCACAGGTTTTGTTGTGGTGGTTACAAAGGCTGAGTGAGTGGATGGACGAATGGGACTTCTAACATCAGGCTCAAGAGATTTAAGCCTGTTGTAGAGGTCATCAAAAGAGATCATGTCCAATCCTCCTTTAGCTTTGTGAGCAATGCTGACTTGCAACCAGGATGGTGGCAAAGATCTCAGAAACTTAGCATTGCAGTCCTCATTATCTGGCCTAGCCTTCAGCTAATTAAGTTGACTCAAGATCTTGTGGAACCTGTCATAACCTTTGTGTATTCCTTCTTCCTCAGATATCTGAAACTCTTGAAACTACTGCTTCAACATTGACCTCTTCATCCTCCTTGATTCTTCATTCCCACCAAATCTAGCCTTGATGGCCATCCAAATGTCCTTGGCATCTTCCATGAAGTGGAAGTCACCCATGTGGTCATCTGGTATAGTCTGGAGAAGAATTGTTCTGACTTTATTCTCCCTTTGCACGGCTAGAACTTCTTCAGCAGTTTTGGGACCTACAATAGTAACAATCCCATCAGCATCTTTGACATGTTTCTTCAAGCTGTTACCTTTACGGACAACTTCCCAAAGATTCCAGTCAATGTTTGTGATCCAGTTTTGCATCTTCATGGACCGCAAATCATAATCTTCAGCATTCCTAAGGTATGGGAATTTAGCATTACTGTTTGAGAGATTGACTTGTTGGAGAGAAGTGGTGTTTAGGTTCTGGGTTGTATCAGCTTCATCATATGATCCAGGCATTGTTCTTGATTGTTTTTTATTGAGAGGGTGTAAGATTTGTGCTTCTTAGTATCACAAAGACTCTCCCAAGGCTCTGATACCACTTGTTGAAACTTAGACCTTGATAGATCTTCCGAGCACTCTAGGATCGTTAGTTATGTTAATGTAATCACCAACACACTAATAGATAATCTCTGTAACTTGTATTTTAAAGCGGGAAACAAACACAAGTTTTAATACTAAAAACAATTGATCCTCTATGGATCTTTTCACTAACAATAAAAGTGTTTTCTAAAAACGTAACTCAATACATAATAATGTGTTCCTTTTATACACAAGGAACCCTAAATCGTTTCACAGGAAACGTATATTCTAAAACTTCTAAAAGATATGCATTATCACCTCCTAAATAAACTCATTCATATCCTAACTATATTACATAAAACACGGAATAACTATATCCGCAGTAACTAATAATGCTGAAACTAGACTTCAGCAGAAACACTCTATAAGCAGAATATGTCTCTTCAGTAGAATTCATCAGCAGATTCTTTAGCAGAATTCTCTCTTAGCAGAATTCCCAACACTTATGGTCAACTAGGAAGGTTTTAAGTCGATCATACCATGCTTTTGGAGCTTGCTTAAGTCCGTAAAGAGCCTTTTTAATTTTGTAAACATGATTAAGTGTTTCAAAATCGATGAAGCCCGGTGGTTTTGAGCAACATACACTTCTTCATTTATGACCCCATTTAAGAATGCACTTTTGATGTCCATTTGAAAGAGTTTAAAGTTGTGTGCACATGCATCTGCAAGTAAGATTCTAATTGACTCGAGCCTAGCAACCGCAGCAAAAGTTTCATCGTAGTCAATGCCTTCTTGTTGATTATATCCCTGTGCTACAAGCCTAGCTTTGTTTCTACACACAATTCCATTTTCATCCATTTTATTGGGAAAGACACATTTTGTTCCAATTATTGTTTGACTCTTTGGTTGAGGAACTAATGTCCACACATCATTCCTAACAAATTGGTTTAACTCTTCTTGCATGGCTATTACCCAAGACTCATCATTTATGGCTTCGTTAATGTTTTTTGGTTCAATGGTTGACACAAAACAAAAGTCGTTACTTTCATTTTGGGCTTTAGATCTTAGTGTTCTCTCATTTATTTTTCCTATGACATTATCTAATGGATGACTTTTGGATTGTTTGACATTAACAATTTTTTGGTTAATGGTTCATTTTCCTTGTCGTTTTCTAAGATTACTTGGTTTTCAATAGCTTGGCTTTCAACTAGGTCATCATCTACCAACGGTGATGCCTTAGAGGGAGGTGGACTCTCGTCGAATGTTACGTTCAACGATTCCTCGACTCTTAAGGTTTCTTTGTTTAAAACAATGTAAGCTTTACTATTTTGTGAATATCCAAGAAATACACCTTCATAAGACTTTGGGTCAAATTTGGTGAGATAGTCCTTGGTGTTAAGAATAAAGCATTTACTCCCAAACACTCTAAAGTATCCTAATGTAGGCTTTTTACCTTTATATAGTTCATAAGGAGTTTTATTCAAAAATGGTCTAATTAGGACTCGATTTAAAATGTACATTGATGTGTCAACGGCGTTACACCAAAACTTTTGTGGAATGTTTTGTTCATTAAGCATTGTTCTACTCATCTCTTGCAAAGTCCGGTTTTTACGTTCTACTACACCATTAGATTGAGGAGTACGTGGAGCCGAAAAGCTATGAGTAATACCATTTTACAAAAGTTTCCAAATTGAAATTCATTATCAAATTCACGACCGTGATCCGTTCTAATAGACACAATACTAGACCCTACTTGATTTTGAATTTTCTTACTTAGAATCTCAAATTTATCAAAAGCTTCATTTTTACTTTTCAAAAATTTTGTCCAAGTATATCTTGAGTAATCATCTACTATGACCAAAGTATAGAAGTTACCTCCATAACTTTGTATAGCGGATGGACTGAACAAATCCATATGCAAAAGTTCTAGACACCTAGATGTAGAAACCAAGTTTTTAGCCTTGTGGCTACTATGGACTTGTTTACTAACTTTGCAAGCGTCACAAAAGTGTTGGTCATATTTCAACTTAGGTAGGTTTCGAACTAGGTCTTTGGAGGAGAGGTTTTGTATAAGTCTCATGTTAGCATGTCCTAAACGTCTATGCCATAAACTTGAAGATTCATCTAATGAGGTAAGACAAAGTTTGTCTCTAGATGTTTGATCCATCTTCATGACATACACGTTGTTCTTAAGAACACCTTTGGCTATAGTTATACCATCTTTAAGTATTTTACTTCCATTTTCACTAAAAAGAACATTATACTTATTACAGCAAAGTTGACTAATGCTAAGGAGATTAAAACCTAAGTTATCAACATGAGCTACATCATCAATAAAAAGGGAGTCATGAGAGATTGTACCTTTTCCGATGATTTTGCTCTTAGCTTTACTACCAAACATAACGTTACCTCCATCACATTTGTGATAAGTTGAGAAGAGGCTTTTGTTACTCGTCATGTATCTTGAACAACTGCTATCTTTAATCCATTCATTCAGTTCCAAACAAACTTTGAGGCACACCTATTTTATGAAAAACACTCAAACATTTGGTCCCCAATTTCTCATGGGTCCATTTTGGTTAAACATACCACTAACTTGATCCAAGTACGAAAGTAGAACATAAGGGTTCCATGACATGTAATTTGGAGTTTGGTAATGTCCAGGAGTGTTTTGATTCCAAACATGTTGATAGTTTGGTCGTGTGTTGTAGTTACTCTTTGGAAAGGGGCGTTCGGGAATAGGAGTCTTAGGTCTTGGTTGAGTAGTTCTAGTTCTAAATTCGTTTTTACTAAGTCCTACTCCAGCTTTAAAAGTAGGCTTTGTTTCATTTTTATATGTGACTTTAACAAATTTTGAACGATCCGACTTGGAAGTTATTACTGTTGCTGCAGACCCGGCGGAACCTTTGTGTTCAACGGGCGGAACCCTACTTTGGGTTCTGTCCGTTCCGCGGGCTGCTGTAGCAGTTTTGCTAGTTTCTTGTGCTTCCTTTTCTTTTTTCGTTTGACTCTTCAAAGTTTCTAATTTCATGAAACCTAGTCCTGTTTTATCAAATGGTGACTTTTGAAGTTTCATAATTTCATCCGCACAAGAAATGCTTTTATCAAACTTCTTAAACTTTGTGGTTTGTTTTATTAGATCATCTTGAGTAATTTTAAGTTTCTCAACTTCAAGTTTAAGCTCTTCACATGATTTGCACAATGTGTCAATACCTTTACTCTTTTCTAATCTATTAGCTTTTTCTTTTAACTTATAAACCTCATTTTCTAAAAACTCCTTTTTTGTTTTCAAAAACTTATTTTTGTTTATGATTTTTAAGCTTAATTCAAGAAGTTTGTTATATTCTTTTTGTAAGGTGTCATCATCAATAGAAGAATAAGATGAGTCGGAGAGTACCTCATTTGAGTCGTGAGCCATGAGAGCAATATCATCATTCTTTGGCTCATCGTCATGTCCTTCATAGTCACTCCAAGCACCACCCATAAAAGCTTGTTGAGACATGTTTTTGGGTGGTTTTGGACATTCTCCTTCGAGATGACTTGTGTCTCCACACCTATAGCATTTCCTTTCAACCTTTACTTTCCTATCATCACGATCTTTACGGAAGGTTTTCTTATCATCTTTAGGTTGCCTTACAAACTTCCCTCGTCTACGAAAGAACTTATTGAAGTCTCTAACGGCCATGGTATATTCTTCATCATCACTATCCGAAGTAGATTCTTCATCATCACTTGATTGGACTCTAGCTTTCAAGGAAATGGACGTAACCTTTTCTTTCTTGCCTTTAACTATTTCCGAATCTTTTTCCATTACCATTTCATGAACTTTGAGGTTTCCAATTAGCTCGTCAAGTGACATGTTTGAAAGATCCTTGGATTCTTCAATTGTCGTCACTTTTGCTCTCCACCTCGGATGGGGTGCTCTAAGGAATTTCCTGACAAAATTCTTGCTACAAAAAGATTCATCAAGTGCTTTAAGTGAAGTAATAATAGTGTTAAACCTAGCAAATGCACTATCAATAATCACGTCTTCGAGAATAACAAATTGTTCATATTGTTGAACAAGAAGATCAATTTTGTTATCCTTAACTTGTGAGTTTCCTTGATGAGTGACTATTAACGATTGCCAAATATCTTTGGCGGTTTTACAAATAAAGACTCTTTCATATTCTTTCTTAGGCAAAGCATTGTAAAGCATCATTTTAGCTTCATTATTTTTAGCAATCAATTTCTTTTGATCATCATCTTTACTATTTGTAGCTATATTATTACCATCAATGATTATATACCATAAATCTATATCTTTAGATTTCATGTAAGTTTCAAAACGGTTTTTCCAATATATAAAACCATTTGGTTCAAAAAGTGGTGGTCTTTGCATAGATTGCCCTTCTTTGTAATTTTCAAAATCCATGGATCGTTTCAAGTTTTAAAACACAATATATTTTAAAATCTTAGGTAACGTAGCTCTTGATGCCAATTGTGGAAAACTAGAAGGGGGTTGAATAGTTTACCGTTTAAAAACTTTAAACTTGTTTAATTATCTTTTGAAACTTTCCGTTTAATCAAAGACATGAACACAAACACAATATATAACATGCAAGTATAAAGAAAGAAACGATCAAACCACAACACGAGTATTTATCGTGGTTCGGCTACAAGGACTCTTTTTCCTTGCTCTACGTCCATGCCCCGAGTATCCAACTCGAGAGTTTCTTTCACTAATCAACAAGCTACTTTCACCGGCGGAGAAAACCTTGCACATCGCTTATACACGTTTACCGACACTAAGCTAGATGTCGAGTTCTTTTACAATGGTACAACCACTCCCGTTAGTTCTTTTACAAGGGTACAACAACTCCCGTCACACTTTGTATTTTGAGGACTAAAATACTAACCGATCACAACTGAAAACACACAATCAAATGAAGTGTAAACTACACAAAGTCTACACAATGCTAAGCTAACAAGTCTTGCAACATTGTGTTGAATACTTGTAACTTTATATGAACTTGTGAACTTCTTTGCTACAAAAGAAACTTCACATCAAAATGAAATGTTAAAGGGTTAGATGAATGATATGAATGTATGTGTGTGAAAATGTAATGTAGAGTGATAAAGCCAAAATTCAAGCATATGGCTTGGTATTTATAGCAAGACCTTCTGCAGGTCTGGCGGATACGGCGGAACCCTCAGATGGGTTCCGCCCGTGTACCCCCAGGGTTCCGCCAGGCTTGCAGTTGGTTTTGCAATAAATCATTCAAACCAACCAAAGTCACATCAACTAAATCCTAGACAAACACATTGAAGCAAAAGAAGAAAGCTTCCAAAAATGTGTAAGAGGTTATGATAAGTTGATGAGTGCTCAAACACTCATCGTTTTTGACTTATTTAAACTGCCAAAACATACAAAAACAATCAAAAAGATATCAAAATACTTAAATTATCCCAGGGATTGTGTTTTATGTGTTTTAAATGCAAAATATGCAAAAACAAAGAAAAAACATACAAAGTTTGCAATATTGGCAGTTTCAGTCCCCCAAGTTTCAAAACTTGTCAATTTTAGTCCCTATGCATTTATTTTGAAAGGAAAAGTCAACCCAAGGTTTTGAAAGTCAAAAATCATAAAAATTACACTTGGGTCATAAACTTTCCAAAATTACATGTTTAGTCCCTAAGTTTTCAAAAATGGCAAAATAGTTCCCTGGGAATTTGAAAAAATCAAAAGTGGAAAAATGCAAATGTGGTCCTTGGAAATTATAAGCTTGGCAACATTGGTCCTTTGGATAGCCTTGGAAAGTGTGCAATTTCAGTCCTCAAAGTTTTGTGGAATTACAATTTTTGTCCTTGTGTGTTATTATACCAAACCGCACCCTTATTGTTATTTCACCCCAAGCCAAGCCCACCCCAATCCAAAACCAAAACAATCCCTAAGCCCAGTCCACCCAGCCCATACCTTTTTTAAATATAAAATCCCTCCGGTCAAAAGACCTTTGACTCACCCCCAACCTCCCAACCGTATCCCCAAAAACCAGGGAAACCTTTTCCCCCTCCTCTCACCTTTTTCACCAGTCCCCCCCCCCCCCCCACAATTAATACTCCACACCAAACTTTCCCACGACCATTAATACCCACAACAACCCCACCAGTTCCACTAAAATTTGCCCCGTATAAGTTTTGGCGCCAAAATGGAAATCAAGGGTTAAGAGTGATCTTAGTACAATTAAACGGCTGGGATTTGGTCAAGGGGTCAACAAAAAGAGATTGGGACTATCAGAATTCAAAAAGAAGCCATGTGGAAGACTTAGGCATTTTATTTTTATGTCGTTTATATATATGTAGCTCACTTGAGCCTTGTAGTGTGTGTAGTTTGTAGTTTAAGTCATTGTAGTATCTAATTATACTTATGTAATCTGTTTTTAAATTAATGAAGCATCAGTTTTAAGTTTACTCTCTTTTACAACTTTTCAAGTTCACTTAGAAATCTCAAATTGTGGTTCAAAGGTTCTTATTGTTATATAGTTGTTTATCTACTCTTATAATCCATCTGATATCTGTTTTTCATAAGTTTTTCAAGTATTGAGAAAGGTTTTACTAAGTTTAAGAAAAATAGCAAAAATACTAAAAAAATAAAAATAAAATAAAAAAATTAGTGAAAGGGAAGAAGAAAGCAAGGAGCACTGTTTATTGTGGATGGCAGTGGGTTAGGGACTTGTGGAAGTCACGTAGGATTGGTGATTATGGTTCTTTGGCACTTTACAGTTAGCTTGGAAGGGTTTGTAAGCTCAAAATTTCCTTTCTTTAGTAATAAGTAGTTTTAATAGTTTAATTGTGTTTATCTTGGTTAATTATTGGTAATTGGATTAGTTGTGATCAGTAGGTGGCATTGAGTACTTGTTTAAATCACTTTTTCATCATAAAAATCTGTTAAAGGGGTGTTTGGTTGTAGGTTGTTTGCATTGCTCTAATTGTTTATTTGTGCAAATCTGTGTTTCATAGAGTTGTTTGGGTGGATAATAGGTCAGGGGAACCAAAAGTTTGTTCAAAAACACAACCAAAGTCAAAATCACACTCATTTCACCCTCACAGTTAACTGTGTGGGTATTGTTAGCCATAATCTCATTAAACTAGTTCATAATTAGTCACTTTAGTCTAATTTAGTTGTAATATTACTTTTTATACACCTCTCAACCAGTAATGATCATCTAAAACTCATAAAAGTGAAAGTGCAAGGTTTTTCTAAAAAGTCAAAATTGTTGATCTCAGATTTTTATCAAAATGGCAAGATTTTTAAAGAATTTTGTATTGTGTTTTGAGGGCTGAAATTTCTTGTGTGTGGACTCTACCAGTAGAACTTGTGATTTTCACAAGTTTTATATTTTTGTGAATTTTTTAGTTGGACTAATTTGCCCTTCGAAGTTGGCTGCAGGGCAAGCTTGTGCCCTGCTTCAGGAGACTCATCTCACTCAGTCACTTTTGGTGGTGATTTATGGTTAACCCAGTGGGTCCCACACTTCATACCTGGGTTCTCCCAATCCCCCTCCTACCAGGGAGTGAAAATTGACCAAGAGTTTGACCCTTAGACCAGTGGACCCCACCTGGATTGGCTCCCAATCTTTGTCCCATTCTGTCTCAGATTCTCAATAAGCCAACTGCTTATTTGAGTTTTGTGGCTTATTCAAGTCACTCATTTGGTATAATCTAGCTTAATATAGTTCAAGTAACTCAGAGAAAGCCATTTTTACCATTGTGGACCCCACATCACTTCATTTGAGCTTAATTCCTTCAATAGTCAACAAAAGTCAACTGTTGGGTGAATAAGCACTCAAAGTGATTATTTTTGGGTTGTGAAAAAAGTGTTTTCAGAAAAAGTGTTTGTATTTAGTGTATAATTAGTTTGGAAAAAGAAAAAAACCAAAAAATCCAACTTTACTTTTAGTGATAGCTCCTATTTAATAGGATTTATCATTTTAATTTTCTTTATAGCTTATTTATAAGCAATATATCACTTTTATATTTTTATTAAATCTCTTTTAGGTTAAAATAATTTTATAAATTTTTCCAGATTTTTGTTTTGTCTTTTAGTGGTTTTTATAATTAATTCTAGTTTAATCAAGTTTTAATTAATATTAAGTAATTAAATAGCATAATTATTATTTATAAAGTATAACCTAATTTTTATAATTTTTCTAGCTTTTTATTATGTTAAAACATTTTTATAAATTTTTCTAGAATTTATATTGTTCATTTTCTAATTTTTATAATATAAATAGTTTAATTGGTAATTAATTAATAATTAGAGTAATAATTAGTAAATTAGTTTAAAAATACATAAAATAAACTTTTTATATTTTTTTAGGATTCCTGTAATGGTTAATTAGATTTGTAAAAATTTTCTTAATTTTATAAGCCTTTTTAGTATTTTTAGTAATTCTAATTAGTTTAATTAGTTAATAATTAGATAATTAGTAATTAATTAATAATAAATAATTAAATAGTGTAAAAATAGTTTTTATTTTTCTTAAAATTTTATTTAATTGTTAGGATTGTAAAAATATTAATTTTACACTTGTAACCCTTTCCGTCCTTCAGTTGTACTTTTCGTTTCGTTCGTCTGTGTACGTTTTTAAAATTAAAACGTACGTTTTTAGGTTTTAGCTCAAATCTTTGTAATCTCAATACCAGTAATCAATCACGTAGCTTTCCTAAGCTATTTATATTAATAATCTCCAAACATTTCTCATAACAAACCCTTTCTGTGAATAACACCCGATTACAAAGCACGCTAAAGTTACAATTCACACCTCAACGGGATTTAATGACCTGGTGATACCTTATATTACCCGGAGCATTGACCTAGGCTATTTGACTTTGTTGACCATTCACTTGGTCAATATAAGTTGGTGGTTTAGCATCAATCAATTTTTGCGCCGCTGCCGGGGAGGTGTGCGCGTTTCTGCAGCGTCTTTCGAGATTAGTGTTATCTCACCTCACTCACTGTACAAATACCACCACTTGTGTATATTTTCAAAATCATAAACACAAAAAGTCATTGACACTTTTCCTAAAGTGTTAAAACACCAAAAGAAAATAAATAAAAATAAAAATAAAAAAAGTAAAAAAAACAACAAAACATATCGTAACGTTTTCTGATTCGGTTTTCTTTTAAGGTGATTCTTAAAGAGAAACGATTCTGGATTACGGGACGATAACAAAAAAAATATTGTCCAAAAAGTTTTTATCCCTAGTGCATGCGCACTCGTTCACAATCGAAACGAAATCGTCAACTAAAAAACGTAACTGAGTTACGTCTTATTGTTGAGGATCCAGTTCTCAAAATGGACGGTAATCCAAATGACCCACCCATCATAGATGATGCAGCTCCTGATCTCCAAACGATGGAGGAGTTGTGTCAACCCACAATGCTCGGAAGAGGCGGGCACATTGCCCCTCTCAACATTGCTGCCACTGATTTTGGACTTAAGCATCACATGATACAACAAGTCCAGAATTCGTGCCAATTTCATGGCTTACCTGGTGACGATGCAAATAAGCATCTTGATAAATTTCTGACCGTCACCCAAACCATGAAGCAGAATGGTGTCTCCGATGATGCCCTTTGTCTATCTCTTTTCCCCTATTCTCTAACCCATCATGCCACTGCATGGTTTGATCGACTTCCTAAGAACTCGATTCACACTTTCAAAGAAATGGTGACAAAATTTTTAGCCAAGTACTTTCCACCATCCATGGTTTCCAAGTTATGAAATGACATTAGTAACTTTCGTCAGCATCCCGAAGAGTCTCTATTTGAGGCATGGGAATGCTATAAGCTCTCAATTGATCGGTGTCCTAACCATAACATGTTACTCGTTACCCAAATAGATACTTTCTATAATGGGTTGACCTTGAGACACCGTGATATTCTCAATGCTGCTGCTGGTGGGACCTTTATGAAAAGGCACCCCGAAGAGTGCTATGATCTCATTGAGAACATGACTGCCCACCATAATTTTTGGGATTCCTCAGCTGAGAGGGAAGAGTCATGTAAGTCTGTCACTCCAGCATCTTCTGAAATAGCGATCGTCACTAAAAAGATGGATGATTTCGCTACGGCTATGTTGAGGATGAACCAAAGTATCCAAAATCAACAAGTCCAAAATCAACAAGCCAAATCCGTTAATCAAAGTTGTGAAACTTGTGGAGGTCCACATGCTTATTCCGAGTGTCCAGCCACTAGTGGTTACACTCATGAGGACGTATATGCTGCTCAAGGTTCCTATAATTCGGGAGGTAATAACTACCAACCGCAAGGGGACAGCAATCTTTTAAGCTATCGTTCTAACAATTTCCTTGGACCTCCCGGATTCAATCAAAACCCTAATGTCCAAAAACGTAACCCGAACCAAAATCAGAATTGAACAAACCAAGGTTACCAAAACCAAGGAAATGTCAATCATAACCAAAACCAAGGTTTCCAAAATCAAGGAAATTACCATCAAAACCAAGGACAAAACAACTATCAAGGAAACAATTCTCATGGACATGGCAACCAACATCAGGGAAATTTTCAAAACCACGATTCTCATCCAAATAACCGTGCTCAAAATTTTCCCAATCAAAATCAAGCCATCACTCCAGCTACTCAGAATTACCCTAACCAAGCTCCTCCTACCGATAATCAAGCAATTGTTCCAACTGGCCCATCATCTGATGAGTTGTTGAGACAATTCATTAAATCTCAGGAGGAAATGAATAGGGTAATGATGACTCAGATCGCAGACCTTAAGAAGTCTTTAAATGATCGACCCTCGGGCTCAGGTACTACTTTACCTAGCAACACGATCGCTAATCCGAGGGGCGATGTTAAAGCGATCACAACGAGAAGTGGTGTTTCCTACGACGGACCCAAAGCTCCTACTACCTCTTCTTCTCCTCCCAAGGTAGTAGAAAGTGAGCCTGAGGTGACAAAGGACAAGGTGCAATTTACTAGCCCACGAAGTACCGCACACGTCCACCCTCAGGTTATACCAGAAACTGTACCAAAGCCAGGAGTTGTCTTTGAACCACCAACAACTCCTGAAGAGAACCCTAAATCCAAACCTTCACTACCATATCCATCTAGGTTACAAGACCAGAAGCTCCGCGAAAAAGCCAATCATCAAATGGAAAAGTTTTTTCAAATTTTCCGGGATATTCATTTTGATATCAGTTTCGCGGATGCTCTCCTGTTGATGCCTAAGTTCGCATCGACAATCAAAAATCTGTTGAACAATAAAGAGAAGCTATTCAAAATGGCACGAACTCCTCTCAATGAAAACTGCTCTGCAATTCTTCTTAAAAAGCTTCCAAAGAAGCTAGGAGATCCGGGAAAATTTCTCATTCTATGTGTTTTTCCCGGAATGGTTGAGTGCTTCGCCTTGGCCGATCTAGGTACAAGCATCAACTTAATGCCTTATTCAATATGGAAAAAACTCTCTCTTCCAGAACTCACCACCACCTGCATGACTCTCGAGCTTGCAGACCGCTCAACATCTCGTCCCCTCGGCATTGCCGAGGATGTATTTGTGATGGTGGGGAATTTCCACTTTCCGGCAGATTTTGTGGTTGTGGATTTTGATGCTGACCCACGAGTTCCTCTCATTCTTGGGAGAGGATTCTTAAGGACGGATCGTGCGTTAATCGATGTACACGAAGAGGAAATAACTCTTCGTGTTGGTAATGAAGCAGTAACGTTTAACCTCGATCTAACCTCGAGGTACTCCTCTAATTATGACGCCGAATTGGTTAACTGAATTGATGTCATTGATGTTGCGTCTGAGGAGTACTCTCCAGAACTTCTAGGTTACCTTCCGAGTGGCAGTCCCACCCCATCGTCTGAGCCTATCATATCCGACTCTTCCCCTTCTCTCACTCCTTTTGAGGGAAGTGACTACTTTTTGGAAGATGTCGAAGCTTTTCTCGCCCAAGACAGTTCAATTGCAGGTGAATTTGATGAGGACTATCTTGATCCTGAGGGGGATATTCTTTTGCTAGAAAAATTGTTAAACGAAGATCCATCTCCCCCTCTTCCTCCAAAATTACTTCATAAAGAGGAAGTCAAAAATGTTGAAATAACTGATGACTTTCCTAAGGTTGAACTTAAGGACTTACCGCCTCATCTTGAATTTGCATTTCTGGAGGGTGATGATAAATTACCCATCATTATTGCTAAAAACTTAAGTGTTGAGGAAAAGGCTGCTCTCATAAAGGTTTTGAAGTCTCATAAACAAGCAATTGCTTGGCGACTCTACGACATCAAGGGCATTGACCCTGAATTTTGTACACACAAGATTTTAATGGAGGACGACTTCAAACCAGCAGTCCAACAACAAAGAAAGGTGAATCCAAAAATTCACGAGGTTATCAAACAAGAGGTTTGAAAACTTCTTGATGCCGGATTGATTTACCCTATCTCGGACAGTCCTTGGGTCAGCCCAATCCATTGTGTTCCAAAAAAGGGTGGCATTACTGTTGTCACCAATGAGGAGAATGAATTAATTCCAACTCGTTTGGTTATGGGTTGGCGCGTCTGCATTGATTATCGTAAATTGAATGACGCCACCCGTAAGGATCATTTTCCTCTGCCCTTTATGGATCAGATGCTCGAGAGATTAGCGGGGAATGAGTACTATTGCTTCCTCGATGGTTTCTCGGGTTACTTTTAGATTCCCATTGACCCGCAAGACCAAGAAAAGACCACTTTTACGTGCCCCTATGGAACTTTCGCATATAAACGTATGCCATTTGGCTTATGTAATGCTCCAGGCACGTTTCAAAGATGTATGATGGCCATTTTTTCCGACATGATCGGGAAAACTATGGAGGTCTTTATGGATGATTTTACGGTCATTAAGGATTCATTCCAATCATGTCTCTCCCATTTAGACAGCATGCTAAAACGTTGTGAAGACACAAAGTTATGTCTAAATTGGGAGAAGAGTCACTTTATGGTCAAAGAGGGCATTGTCCTCGGCCATAAGATTTCAAAGAACGGGATTGAGGTTGACAGAGCCAAAGTGGACGTCATTGCAAAATTGCCTCATCCCACGACTGTGAAAGGTGTTAGGAGCTTTTTGGGTCACGCCGGTTTTTACCGTAGTTTTATTCAAGATTTTTCTAAAATCGCCCGGCCTATGACCCATCTCCTCGAGAAGGATGCTCCTTTTATCTTCTCCCCTGAGTGCATCGAAGCCTTTGAAACATTAAAGAAAAGGTTTACCGAGGCACTGATTCTTGTTGCCCCCGATTGGGACTTGCCCTTCGAGCTCATGTGTGATGCTAGTGATTATGCTATAGGGGCAGTCTTGGGGCAACGCAGAACAAAACATTTTCAGCCTATACACTATGCCAGCAAGACTATGACTGAGGCTCAAAGTCATTACACCACCACTGAAAAAGAATTATTAGCTGTGGTGTATGCTTTTGAAAAATTCCGGCCATACTTGATTCTGACTAAAAGCATAGTGTATACGGATCACTCGGCTTTGAAGTATCTATTTGCAAAACAAGATGCAAAGCCGAGACTCCTCCGTTGGGTTCTCCTCCTTCAGGAATTTGATATCATTATTCGTGATAAAAAAGGAGCTGAGAACCTAGTTGCTGATCATCTCTCCCGTCTTGAAAACCCTCACCAAAATGCTTTCGAGAAAAAGGAAATAAATGAAACATTTCCTCTCGAAACCCTCAATCCGGTTTCATTTCGTGGAGACTCGATTACCCCATGATTTGCCGACTTTGCAAACTATCTTGCGGGTAACTTCATTGTGAAAGGGATGTCGTCCCAACAAAAAAATAAAATTTTCAAAGATGTAAAACATTACTTCTGGGATGACCCCTACTTGTTCAAAATATGCGCGGATCAAGTCATCCGGTGGTGTGTGTATGGTCAGGAAGCCGCTGAAATTTTAAAGGCTTGCCATGCTGGTCCCACGGGGGGCCACCACAATCCCAACTACACCGCCAAAAAGGTTTTTGATTCCGGCTTTTATTGGCCCTCGATCTACAAGGATGCCCAAGAATTGGTCAAGTCCTGTGACACTTGTCAACGTCACGGGAATATTTCACAAAAGAATGAAATGCCTCAAAATGCAATTCAAGTTTGTGAAATTTTTGACATCTGGGGCATCGACTTTATGGGGCCATTTCCATCCTCTCACGGAAACAAATACATACTCGTGGCAGTTGACTACTTGTCAAAATGGGTTGAAGCGAAAGCTTTACCCACAAATGACGCCTGAGTAGTTGTGAAATTTTTAAAAGCTCTTTTCGCCCGATTCAGAACTCCACGTGCTATTATTAGTGATCGTGGTACGCACTTCTGTAATGACAAATTTGACAAAGTCATGCAAAAGTACGGTGTAACTCACCGTCTTTCCACTGCGTACCACCCTCAAACGAGTGGACAAGTCGAAGTTTCCAATCGGGGCATTAAAAGGATATTTGAAAGAACTGTAGGTGAGAATCGTGCATCGTGGTCGGACAAATTAGATGATGCACTTTGGGCTTTCCTTACGGCTTACAAAACACCCATTGGGTGTACGCCTTATAAACTTGTGTACGGGAAAGCGTGCCATCTTCCGATCGAGCTTGAGCATAAAGCCTATTGGGCTCTCAAGCATGCCAATTTTGACCTCAGAACGGTGGGTGATCATAGAAAAGTTCAACTAAATGAATTAAACGAACTTCGTGATCAAGCTTACGAGAACTCTTTGATCTATGAAGAAAAGACAAAGAAGATTCATGACTCAAAAATCAAAAACCGCGTTTTAAACGTTGGTGATCGAGTACTTTTCAACTCTAGACTCAAGATCTTCTCGGGAAAGCTCAAAACCTGATGGACTGGTCCATTCACTATCACAAAAGTTTATCCTTATGGTACCGTCGAATTATCTCAAAATGACGGTCCTAATTTCAAAGTGAATGGACATCGTTTAAAGCACTACTTTGCAGAGGACATACCATCCATGGTTGTCTCGGATCTCCAAACTTTCCCCAAGGACAATTGAATTCGGGGATCGAGTCAAGCTAGCGACTCGATGAACAAAAACAATAGCACAATACGGGTTTTCACCCGTATCGCTGATTCTTTCTATTTTCTACCACCTAGTGTAGGGGAAAGGCCAACCCTCCGCTGTTTGAAAAAATGTATATATGTATATAAAGCTCTCAAAAAAATAAATAAAAAAAAAATAAATAAATAAATAAATAAATAAATAAAAAAGTTGTATATATATAGAAATAAAGTGAAATATGGTATTACCGCAGTTAGATTCGAATCTTGGCTTTTTATGTTCAAAGAGTCGGCATAATAGCCGGGACTTTGAATATTGAGGACAATATTCATTTCTAAGTGTGGGGGGGGGGGGGGGGGGGGGGAAATTCTAGCGAATTTTATCAAAATATATCTTCTAGTACCTCCGTTTTTGGCCAAAATTTTCAAATTTTTTTTCACTTTATTTCAAAATTTTTGTGGTAATCAGTCCACCAGGTCTAACCGACAAAGGGATTGACTAATCCAGGAGCAAACGGCTCTTGGTAAAGATAACTCAAATCCGTTGGCGGCTTGCAATTTGCCCAAAATTGTATGGTTCCTCAGCTCCCCATATCCCATAAAGTGAATGAGTTGCCTAGCCCGCAAGATTATGGCTTGTGGGAAAGGCAATGGAAAATTCATAATTGGTAATCAGCTCACCAAGATTTTGACTAGGTCCATCAAGATGCTGGCTAGTCCAGGAGCAAACGGCTCTTGGTAAAGACTTAACAAATCCGTTGAAAGCTGGTGGTTTGCTCAAAATCACACGGTTATCAGGTGTGCCACAGTTCTTACACCTGGCTACTCCAGAAGTGATGGCTTTTGGTAAAGAGCTTAAAATCCATCAAGTTTTCTAAAAAGATTGCTAGGGACTAGCAATAGTTTAGTGTGGGGGATTGATGAGTGCTCAAACACTCATCGTTTTTGACGTATTTAAACTGCCAAAACATACAAAAACCATCAAAAAGATATCAAAATACTTAAATTATCCCAGGGATTGCGTTTTATGTGTTTTAAATGCAAAATATGCAAAAACAAAGAAAAAACGTACAAAGTTTGCAATATTGGCAGTTTCAGTCCCCCAAGTTTCAAAACTTGTCAATTTTAGTCCCTATGCATTTATTTTGAAAGGAAAAGTCAACACAAGGTTTTGAAAGTCAAAAATCATAAAATTACACTTGGGTCATAAACTTTCCAAAATTACATGTTTAGTCCCTGAGTTTTAAAAAATGGCAAAATAGGTCCCTGGGAATTTTGAAAAAATCAAAAGTGGAAAAATGCAAATGTGGTCCTTGCAAATTATAAGCTTGGCAACATTGGTCCTTTGGATAGCCTTGGAAAGTGTGCAATTTTAGTCCTCAAAGTTTTGTGGAATTACAATTTTGGTCCTTGTGTGTTATTATACCAAACCGAACCCTTATTATTATTTCACCCCAAGCCAAGCCCACCCCAATCCAAAACCAAAACAAACCCTAAGCCCAGTCCACCCAGCCCATACCTTTTTTAAATATAAAATCCCTCCGGTCAAATGACCTTTGACTTACCCCCAACCTCCCAACCGTATCCCCAAAAACCAGGGAAACCTTCCCCCCTCCTCTCACCTTTTTCACCAGTCCCCCCCCCCCCCCCACAATTAATACTCCTCACCAAACTTTCCCACCACCATTTATACCCACAACAACCCCCACCAGTTCCACTAAAATTTGCCCCATATAAGTTTTGGCGCCAAAATGGAAATCAAGGGTTAAGAGTGATCTTAGTACAATTAAACGGCTGGGATTTGGTCAAGGGGTCAACAAAAAGAGATTGGGACTATCAGAATTCAAAAAGAAGCCATGTGGAAGACATAGGCATTTTATTTTTATGTCGTTTATATATATGTAGCTCACTTGAGCCTTGTAGTGTGTGTAGTTTGTAGTTTAAGTCATTGTAGTATCTAATTATACTTATGTAATCTGTTTTTAAATTAATGAAGCATGAGTTTTAAGTTTACTCTCTTTTACAACTTTTCAAGTTCACTTAGAAATCTCAAATTGTGGTTCAAAGGTTCTTATTGTTATATAGTTGTTTATCTACTCTTATAATCCATCTGATATATGTTTTTCATAAGTTTTTCAAGTATTGAGAAAGGTTTTACTAAGTTTTAGAAAAATAGAAAATATACTAAAAAAATAAAAATAAAATAAAAAAAATTAGTGAAAGGGAAGAAGAAAGCAAGGAGCACTGTTTATTGTGGATGGCAGTGGGTTAGGGACTTGTGGAAGTCACATAGGATTGGTGATTGTGGTTCTTTGGCACTTTACATTTAGCTTGGAAGGCTTTGTAAGCTCAAAATTTCCTTTCTTTAGTAATAAGTAGTTTTAATAGTTTAATTGTGTTTATCTTGGTTAATTATTGGTAATTGGATTAGTTGTGATCATTAGGTGGCATTGAGTACTTATTTAAATCACTTTTTCATCATAAAACTCTGTTAAAGGGGTGTTTGGTTGTAGGTTGTCTGCATTGCTATAATTGTTTATTTGTGCAAATCTGTGTTTCATAGAGTTGTTTGGGTGGATAATAGGTCAGGGGAACCAAAAGTTTGTTCAAAAACACAACCAAAGTCAAAATCACACTCATTTCACCCTCACAGTTAACTGTGAGGGTATTGTTAGCCATAATCTCATTAAACTAGTTCATAATTAGTCACTTTAGTCTAATTTAGTTGTAACATTACTTTTTATACACCTCTCAACCAGTAATGATCATCTAAAACTCATAAAAGTGAAAGTGCAAGGTTTTTCTAAAAAGTCAAAATTGTTGATCTCAGATTTTTATCAAAATGGCAAGATTTTTATAGAATTTTGTATTGTGTTTTGAGGGCTGAAATTTCTTGTGTGTGGACTCTACCAGTAGAACTTGTGATTTTCACAAGTTTTATATTTTTGTGAATTTTTTAGTTGGACTAATTTGCCCTTGGAAGTTGGCTGCAGGGCAAGCTTGTGCCCTGCTTCAGGAGACTCATCTCACTCAGTCACTTTTGGTGGTGATTTATGGTTAACCCAGTGGGTCCCACACTTCATACCTAGGTTCTCCCAACCCCCCTCCTACCAGGGAGTGAAAATTGACCAAGAGTTTGACCCTTAGACCAGTGGACCCCACCTGGATTGGCTCCCAATCTTTGTCCCATTCTGTCTCAGATTCTCAATAAGCCAACTGCTTATTTGAGTTTTGTGGCTTATTCAAGCCACTCATTTGGTATAATCTAGCTTAATATAGTTCAAGTAACTCAGAGAAAGCCATTTTTACAATTGTGGACCCCACATCACTTCATTTGAGCTTAATTCCTTCAATAGTCAACAAAAGTCAACTGTTGGGTGAATAAGCACTCAAAGTGATTATTTTTGGGTTGTGAAAAAAGTGTTTTCAGAAAAAGTGTTTGTATTTAGTGTATAATTAGTTTGGAAAAAGAAAAAAACCAAAAAATCCAACTTTACTTTTAGTGATAGCTCCTATTTAATAGGATTTATCATTTTAATTTTCTTTTTAGCTTATTTATAAGCAATATATCACTTTTATATTTTTATTAAATCTCTTTTAGGTTAAAATAATTCTATAAATTTTTCCAGATTTTTGTTTTGTCTTTTAGTGGTTTTTATAATTAATTCTAGTTTAATCAAGTTTTAATTATTATTAAGTAATTAAATAGCATAATTATAATTTATAAAGTATAACCTAGTTTTTATAATTTTTCTAGCTTTTAATTAAGTTAAAACATTTTTATAAATTTTTCAAGAATTTATATTGTTCATTTTCTAATTTTTATAATATAAATAGTTTAATTGGTAATTAATTAATAATTAGAGTAATAATAATAAATTAGTTTAAAAATACATAAAATAAACTTTTTATAATTTTTTAGGATTCATGTAATGGTTAATTAGATTTGTAAAATTTTTCTTAATTTTCTAAGCCTTTTTAGTATTTTTAGTAATTCTAACTAGTTTAATTAGTTAATAATTAGATAATTAGTAATTAATTAATAATAAATAATTAAATAGTGTAAAAATAGTTTTTATTTTTATTAAAATTTTCTTTAACTGTTAGGATTGTAAAAATATTAATTTTACACTTGTAACCCTTTCCGTCCTTCAGTTGTACTTTTCGTTTCGTTCGTCTGTGTACGTTTTTAAAATTAAAATGTACGTTTTTAGGTTTTAGCTCAAATCTTTGTAGTCTCAATACCAGTAATCAATCACGTAGCTTTCCTAAGCTATTTCTATTAATAATCTCCAAACATTTCTCATAACAAACCATTTTTGTGAATAACACCCGATTACAAAGCACGCTAAAGTTATAATTCACACCTCAACGGGATTTAACGACCTGGTGATACCTTATATTACCCGGAGCATTGACCTAGGCTATTTGACTTTGTTGACCATTCACTTGGTCAATATAAGTTGGTGGTTTAGCATCAATCATAAGTCAAACACACAAGCTTACCATAAATGTATGATGTGATGTTAACATTTTTCTATTTGAAGAAATATAAAAAGTGTCGCATTTTATGTGAAATGTAAAATGTAGCAAATGTCTAATTATGCAAGTCTTTAAACTAAAATCAAGTTTTACTTAAAAACTAAAGTTTACATTTTGTCGTTAACAAAACTTAGCAAAGATCGTAAAATATAAATAACGTTTTTAGGCGATATTTATATTAACAGTATTCACTTGGTAGATCATCATCTAAAAACTCATACACATTTCAAACTACGCATTTTACAAATCTTTTACCTGGATTTGTCCTTGTTGTTGTAGGCTTGACTGTGAGTCGAACACGACAGTGACAAAAGTATTCAGTTTTGCCATCAATTACCCGTCTTATTGCTCTATTTCGGAAACTCATATTTTATGGTTTCAAGGTTTAATACAATTGGGGAAATTAGGGAAAGCTGTATGTAATGGGTATATATATAGAAGGACAAACCAAACTTTGCACGTGTGAGGAGTATTTTCCATCCACTTTTGGTAAAATTTTATATAACTCAAAGTCATTGTTTAGTACAACTAAAAGGACGAAAAGTGAACTTTTTAAAAGTCCATCTAACCCCACAATACTTATCCTTTTTGGTTTCAACAAACCACCATATTCCCAAATCAGCAGAAACCCTAAGTCATTGTCACCGCAGGAATCCAAAATAAAACCAAAACAAATTGCTGTCCTTTTCATATTTAATTCATGTAAACTAGGTTGGTTGTACTTTCCCATAACTATATTATTCCCTTTTTTTTGTTCATATGCATATGATATTACAGTTACTTAATTTAGTTTGTATTAATTGATTTTTTTGTATTCAAGTTTTTTTTCTGTGCACCGTAATTAGTTTGTTGTTTGAGGGTGCCAAAAATCTACTTAATTATTATTATTATAATTATTTTTATCTATAAACGATACTCATGTTTACTTATCTTTAAGCAGGAAAAAAATGAAGAAAATTGAGTTTAAAGTACACACACATGGGGAATTTGCTTTTGATCCACTGCGTTATGTTGATGGGTGCGTTGGCCATGTTGTGTGTTTTACCACTCACAATGGTGTTTTCACAAGGGTACTTTATCATGTTATGAAGGACATTGAAGGTGATAAATGGGCTTTGTTTTATTATAAACCAAACATGTCACTTGCAAATGGCTTAACTTTACTACTCACTGATAATGACGTCCGTAGATTTTTTTATCACACTGTGGCCTATGGTTCCATAAACCTGTTTATTGCGCACAAACAACATCCATTGTCAAAGTATTATTTTAAAAACATGGTTTGGCAAGAGGAGGACGCTGGCCAACATTGTTGTAGTGTGACTCCGTTCAAAAGAAGGATGATGACTAAACATCTTATTATCAACAACACTGATGGTGTGATCAATGTCAATGAAAATGGTACCGATAAAGGAGGTAGTGGAACAGGGGAGGATAAAATGTTGCACAAGGTTGGTGTACAAGTTGAGAGTGAAAATGGTACCGATAAAGGTATAGCAAAGCTCTTTCAAGATGATGGCATAGAAAGAAAGACAGTCAAGGGTATAAAGAAACGAAAGGAACAACTGAATGGATCTGAATCAAGCAAGGAAAGCAGCTACCAAGTTGTAAAAACATACAAGAGGGGAGTGATAAATAGGCGAGCCAAAATGGTTGAAGTGCCATCTTCTTGATTGGTAGTTGGTACGTTTATTGACCTGCATTCGTAATTTATTTTATGCAATCATTTCCCGTTACACAATTGCTTAAATTATATCTTAAGAGCAGAAACACACACTATATTACATAGTTTAGTATAGATGTTTATTACACACCAAACATTCCACACTTGTTATTCTTACTTAAACAATACATAATACCAACTAGGAAGTGAATGCATCCATTTAATTTCCAAAAGTGTGTGTGATTCTAGGACACCGATCAAAGATAAGGGGTCTTTATTGTAAAAAGTTAGCTGGAGTAGCGAAATCTAATAGGAAATTAATGTCCGGATGGGATAAGTTCGGCTGTTCCTGTGATTGACTTAAGTTGGGTGTCTCAGCCGCATTGCTGTTATTTTGATTAGATGAACCCTCCACTACATGAGCCTTTTTTATAGGACCGGCTGGACCTTTGGTTACAGATGTAACACCCCCAAAAATTCAACAAGCAGCGGAAGACTTAATTGGGGTATTACTTCTCGGATCACAGTCGTAAAGATAGAAAACGACCCAAAAGAGACGTTTTTAAAACAGTTTGATTATCATTCAATACTCAACATAATAAGTTCCAATAGAAGTTCCACGCCAAATTTAAAGTTACACACATAAAACAGTTTACGATTAAACGTGAATGATAATCTTATTAAACATGGTTCATAAAGAGGGGTCCCTTGCCAACTCCGTGCCCGATTTGCCTTCATTAATTACCTGAGATAAACATGCTAAAAGTCAACACAAAGGTTGAGTGAATCCACAGTGTTTAAGTTATAAGAGTTGAACACAAGTTTCAAGTAGTTAACTGTATAGAAATACAATTAAAGTAAAAACGTCAATACCGCAGTATTGTAAATGTATATTGCCTTAAGCCTCATGACACGCAAACCTTAACTGGTGACATCATTTAATAATGACGTTAAGTACTAAATTATAGGGATAATGTTAGTACGAATGCCCTTGCGCAGGAGGTTTCCGTCCTCCTGTTTAATTCAAACATAGTGCATTTGGCTACTTATCCAGCAACACAAATGGGGCGTCAACTGCCAATAGATCTATTCACTAAATTCGCGTTCACTCGCAAGTGATTAATGGTTCATGATATAAGGGACTTTCGATGGCAATAGTAGGTAACTTAAGCAATAACAATCAGGATAGCATACAAAAATACTTGTGTTCATGTTTAGAGCATGTATCTCCCCACGGGATTTGTAAAACATTTAAAAAGTGGGACTATGAACTCACCTCGGTAATACAATGATCCAGATATAGAAATAGCAAACGTGGAAAGGAACGGCTCAGGGTACGCGACCTGAATTAATATGGCAACCTTTAATTTAGATGGTTCATGAATTAAGACTTTTATGTTCCAAAGGACAATGTTTTAAAATGTTCGTATCGACGTAACTTGTGTGACAATTATTCAAGGTAAATATTTATATATTTATTTAACTCGTATGTGTGTAATATTTTCTTAATATTACGTAGTTTATACTAGAGTCGTTAATTTTTAATTCCCAAAATTAATGATAATTACTAACCGTTTAATTTAGATAAGATATTAAAATATTTTCAGTTATGTCGTTATTTATATTATGAAAATGGGGGACTTATATATCGTGTTTAAATTTTTATAAACATTTTATGAAAGGAATTTGAAATGCAAATATCGAGATTTTATAAAGTTACCTAAGGAATACTTACGTTTCATTAATATTCACTAAAAAAATAATGATTTGTTTAACAACCTAATTTAGACAAAATGACAACCGAAGAGAAAAGAAAGAAATAAATAAAAAGGAGAATGGCCAAGACTAAGACAGGGCTCGAACCCCCGACCTCAGTCTTAACAGCAGAAGTCCCAATCAGCCGTGCCAGCCATTTGTTGTTTCTTATCATGCATCTATCTACTTATATAACGAATCAACTTGTGGTGCTTTTCTACAATTTGGTTCTCCATGCATGCATATATATATATATATATATATATATATATATATATATATATATATATATATATATATATATATATATATATATATATATATATATATATATATATATATATATATATATATATATATACTCCCACTCCATAACTGCTCTTGTATGTATATGTATATATATATTACTACTCCTACTTATACCATTCAATACTTGTCCACCCATTCAATTAATCCAAACAATTTTATGTGGTTGTCATGAGGGTGTCGAGGGGATACAAGGTGGCCCTCATACTGATTTGTCATAGTGTTTCACAAGAGCCACAAATCTCGTTCTATTCATTTTCATTTCTATAAAGCGTGGGGTAATAGGTTGTCAGGTGAACTATAGTATTAGCACATCCCTGTTTGCATGGTTTTCAATTTGTAATATCTTATTTGTTTATACAGTTACTAACTTTCATGAATGGTGGGTGACATGATACTATCAGTTTGTATACAAATTGTTTCGTGAGCCCATGCTCACGTAAACTACCCTGGTGCTCGATGTAGCTACAGGAGTGGTAGTATTCTGGGTGTAAAAGGGAGCAACATATCGATAGGTTTTTGTAGGTTGTTTCACTGGGTCGACTACCACATGTTAAGCACGGTTTATATTCTTGGTAGTGGGTATGACCGAAGGTGATATGGCTTGTCGTTATAGTGGTGAAATGGTTATGGGTAGAGTATGAACAAGCAGTAAGTGAGGTTTCTTTTACTACACCTAGCACTAGGTCTCGTCTCTTCCAAAAGGAGTAAACTCCTGTAACTTGCACGTGTATAGGTATATATAAACACAGCATTTTTATCACAGAAACAATGGAAGCGATGGAACTAGTTAGATGAGATTGCATGTTACTGTTGGCTGTGGTTGTACGTGTAGATGTATCCAGCCTAGTATTGTGTTTGTGTCTCATGTATTTCTAGTGTATGTCATGTGTACGTGGTTACAATATATAGCTTCACTTTTCTTTTACATAGTTACGTTGTACCTGTGCTCAGTGATGTAACAAGTTCGAACTATAGTATAAGTGATGCATCTGTGTATGTATGTATTTATGTAGACTGTGTGCGCTACTATGATTTCATGCTATATAACTCGATTTTTACGCATATTTGATATGCATTTGTTGTTTGATACAAATCATGTTTATGCAGATAAGTGTATATTATACAGTTAAGATTATACGTCTTATTGCAATGTACTGTATATGTATATATCTCGTGTATCATACAGCAGCTATGGATACAAGATGAAACAAGTTTGAGGTGAATGCATGTTTACTGTGCACATCTCTAGTTCAAATCCCATGTTTGCATTAGTGGCTCATCCTCTGTACGTGGTGTATGCATATGTATATAGCACTTAGTTTTTCATTTTCTCATGCAATATATAGGAATAGCAGGAAAGGTGGTACGAAAAGGATTTTAGTGTATGCATGTTTACAGTTTGGCAAGCTTCGAGGGTTTGTTGAATGGTTTTTACTTATTCGTTTGTTAGTTCTTTAAATTTGCCACACAAGATCGCGATACGTTAAGGTTGTCTCAAGTGACCTCTATGATATGTATAATAATAGTGATATATATTACTTAGTTATATCGTTGTAATGAAGGTAAATGAAATGGTCATGAAGGTCATCGTATTATGAAACTTGAGAAAAGAGTTTTACCTCACAAAAAGGGTGTTGAGTAAACAAGATAGAACGCGAGCGAGAGGTGAACGAGACGCAAGCCCAGACTTCCCAAGCTTCCAAGCTTTCCGACCCTTTACGGACTAGAACTAGCAAGGCTCAAAGACTCACTTGAAACGTGACCCTTTTGCCTCTCTTTCGTATTGTATTCGTATCACAAGGTGGTATTGGTTTTGCTTTTAAATTTCTTTGGTTCATGATACTGAAGGGGGTGTGCTATTTATGGCAAAGAGAACTTGAGCCAAGACAAATTATGCATAGTTCTATTGTGCAGAAAATTGAATGCCACAAATTAATGTGGTCAAGTACTCGGTATACAATCCGGGGGAATTTGAAAAAGGTAGGGGTGAATTCTTGAATAGACATGTGTTCCCTGTAATATTCAAAGTTTTTGCATGAGGTGGTCCAAGCATAGTGGAATATATTTAGACTCTTCTATTTGTATAGTTTAGTAGTATGTCGGTAGCATTCAACAATAACTATACTGGTATTATTTTTGATGTTTTATTGTGTGGTCGAGTTCAAATAAATAAAGTGTTCGTTTGGTTTGTTAGTGAGCGGCTAAGAGCTAATTTAATTTAGAGTGTGTTGGGTTGAGTAACGAGACTCGATATATTCATAAATTTATTATTTGGGTTGGAAATTTTATTGTGGTACGCGTAGGAGCCCATTCCAATTTAAATGTGAATCACGTCACATAGATATAGTTCGTACGAGAGAAAAAAAATATACTCATGAAAATGGTAATTTAAACTTGAAATTAAATTTATTTCCAGTTTAACGTTATTTAATAAATGGGTAAATTACGAGGTATTACAACAGACCTTTTGGAGTATACCTTATGTCAAATAAAAACATAAACATTAGATGACAATAAGCGCAAGAAATTACTTTTGTCATAATAATTAGAATTTCAACCTTTTCTTTCACTATGATTGCATTACACGTTAGGCAGTTATGTCCTGGCCCTCCACACCTTCCACAAGAGTTCCTTGTAGGCACTTCGCCTTGAGAGGGAATTCTGTTTCTTTTTTTTTTTGGTTTACCTACTGCCCGCTTTATTGCAATAGGGGGGATACACGTTGGATGTTGTCTGGATTGTCCCACAACGTTATGTCTTTTAAAGGATAAATGATGTCTTTGTATGTTCCTTTACCAAGCTTTAGCTAGTTTCTTGACACTAGTCAGCCCATCAAATCTACCGACAACACAGATATGTCCACATGGTAAGCCCAAAAGCTACCATTGTCGACAAGTGCGCTCACCCTGTTCCACGTCAACAATATGAAGTTTCTTTGTGTCGCATACTTCATACAGTCTCTCCTTCTCAATCCTCATGACCTTCCAGTTTGCACTTTTGGCCATTCTGGCATTCACTTTCGCAGTCGCCCATTTAGAAAGATCATCATCTGGGGCATCTAACATTAAAAAATAAATTATGATTATTGACTAGTACCTCATAATTCGACAGTAAACTTACTAAGAAATTGGATCATTTATTACCTGCGTGTTTTGCTCACCGGTGGTAATACTAGCTTTGAAGAAGAGATCTGAACCATTTAATCAGCGCCGTGATTGGGCAGTGGCGCACAAGCTTCGTCAAAGCATTTATGGATTCCACACTGTTTGATGTTAAGTAATTGTATCTCTGCCCTGGGCAATGTGCCCTTGACCATTTCTCGATCCCTGCTTCAACAAGTTTTTTATAAGCTTGCGGTCTTACTAAACGAATATCCGACATTAGCTTTGCAAAAGCATCCGATGTGTATGCTTTGCATGTCTTCCAGTATAAACATTTCAGTGTCTCACTGTGCATCTTTGTATTTAACATCAAATGCTGACAACAATAGTCGTGAAATACATTCAAGAATACAGCGTTATGTGCTTTGCATGTCTTCCAGATATGATTGCCAAATTAGGAATGTCCCCTATGCATTCTTTGAGTTTCATCATAAACCAAGTCCATGATTCACCAGTCTTGCCTTGAGCAACACCGATAGCAATTGGTATAATCTGATTGTTTTAGTCCATTCCAACATCAACCATATTTGTTCCTTGGTATAGCCCTTTTAGATGTGCCGCATCAATTATGATAAGAGGCCGCAGATACCACAGGAAACTCTTAATCTATGAAATACAATGTAACAAATACAATGGTACATCAAGTTGAAAACCCTTAAACATAAATATCAAATAAATTTCCATTGGATATGAATTTAGTTTATTGTTAAACTAATAACAATTAATTTGTTTGTTGTTTGACATGACAGGTGCAGTATGCACATAAGATGGATGTGTTACTTTTGGCTATATGCTGTCATAACGAATTAAGTAAAATGGTATATCTGAATTAAGTATGGTTAAACAAGTATGTATGTTAAACCTTTATGATATACCTATATACGCAGATACATGTTTTTCTGTGTCAATGTCAATGGAGTATGTCTATGTTGTATAACGTTTGATATGCCTAGATCCTAATGGTAATTTACATTAATGTTGTGTTTTTTATTAAGTATGTGTTTTCGTTCTATATTTATACTGCTATAGTAATGTATGCCATGATATTCAAAGTTATTAATTTAAGAAAACCCTAAAGAATAAATTTGATTTGAAACTAACCAAACAGGATTAAAAAGGTAATAACATGCTTACCGCAACACCAAAACCAATAAATAGGTTATTAAAATGGCTAGCATCGTCGGTCTCTATGCGTGTAACTGTGTCCCTGTTTGCCACCTTTGGGTTATGACAATATAAGGGCAGCTGCTCGAATGAGGCCCTTGAGCAGCCCTGATGTTATTCCAGTGCCAAATGTCTCCCTCTCCAAGCTCGTTTGTATGAAACGTCTATATTCATATCCAAATTCAGATGATGTACAATGTCCTTCGGCCTACACACTCTTGTTGGATCTGCAATCTTCGGGGATATTATTCTAGCCAATGTTTTTGCATATGCATTTCGGTGATTTGGATTGAATATGATTTCTGAACATAAATGGTTTTCGTTGAGTGAAGTGACTCTAAATCTGTTAGAAAGCCCAAATCGAAGATAGCTTATGTGCCAATTACATTCTAGTTGGAGACACTTGACAGCATATCTTATCGTGGTCGATCTGATAACGCAAAATTGATACCATTCTTTTAAACATTTCAAACTTATCTCATAGATGCAATTTTCCTTATCTTCAAACATATCATTAACCTTGACACCACCTTTTTTCTCATTATAGTGGAAAGTGAGTGAGTGTTGTGGGAGTGGAAAATAGTTAAGATTAGTGAGTTGCAATTGGTTCTGTTGGTCTAAATTGACTTCAGGGGTATCGGAAGCGTGGTCGACAACTAATGTATGCACATGAAATGGCGTATTCAAAGCAAGAGTTTGGAAAACATCGTCATCGTCGTCGTTATGTAGGGTGGTTGTGGTTTCACCTATGTTGTGCAATAGAAGGAATGAGTTTACATCATTTAAATTCAACTTTTTCCACACCTACTTGACAAGATTGCCAAAGTTAATGTCAGTTGGAAGTAAAACGGCAAACACAGTCTCTTCATACCATAAAATGGCAAACCAATTCCTTGTTTTACTTTTTTTTTTTGTTGGTTGGTGTGAAGTTTGAGGGTTTTTTTTTTCTTTTTTTTTTTTTTTTTTTTTCTGGCTTATGCTGGTTTTGTTGTAAATGGTGAAGAGTTATATAAGAAAATATAGTTGCCCAAAGTACAACTGTAAATGGTGAAGAGTTATATAAGAAAATATAGTTGCCCAAATAAAATATAGTTGCCCAAAGTAAAATATTTGGTTGCCCAGAAATTAAAACCCAATTGTTGGGGCCCATATCCAAATAGATGTAACTTTCCCATAAGTTTCATGCCTTTCATGTATGTTAATATCCACACATACGAAAGTACTTTAAAGTATTTTAATATATACACTATTTATTTACATTTCTAAATATTGGTTACCATTATAGTGGTTAACAAATTGCAGTTATAGACCATCAATACATGGCTTAGTCAATGATACAAAATATTTCATGCATCCATTAAACATACAGTAATAATTGTTTGCATTTAAAATACCTAATCATATGAAACAAAAGTAAGGACCATGAATACTATAAAATTAAACTAATGATATGTTGGAATCTTACAATAAAAGTATCAAAAAAGTTTATTTATCTGTGCTAGTTCTTCTAAAGTTGGCCGGTCCATTTTTTATTTGATGAGTGGTTCATAGATAATACGGATGATATATTATTGTTGGTGAAGCGTCCCATAAATACTAAAAATATATAACCACTACGGTTATTAAATTAATTGAAGAGATGTCTCGATCTACTAGGGGTGTAAATATGGATGGTTTATTGGTTGGTTTGTTGTTGTAATGGTTAAAAAAAATAACAAAGTATATATTAACTAATTAAAAAAAAAACTAGATTAGTATTAAACAAAAATGAAATGTTAATGCGGTTATGATAATGCAAATACAATAGTTCCACACCAAATAGAATTTTCATACGATTAAAAGACCCAGAAACGCATAATGCCACAAGTAAACAACTTGATTCAAACATTAAACATGACCCACAACCAATATTAAGTTTGGGTGCCATAACTTTATTTAAAAATAAAAAAAATAAAAATAAAATAAAATAAAATAAAAAAACAATTCAACAAAAGTTGGTTTAAACCTAAACTCATATGTAATTCCTTAGCTTCTTCATGATCTTTGACTTCTCAGAGGCACGTCGGATACTTGTCTTGCGCCTTTCAATCAAAAAACCAATTTCATCCAAATCATCACGTTCCACTAACATAAGTGACTCCAAAGGTTCAAAAAATGCCCGATGGTAACCCCAAATTTGAAGTTCCAGTATGATCGCATGCCTGTGCTGAACACGGATCTATATTTCATGGATCAACTTCCCATAGTCTTTATCATCACCTATGTTAGCCTCTCTCTCTCTCTCTCTCTCTCTCTCTCTCTCTCTCTCTCTCTATCAAATAGAGCATGGAGCACCTTATTCATTTGTCTCGCACCCATCGGGTGCTTGAGTTGCTCGTAAATTGGTAACTTAGACACCATGGATTTAGAAACCATAATATGGTTAAAGAAGTATAAGGGAATGTTAATATTGTACAAATAGATGAGTAAAGAAAATAATGTATATAGGACAACCCTAGTTTATGCTTTAAAAAAGCAAAAGTAACTATTAGACTGACTATAAATGGTGTTGTCAGTTGAGCCACAAAAATTGGTTGCCCAAAAACGCTAACTAGTTGCTTAAAATGACCCATTCATGTTGCACAAAGTACATACCATAACTGTTGTTGTTAGTTGTTCGGAAGAATATATGGTGTTTAAAGTACAAACAATAAATGGTGTTAGTACATACACAAGTTTCCCTAAAGTACATTAATAGTTGCCCAAAACGATATAGAGTTGCCTTGTGTGTAAATATTACTACCAAAAAAACAAATGGAATTTGCATAAATGATGTGCGGATTGTGGTCTACACGAAAGTTTTACTTCTCAAGGGATCTTGAGAAGCTTACAATCCTCACCAGGCAGTGTTCCTGACCGATGTAGTATAGTGAAGTGGCAAGTACGGAGGGATTGATCATTCTCCACAGGGAATAGTGTTCGTTAGGATTGAAATTAATCTAAATAGATCTAGAGGTAAGGGATGATTCTTTTTGTATTTTTTTATTTTGAGTAAAGCAAGTAAAATCTCGGGTTTTTGAAAGAGTGGGCGAAATTAATTGCTAGTCAACTAACCCAAATAACTATTGTTGGGTCCCAAGTTTTATATCATTTCACACATGTTTAAGATCTAGAAAGAGAAAGATGATATGTTTAGAGAGAGAAAGTAATATGTTAGAGAGAGAGAGAGAGAGAAGTAGAGAGGACAATAAGAGAGGATTTCTTATTCCATGTCAACCAATACCTCTCAAATGAGAGGTTACAAGCTTATATAGTCTTACATTGAATGGACTAAGGGAAGTGTGCCGTGTTTACATATTTCACTCATTCGACATTAATGTAAATACTAAGACAAAACTAGATGGCACACTTCTACTATCACGTAGACTATATTTTACCAATCTAACGAGCTATTACATGACCATATTACAAGACTCATTGACTCGATAATGATCGTCACTTTAAGCGTTCCCAACAATCTCCCCCTAAGGGACAATCATTGAGATCTCTCTTTGATTGCATTTATGATCATCACTTTTATGTTTCCAACAATCTCTCCCTAAAGGGGTGATCATTGAGATCTCTTTTGCGACCTGTGGGTTATGGGTCCACCAATAGAAATGACTGATCTTTTGATTTCTTTGATGCTTGTTGTTTTGAACTTTGAGTCTTTGTGTAATAGCTTTGCTAGATTCTTTGTTCCAATCATGCTTTGTGATCTTCGTCCTTCGTTCTTGTTGTTGTGATCAAATGATGGTGTTATCTGCCTTTCATCAACGTCTTAGTCTCTGGTGTCTTAACGTCTTTCCAACATGCCCATACTTCTTTTAATTTGATTCTTCATAAGTAATGAGTTCTCCATTTTTTTGAGTCATAGATCTTTGTCAACTTTGTAGATTCTTTGACTTTTGGTATAGAATCATTCTAAACTTTTCTTTGCTTAGATCTTTGAGGGAGTTGTCTCTGACTTCAAGGCATATGTATGAGCATGTGGAATCTATCGTCATGGAGATGATAAGTTGTTGCAAGTAAACAGTTAGCAATAAACAACCGATACTTACAGGTTTGGAATTAAAGATCGTCAACAGCATAGTGTTAAGACTCCCTCTAACCCTTACCAAGGCCATTCCCATTTCGGATACTCCCAAGAGAGCTTACGAGACCTACTAAGTAGATCAACGAATGGGTGAGTCGCTGGAGATCACCCCATGACTATAGACCGTTTTGGAACCACCGCGAACACTAAGTGTAACCCACAAGGAGTTACCGAAGTGACTTTCTGTAAGGGCTGTTTGATGTTGACCCTGGCAGGATGTGACACCCCCAAAATTTTACAACGCAGTGGAATACCAATTTGGGTGTCACTTCATAGTTCATAAAAACAAGTTACACAACACGACCTCAAAAGAGACGTTTAATAAAATGTCACATTCGATTTGATAAATCATAGTGCAAAGGTCCCAACAATTTTTATTCAAAACTTTAAGTTACAAGAGTTCAAACATGACTCATTTGCATATAAAAAAAATATAATAATAATCGAATGTAAAGAAAACAAGTCCTTCAATATTTGATATCCACGCGACTCCGATTGCTCCCAATGCTCAGCTAGCAAATAATACCTGAGAAAATACATGATAAAAAGTCAACATAAAGTTGAGTGAATTCATAGAGTTTAATAAGTAATAAGTTGAATACAAGATAATTCAATATAAAAATACGATGGGTTACGTTGTTATACGCCCATAATTGGTTTATAAATTAGTTGAACACAAGTCTCAAGATTTGGGCCACGTTGTTGCACCCATAACATAAACAGTGGGCCCCGTTGTTGCACCCATAAAGAAACATTGGGCCCCGTTGTTGCACCCATAAAGAAACAGTGGGCCCCGTTGTTGCACCCATAAAGAAACAGTAGATACTTGTGTTCATGGTTGTAGTATGTATCACTTCACAAGATTGAAAAATGTATAAAAGTGGGATTATGAACTTATAGTAATATGTAAAATTTCAGAGTACTAATGAAAGTAAAAATCAAGTAGTTAAGCATGTATCTCCCCCCCCAAAGAGTTTATAAAACAATTAAATGAGAAAAGGTGGGGCTATGACTCACCTTAAGAGCAACAAGATCAGAAGTAAAATGGATCTTCGGATGAGTGCGAAGCGTCTAAGCACAACCTAAAAGACGTGACGCGACTTAGAATGATAAAGAAGAGCGATATGAAAAAGTAAATCAAATGATCACGAGATATGTTTCCGAGATAAGCATGGCATTGCACTAAGACTTAACCCAAGGTATTTTTCACTCTAAGATTGATGTTCGACCAGGTCTTATAGGTAATAAAACACCTACCAAGTTTCATCCCTCAATTCTTAGTTTACCTATGTGTATCTACACGTTTTAGAGTTCAAGACAAGACGTAAAATATTAAATTCTGGATTTGACTTTATTTTATAGACTCCTAACTCCTAATCTATAAATGATATGAATACAAGGCCTTTACCCTTGGAAAGCCCTTTGAGTCTAGTTTTCAAAAATCCAGACCTCAACTTCTGAAAGATTCAGAATCATGTGAAAAGACTATTTTACCCCTGAACATCCAGCCCATGATATTTTCTGAATTTTAATCTCTTACGAAAATGGCCATAAATCCTAAACTATGATAGCAATTTAAGTGAGACCAATTGGAGGTGTTAGCCTAAGATGTCTACTACTGAGCCATGTTTTAAAACCCAACACTATAGCACAAAAATCTGGAGTTAAACACCTTTTTCAAATAGTAGTTCAGAATTGACTAGTTTTCGTAAAATGACCAAATCTCCCTCATCCGGAGGAATTGGTAAACCCTCCAATTAGCCACATGGTCCTCATATGTTGTACCCTTCACCCATGTAAAAATCCAGTAGCCCCTAGTTCAAAATTTATTAATTATAAGTGAAACAACCTGCATTACAATTTCTAGGTACACACTAAATATATTTCCACGGTTTTGGTCGTATCTCGACCACCCGGAATAGTTGGTTTTCCGGCCAACTCGCCACTAGGACCTGAGATATTCTACTATACATTTATGAAAAGCTTCAGTAGGCTCTAAGCCAAAAATTCACCATTAACACACAAACAATATGCAAGTTACCTATTTGGACTAGTTTCACTAAATTGGGCATAACTCGGTCATCCGGATGAGTTACCGCTCCATCCAAATCACCACATACACCTTGTATGTTGCTCCACCCAACTAAGTCATAAAAGCACAGGTCTTAAGCCAAAAATATTTCGACATCACATCATCAACCTGCTGTCCCAATTTATCTATCCTAACAACTTTCAATTAAACAACCCAACTAATGTTTCTAACATCCTAACATCATTCTAATGCCATGCGAATCATCACAAACAAATCAAGAACCTTAAAGCTCATCAAAAATCAGAAAACCCATAATTTATTGAATAACCAAAACTCATTTGCATGTGACAAAAATCAAAGAGGATGATGAGATTAGCTTACTAGGAGTGAAAAATCAACGAAACCTTCTAGGGCTTGGATAGAAACGACCCAAATGACACAAAGACTATTGAAACCCATCTCTTCTAGCCTTCAAAATGTGATTAGGGGCTGAAGGAAATAACTCTACTCAACTTTGAGGAAGACTTCAAGAAGACACCAAGAAAACATCAAGAAACTCTTCAAATCTTTGATTCAAAACTTGAAACTTTGCATAGGGTCTTGGTTGATGATTTCAACCATAAAATTATTATTGCATGGTATAAATGAAGTGGTGAATGTGTTGTTTGAGGAGGAATTCGTGGCTGAATCAAGGAGGAGAAGAAGATGGATGATTTTTTTTTTTTTTTTTTTTTTAATTTTTAGGTGAGATTTGCATGTAGGAGACGGAATAATTGGATTTTCTTGAAAAATAAAGTAATGTGGAGTGTGGGTGGGTCTATGGACGGTTTTTAAGGGTTCCAAGGGTGGATTTTTTTTATTATTTTGTAAAATGGATAAGTATAAAATGTGTATATGATTAGTATAAGTGTTAAAGTGGATTATGTAAGATAATGAGTAGTTTTTAAAGGTTTTAAGTGGTAAATTAGAAGGGTGAAAAGTGGTGAATGACCAAAGCTTGAAAAATAAAGATAAAGATCAGATATTATTAATATTGAATTAATATTTTGTGTATTAGTGTGTTTGTGGTGTTTAAATCAAGCATACAGTCTTAAAACCGCGAATTACGCAGTACCGGGTGACCTGAAAACGTGAATTTTTGAAAAGTGTTATAAAAATTTTATGAAGTTGTTATGAAGTGTTAAAATGGCCAATTTTAATATTTCATGAGAGCCTTGGGTTTATCGGAGTGTTTAAACGTCATTAAAAATGAAACCGTGAGTCGAAAACACGTTTGGTGACACCGGTTCTTGATAAAAGTAATGTAAGCTATAAAAATGACAGGACAAGTATAAAACTCTTTAGTAAAAATGAAATATTTTAAAAATTCATAAAATATGTAAATTATCATAGTCTAGGGTTGGTTCACTTTGTCAAAACCTTAAAACGTATATTTAAATCGGGTAAAACGTAACGGTGCAAGGTTTACGTAAAAATGGAAAAATTGAAAAGTGACTTTTAAAATAGGATTGTAAAGAAACAATGACGCATAAAAAGTGTAGAATGGACATAGTATTGTGTCGATTGAATTAATAGAACGTGTTCTGACGAAATGCGGATAACTTCCGACGAAGTTAATTATTTAAAAATAGAATAGTTAAATAATAAAATACTAAAATTAATGACATGAAATTTTTGAAATGTCACACAGGATTTCCGTTCAATCATCGAGAAATACATAAGTAAATCCTCTCATAAATGTTCTGGCTGATTGCTAGGATCTACGTAGGACTCGATAATTTACAGCTGGTGTCCATTGATGTTGAACACCAGTTGTAGCAATATTAAGTGTTCCTAAGAGATCTTTTGATGTAATCTCGTGGCTCTAGACTGGATATGTGCTTCCTTTAGTTGTCGGAGACTGGGGCGGAGTTTCCTGTTTCAATATCAACATGGCTCATTATGAGCGGTCGATAGATTATGCAGGTTTCCCCATGAGAATGAAACAAGCTCTTTGGAGAGAACTTGAGTGGTTAAGAAGGTTTAGTGCATTGCGTCACTGGGTCCATGACGTCTTTGTCTTCAATACCGAAGTCGCCTTAGCAACAACCAGTAGCTTATGAGTTGAACCCGGTGTCTGCCCTAAGTTTGAACATATGGAGGGCTATTTCTTTTTACCCTTTTCATAATTTTTCTTTTAATTCTTCAACCCCGTCTTTCTCCTTTCATTCTTTACTCCGTTTTTTTTCTAATCATACCTAAGGAATTTCTAGTTTTCCCTATCCTTAGTCACCTTATAACTCCATTACTATCCTATAATTACCATAAAACCATTTATTGAAAATCTCTCAAAGTGTTTATTATTGTAAGACAAGTTTTGTTAACACTTTGAGAGTTTTAGTTTTCTTTTGAAGGACTCCCCCTTCACATGTGCTCATGAATATTTAAGAAATTTACACATGCGGGAGGAGTAAGCACTTTTGAATTGATCCACTTTCAGTGAACAAGACCGATTCGAGACACGCTTACATCACTATTTAGACAAGCTTGAAGTTATTACCCGGCCTGGTCGAGTCCATGGAAAGTTTCTTGAAACGGTACATATCTACTTTGACAAAACCTTTTCGAGACACTCTTACATGGCTAGTTACAGAGTTCCATTGTCAGCTTTTAGGTGACAACTAGCTCTAATAACTAACTTGATGTCATTACCCGTCGAGGATAAGTCTTTTCGATTACTAACTTTTTGTTTCGTCAATTCTGAGTCGAGCTCGCACGAGATTCAATTTAAAGCATTCTTTGTCATCCATATTTTAATCACTTTTACTTTTCTCGCCCTCAAAAATAGCATATAATATGTTGTTTTTGATAAACTTTTTGATTAAAATATGCTTTTTGAGGTTTGTGGGAAGAATATTCCAAGAACTTATCGTTTTGAACAAAGATCATTTCAAATACTCCCCCTCAATAAGTGAAATAACTTTTTGAGGTTTTGATTACGAGAGGGAATACTTGTCCTTTTGAGTAGAATTTAGAAAAAAACTTTGAAAATTTGATTAATTCTACTCAAAAATAAGAAGCCTTCGCTCCTTATGTTAGGATTGAGGCACTGAAGCGTACCTCAGGGTCCTTTAATTTCGAAGAACGGGTTGTACACTGCTATATGTGCACAAGCAATTAAGCATGATTTTGAAGGAACATTTTGTTTTGGAAATACTCCCCCTCAAAACTCGCATATGTTTTGAAAATTTTAAACTTTTTCAAGTTTGAGGGAAGGAGTCTTCTTGAAGCAAAATCCTTAAAGATTTAGAAAATTCAGTTTGAAAAATTCTTGAATAAATGTTACTTCAAGGTAACTAAAACTTTATACACTGAAATACTCCCCCTCAAAACTAGCATAGGTTTTGACATTATTAAACTTTGGAGCGAATTAGGGAGTAAAGATTTGAAAAATCTTGAGCAAAATTTTGAAAAAAAATATGAAAAATTTTGAATAAATTTTGCTCAAGATTAAGAAGTTTTAGATAAGCTTTGCATGAGAACTAACGTCTTCTTGTTTTCAGAGATAAGTGCACGTTTGGTTTTAAATAATGGTTTAGCAAGGCACTTTCCTTTCTTTGAACCCCGAGTTATACACTAAAATGTGTGCACAAGTCATAATGTTAAAGCCTGGGTTGTAAGCTGAAATACTTGCAAGCCATTAGATTAGATTAGACAACAACCTTGGGAACCCATTTAAGCACGGCGCCAATGCGTTTACCAAATTTTGAAATCCATTTGTAAGTTGTGTCAATCTGATTTAAAGATGTTGAATTCCAACGAGGACTGAAAACCGGTGTTTCATTTTGAAATAACACTCGTCGAATCAATGGAGATTTAAAACTCTTTTTCCGTTGAAAATTGTTTGAGAAACCCGGCTTTTCTCTTGGAGTTTTAAAATCTGAAGAAGAATATTTCCATCTAGAGTTGAACCTCATGGGTTCTCTTTGAAGATTTGTTTTTGTGATAAATGGAAACCTTCCGGTATTAGGAATGTTCAAAGTAGATTCATTCTTATGTTGCAGCGAAACTAATTCTGATATTGAATATTTGAAAGGTTTTGAACGACTTTGCTTTGGTCTCCACACTTGCTTTACCGATGTAAAACAAGAGTTTGGAGTTTGAGAAACATGATTCTTTTCTTTTGAAGCATTTGGATTTGAAAACCTTTTAGAAGTAAATGTTGCAGAAAAACTTGGTCTCTTTGAAAACTTCCTTACTTTTTGCAAAGAATAGGTTGTAAACTGAGAAACCCTTCTCGAAAAAGGTTTTGAAGATTCACCCATGTAAACATTCTTCGAAACACTCACTTCTAGTGTTGAAACATTTGAAATTGGAGCTTTACCCTTTGATCGGTTAAGAGTATCAAACTTCACAAGCATTGTATGAAGTTCTCAAATCATTGTAATCTTTTTGAAGAGAAAGATGATCTTGGGATGCCAATTTTGATTCTAAAGAAGCAATTTGTTTCAAAACTTGATCTTTTTCGGCTTTAGAATCATCCGTTTTACGGGCCAATTTCCGTTCGAACTCAACATTTTGTTTTTCAAGTCTTTCAAAATAATTTTCAAATTTGGTTACTTTCGTTTGAAGCACATGATTTTCATTTTCAAAAAGTCGGTTTTGGCATCCTCAAAATCATTTGTTTGTTGAGCTAAAAGTGTTTCAAGCTCAACCACTTTCGTTTGAAGCACATGATTTTCATTTTCAAAAAGATACATTTTCTCCCCCGTTTCCTTTTTAAAATTTAGAGTATTAGAATCGATCAGGTGTTTTGGAAAGGAAACTTTTGTGATTTGAAAATCAACATTTTTTTTTCATTGATTCAATCTTTTGCAAAGCATTTTAAAACTTTTTATTAGCGAATTCATACAATTAAGACATCAAATCTTCAGTCTCTTTTTAATTCAAGTTTGAATTTTTTGTCTGAACTCGTAAACGTTTGATTGAATCAAACAGGTTTTTGTAAATCTGTTTCAAGTGCTCAATCTCTTTTTCGTATTTTGAATTTTGACATTTCATTTACACATTTTCATCATCAACTTATTCAAGCTTTGACATCCAGGGGTTTTCAAAAGGCTGCTTTTCAAGATTGTGTTGTAAAGCTAGCTCAAAGTTAATGCTTTGTGCTTGACATCTTTGAAAATTTTGTTCAATAGAAAATATTTGACGTTTAAGTTTCTCTTGGATGTCGCTTGACTCTTTTAAATTTTTCTCATTTTCGTGTCTCAACATCCCATTTTCCAGTCTTAAGTTTTCAGACTCAACAATCAACGATTTATCACAAGCAGTTTTCTCAAAAACTTTCAATTTAGCTTCTAAATCAACAATGTCATTAAGATACGAGTTTTCCCTTTTCCTTTTGCTCACGTTATGTTCATAAAAGGCCGTTTTACAAGTTGACAACTCAGTTTTTGTTTTTGAATGTTCATTTTTAAGTTGTTCAACTTGTTGTTTGAGCTCGCATTTTTTTTTTTCATTTGAGAAACCAATTTTCCATTTGACTCAATTAGTTCTCGCATTTGATGTTGCAGATTTTGTTCTTTGTCATAATATTCATGAAACGCGGCTTCAAAACTTTTTCCCATTTTACTTTGTTTTCAAGATTTGACAGTTGTATTTTATACCACTCAATGTCCCTTGTTAATGATGCATTTTGTGCTTTTAGTTCACAATTGAGGTTGTTACATCGAGCAACTTCGTTTTGCATATTCTTAATTTTCAAAATAGTTGAAGCACATTCTTGATCATTATTCACATTGTTATGTTCAATTGTACCTCCATTAGGATCCACATGTGGAGTCTCAGGAGTAATATTTCTATCATCATGATTTACCACAAATGTGTCGTTAATGTACTCAGGTTGTCCATGACTTTGTGTCTCATATCAAATATATTGACATCATTAGTTGATTGATGTACCTTAACCAATATGTCTGAACAATGAGAAGGTCCGACATCAGCAGTAGCAGTCTTCAAATCATCCTTAGGGTTGAGTTTCCCATTAGCATCCGAATCATTTCCTAAAGTGTTTTTTCCATTCTGCTGTTCTGATAATGCATTATTACCCGTAAAAACCAAATCATCATCTGATGTCCCATCCTCATTGACCATTCCCGCTTTTATCTGCATCTCCATTTCAATAATTTCTCGTTCTTTTTCTTTTAACTCTCTTACATGCAATTCTTTTCCATTTGACTCTCTCTCCTTTTCCAGCATCTCCCTCAGATGAAGTGATCTTGCATTAAGCACCATTTCCAATAAGTTCATATGTGTAAGCAACTGGTTTCTAAAAAATTCAACTTCCATGCTAGTGATGCATTCTTTCCATATTTTGCATGCTGAAGCATAATCCCGAGAATTCTTAAACATTCTAAAATCCATGGTCATGAACCCTATTAACTGTGTCTTGAGCGCTCTAAATCCTACCATGCAATCACTTCCCTATTGTTTTTCTAGTTGAACTATGTTGTCTCGGAGTTTCCTTTTGAAGGTTATAAAGTCCATTTCAGATCCGAAGAATGTCTCAAAAGTTCTAAGAAATGCTTAACCCCATAATGATTGACTTGCTTCTGAGGGAGCCATACATTGAAATTTAACCACTTCAAAATGTGATAAACAATTTTCCTTTGAATGGAAGGCTTTTTTCTCAACTTTAGACATCTTTCTCTCTTATGAACTTGGTTGATACATTAGCGACCTTGATTGATACATTTTCTCTCCCCGGTGACTGTTGCGATGTAATCGGAATAATCAAACTAAAATGTGTATAGTTGATACATCACACACAAGATCGAAATAGTGATTTCTGATTTTCCCTCCAAAATTTATTTTGAAAATTCTCTCTCCCAAAATTTTGAAAATCACTATAAAATGGAATTCAAAGGTTACAAGAAAATTTTGATTTGCCGCCAAATTTTAACGAAAAAATTTGAATTTTGGCCTAAAAATTTGAATTTTGGGCCAAAATTTTCACCATTATACTAGAATTATTTTATATATATGTATATATTTTGAAGAAAATAAGAGATCTTTGAAGGATAAATAAGGTTGTTGTATAAGTTTAGATGTTGTGGCGAAGTAGTTACGTAATCCTTACTCACAGAAATCCAACTTGCAGAAAACTAAGTAACTCGCAAGATAGGTTCTAACTCGCTGAAAAGTATCGTAACTCGCAAGAAAGTTTCTAACTCGCTAGGAAAGTTTTAACTCGCTAGGAAAGTTGTAACTCGCAGAAGAATTTTGTAACTCCCAAGAAAGGTTCTAACTCGCTGGAGATATTTGTAACTCGCTAGAGAGTGTTGTAACTCGCAGAGAAAAAACGTAACTCGCAGAGATTAATGTATTAACTCTCTGAAAGGTTTAACTCGCAGGATAGGTGTCTTAACTCGCTAAGAAAGGTCTCTAACTCACAGGAAATGTCTTAACGCGCTGAGAATGGTGATGAGTGCTCAAACACTCATCATTTTTGGTCAAATCTGAGCTGCAAAACATACTAAAACACTCAATAATGCATCAAATTACTGAAAATATTTCAAAATTGTGTTTTATATGTTTCAGATGCAAAATGAGTAAAAACAAATGAAAAACACACAAAGTTTGCAAATTTGGCAGTTTCAGTCCCTCAACTTTCAAAAGTTGTCAAAACTAGTCCTTGGTTATTCTAAAACATGAAAAAGTCACCAAAGATCCTTTTTGAATCACAAATTACATATTTAGTCCTTTGGTGCAAAGTTTCACAAAATTACAAGTTTAGTCCCTCAACTCTGAAAAATGACAAAAATGGTCCCTGGGATATTAAAACTTAAAAAAAAAAATCAATTTTAGTTCTTGTGCTATTCTTCTATGGCAAATATGGTCCTTGGGTGTGAATTTTGGAGAAATTACAAGTTTGGTCCCTGTAGTTTGGATATGGCAGATTTGGTCCCTAGGAATGCAAAAATTGGGAAATTACATTTATGATCCTTGGGGTACTCTAACATGGCAAAAAAATGTCCTTGGAATACTTTGGTAAAATTACAAATTAGGTCCCTGCAGTTTCAAGATTTATAAGAATGGTCCTTGTGTTATTTCACTACAAAACCAAACAATCCAATACTTACACAAAACCTGATCCAGTCCTTTGGGCCCAACCATTTCCCCAGCCCAACAAATACCCCGTTTATTATTACCTGTGGTCAAACCCACAGGTCAAACCCACCATCTTCACCCCTTCCCTCCCAAACCAGAATACCACCTGGTATCACCACCCACCACTTGCACCCATCCACCAGCCCTTATCCCTTCCTAATCCCACACCCCAAGAAGTAATTACATCACCCCCCCCCCCCCAACTAGGACCTAAATCAGAGCAAATTGCCATTTTCCCATTTTCCCACCAAAAGACCAATCAACAGCTCAGATTAATTTAAGTGATCCAAAGGTTGAAATTAGTGGTGGGAAATTCTCCTAGGACCCACTAGAGCTCTAAAAGTCAATTATATATGAAGGAGGAAGACCAGAGAGAAGATTATTAGTGTAGCTTAGGAGTAGTGTAGTTTAGTAAAACGTTTTCATGTAATTTTAAATTTCAGTTGTTCCTTTCAGTTCAAGTAGCTTGTACTCAGTCTTTTTAATGCAATTTAAGTTTACTTAAACCTTAATTTCATGTTCTTAATGCTCATTTCAGTTTTTCACTTTTAAATGCTCAAATTCTCATTTTACCTTAAAGTTTGTTGAAAGTTATTGTTAACTGTTTTAAAAGCTTGTTTGTGCTTATTGTTAAGGTTCCACAAGCTCATATGAGCTCTTGAATTAGTTTCACAAAAAAAAAAAAAAAAAAAAAAAAAAAAAAAAAAAAAGGTACTAAAATATAGTGAGAAAATAAAAAAATCAGTTCACAAGCAGATTGGTGCAAGGAGCAAATTAAAATCTGGATGGATTTGGTTTAGTAGCCTTGTGGGAGGCTTTAGGTCATGTTCTTGTGTCTTGGTTCATTGTTCTGCTCAAAAATCCATTTATAAGCTTGTTTACCAATTTTAGCTTATTACTGTTCTAGGGTTTATTTACTGTTTTCCTTTGTATTCCTGTGCTTAGTTAATGTTATGAATTTGTTTTAATGCATGCTTGCTTATTTATTTCCATGGTTGCTTAGTTTTCTTATTTAACTGTCATTAATACATAAATATTGATTCATGTTGTTTTGTGTTATCAGTAGTAGACTTGTGCTTAGAATAATCTCTTATATCATATTAAGTTACAATCAATCAGTATTATGGTCTTAATCTGTGAGATCCTCTGAAAAGTCATACCATCTGTGTATTAAGGAGTGTTTGGGTTTGTTGTAATATCTGTGATAAAGGTTGTGTGTGCCATTGTTCTTGTTTGATGTATGTTACTACATGATCCATTATCTCAGTTAAGTCATTAAAACCAGTACTTTTTAGTATAAAAGTCAAATCTCACTTGATTCTCTCATTTAGGTTTAACTGTGTAATACTTAGGTAACATAATTATCATTTTAGCTTTAAATATTGTTGTTATTGCTTAATCTAGTCTTTCTTTAGCATATTACATCATTTTCAGTTCATAGAGTTAGATTAAACTTCACTTTGGTCAACTTAGTCTCAAATATCAAAAAGTCAAAATTTCATTTTGAGCAGGGAAATCAAAAACTTCCAAGAATATTTGTGAATTTTGTAGTGAGAATTAGAGTTTGTGCTTTTCAGAGATTGTAGTCTTCCACCTCAACTCTTGATTCCCATCTTTAGTATAATTTTGTGAATTTTCCTGTGGGCCCCACAGGACCTCAAACACACCTGTAGGACAGGCTATCTTCCCCTGCTGCATCAGCAGTGCCCTTACTGTCTCACCTTCACTGGGTCCCACAGACCTCATAAATGGACCCCACAGGGTGATTTTTGGTTCCTTGGACTCCCCTGCTAGCCCTCTACCCATTTCAAGCTTGTGTTGAAGCATAAGGTCACTCGGACCCACTTTTATTGACCATCAAAGTCTGTCCCATTTCTGTGTTTAGCCAAGACTTCAAGAGCTTATTTTTATGCTTATTGGCTTATTCTGTGCTCCAAGCTTGTTGTTTTGGTTTCATTTTGTTCTACTTAGACTAGTTATACATTAATCAACCCCTGTGACTCAACTTTGAGCTTATTTATAGCTTATTCAAGATAGTTTGACCAAAAGTCAACTGTAAGTGCTTATTGTGCCCAAAGTGCTTATTTTTAAACCCCAGCCAAGTCACCTTCACAAAAGTTACTTATTTTAGGTATTAATATAGTTTTGTGAAAGAAAATTCCAAAAAAGACAAAAATAAAATAAGTGATAGTTTCTATTTAATTTAATTTATCTATTTAATTTTCCTTTTTAGATTTTTATTAAGTAATGTAACACCCGAGGCAAATCCCACATCGACTGTGGCCTGGAGAGATGCTGGGCTCATAAGATAACATTCGCCTTATAATGACACAACGCGTTTTGTGGTCTAACAGTTAATCGCCCATACGCTTAAGCATGCTCATGTGAGAGTAGTACTCGCTTGGGTGACCTACCGGGAAGTCTTCACATGAGGGCCACAATAGCAAAGCCGTGAGCCTTCGGGTAAAGCGGACAATATTGTGGTCAATAAGGCGGGGTGTTACAAGTAATTTGCATTTTTTATATTTTTATTAATTTTCTTTTATGTGAAAGTATTTTTGGTAATTTTTCCAGATTTTTATATTGTCATTTAGTATTAATTAGATTTAATATTAGTTTTATTAATAATTAACTAATATTTAAGTATTAAATAGCATAATTAGTTTTAATTAAGCACACCCTAGTTTTTATATTTTTCCTAGCTTTTATATGATGTAAAATAATTTTAGGAATTTTTCCATAATTTCTACTGTTCATCTTCTAGTTCTTATAATTTAATTAGTTTAGTTAATAATTAATTAATAATTAGGATAATAATTAGTAAAATAGTTTAATAATAATTTTATAAACTTTTTATTTTTTTTATAGATTCCTATGATGGTTAAGTAAATTTATAAAAAGTTTTATAATTTTATAAATAAGTTTAGTATTTATTATAATTAAATTAGTTTAATTAAGTTTAAATAGTTTTTAATTAATAAAAATTAAATAAAAAGTCTAAAAAAATATTTTATTTTTCTAATAATTTTATTTTATCATTTGAATTCCAAAAATATAAATTTCACATCCGTGGGATTTATATTGGACAAAACTCACTTTTTATTTCGTACGTTTACGTAGATTTAAATTTAACGTACGCGTTTGTAGGTTTTAAACGTTTTTAAATATCTAGCTTTCACGTAATCATTTTCCTAGCTTATTTAAGCTATTTTGTTCTATAAATCCTTAGTTTAAATCACTCACTCACTTATACCCTTTCCTGTTCATAATCACCCGATCACAGATTCGTCTAAATACCTTTGCACGCCTCGTTGGGACATAACGACCTGGGGAAACACTGTATTCCATGGAAGCATTGGCCTTAAGCTGTTTGACTATTATGGTTGACCATTCACAAGTGGTTGACTAATAATTATCTGACTGTTTACCGCCAATCAAAATTTGGCGCCGCTGCCGGGGAGGTCGTGCGCGTATTCTAAACGGTTTTGCATATTAGTGAATCTGGATATACACTCATTGTATATTTACCATCCTTTGTTCATATTTTCTTCTTTTAAATACAAAACTGTTCCCGAAAACATTTTAAAATCAGTTTTCAACGAACACAAAAACACAAATAGATTTTCTTTCTAATTTGTATAAAATGTTTATCAAAAATGACAAAAATATCCATCTTTACCCTCCTACCTTTTTGATTCTACATTTCTTACCCTCTAAAACCATTTGATTCTTTCTATGTCTCATCCACACCTTCTTGATTGTCAATGGTGTGGTAGTCCTTATAATGGTGGTAATTGTCCCAGTTGTAGCAAGGTAGAGGGGTATGAGAGAAACATTAAAGTGATTGCCCTTATAATACTTCTCTATACATGACATTTGTTGAAGTTTTGATCATAAACCAACGTTAGAAAGTGATTTCCCTTGTCTTTTGTTGATTTTCATGGCAAAATATACAGGGATATGAGAGAAACATTTTTGTAAGAAATTATATGTGCGAATAAAATAAGAGTATTTTTGTAAGAAATTATATGTGTGAAAAAACCAACTTTAGAATTGCGGGAAATTTTAAAGAAATATTTTTGTAACAAATTATATGTGTGAAAACAGGTTTCGTTAATAACCATTAAAATACAGAACATGCATGTATCGGTGTGTTCAACAGGTAGATAGTCTTGAATGCAAAAAGTATGTGGTCGGCGTCAAACATTCAGTAACCCATTCTTATTTCGTAAACACCTAACAGTTTGAGAAGAAAAAAAGTAAGCGAAAAAATGAAGTTAACAATGAGATTATATGTAAATTTAAGAAATTGTATCAATGTGTCCACTTATACATCAAATCACAGTACCCTTCTTATCGGCATAGTCCTCTTATGGGTCCATCTATAATCGGATTTTGACTTAGTTTAGCTGATCATAAATTTATAGGTATGGCTCGATTAGCATCGCCAACGAAACAATTTTATTCAAAGCGTATTAATTTTCAAGTGATTTTCATGTTGACGTACTATCTTTACGTAATTGCCCATGGCTCACCTGGTCTTTGATATGAAGGCAATCATCTTATCACCTAATAGTAATTCGGTATATTTTGTTAATTGTGATGATATTGAGAAATGCTTATCCAAATATTAGCCTATGATGTTTGTGATGTATAAGTTGGAACTCAGATGTTCAAAAAAAAAAAAAAAAAAAAAAAAAAAAAAACTGCAACTTACATATATGAGGATTTAAAATGCATATTGGTCATGATCTTGGTTGGCTAATTGTCAATTGAGTGCGCACAACATCGACCATGCCAATTGGCGTTCACAAACTCGCTCTTAGTAATGATGACATCCCAATGTTTAGTCCAAGTTGATCCTTAGCCATATGGGCCTCAATTATTTACTCAAATATGGCATAGACCAATTGATTACAATGGTTTTAGTTGAAAGGATGGTGGGAATATGTTTAGTGAAATGTATCAACTGTGATTCAGATATAATAAATTAATTTTGCATATAGATTTCTGAATATCATTGGTAAGGAGATGCCTTACCTACAAATTACATTTCTCATAGTAAAAGTTTATTTCAATTTACATATTTCAGTTTTTAATACCGAATTTGGACAAAGCACTCAATTGGTAAACGTTGCTAAAGTTACCTAAATGCTTACAATGTTGTAAGTTTCACCTTTCATGCAATAAAGTTATCCCAATTGGAATCTATGCAAAAAAAAAAAAAAAAAAAAAAAAAAGTCTTCTTATAGCAAGTCTTTATTTATTTGAAGAGAGTCTTACTTCCTAAACCCCCATTTTTTAGCTTTTATTTGCACACAAATCAGCAAAGATACAAAAACGGCTATCAATAAAGTGTTTCTTTGTAGGACTCAGTTAATTTCGCTAAATGTGCAAACAGTACCATTGGTGGGAAAGTTAACAAAATCAAGTTAAAATTAGACGTGCCAATTTACACAACTGCAAAATGAATGGGTCAATGTGGGTAATATTTTATATCTCTAACGGGTTAAATTTCACCATTCTAATGAAAACAATAGGAGTCGAGCTTAGTAAACTGCAAACTAAATCGTATTTTAAGACAAATTCTAAATAAATAATTGGTTAAAAAAATACACAAAATCAAAGTTAAGAAAACAATCATCATAAACTTTCCAAGATAATAATATAACAAAAAAGCTATTCATAAAGTTCCCAAAATAATTCTCTCGACATGACAAATATACCAGGCCGGCGGTTTTCCAGATGAGTCAGTTGAATCAAAGAAGGAGAGGCTCTAGAATGATCGAAGTACATAATACGCACCTAAAAAATTAGTAAGCACCAAACCGACGATTGATGAGTAGCAGCAGTTGAAGCGTATTAAGGGAAAAAATACAATCAGTGATTTAAGTTTTTGGAACAGATAAATCACTGCAAAAGGGTACAAATTGTTACATTAGTTACTAAGAGTTGTAAAACGTCACCTGAGTAGAAGGTCAATACTCATTGGCCATTCGCCGCCCTTTTCTTTGATTAACAACTGCAATGAAAACATATTGACAAAACTCAATATCAAATAAATAGATATATGCATATGTATTTGGTGTGCAAACAGTGAAAACAAAAAGTTGCTCAATCCATTCTGCAGGTGGGTATTTCAGACAGGAACATACTACCAAAAGGCAAAAAACTGACAAAGAAAGGCAAGACAAGATCATGGGTATTAAAGAAAAACGAACAGATGAGGAGCATAGGAAATGTTGTGCCCCAGGATACCAAATACACTGCCCGCAAGTGCAAAGCTTGTTTTTTTTATCTGTTAAGCTTTTTATACGTATCTTCTATTGTCACACTTGAGAGACAGATGCGGCGGACTTGTTACTCTAAAAGAGCCGTAATACCATGATGTGGCGGTCAAAATCATGCTCTTGGCAGTAGACCTCAACACAATTTCGAGAATCAAAAATTTGACATGTTCCACATACCTTCATAAGATGTATCTTACCGCTAAGTAAACAAAAACATATATGATGGAGCTACAGAAAGTAAGGCTACCATAGGATTAGCATTTCATTATCACTCACTGTCCCTTGAATTTACCTATATAATTTAGGTAAGAGTTAAATATTCAAATAAGAGCATAATGGTCACATAAGTATGAGCTGTAATATATGGTCACACTATATATATGAATCATTGATAAGATTATTCAGTTTTCTCAAAGGTTTTCATATACTAATATAAATAACACTACTAACAGTTGATATATACATGTCAAACTTCAATTGTATGATGTATCATTCATCAAAAAATAACCTTGATGTCTTTATCAAGTAATAAGCTATTGTTCTAGCAGCCCTACATTATAAAAATAATTAGTAAAAACCGCCCCGTGTTAAGGCTTTGTGCGAAAGCTACCTACAAAATATCACTGCTCCAGTCCTGATGCATCCAACTCATAATTCTTCTTAGAGATTGATGCTCACGTTACATACGATCGACTTGTGGAATCACCCTAGAAAGGTATCAACATTAGGAACAATTTGACCTCGGCCAGTTTGACCCGTGACTCAGTCCCCATGACCTAGCCATTTTGCAATTTGGCCAACATTACTGTACACACTTTTACATCTACTCTGATATGGTTTCTTTACAACTCAATTTACTCCAATTCAAAATTAATTATAATTGCCCACTGAGGAGTAATATAACTTCCGAGTTCATCTTATGTGGTTAAACTGTGTTAGTGACTCCTATAAACCCGGAAGCCAATGGTTCAGTGACACCATGGTTTCAGGTGGTGAATGGTTTAGTGTCGGGTTGTGATTATGTTGTGGTATTGAGCTCTCTGATTCATACACACAAGTTCAGGTTTCGGGTTTGTAGAGGTTAAGGATTTTGATTTTAGGTTTAGCTTGTGTACTCAGTTTGCCTTTGTTAGGTTAGTGAACTTCAATGCTAATCTCCTCCTCAAAAACTACACATCAGTAGTAGTTTTTGCATTTAATCTACTACGGTTGAGGTTTTGTTTTGGTATTATCACCTGATGGTTAACTCCCATTTCCATCTCCCAACTCTGGTTCAACCTTTCCCTGATTCTTTTACCCTCTAAATCACAAGCATCCGCTCTGATCTATCACTTACATACCCTCGTTCATACCACATCTAGCTTTATAAACCGAATCATCTATGCTTAAAACTAAGTATTCAAAAGTAGATGTGTGTTTGTATTAATACCAAAACTGTGAAGTGGTGAACAATTTTATATTTACCTACATAAGAGCAAATAAAGATATTATAGTGCGAAAAAGCCATTGCCTCCAATTTGGATGATAGATCCCAAAAACTCACTTCCCTATCCACACATGTATTTAAATAAAAAGAACAAAAGGTACTCATAAACCTTGATAACAAATGCACATATTTCACAAAAGGTTATGTACTAAGGGTATATTTTCAGGAGATTTTCAACCCTTTTTTACTTCTTTGTTATTAAGCTACATTACATTTTACATTATCTTGACTTAAACTTCACCAAGAGGAAGCTCCTAAATTGTTAGACCTTTGACTTAAATTATATAAGAAAGCAAAACACTAAAGGGTCCAAATAAATCGAGAAAAATACATCAGTTTCCTGATCACCACTCATCAATACCGAAAGAATTTCTAATTCAGGTTATTTAGCAGCTTCGTAACGTTTCTAAATACAAAATAAATTAAAACATAGTCGAATCACCTTATTATTGAAGGTCTGATCTCAATCTACTCACCCATATAGTATAAAATGCCTGCAAAAAATAAACAAAAAACATCAAATCAATCGAAGCACAAAACTCTTACATAAACCAAAGCGTATAGAGAAACAGATTCGGTCACCTACAAAAGCCCTTAAAGAACCTTTTTCGTTACTTCATTTTGGCTTATATAAGAAGCCAAAAAAGGCTAGAAGATCATTTGGCTTATATAAGTTCAAGTTAATAACTTTGTAAGTGAAAGAAATTATTTCCAAAAAACAGTTGTAGGGATGTTCGGGTTAACTTTGTAAGGCAAAAGGCAACGGGAAGAGAAATGTGAGGCAGAAGAGTAAAAGGCTTAGGCTCACCTCGTTCCCCAAATAAGTCACTCTTGTACTATGGTCAAGTGTAGTTGCAAATGTAAACGGTAAAGCAAGAGCACCTGGCCATCCGAGGGCCACGTTAGTGGATCTGCAACATACTGAAAAAAAGTACCGGTTTTTAAAATGTTAACTTATACAAATGTGTATTTTTTAAAGTGTTTGATGTATGTATAAAATTTTAGTCTATAAAGTGTGACCTGAACGGGACTCCAAACATCTTTCCAACTTACTTTCCGTTTGGTTCCAATCGGCTACGACCTGCACAAATCGAACTATGTAAGTCACTGCAGGTTACAAACATGCCTCTACACCAGGCTACAACATGCACAAACTATGTCGATTTTATATTTGTGAATGTTCCGGCGTGTTCAAGCCCAAGAACATGTGGCGCTATAAGCTAAACTAAGCAATCCCATAAGCCTAAAAAAGTAACCTCATCATGTTTCAAAAAACTAAATAAGCTTAGAAGTTGGGAAAATAAGCTAATCCAAACACTCCCTAATAAAACGCGAAAAATAAACACAATGTGGTAAATTCTATCTCCCTAATACTCAAAACTCATGGCTTCATAACAAAAACTAATTAATCATATCAAACATACGCTTGCAGCTAAACTTTTACTGTTCCACTCTCAAGTCTTAACAAACATAAACTACAAAATCGACCCGAAATATTCAGAATAGTGTTATACCCGATCTCCTAATTACCTCAATGCATAAGTATCCCTTTCGATACATCAAATCATAACAAAAATAAGGAGAAAATTGAGAACCTGGTTAGAAAAGGAAAAAAAATACTTGGATAGTCAATGAAGGCTGTCAATGAAGACAATAAAATACTGTGATGTTAATGGTAGTAATTGTGCATATGTATTATGTTTAATTGAAGATCGTTTGAATTGAAGATCCAATCCATTACCTTTGAACAAAAACTGACTTGAGCTATCAGATTATTTGATATGTTTGATCTATGTTTTGGCTATTCTTCATCTGCATCAACCATTAACAAATTAAAAAAATATTAATTAATTATCCATTCTCAAATCACAACAAACAGGAGAAGCAATAAAGCAAAACAATTGAAAATTTGACACTGAAAGAAACGACATCGAGATTATAAATATAACTGAAGAAGGAGCGCACCACTTTTTTCATTAAATTTATATGAATTTACAGGACGCTCCTCTTGTTAAAAATTGGAGCGAAACATAAGGAGGAAGTGATTGATTGATTTTCATCCTCAAAACCAAATCACAACCAAATAGCGGAGCGTGGATTAATTGAAATGTAGGGAGGAAGTGCTACAAACAAACAAAAACGTATTGTAATTCAATCTTAAATGTTGTATTATGCGATCTGAATATAAACCCTAAAATAGAAGACGGTGAAGATGATTAATCAAGTAACATCCGACAAAAAAATAGATCAAAAAAAATCAAATTCATTACCTATTTTAATTTGATGAACCAAAAGATCAAATTGTTGAAGGATTTGAGAAGTATCAATGGAAAACCGATTAAGAATCAAATTGGGCTGGCAACTCAACATCTCAATGAATGGGTTTACAAAAATATTTGACACCAAAACTTAAGGAAGAAGTGATTGCTTGATTTTCATCCTCAAATGCGTTTTTTTGATTTATGGAAAGAGTTTTGTGTGAATAACAAACGTAGGGAGGAAGAATCGAATCAAAGATAACGGAAAATTGATGAAAGTTTGTAGTGGAAGATGTGGAGCGGAATTAATTGGTGTTTAATGGTTTCCAAAAATAAGATTGAAGAATGATAATTGGTGTTTAATGGTTTCCACAAATAGTGTTGTACTTTGAAGCTAAATAAGGAATTCCATATCAGAGCATTAAACGAATTTTTAATGCTTCGTGCTTAGTAGTACTTGTATAAAACCTTATTATATTAGATAAAATAGATGAATTGATGTATTATATTTAGAATTGATTGGTGATGATTATTGAGGGTCTGTGCATTAATGAATTGGAAGATTAAAATAATAACCTTGCACTTTTTATTGATCATGGGATGGCATCATTATCAATCGATCGGCATGTCACAACTCTCATATTATTGGTTGAATCATCATCATGGGTCGGTTGTTTGATATTGTAATTGTCGGATTATTTACTCATCGCTAATTGGTTATTCACTAAGGAGTATGATTCGTAACAATTTAATGTTGCTCGATATTGGTATTTCTGCTGCTGTGTTGTCTATTTAACGTGTGTCAAACTTTTGCAATACAAGGTATGAATTGCACATGGCTGAAGACAAGTACCACATACTAAATAGATGGATTATTATATGTGGAAAGTAGTGTTGGTCTCATTATTTAAATAGCAGCAGGATGGTGATTGATTTACAAGACGAAGTTACTACTGCCATATATGTTTGTATTGCGTTCAGTTTTTTTTTAATGCTGATTGGTCGCGAGATACTACTGCTGATTATTTTATTGTCGTACATGGGATAGTGGCATTATTTAAGTGATAAAAGTGATGGATTCAATACATTTGATGATAGTTTGTTTCTGCGGCTACGTTAAATAGATTACTGCTGCTATGTTTAGTTTTTTTCTGTTGCTCGTTATAAGATTGTGCTGCTGCACTCAAAGGTAAAATGTTTCTGCTGCTCGATACTACTGCTAGTTGTAAAATTTTCTGCTGCTTCGCGTCAAAGTTTCTACTGCTAGCCATATCCAATATATTGTTTCTACTGCTTATACTATTTGATATCGGGCAAAGTGCATGGTTTGGTTATGGCAGATTTGGAAATGGTTTATATACACAGAAGATTATTGGTTCACACACACAGGAAGATTTTGGTTTATGTTCTTAAAAGTTTAAAGGCTCTTATTTGGTTTATTAGATTAATTGATTATGAAGAAAATTGATTATCATTTATTTGATGTTGTAGTTGAGTTTCACAAGTTTGTGTTCTCATCATATCTCAAAGTGGGGTGTTACACTTTGAAGATAACTTGTTTGTTTTATACGGTGGTGACGAAGACTTGTCAAATCTAGTTTTCATAGGTCAAGGGGAGGATGGACGAAGACCTATTTAACTATCACTTAAAGGAGTTAGTTATTGTGCTCAGTGTCTTATTGAAGATGAGGATTTTGTCAAGAGATTGCGGTCTATTTATATATTTGGTTTTGGGTATAAGTTCAAAGTCACATGAATAGTACAAGACATAAGACAAAAGTTTGGGATATTCTACTTCTTCATCAAGTTCGTTATATTTGGTTTTCTTCACATGTGATCATTACATAGAGCCTACAGAATTGAAGAATCAAGAGATGGTTAACACTTGGATTTCAGGGAACCATTTTCTATAGTGTTTAATCATTGACATGCATCATTCGAGGGGAAGATTTTTGCTATTGTGAGTTGGTATTACTATTGCTGGTTTAAGTTTCTATTGCCTTAATTTCATTTTTAGTAAGCTTTTTGGTGTACGTTCATGGAGGGTATCTTAAGGCATTAGAAATTTGGATTACAAGTGTGATATTGGTTCGTGGTGGTCGAAATCAAAGTTGCTTCTGCTTAGCTTCTCCTAGTGGATAATGACAAAAAGGGGAAGAAGAGTCTACTTGAAGATTTGCAACTTGAAGATCCTTGGTGGTACATGGTGAGCTTAGGGGAAGATTGTTCCATTCATGAATATCAAGATGAAGGTTTTGTAATTATCAACTAGGGGAAGATTGTTGGGTTTTATAGTTGAGTTGATAAATGCAAAACTACAAGTGAAGAATGAATACAATGCAAAATACAAGGGACTTGCTTTACAAAGGAGATTTTACAATATAGTCCTTCGTAGTATTTTGTAAACCCTAATCCTATAGTATATAAAGAGGGCATGAGTCATTAGTTTTATGTGCACAAAGTAAAAATGTAGACATTTAGTAAAGGTGTGTGTGTGTGTGTCTAGGCGTAGTCTTATTGTTGATAATGACAAAACTACAAGTGAAGGCTTGACTAGGAAACCTTGTTCGTAGTATTTTTGTAACCCTAATTATGTGTTTTTGTAAACCCTAATTCTGTGTTATGATAATGACAAAACTACAAGTGAAGAATGAAGACAATACAAAATGCAATGGACTTGCTTTACAAAGAAGTTTTTACAATGTAGTTCTTCGTAGTATTTTTGTAACCCTAATTCTGTGTTATTTAAACAAAATACAGGGAATAGGTTTTAAGTGTGTCAAGATGTAAAAGCAGTAAAACGTGTGTGTGTTTAGGCGTCAAGTTTCTACAATGGACGCCTAGGGTTTGTAAGTTAGTAGTTGTTAGAGATGATGACGAAGAAACCTTGTTCAATAATAACGATGTTTGTTTATTCTGCTGCGTATCATGTTATTAATCATTGTTATTGTTTAACCCTAGTGCTTAAAACGATCCATTGAGTCTAACAAACTCCACATCATTACTCCCTAGTTATCTTTTATTGATTGATAAGCTTGTTACAATTGCGTGGGTGACAGGTTGCATTCCTTGATACCAATTGTGGGGCCGTGTACGATCTTTGATGCAGGTTTTACCGACCAGGTTTTAATATTTAAGGTCTACCTAATGCCCTATCGGGCAGTGTACCCGGTCTTGTGAGGTATAGCTAGATGGTAAAGCCGAGGTCGTCCCAAGAGCTATGTGTGTGGAGTTTATCTAAATTTAGTGTCACGTGTAAAAGGGGTTTTATGATTTGAAAGATTAATTAACTAGAAATGTAAATAACAAAGCAAGTAAATAAATAGAAGGAAGTCAATAAAGAGAGATAGTGCTAACCTAATTACTACTCTTGTTATTATTATGATTAGTTTTCCATAAGTGCGTCCTATCATATCGTCTGGGGGTTATATTCATTCAGGATCAGAGGGTTAAATCACCTAAATCTATCTTACACCATGTCCTATCCCCGACTATTGTAAAGCCGAAGGTTCATCCGGCGGCGTGAACCTACAAAGATGTAAGAGTCATTAAGAACCTCTACCAACATGGACAAATCTAGCGGGATTCGACATGGTTAGATCTTACACCCCCTCTAACTCCTTTAAGCGTATCGCATCGGTAGGTGGTCCTATGGTTAATTCGCACATGTATGGTGATATCGCTCTCACCAAGTCACATCCCTATCGGCTTGGTTCCTAGGGTTAATTCCCCAAGCCTCCAAGGAACTATCAATGCTCAACACTACCGGAACTAGAGTGTCCTAAGACTCGCCATGAAAGTATACAAACAATAGATAATAGATGCGTAGAAAACTAAATCATAACAACAACAATTTCATAACTAGGCAAACACCAAGAGGTGTTTAGCCACTCATATTCATAGTTGCAGTAAAACAATGTTGAATTAATACAAATGTAAACATGAACCAAATACAAGACAAAGGAAACGATTAACTTATGATTGGTGTGTGAATCCTCCCTTTGAAATGCCTTCTATATGGCTAGAACTTCGTTCCTCCTGCTTCCTAAGTTTCTCCCCACTTCTGTGTGGTGAAAAGTGAATGAATAAACTCGAAATTAGGGTTGGTATTTATAGGCTCGACTTTGCTACGGCGTAGCTGATTGAGTTGCTACGCCATAGCCTTTGTAAATCTGGACTACGTCGTAGCTTGATCAAGTGCTACGGGCGTAGTTTCTTCATTGGATGCTTCTACGGCATAGTTAATGAGGCGAAAAATGATCCGTTTTTAGGGGGTCATTTAAGCCCGAATCCGAATTTATTTGATCAAATATTGCCCTAAATCGTTCCTTTTGTGATTTTAGGTACTTTGGGAGCGAAATCAGGAAAAGGAAGCAATTCGGACGTTTTTGGAGCATAAAAGTGAAGAAAACGCCAAAGTCTTAATTTTCCATGCTGGGAACAGTAGGTGACGGCGTCAAGAGCAAAACCTTGACGGCGTCAAGAGAAAATTTCATGAATTTCCATGACGACCCAGAACAGATTTGACGGCGTCACGTAGGAAGGGCGTCAAGAGTAAAAGAGTCATGACGGCCTGGAAGTGTATAAGTCTTGACGGCGTCAGAAGTAGATCTACGCAGTCCGAGAAGAGTTTTGGCGGCGAGGTGACGGCGTCACATTGTTTGTCTTGACGCCGTCAAACCTATTTTTCTATATATAGTTTTCTAATTTTCACACATTAAAGAGAGAAGTTTTGGGAGAAACCCTAAGTACGATTTTAGTGCAACTTTTACAGGTTTTTCAAGGGTTCCAAATCCTTGATACCTTGCATTGTAATTGAGATAAGTGTTCTTCTAATTCAATCAATATGTCTATGTGTTGGTTGTCTATATCATGTTCTTATCTTAATTCCATTATGCTAGGCTAGATCTATCTTGTGTTTGCTTAGATCTAATGAAACCTAGATGTTAATTATGTGTTGATTACTTGTTTATTCTTGTCTTGGATGAGTGGTTTATATGTTAGGCTTAAGAAAACTGGAAGATCTCCACTTGGTAACATGCTTGAACGTCTTAAGAAACATGAACCGAGGCGCACTAGGTCTTTATTGGTTGTATTTAATGCATGAGCCACTGTTTACAATCCCTATAGTTGTGTTGGGCATGGTGTAGGAGGAGATAAGAGCTCATAGAATTAGGGAGTTATGTGTGCCACCCCATGAATGGTATTAAGGAATACGATCCGTCATCCATGCAATTATAACAAGTAATTAACGTGTAAAAGATGTCTAGGGAGTAGTGAAATCTAAGTAAACACATTTTCTCCAATTACTGCTCACAACTTTAGTATAAATTAGTTTATTTTCATTTCTAGTATTTTATTTTGATTGCATCTTAGTATTGGGTTAGTTGATTAGCAACTAATTCCGCCCAAATCCTTCAAACCCCGAGATTTTAATTGCTTTCATAAAAATATAAAAATACAAAAATAATCATCCCTCACCTTTAGAACTAGTATTTAGGCTTTCTAGTCCTAACGACACTATTCCTAGCTGAACGATCAATCCCCCGGTACTTGTCACTATACTACACTACAACGATCAGATACACTGCCTGGTGGGGGTTGTAAGCTTCTCAAGATCCCTTGAGAGGTAAAGCCTGGTGCGATTCCCACGCATCAAGTTTTTGGCGCCGCAGCCCGGGGAATAGTTATTGTCTAGGTTAGAATTTCTTTTTATTAGGTCTACTTGCTAGATTCTCTAGGTTAGAATTTTTTTTTATTAGGTCTACTTGCTAGATTCCTATCTAGTAAGATTTTATTTTTTATTTTCAGGTTTTCTTTAGTCTATCTACTTCTTTGTGCCTTTGTTCGTAACCACCCGACACCATGGACAACGGGAACATCTTTGAACCCGTCATCCCACCACAACCAAACCCACCATTAGAACCCCTTAGGTCCCGAACCTTAGGAGAGTATTCCCGACCTAGCCACCAAGGCTACCGAAACACCATTGAGCTCACAGGAGCCAATGTGACCCCCTTGCGATCCGACACCATCCGGTTGGTGCAAAGCGGATGTGCATTCCATGGACTTCGTTCCGAAGATCCAAACCAACATCGTAAGGACTTTCTCAAAATCGTAGATTCCATAGACCTAGGTGTTGAAACTAGAGAGACTACCCGTTTACGCCTATTCCAATTCTCTCTACGGGATCAAGCTAGTCAATGGCTTGAGCGTTTACCCGCGGGATCCATCACCACATGGGATGATCTCACCACTCGTTTCCTTGCTCAATTTTTCCCACCGGGGAGAACTACTAAGCTTAGAAATGACATCTTGATGTTCCAACAACGTCAAAATGAATCTCTTTATGAAGCATGGACTCATTTCAAGGACTTACTCCAAAAAGTCCCTCATCATGGCATAGATCTTTGGCTCCAAGTCCAAATTTTTTATGACCATATCGACATCTCCACGAGGCGAGCCATTGACCAATCGGCCGGTGGTAAGCTTCGTGATCTAAGTGCGGAACAATCATGGGAACTCATAGAAGATCTTGCTCTCTATGACAACGAAAGTTGGAACGATCCCCGTGACTTGAACAAAACGGTCAAGGCAATATCCTTGCCTTTGAATGATTCTAGCACTCCCGACCGTTGGATCATGGAACTTGAGGACCAAGTCAAGTTTCTCATGAAATCTTACGAAGCTCCTAAGCCTTCAAGCCAAGTGAATAAAATCACTTCTTCATGCGAATTATGTAGTGGTACCCACGACACTCGTGATTGTGTGGAACTCCCCGGAACAGCTTTTGCGGACTACGCATCCACGCGTACCGACGAAGCGGGAGATAAGTGGTACACTTTCAAGCCCGAGCCAAACACATACGGTGATTCATACAACCCCTCATGGAAAAATCACCCAAACCTTAGGTGGAAACAAAATCAACCCAATTCTTCCAATCCGCCTAACCGTTACCAACCAACCGGTCCACCATCCAACCGTACTTTCAACAACAATCCTTCTAACAACTATGGTAGTACCAACAATCTTGAAGGATTGATGTCAAAGTTTATGGCATCTCAAGAGGCTCGCATAGCTAGGTTTGAAACCGAATTCAACCAACAACAAACGGAGATGACCAACAAGATTGACAACTTGTTGAAAGCCCTCAACAACTAAGCATTAGTCACACCTAGGAAGGACACTAGGGACACCAATAACAGAAACCATATTAAGGATCCCTCATCATCTAAACAGGTCCACTTTGTTAATGTTGTCACTATTAAGCCGATAGATAAGAAGATAGAAGAGAGTGACAAGAATGAAGTTAGGATAGAAGCCGAGACTAAGGATGAGAATAGGGAAGTTGAGATTGATAGTAGAGTGGAATTAGAGGAGGTAGAGCCTATAGAAGAATACTTTGATAAGTTGCCAACCTAGGAAGAACGGGAATACCATAAGGATTTATTCGATAGTCCCGAGAGAACATATATCTTTGGCGACCCCCTTATCAAAATGGGAGACCCCTCTAACATTAACATCCCATGCAATATCGGGCACATGCATATATGGAAAGCTTACATCGACCCTAGATCCCCCGTGAACATCATGACTAGGACTTACTACAATTGGGTGATGAAGAAGCAACTTAATTTTAGGATGATGCCTAATAAGAACCTGATAAGTAATTTTGCGGGAAGAGTGAAAGGATTGCATGTGATTATAGGGAATCTCACCTATGAGATCGATTTTATGATAGTTGAGGACACTCGTCCGGTGATAGATGCTTGCCTAAGCCAAATAATATTTGGGAAACCATTTGTTGAGGCCACTAGGATGAGTTATGATCCAACTTTAGGGATAGTTAGATTCAAGGAAGAGAATGATGAGGTTGCTTATCAAATGCCCTACAAGATTGAGCAATACCGCCTTCTCTCTAATTTCGAAAAGGAACATAAGCAAGCGGCTTATTATAGGAATGAGGAGGATAGACGTAGAGGAGTAGAATATGTGAGAAATAGGATGCTTGGTTTCTACAAAGAATGCTTGCAACTAGGTCCGGAATACAAAACTGGTTTAGAAGACGACCTAGAGAGTGAAACCAATGATGAGATCACGTAGTAACCCATGACCTTGAGTCTAGCTACAAGACTCGTAATTAAAGAAAAGCGCTTCTTGGGAGGCAACCCATGTTTTGTGTGATTTTATTTGTTTGATTGTTATTTGCTTCTGTCACACCCCCAGAATCGGGTCCAGCGGAAGCATACATGTAGCTGGGGTGTAACTCAATTGGTATTACAACACAGGTTCAAAACTGGTTTTCACTTGAATCATTTAGAATAAAATAGCTTAATTAAAATTGTTGAATTTACATTTTTAAAAGTAGTACAGAAGTAGGCCCTTAAAATAGTTTAAAACGGTCCCCATATGAATATCAGAGTCTTCTATGACCATGCCATGCCCTGCCAAAACCTCCAGTAGTGTGCCGTTGCTTAATACCTGAAAATACATGCTAAAACGTCAGCATAAAGCTGGTGAGTTCATAGTTTAAGTAAACAAGTATTTTCCAGAAATCAAGTATTTCCCGTAAACAAGTATTTTCCAGAAATCAAGTATTTCTCATAAACAAGTATTTTCCAGAAATCAAGTATTTCCCGTAAACAAGTATTTTCCTGAAATCAAGTATTTCCCAGTAAAGGCATCGTAAATCCACTCAGTTACAAGTCCCGCCATAAGAGACTTGTAACCTGTGTGTTTACAACCCACTGCCAAAAGTAATATGTTTAAGTAAACAAGTCATTTGCGGAACACGAGATTTTCAGTAGCAAGACAATATAACAAATACAATGTCACAGCTTAAAAATAAGGTATACAGTGCCTAAAGCTCATGACCCCGAAGCTCGACGTAATCGTATGCAATCAAGCATAAAATGCCCCAATTAAGTGTTTGCCAGACACTCGGAAGTAATCCGAATGATATGCGTCCGTTTAACAGGTTGGCGCGACCAACTCGGATGGGGTGTCAACCCAAATAGATCTATCCACAGCATTCGCGCTCACACGCATGTAATTAACGGTTCATGATAAAGGGGACTTCAGTGGCAGTAATAGGTAACTCAGGCAAAGTAACAGTTTTGTATTTATGTCCGCAAAAGCAAGAACTTGTGTTCATAAGAAAGAAATCAAGGATGGAATAAGTAATTCATAATGTATTCAAATAATCAATCAAGTATTTCAAACAACCAGTAATGTTTGAGAAAAGGAATCGCGTTCAAGTAAAACAAGCATTGAATTTAAATAGTAAGGAGCATGTATCTTCCCCCAAAATAGTTGTGAAACAAGTAAAAGTATGGGTTATGAACTCACCTGGTGCAATAGCTACGATGACAACAATGAATACACATAAATAAGGCACGATCTCTAACCGCAACCTAATATGAATGATATGATCTAATGTAAGAAATGAAATGATGCTACACATGCAAATACGTATGTTATCGATACCACTTATTAGTTTTGAAAATAACGTTTATCGTTGACAAATACGTTTTTGACGTCTCGTTAGGTTAATAACCACTTTTCATGGAAATAGGTTGAAACGGTACTCCACGATCCTTGTTTGGTGTCTTATCGGCAAATATAAGGTTTTCGTCGCAAAAATAATATTTTCATTACTTGAAAATATGCCCAAAATGGCCTCGCAAAACAAGTTGCGAAATGTTGTACGTTAATGGTTAGTGATAAAACTCGGCGTTTTTGAAAACCTTGTAACAATATCTAGAAGTCGTGTCATTTAACTTTTGGTTATACAGGTCTTGATCGATGAGAAAATCGACTCTTATTGTTGTTACTTGAAAGTATTATGTTCAACACTTAGAAAATTTCATTATAGTAAAAGCTGTCAAAATATATATAGTTTATCGGGTATATAGATGAGGTCGTAGTTTATTCGTTATAAGTCTATTCGACGAACGGCCAAATGATTTGAAAAGCTTGTTGGAAGATCTTGATTTCATAAAACTACGGCTTGGACTCAAATTGATCCAATCATGAAGAAAAACAGCCAAGAAAGTGGTGTTTCGCAAAGACAGTTTTGCGGCAAAAATTGTAATAGAAAAGCTGATGGAAATATATATATATGGTCTAAGTTCAAACGCTGGTATCTTTTTCGTTATAAGCTCGTTTTCTACGTTCTTTATATCCCCGGAATCGTGGGTCAACATACTAATATATTTTTGATAAGTCGGGACGGCTAGATCAAGTTTTACATCTCGAAACAGTCCATGAAAACTGTTCAAGAGCAAGCTATTTTTCAGAAAATAGTTTTCGTCGTTAAAATTGAAAATAGCATATCTTTTTCGTCGTAACTCGGATTTTAGTGATTCAAGCGGCCACGGTTTCGTTTTTGAAAGTATTTTCTGAATATCTAACCCATTGTTACCCAGAAACCCCTGAGTTTTCTGAAATTGGCGATTTGGGACAGAACCTATATTTGAAAGTATTTTTCGTTGTTAATATTCGGAAAAACATATCTCCTTCGTTATTAACTCGTTTTTATCCCCGTTTTCGGCCATAGTTTCGTCTCGGAATGTATTTTCTAAATCTTTGGTCAAAAATTACCCACAACCTACTGAGTTGGCCACGTTTTCAAAATAAGGACAGCCACTTTTCTAAAAGTGCCAAAAATGAGTTTTCTAGTTTGTAACTTGTTCAAGACTTAACCAATCTACTTCAAATCAACTCCACAAATACCCAATCCTACCATACACCTTCTTAGGGTGTCATGGGTTCCTAAACATTACCAATCTTAGTGGATCTAATGAGATTGCTAATAAAAATTATAGATCTATGTTTATAAACAAAAATAAACAATAAGTGGTATGGATCATAGTATATTTGCATGTTTTTGTTACTAGATCATGAAAATATGTAAAGTAGATGTTTAAAAGAGTAGGAAAGATTGTTAGTAACTTACTTGAAGTGATTATGAAAAGGTGGTGATGAAAACTCAAGTTTGCCCAAATGTATCAAACTTTAACCCTTAATACTTGTTTCTAGTACCCAAATAATCAATAATAAGCCTTGCACTTAAAAAAAAAACCAAATCTTTCCTTTGCTTCTCTCCTTGTGGTCGTATATAATGTGTAGTGAGTGAGTGAGTGATGATAGTTTTTCTTTCTCTTGTATAGGAAATAGATGTATGTAAGTATGTGTATATATAGTAAACTTGTCCAAAATATCTTGTATTAGTCAAAGATTGTCCAAATTTGGTCTTGGTCAAAAAGGGGGGCAATGGGCGTGAATTAGGGGAGGAATTGCAAAAGTTTGGAGGCTAATTAAAGCCTTTGTCTAGTTGTTGGATGAGCTTGTGTATTTTGTGTACACTTTGGGTGTTATTGGGTACCGAGTTAACTAAAAATAAATGTTAACGAGGTGAAATAAAATACGACAAAGTTGTAAAAGTTGTAAAATATTATTCCTGATGAGAATCGGGTGTTAAAATAATTATCGGGTTGAAATTTCGCAAACTGACGAAGTTATAAGCTCCGACCGTAAAATATAGTAATTGATTTCAAAACACCGGGCAAATTAATAATATAATTTTTTTATATTATTATAATAAGTACGAAAATATGTTAGGATCGTAGTCGGGAGTATTGGGTATACGTTCGTAGTAAAAACTGAGTGGTAACGTTAATTACAAATTAAGCATACGTAAATAGAAATAATGCATATCCGTGTAGTCCTAAAGTACTGATGATTTGTAGACTAATCCAGTCTACATGAAATGTCGTTAATGAATGATGCATGAATTTGCAGCTAAACCACATTGGTTACACGAATTTGAGGACCTGTAAACTCAGTTTACGATGAAATGAATGGTAATCGTGAATAGTGATTTCCTTCCGGAATGAATAGTGTCACATGAATAGTAAAATTTTTGAACGTTTCTCAGAATCACAAACTGACTCCGAAAATGATGAATAGTAAAATGATGAATAGTGACTGGTGAATAGTAAATAATGAATAGTAACTGATGAATAGTGAATAGGAGAAATGTCCTGAAAATGCGGGTTGTTACAGTCTCACCCCCTTAAAAGGAACTTCGTCCCGAAGTTCAGTTGGTGTTGGTCTCTAGAGTGGTATTGGTTAAAAGATGATGATATAATCGTGTAAGCTACTGAGCTCTAACAAGGTTCAAGTCTGATGGCAACTAGGCCTACTCTGTCAGAAATAGTAAATGGTTCAGTGTATATCGGGTTTAACTTTATGAAGTTTTCTGAATGGTATTATGCCTTTCCTAGGCAGAACTTTCAACATAATCATGCCACGAACTTGAAATTCTAGTGGTTTACCGCTTATCGAACTTGTAATTGATTCTTGATTTGTAGGAAATTCCTGGTTATTTCATGAATGCTTACGGGACTAGTGAGTTGGGCTTTTCCAAGTTTTGATCCGTCAATGGATGTTGACATATCGACCATAGAGTGCTTCGAATAGTGTAGTCTCTAAGCTCGTGTGGTAACTATGGTTGCAACTGAATTTGATTTATGGCAAATGGTTAATCCAACCATTTCTAGTGTCAATCACACCCGATTTGGGCATATCTCCCTAGGTTTGAATCAATCTCAAATTCTGACCATTGGTCTACAGATGATAGTTGGTGTGGTTCCAAAGAAATCTTAATGAAATCGCTAGGAGTTGAGGTGAATCAAATTTCTTTATTAGGAATAATTGAAATGGGTATCATGAATCTTGTTTTGAAAGACTTACAGGGTTAAATCCGTAAAAGGGTGTTGTTGAAAATAATAGGTTAGGATAACGTTGTGATCCTCCGCAGGATGTCAGGAATTGAGTCTTTCTCCACCTACGGTTCTTAGTCTCCATTACTAAGATTTTCCCTAAGTTATATGTCATCAACTCACAAACTGCTAAAGGTATAAGTGAGGTAATATAGTGATTGATTTTGAAAGTTTGTTTTGAGATTGTGTGTTGTTCATAAACCTTCCCTGAATAAATAAATTTACAATTTTTAAGCAAGCAGCTTTCTAAGTAACGTTTTTTTTTTCGAGGTTTCAAAATTTAATAGTTATGCAAGATAGGACTATTTCCAACATAAGGTGGATGATATGGTTTACCAAAAGATCGATGTTTAAAATTTTCTTAACATTCAATAGTTTTGTAAAAGAGTAACCAAAAGGAATTTACTTGTCAAATAAGTGCCTCAGAAAAGTGTTTCTTACAAGATATATGTTTTGTATAACGGTAGTTTGGAGAAAAATCCATTTAAAGTGAAAGTATTAAGAGGATAAAATAGCCTGGTAGGTATATCTTCACAAATGCATAGGTGTCTAACACGTTTGAATAAAGTCTATTGGTGAGGACATGTTCAATTTATAGTCTTGGTTAAGAGGTTGGATTTATCTCTATGGTGTGGCTTAGTGAGCACTCGTATCGAAACAAATCCTGTAATTCAGTCAAGCCAATACTTTCTAGATGATGGAATTTTTTTTTTTTTTTTTTTTTTTTTTTTTTTTTTTTTTTTTTGTGATCAGGCGAGTGATAGTGGTTCGAATGGTTTTGTGATATCCTGAGATTTCTGTTGAGTTTTGAAGCGTCTTACTGTACCGAGGGATCATCCCTATAAAAGGTATAGAAAGTCTTTCCTAGGGAGGTCATTGATAATATCCACTTATCAATATCGAGAGTAGTGAAGGATGAGTGTCATAGGATTCTATAGAGTGTCACCTAATTCCTTATATAAATAGGGGTAAGAAAGGGAATGATAGTGATGGTGAGAAGGGAAAAGACTGTGACAACTGCAACAAAATGAGATTGTGACAAAAGAAAATACTGTGATATGAGTGTATTGTGCATAAATATGAAAGTTCATGAAATAAAATGACTAGCTGACATGCTTCCAATCGGTGGTTTACGAAGTGATGAAAAATATGAGGGTTCCAACAATGAGAGTATACACACACATGAATGAAACATTTGGAAATGAGTTGAGAATTCAATCCAGACATAATCTTATTATAACCATTCTCAGTGTTGCAAAATTCATCTCTGAGTCAGACATAGGTGGTCAGCCTATATCTCACTATCCCGGGTTGAATATAGATGACCAGTCTATATTCCACCGAGGTTCCATGAATCTTGAAATACTCAGCTCAGTTATACTAATACCATGTCCTTCACAAGTACCAAGACGTTCTGAAAGACAAAAGCAGGTGACCAAACTCGAGGTCAAATGATGAAACTATGCAAGGAAAAACATAACGTGGTGACATATATGATACATGATCATGCTTATATGAAAGACAATTGTAATAATCAATTAGAATAAATGAATATAATATATCAGATAATGAGACACAAATCTCATCACTTATGTCAGCAACAAACCACAAATGAGGCTTCAGCTTGGCAGGCAGGCACGTGACGGTCATAGGGTTAAGTTTTTGAAAAAGTAGCTATAGTCTAGGTTTCAAAAACACTTAGTTCGCTATAGCCAAAGCTCTGATACCAATCTGTCACACCCTTAGAATCGGGTCCAGCGGAAGCATACATGTAGCTGGGGTGTAACTCAATTGGTATTACAACACAGGTTCAAAACTGGTTTTCACTTGAATCATTTAGAATAAAATAGCTTAATTAAAATTGTTGAATTTACATTTTTAAAAGTAGTACAGAAGTAGGCCCTTAAAATAGTTTAAAACGGTCCCCATATGAATATCAGAGTCTTCTATGACCATGCCATGCCCTGCCAAAACCTCCAGTAGCGTGCCGTTGCTTAATGCCTGAAAATACATGCTAAAACGTCAGCATAAAGCTGGTGAGTTCATAGTTTAAGTAAACAAGTATTTTCCAGAAATCAAGTATTTCCCGTAAACAAGTATTTTCCAGAAATCAAGTATTTCTCATAAACAAGTATTTTCCAGAAATCAAGTATTTCCCGTAAACAAGTATTTTCCTGAAATCAAGTATTTCCCAGTAAAGGCATCGTAAATCCACTCAGTTACAAGTCCCGCCATAAGAGACTTGTAACCTGTGTGTTTACAACCCACTGCCAAAAGTAATATGTTTAAGTAAACAAGTCATTTGCGGAACACGAGATTTTCAGTAGCAAGACAATATAACAAATACAATGTCACAGCTTAAAAATAAGGTATACAGTGCCTAAAGCTCATGACCCCGAAGCTCGACGTAATCGTATGCAATCAAGCATAAAATGCCCCAATTAAGTGTTTGCCAGACACTCGGAAGTAATCCGAATGATATGCGTCCGTTTAACAGGTTGGCGCGACCAACTCGGATGGGGTGTCAACCCAAATAGATCTATCCACAGCATTCGCGCTCACACGCATGTAATTAACGGTTCATGATAAAGGGGACTTCAGTGGCAGTAATAGGTAACTCAGGCAAAGTAACAGTTTTGTATTTATGTCCGCAAAAGCAAGAACTTGTGTTCATAAGAAAGAAATCAAGGATGGAATAAGTAATTCATAATGTATTCAAATAATCAATCAAGTATTTCAAACAACCAGTAATGTTTGAGAAAAGGAATCGCGTTCAAGTAAAACAAGCATTGAATTTAAATAGTAAGGAGCATGTATCTTCCCCCAAAATAGTTGTGAAACAAGTAAAAGTAGGGGTTATGAACTCACCTGGTGCAATAGCTACGATGACAACAATGAATACACATAAATAAGGCACGATCTCTAACCGCAACCTAATATGAATGATATGATCTAATGTAAGAAATGAAATGATGCTACACATGCAAATACGTATGTTATCGATACCACTTATTAGTTTTGAAAATAACGTTTATCGTTGACAAATACGTTTTTGACGTCTCGTTAGGTTAATAACCACTTTTCATGGAAATAGGTTGAAACGGTACTCCGCGATCCTTGTTTTGTGTCTTATCGGCAAATATAAGGTTTTCGTCGCAAAAATAATATTTTCATTACTTGAAAATATGCCCAAAATGGCCTCGCAAAACAAGTCGCGAAATGTTGTACGTTAATGGTTAGTGATAAAACTCGGCGTTTTTGAAAACCTTGTAACAATATCTAGAAGTCGTGTCATTTAACTTTTGGTTATACGGGTCTTGATCGATGAGAAAATCGACTCTTATTGTTGTTACTTGAAAGTATTATGTTCAACACTTAGAAAATTTCATTATAGTAAAAGCTGTCAAAATATATATAGTTTATCGGGTATATAGATGAGGTCGTAGTTTATTCGTTATAAGTCTATTCGACGAACGGCCAAATGATTTGAAAAGCTTGTTGGAAGATCTTGATTTCATAAAACTACGGCTTGGACTCAAATTGATCCAATCATGAAGAAAAACAGCCAAGAAAGTGGTGTTTCGCAAAGACAGTTTTGCGGCAAAAATTGTAATAGAAAAGCTGATGGAAATATATATATATATCGTCTAAGTTCAAACGCTGGTATCTTTTTCGTTATAAGCTCGTTTTCTACGTTCTTTATATCCCCGGAATCGTGGGTCAACATACTAATATATTTTTGATAAGTCGGGACGGCTAGATCAAGTTTTACATCTCGAAACAGTCCATGAAAACTGTTCAAGAGCAAGCTATTTTTCAGAAAATAGTTTTCGTCGTTAAAATTGAAAATAGCATATCTTTTTCGTCGTAACTCGGATTTTAGTGATTCAAGCGGCCACGGTTTCGTTTTTGAAAGTATTTTCTGAATATCTAACCCATTGTTACCCAGAAACCCCTGAGTTTTCTGAAATTGGCAATTTGGGACAGAACCTATATTTGAAAGTATTTTTCGTTGTTAATATTCGGAAAAACATATCTCCTTCGTTATTAACTCGTTTTTATCCCCGTTTTCGGCCATAGTTTCGTCTCGGAATGTATTTTCTAAATCTTTGGTCAAAAATTACCCACAACCTACTGAGTTGGCCACGTTTTCAAAATAAGGACAGCCACTTTTCTAAAAGTGCCAAAAATGAGTTTTCTAGTTTGTAACTTGTTCAAGACTTAACCAATCTACTTCAAATCAACTCCACAAATACCCAATCCTACCATACACCTTCTTAGGGTGTCATGGGTTCCTAAACATTACCAATCTTAGTGGATCTAATGAGATTGCTAATAAAAATTATAGATCTATGTTTATAAACAAAAATAAACAATAAGTGGTATGGATCATAGTATATTTGCATGTTTTTGTTACTAGATCATGAAAATATGTAAAGTAGATGTTTAAAAGAGTAGGAAAGATTGTTAGTAACTTACTTGAAGTGATTATGAAAAGGTGGTGATGAAAACTCAAGTTTGCCCAAATGTATCAAACTTTAACCCTTAATACTTGTTTCTAGTACCCAAATAATCAATAATAAGCCTTGCACTTAAAAAAAAAACCAAATCTTTCCTTTGCTTCTCTCCTTGTGGTCGTATATAATGTGTAGTGAGTGAGTGATGATAGTTTTTCTTTCTCTTGTATAGGAAATAGATGTATGTAAGTATGTGTATATATAGTAAACTTGTCCAAAATATCTTGTATTAGTCAAAGATTGTCCAAATTTGGTCTTGGTCAAAAAGGGGGGCAATGGGCGTGAATTAGGGGAGGAATTGCAAAAGTTTGGAGGCTAATTAAAGCCTTTGTCTAGTTGTTGGATGAGCTTGTGTATTTTGTGTACACTTTGGGTGTTATTGGGTACCGAGTTAACTAAAAATAAATGTTAACGAGGTGAAATAAAATACGACGAAGTTGTAAAAGTTGTAAAATATTATTCCTGATGAGAATCGGGTGTTAAAATAATTATCGGGTTGAAATTTCGCAAACTGACGAAGTTATAAGCTCCGACCGTAAAATATAGTAATTGATTTCAAAACACCGGGCAAATTAATAATATAATTTTTTTATATTATTATAATAAGTACGAAAATATGTTAGGATCGTAGTCGGGAGTATTGGGTATACGTTCGTAGTAAAAACTGAGTGGTAACGTTAATTACAAATTAAGCACACGTAAATAGAAATAATGCATATCCGTGTAGTCCTAAAGTACTGATGATTTGTAGACTAATCCAGTCTACATGAAATGTCGTTAATGAATGATGCATGAATTTGCAGCTAAACCACATTGGTTACATGAATTTGAGGACCTGTAAACTCAGTTTACGATGAAATGAATGGTAATCGTGAATAGTGATTTCCTTCCGGAATGAATAGTGTCACATGAATAGTAAAAATTTTGAACGTTTCTCAGAATCACAAACTGACTCCGAAAATGATGAATAGTAAAATGATGAATAGTGACTGGTGAATAGTAAATGATGAATAGTAACTGATGAATAGTGAATAGGAGAAATGTCCTGAAAATGCGGGTTGTTACAGCTTCCGTATGCATGCTTAATTTTTATTGTTGGTAGATCATGTTTCTAAACTAAATAGTAGAAATACTTTACTTTGTTGTTTTGGCCTAGTTTTAACTCCACCTAAAGGTATTTTTGCAAAAGATAAGTGTAAGGGGAAACCCCAAATATGTTTCTAAGAAACAAACCGATCATGATTCTCCACAATATTAAATGAACATGTGTATTCGTATTTGTTAGAGTCAAATGCTTGTATTGAGTCATAATGAAGTTTTGCAGGATTTTCCAGGAAGTAGGACCAAGTTTTTCTAGAAATTTTCCGGAAACTTAACATAAGGATTTCTGCAGGTCAATTCTGACGGCGTCAGGGGTTTACTCTTGACGGCGTCAGGAGTTAAAATCTGGAAATTTTACCGGTTTTGTTTTTCTAATGGAGTCTTATGGTCTTTGTGAATTATTAAGTTTTATAATCTCCAGGAGATCTGCAAACTTCATTCCACAAGCATTATATCTTATCTTGTTTTCTAGGATTTAGTAACTTATATAGAATGCCGCCGATTTTACGCGAGGTTGTCTTGTCTATTTTGTCAGGTTTTACAGGTTATGTATGACAAGAAGATGATTTATATTCTGGAAGGGAAGCTTTGATTGTTCATTTTCTTGGAGGAAGATTTAACCTGGCCACCCTATTATCCATACCGAGTGAATCAGGGGAGTATTTGATTTCATTCTCTTTACTTTTTCACTTTTACATTCTTTACTTGAACATTGGGGACAATGTTCATCTTAAGTGTAAGGGGAGGGTAAAAAGATGATACCTTACATATGCACTTTCGCTTGAGTTTGTTTTGTTTGATGGTAGATGTGTAATAAAACTATGAGAAATACTTGTTAGTGTAATTTTAGCGCCAAATTTAAAAAAATTTTTACAACATTTAGGAGTGAAACTTTAGCCATAGCAAGCGTCTCATGGATAGGAGATTGTATGACTAGCACATAACCGTATATTCAAAAAAAATTTCCACCCAAATATGTGAGGTTCGCCTTTAGATTTGATAGGAAAAGCATTCATTATTAGTGCTTATGAGTGTACCGGTAGCATTTTGATTCTAGAACTTGCGTTAGTGATGCATCCCGAGACCGCTAGTGAGACTACATTCGTGTAGTAGGATTTACTACATGATAAGAGGCATTAGGATCACCCTTGTGTTAAACCCGTATCATAATTATTTGACCATTTAAGTCATATTACTTGGCTAGTTAAGTCAACTAATTTTTCCCACACCCTTAGCGTTGTACTCATTTTTAGTACACGAAACCCCTAGTACACCCCTCCGAGCCTATCTTTTCGTTTCTAACTTTAAGCATTTTACTTAAAGGAAGAATTTGTTATACCCCACTTAAATGTACACCCAAATCGCCTTAGCCTTCCGTGTATGCGCTCATTTTTAGTGCATTATTGTTATTTGTTAAACCCTAAGTTAACTTTCCAACTGATTACATGGTTGCTAAGTCGAGTCATATCTTTGTACATATTGTTTTGGGACAATTGGGACTCATGGGTAAGTACTTATTTTATGGAGTAATGGGGAAGAACATCATTTATTACCCCCATATGTACATTAATCTTAAAAGTACTCCAAGTGTTTTGATTTTCTTAATTCGAGTCATTAGATTAGTTTATTGTAAAGTATGTAAAAAGTCAAGTGTAAGGGGAATGTTCATCCCCTATGATGTATTATTTTGGATGGTAGGGTAAGAGTGTATGCAAAAAAAAAAAAAAAAAATCGAAAAAACAAGAAAAAGAAAAAAAAAATAGAAAAAGGAAAAAAGAGAAAAAACATACGGACTACCATCCCTTTTTATTCTATGTTTTTGTTATTTTTCATTTATTATCTTAAGTCGAGTCTAGTCTTGGCTTAGCAACGCCACATTGTACATGTAATTAACCAAGATTGTTAACTCGCCACCAATAAAATTTCCTTTATCAAACAAAACCGTGTATTTCATATCCCTACACCTAACGTTACAACCCTTTAAAAGACCTCTTTGATAGTTTATCCTAGGTGCTTACGCCATGTGGTGGAGGTTTGTTCCTTTCCCAAGCCTATGGTAATCTATTTTGCTATGACAGGTAGTGAGAGATATCTTCCGTTTCCATATTGTAATTTACATTTTATTACACCCGAGAGATGTGAGTATCTAAACACTATTTGTGAGGTGCTAGTGTATGACCTCCGTGCTTGTCTATTGGTCTTTAGTGGAATGATTATTTGTTGTAATTACTTTTCTGTTAGGGTTAAATGACCCCTAACTTGTCTTTTGAGTAGAATAAAAGCGCATTTGCTTGAGGACAAGCAAATCTCAAGTGTAAGGGTATATGATGAGGCGAAAAATGATCCGTTTTTAGGGGGTCATTTAAGCCCGAATCTGAATTTATTTGATCAAATATTGCCCTAAATCGTTCCTTTTGTGATTTTAGGTACTTTGGGAGCGAAATCTGGAAAAGGAAGCAATTCGGACGTTTTTGGAGCATAAAAGTGAAGAAAACGCCAAAGTCTTAATTTTCCATGCTGGGAACAGTAGGTGACGGCGTCAAGAGCAAAACCTTGACGGCGTCAAGAGCAAATTTCATGAATTTCCATGACGACCCAGAACAGATTTTACGGCGTCACGTAGGAAGGGCGTCAAGAGTAAAAGAGTCATGACGGCCTGGAAGTGTATAAGTCTTGATGGCGTCAGAAGTAGATCTAGGCAGTCCGAGAAGAGTTTTGGCAGCGAGGTGACGGCGTCACATTGTTTTTCTTGACGCCGTCAAACCTATTTTTCTATATATAGTTTTCTAATTTTCACACATTAAAGAGAGAAGTTTTGGGAGAAACCCTAAGTACGATTTTGGTGCAACTTTTACAGGTTTTTCAAGGGTTCCAAACCCTTGATACCTTGCATTGTAATTGAGATAAGTGTTCTTCTAATTCAATCAATATGTCTATGTGTTGGTTGTCTATATCATGTTCTTATCTTAATTCCATTATGCTAGGCTAGATATAGCTTGTGTTTGCTTAGATCTAATGAAACCTAGATGTTAATTATGTGTTGATTACTTGTTTATTCTTGTCTTGGATGAGTGATTTATATGTTAGGCTTAAGAAAACTGGCAGATCTCCACTTGGTAACATGCTTGAACGTCTTAAGAAACATGAACCGAGGCGCACTAGGCCTTTATTGGTTGTATTTATTGCATGGGCACTGTTTACAATCCCTATAGTTGTGCTGGTCATGGTGTAGGAGGAGATAAGAGCTCATAGAATTGGGGAGTTATGTGTGCCACCCCATGAATGGTATTAAGGAATACGATCCGTCATCCATGCAATTATAACAAGTAATTAACGTGTAAAAGATGTCTAGGGAGTAGTGAAATCTAAGTAAACACATTTTCTCTAATTACTGCTCACAACTTTAGTATAAATTAGTTTATTTTCATTTCTAGTATTTTATTTTGATTGCATCTTAGTATTGGGTTAGTTGATTAGCAACTAATTCCGCCCAAATCCTTCAAACCCCGAGATTTTAATTGTTTTCATAAAAATATAAAAATACAAAAATAATCATCCCTCACCTTTAGAACTAGTATTTAGGCTTTCTAATCCTAACGACACTATTCCTAGCTGAACGATCAATCCCCTGGTACTTGTCACTATACTATACTACAACGATCAGGTACACTGCCTGGTGGGGGTTGTAAGCTTCTCAAGATCCCTTGAGAGGTAAAGCCTGGTGCGATTCCCACGCATCAAGTTTTTGGTGCCGCAGCCCGGGGAATAGTTATTGTATAGGTTAGAATTTCTTTTTATTAGGTCTACTTGCTAGATTCCTTTCTAGTAAGATTTTATTTTTTATTTTTAGGTTTTCTTTAGTCTATCTACTTCTTTGTGCCTTTGTTCGTAACCACCCGACACCATGGACAACGGGAACATCTTTGAACCCGTCATCCCACCACAACAAAACCCACCATTAGAACCCCTTAGGCCCCGAACCTTAGGAGAGTATTCCCGACCTAGCCACCAAGGCTACCGAAACACCATTGATCTCACCGGAGCCAATGTGACCCCCTTGCGATCCGACACCATCCGGTTGGTGCAAAGCGGATGTGCATTCCATGGACTTCGTTCCGAAGATCCAAACCAACATCTTAAGGACTTTCTCAAAATCGTAGATTCCATAGACCTAGGTGTTGAAACTAGAGAGACTACCCATTTACGCCTATTCCAATTCTCTCTACGGGATCAAGCTAGTCAATGGCTTGAGCGTTTACCCGCGGGATCCATCACCACATGGGATGATCTCACCACTCGTTTCCTTGCTCAATTTTTCCCACCGGGGAGAACTACTAAGCTTAGAAATGACATCTTGATGTTCCAACAACGTAAAAATGAATCTCTTTATGAAGCATGGACTCGTTTCAAGGACTTACTCCAAAAAGTCCCTCATCGTGGCATAGATCTTTGGCTCCAAGTCCAAATTTTTTATGACCATATCGACATCTCCACGAGGCGAGTGATTGACCAATCGGCCGGTGGTAAGCTACGTGATCTAAGTGCGGAACAATCATGGGAACTCATAGAAGATCTTGCTCTCTATGACAACGAAAGTTGGAACGATCCCCGTGACTTGAACAAAACGGTCAAGGAAATATCTTTGCCTTTGAATGATTCTAGCACTCCCGACCGTAGGATCATGGAACTTGAGGACCAAGTCAAGTTTCTCATGAAATCTTACGAAGCTCCTAAGCCTTCAAGCCAAGTGAATAAAATCACTTCTTCATGCGAATTATGTAGTGGTCCCCACGACACTCGTGATTGTGTGGAACTCCCCGGAACAGCTTTTGCGGACTACGCATCCACGCGTACCGACTAAGCGGGAGATAAGTGGTACACTTTCAAGCCCGAGCCAAACACATACGGTGATTCATACAACCCCTCATGGAAAAATCACCCAAACCTTAGGTGGAAACAAAATCAACTCAATTCTTCCAATCTGCCTAACCGTTACCAACCAACCGGTCCACCATCCAACCGTACTTTCAACAACAATCCTTCTAACAACTATGGTAGTACCAACAATCTTGAAGGATTGATGTCAAAGTTTATGGCATCTCAAGAGGCTCGCATAGCTAGGTTTGAAACCGAATTCAACCAACAAAAAACGGAGATGACCAACAAGATTGACAACTTGTTGAAAGCCCTCAACAACCAAGCATTAGTCACACCTAGGAAGGACACTAGGGACACCAATAACGGAAACCATATTAAGGATCCCTCATCATCTAAACAGGTCCACTTTGTTAATGTTGTCACTATTAAGCCGATAGATAAGAAGATAGAAGAGAGTGACAAGAATGAAGTTAGGATAGAAACCGAGACTAAGGATGAGAATAGGGAAGTTGAGATTGATAGTAGAGAGGAATTAGAGGAGGTAGAGCCTATAGAAGATACTTTGATAAGTTGCCAACCAAGGAAGAACGGGAATACCATAAGGATTTATTCGATAGTCCCGAGAGAACATATATCTTTGGCGACCCCCTTATCAAAATGGGAGACCCCTCTAACATTAACATCCCATGCAATATCGGGCACATGCATATATGGAAAGCTTACATCGACCCTAGATCCCCCGTGAACATCATGACTAGGACTTACTACAATTGGGTGATGAAGAAGCAACTTAATTTTCGGATGATGCCTAATAAGAACCTGATAAGTAATTTTGCGGGAAGAGTGAAAGGATTGCATGTGATTATAGGGAATCTCACCTATGAGATCGATTTTATGATAGTTGAGGACACTCGTCCGGTGATAGATGCTTGCCTAAGCCAAATAATATTTGGGAAACCATTTGTTGAGGCCACTAGGATGAGTTATGATCCAACTTTAGGGATAGTTAGATTCAAGGAAGAGAATGATGAGGTTGCTTATCAAATGCCCTACAAGATTGAGCAATACCGCCTTCTCTCTAATTTCGAAAAGGAACATAAGCTAGCGGCTTATTATAGGAATGAGGAGGATAGACGTAGAGGAGTAGAATATGCGAGAAATAGGATGCTTGGTTTCTACAAAGAATGCTTGCAACTAGGTCCGGAATACAAAACTGGTTTAGAAGACGACCTAGAGAGTGAAACCAATGATGAGATCACGTAGTAACCCATGACCTTGAGTCTAGCCACAAGAATCGTAAATAAAGAAAAGCGCTTCTTGGGAGGCAACCCATGTTTTGTGTGATTTTATTTGTTTGATTGTTATTTGCTTCCGTATGCATGCTTAATTTTTATTGTTGGTAGATCATGTTTCTAAACTAAATAGTAGAAATACTTTACTTTGTTGTTTTGGCCTAGTTTTAACTCCACCTAAAGGTATTTTTGCAAAAGATAAGTGTAAGGGGAAACTCCAAATATGTTTTTAAGAAACAAACCGATCATGATTCTCCACAATATTAAATGAACATGTGTATTCGTATTTGTTAGAGTCAAATGCTTGTATTGAGTCATAATGAAGTTTTGCAGGATTTTCCAGGAAGTAGGACCAAGTTTTTCCAGAAATTTTCCGGAAACTTAACATAAGGATTTCTGCAGGTCAATTCTGACGGCGTCAGGGGTTTACTCTTGACGGCGTCAGGAGTTAAAATCTGGAAATTTTACCGGTTTTGTTTTTCTAACGGAGTCTTATGGTCTTTGTGAATTATTAAGTTTTATAATCTCCAGGAGATCTGCAAACTTCATTCCACAAGCATTATATCTTATCTTGTTTTCTAGGATTTAGTAACTTATATAGAATGCTGCCGATTTTACGCAAGGTTGTCTTGTCTATTTTGTCAGGTTTTACAGGTTATGTATGACAAGAAGATGATTTATATTCTGGAAGGGAAGCTTTGATTGTTCATTTTCTTGGAGGAAGATTTAACCTGGCCACCCTATTATCCATACCGAGTGAATCAGGGGAGTATTTGATTTCATTCTCTTTACTTTTTCACTTTTACATTCTTTACTTGAACATTGGGGACAATGTTCATCTTAAGTGTAAGGGGAGGGTAAAAAGATGATACCTTACATATGCACTTTCGCTTGAGTTTGTTTTGTTTGATGGTAGATGTGTAATAAAACTATGAGAAATACTTGTTAGTGTAATTTTAGCGCCAAATTTAAAATTTTTTTTACAACATTTAGGAGTGAAACTTTAGCCATAGCAAGCATCTCATGGATAGGAGATTGTATGACTAGCACATAACCGTATATTCAGAAAAATTTTCCACCCAAATATGTGAGGTTCGCCTTTAGATTTGATAGGAAAAGCATTCATTATTAGTGCTTATGAGTGTACCGGTAGCATTTTGATTCTAGAACTTGCGTTAGTGATGCATCCCGAGACCGCTAGTGAGACTACATTCGTGTAGTAGGATTTACTACATGATAAGAGGCATTAGGATCACCCTTGTGTTAAACCCGTATCATAATTATTTGACCATTTAAGTCATATTACTTGGCTAGTTAAGTCAACTAATTTTTCCCACGCCCTTAGCGTTGTACTCATTTTTAGTACACGAAACCCCTAGTACACCCCTCCGAGCCTATCTTTTCGTTTCTAACTTTAAGCATTTTACTTAAAGGAAGAATTTGTTACACCCCACTTAAATGTACACCCAAATCGCCATAGCCTTCCATGTATGCGCTCATTTTTAGTGCATTATTGTTATTTGTTAAACCCTAAGTTAACTTTCTAATTCATTACATGGTTGCTAAGTCGAGTCATATCTTTGTACATATTGTTTTGGGACGATTGGGACTCATGGGTAAGTACTTATTTTATGGAGTAATGGGGAAGAACATCATTTATTACCCCCATATGTACGTTAATCTTAAAAGTACTCCAAGTGTTTTGATTTTCTTAATTCGAGTCATTAGATTAGTTTATTGTAAAGTATGTAAAAAGTCAAGTGTAAGGGGAATGTTCATCCCCTATGATGTATTATTTTGGATGGTAGGGTAAGAGTGTATCCAAAAAAAAAAAAAAAAAAAAAAAAAAAAAGAAAAAAGAAAAAAAAAATCGAAAAAACAATAAAAAGAAAAAAAAATAGAAAAAGGAAAAAAGAGAAAAAACAAACGGACTACCATCCCTTTTTTTTCTATGTTCATTTTATGTTTTTGTTATTTTTCATTTATTAGCTTAAGTCGAGTCTAGTCTTGGCTTAGCAACGCCACATTGTACATGTAATTAACCAAGATTGTTAACTCGCCACCAGTAAAACTTCCTTTATCCAACAAAACCGTGTATTTCATATCCCTACACCTAACGTTACAACCCTTTAAAAGACCTCTTTGATAGTTTATCCTAGGTGCTTACGCCATGTGGTGGAGGTTTGATCCTTTCCCAAGCCTATGGTAATCTATTTTGCTATGACAGGAAGTGAGAGATATCTTCTGTTTCCATATTGTAATTTACACTTTATTACACCCGAGAGATGTGAGTATATAAACACTATTTGTGAGGTGCTAGTGTATGACCTCCGTGCTTGTCTATTGGTCTTTAGTGGAACGATTATTTGTTGTAATTACTTTTATGCTAGTGTTAAATGACCCCTAAATTGTCTTTTGAGTAGAATAAAAGCGCATTTGCTTGAGGACAAGCAAATCTCAAGTGTAAGGGTATATGATGAGGCGAAAAATGATCCGTTTTTAGGGGGTCATTTAAGCCCGAATCCGAATTTATTTGATCAAATATTGCCCTAAATCGTTCCTTTTGTGATTTTAGGTACTTTGGGAGCGAAATCTGGAAAAGGAAGCAATTCGGACGTTTTTGGAGCATAAAAGTGAAGAAAACGCCAAAGTCTTAATTTTCCATGCTGGGAACAGTAGGTGACGGCGTCAAGAGCAAAACCTTGACGGCGTCAAGAGCAAATTTCATGAATTTCCATGACGACCCGGAACAGATTTGACGGCGTCACGTAGGAAGGGCGTCAAGAGTAAAAGAGTCATGACGGCCTGGAAGTGTATAAGTCTTGACGACGTCAGAAGTAGATCTAGGCAGTCCGAGAAGAGTTTTGGCGGCGAGGTGACGGCGTCACATTGTTTGTCTTGACGCCGTCAAACCTATTTTTCTATATATAGTTTTCTAATTTTCACACATTAAAGAGAGAAGTTTTGGGAGAAACCCTAAGTACGATTTTGGTGCAACTTTTATAGGTTTTTCAAGGGTTCCAACCCCTTGATACCTTGAATGATTAATCAAGATAAGTGTTCTTCTAATTCAATCAATATGTCTATGTGTTGGTTGTCTATATCATGTTCTTATCTTAATTCCATTATGCTAGGCTAGATCTATCTTGTGTTTGCTTAGATCTAATGAAACCTAGATGTTAATTATGTGTTGATTACTTGTTTATTCTTGTCTTGGATGAGTGATTTATATGTTAGGCTTAAGAAAACTGGCAGATCTCCACTTGGCAACATGCTTGAACGTCTTAAGAAACATGAATCGAGGCGCACTAGGTCTTTATTGGTTGTATTTAATGCATGAGCCACTGTTTACAATCCCTATAGTTGTGCTGGTCATGGTGTAGGAGGAGATAAGAGCTCATAGAATTGGGGAGTTATGTGTGCCACCCCATGAATGGTATTAAGGAATACGATCCGTCATCCATGCAATTATAACAAGTAATTAACGTGTAAAAGATGTCTAGGGAGTAGTGAAATCTAAGTAAACACATTTTCTCCAATTACTGCTCACAACTTTAGTATAAATTAGTTTATTTTCATTTCTAGTATTTTATTTTGATTGCATCTTAGTATTGGGTTAGTTGATTAGCAACTAATTCCGCCCAAATCCTTCAAACCCCGAGATTTTAATTGCTTTCATAAAAATATAAAAATACAAAAATAATCATCCCTCACCTTTAGAACTAGTATTTAGGCTTTCTAATCCTAACGACACTATTCCTAGCTGAACGATCAATCCCCCGGTACTTGTCACTATACTATACTACAACGATCAGGTACACTGCCTGGTGGGGGTTGTAAGCTTCTCAAGATCCCTTGAGAGGTAAAGCCTGGTGCGATTCCCACGTATCAATAGTTGCTAGGGTAACTATGTCGTAACTTCTTCTTTGGCCTCGTGAGTTCTTTACTGCCTCAAATTAAGGTCTACGCCATAGGTGGAGAGTTGCTACTCCATAGTGCCCTTTAGCAAATCTCTACTCCGTAGTCATGGAGTGAGCTACGCCGTAGTCTTGATGAATGTTTGCTACGGCATAAGTAAATGAACCTCTACACCGTAGTTAGTGCAGAATCCACATTGTAGAAATGTAGAGGGGGTGAATACTTTCCTCTTTAAAACTTAAAATGTTTCGTATCAAATTTCCGATCAAGCGTGACTAAATATGAATAGTGGTTAAGTTACTCATAACAAGCAATCACATAAGCTTGACACAAGGTTTAAATGTTTCTAATCTAATTCAGATTACACTGGGGACGGTCCTGTCAATAGGTGGACGATCCTTTATCATTTGAGGGACCGTCGGTTGATAAAGGACCGCCACCAGTAGGTTTGTCAGTTTTATTTCGTGTGATTAAGTTTTCTTGTATTTTGCGTTTCTAAGATAACTGGTTGATGTTACAAGCACATACACATCAAGCCACACAAACATAAATGTAATGCAAAAATAGAAGTAAAGAGCAAGGAAGAGAAAACGTAAACCGGACACGATGATTTATAGTGTTTCGGCATGAAGCACCTGTTCGTCCTACTCCACTCCCCGAGTCTCACACTCGAGATTAACTTCACTAATCAACACGCTCCTTTATAGTGGAACAAACCGTACACAATCTTACACCAAGTTTAACGACACTAAGCGGAATGTCGAGTCCTAATCCTAGCTAGAACCAATCTACACCAAGGCCTACGCGGCCACACGAACAAGCACTCTTGTCCCACTTAGATCGACACACGATCTAAGCCTTCACACATACGAGCACTTCCACTCACTTGAATCTTCACACTAAGACAGACTTGGATCTTCACCCAATCGAAGCCTTCACACGAGACTCACTTAGATCATCACCCGATCGAAGCCTTCACACACCGACTCAACTAACTCCTAGCTTACATACTAGGACACCACACTCCATACAACAATTTCATGACCTATTCTAGTTACAATATTTCTTGGATATGCATCACCATCCAAGTCTATACAAATAACCCCATCCTCGGCTCACACACAAGTCAGAGACATTGACAACATTTATAGAACCTATCACCCTAACACTTGTTACGTTTGTGTGTGGACACCTATAAATATCTCGAATCTTTATCTATGTCTAGAGTTCTTCTCTTACCCATGAGGTAGAGGAAATCATAACACTAGTTGGTGTGTGGACTCAATAACACTTTGATTCCAGAAAACTTCGAGTGTTCTTGCACATGATGTAGTGGATGACGGGATCACTTATAAACACATACCAAAGAGTTATAGTGATCAAAGAATGAAAAGGAAAGACCAGGAAATTTTTGTGCAAAGAGGGTTGGATTTTCTGATGAAAATGGGTCAATATTTATAGCCAACACGAGATGCCAGGGACGGTCCCTTAAACCTTGCATAGTCCCTTATCAATAAGGGACCGTCACCTATTTAAGGGACCTTCCCGATAGTTTTTGTCCTTTTGTGGTCAAATGTTACCTGGTGAAATTTTATCTGATTTAGGCGGGAAATAAGGACATTTGGACAATTTTAAATTCAAATTTCAAATTTATTTTTCTTATTAAACATTTTTTTATTAATAAAAAAATAAATTGTCTAGTTTATTTTTGTAAAAAAAAATGTTTTGTCACATTTATAAAATGTAAGGTTTAAGGACAAAAATATTTTCTTTAATCACTTAACAAAGTTGGTAAAGAGTGTTTGTACATACCTGAAGTGATGTCAAGAGACGTTGATGTGTGAACGAGTAACTTGTGCACTTTACGTTATGTATTACAAGTTACCCGTTTGTCATCATTAAAACATGAAGACATTGTATAGAGAAAACGTTGTAACGTTTGCACTAACAATCTCTCCCTTTTTGATGATGACAAATATGTAAACCGTAACTCATAGTAAAGTGTAGAAGTTACTAGTTTACACTTCCTCTCTCCCCCTTTTGTCAAAGCAAAAAGGTTTCGCCAATGTTGAGGTTGAAGAAGATCGGCATTAACTTGAGAAGACAATCTTGAGCATATAGAATGAAAGATGATCCCCCAATGTATTAGAAAATCCCAAACTCCCCATCATTAAATGAATTGAGCGTGCGTCATCCTAGTGAAGCCTTGCTCCTGCCGCCATGATTTAACCAACTCTGAACCATTTACTCAACTACTTCCGAGCTCCCCCTAGCTTATTGCATCCTTATTGACTTTAGCATATCCTTGAGCTCCCCCTAGCTCATTGCATCCTTCTTAACCTACATCAAGGGTTAGTTTCAAGCAAGAAAGTATGTAGATGCGCCAACACTTGCAAATGCTCCCCCTTGGTGTATGCTCAAAACTAGTTTTGGCTACCAAAGAATTGAGCAATGAAGTAATGCTACAAAAAAAAGTTAGTAGACAAGTGCACATATATAATAATGATGATATATATAGGATGACATTATCGAAGATCAATACATGCATGACTCAATTATGATTATTCTAAAGCATGGCATGAAAGGGATTGAAACTAAACATATATGATAGTTGATTAACACACCATTCTCTAACATCTTCCAAAATAAGTGTTTAGTGTCTAGGTGATATGGGTAAGGATGATATGCTCCTAGATGAGGATGAGATGACTCTATAAAGTGGAGAAGTGGGAAAGGATAGACTGAAATAAAGAGAGGATGTTTTGAGCCAAAGTTTGGCAAGGATGGTGTGAAGCTGAGATGAAAGATAGGAGACTCCATAATTGAAGTTGGTGGTTATAGATTTGTATGTGGGGATAAAGAAAGGAATGTTTGCACATACAATGAGTTAGTTGGATTCGTCATTGGAGGTGAGTATGTTGGTGACAATGAGTGTTCTAGAGGATTGAGGTTAGGATAATAGATGATTGGGAATCATGGAATTTTAATGTGTTTTGTTGGTTGACAACCGAAGGTGGCTATGTGAAATGAGGTGGTGATGACTCGACAACACTTGAAGCTTGGATATCTTCTTTGTGTTCTTCACTTGCTAGGAAGTGGAAAAGACGCATTTCATAATGAAATTCACTTGGATATGTGAATGAGGTAGTGATGGCTTGACAACACTTGAAGCTTGGATATCTTCTTTGTGTTCTTCACTTGCTAGGAAGTGGAAAAGACGCATTTCATAATGAAATTCACTTGGATATGTGAATGAGGTAGTGATGGCTAGACAACACTTGAAGCTTGGATATCTTCTTTGTGTTCTTCACTTGCTAGAAAGTGGAAAAGACGCATTTCATAATGAAATTCACTTCACTTTTGACGACATAGACAAATATGTTAATGAGTGTATGGATATGACGTTTGCCCTTTGTTTCAACGAGCGACACAAGGGTGAACATAGGTATATGTATCATGAAAGGTTGTTTGACCTCAATTGTCAGTGGTAATGACACACTTGTTTAGTTACATGGTGGAATCTTCTTGTGAAGATGACTCGGTGGAGTAATTGGTGGATGACTGTTGATTTCTTTGAGGGCATGGAAATGGTGGATGACTCGATATTGGTAGAACAAGGATAACTCAGTTTCTCATTTCACATTGTTGGTTTGAGGTTTTAGTGATGAAAGGTTATGAGGAAGATGCTTCTTTGTGAGTTTTCGACAAGTTGCAGAAGAGGAAAAACAATGAACCAATTCATGACACCTCTACTGGGGATGGTCCTTTAAATCATTGGACGGTCCTTTAAAGATAAGGAACAGCCAATGCAATAAGGGACCGCCATCAGTAGGGTGCAGATTCTCTCCAGTTTGTGTTTTTCCCAGTTTAAAGGATACGAATAATCAAATGATTAAGAAATGGTTTAGGTAATAAGGCGGATTGTGACACTAGACACCTTAAAGGAAGATTATGATCTAAGTGTTAGGAGGAATAAGCCTACTTACCCAAGAATCAGAGATTTAAGCATATAAGTCATTTGAACATGCATCACATAACAATCAAGGACATTAGCATGTAAGAATATATGACATCTAGGAGGTATCATTAAAGGCATACCTAGTCCAACATAGTTTAGGTGCATAAATAACATGTAAGTCATGTAAAGAGATACATACAAAACATGATTACTATGAAGACAAGCATTAAGTAAAACATGTTGACATATAGCACATAAGAGCATGTATCATGGGCCTAAAGCAGTATCTTTCTAATGAACATGCATCCAATAATTAAGCAAGCAAGCATTAAGCATTTAAGAGAGCATCAAGACATTTAAACAAGTTTCACAAGAACAAGTTGTTGTTTTCAAACATCAAGCCTATATATGCAAGTAATCTAGGTTTGTTAAGGATAATCCTAATTACTATTTGTTTAAAGTCCAATCCTAATGGGAGATGAAGATCATTTATGTAAAATGTCTTTATTCAAATGTAGGAAAGGCAATTTTTCATGTTAGAGAATGGATATGAGACTATTACTAGCGGTGCTCAGTTAAGGCTAAACACGACCACTTTTACAGGTTTACCACAAACCCAACTTCTCTCCCAGAAGAAATTCAACCATTAGGTTAAATTGAAATTCTAGTGCAATAGGTTCTCCAGTAGCCATTCTCATATTAAAAAAATTGGAATTCCTATACTTTCCAATCGAGGTTTTCCAAAGATGGTATTGGCCAATACCGCTAGAACATATCCTAATATAACCCAACTATCAATATATTAAAATTCGGTTAATGAAAATGACATGTCTTACACAACATCCTAACAAAGGCAAGTGCGGTATTTAAATCACGTGTTTTGGTTTCAAGAATATTCCTTAGTAAATCTTGAGAAAAAGAGTCTAATAAAGATTACTTACCTTAATTGATCGTGTAATCTTTTACTTTGTATTATTGAAAGAAAACATATTGTATCATTTGACAAACATGCTTATTTAAGAGAAAAACCTTTTCACTCTTATGAGTTACTAATGAAAACTAGTATTTTTAGTTATAACGTGATTTATAAATTTTACTTGTTTATGTAGTGACACACGTTGTATAAATTATCCTTTTTAGATACATGTTATCTTCTTAAAGATTGATGATGTATTATATGTAATATTTTACTTGACATGTGATTCTGAGTCTTGACTCATTCATGAGCAAAGTCTACATATGTTGTTTGTTTGCTCGTGTTTGGGTTTTCGGAAATGACGCATTTACGAATTGCGTTGCAATGTAAATTGCTTGAATATTTCGGATGAAACATCCAAGTCGTCAATCCTACTTCGTTGTGTCTTTTAATCATCTTTTAAACATATTAGTTTAATGTTTGGAACACAACCATTGGACATTAGACTCAATATGACATCATCAACACAAGTGTGAGTTATGATCCGATGCATATAATTTTTGTCCCGAGTAGGATGTCATTATTTAAATACCAATCGAGAGTTATTGAGTATGTAGGTTCAAGATGACATGTTTTGTTATATCTTGAAGCTAAACAAATAATGAATCCAATTTCATGTCCACACTCAAAATCTTGTCAATTAGATTCGATAATTATATCAATCATAATTTGAATAATGAATCGATATAAGTTCAAAATCTTTCTTGACCCTCACAATCACTCTTTTTAATAAAGAAAATTAGTAAAGATTTATGGAATGTGCTCCATCAAATTTAATACTTGTTGTATGTGTGAGGTTAATAACAATGACATGTTAACTTCATGATTTAAGTTTGTCATTTATTTTTGTGTGCAAAAACTATTTATTATTACATATAATATGCGCAATTTTTGACATTTCATAAGTAAAAAAATAATTATCCTAACCATTTTTATATAATACATAACTTATGAAAAAGAGTAGTTTATGACTACATGTTTGAAACAATTAGTGTGTGTTCAAATGCATGCAAGGTTCAAGAATACATTTTATTTTACTTAAATACTAATGTATTGTTATAAACCTTTATCTTGATTAGACAACCCATGGCCAACCAAGATAAGTGCATGCAATGTTTTAGAAATCATGTTGAAGAAGTGTTACATATTTTAAGGTGGCGTATTTTAACACTAGAACAGTTGGAAGGATAATTGTGTAAAATAATTGTTTTCGTCACACATGATTAATCAACTTAGTCTACATATCTAAGTGAGTTACTAAAATATTATAACATAAGCAATCAATCAAAATCAAATAATCATTTAGCATATTACACACAACGATATTCGTAGTTGTTTAGCATGTTAGATACAAAAATATATACTTGCTCGATTTTGTTTTTGAAAATAATTTTCCTCCCCAATTCAAGAATTAATTAATATCAAGTCAATGAAACCATTTTTCAAAAATTCATTTACTGAAGATGTCCGACTAGAGAGCTTTAGCAAAAAGGTAGTTTTATATTAAAACGTGACATACGGTTTTGACTAGTTTGAAGTATTTTGCATTAACGACTTAATTAAGTTTGGAATCAATCCTTTTAATTATTTTTAAATGAAACTACATTCAATTACCTTTAAAACGGCGAATTCACTCAACCTTAATGTTGACTTTTTAGCATATTTATCTCAGGAAATTAGCGGCATGATGGTGCGGAGCTGGCAAAAGGGCACAGGACCTCCCTTTGCTTTTAAATAAACTTATCATTCTTTTCAAACTCACCACCTCTTTTGGAAGCATTTTACTTTATGAAAATATTTTGTAACTTTTAATATTGAGTTTTCATTAAATGATATAAAATCTATCTTTCGAACTATGTTCCTATGAGTTTGACTGTGATCAATTACGTAACTACCCCGAATAAGACTTTCGATGTGTTCCAAAATTTTTGGGGTGTTACACAACCAATCAAGCCTAACCAACCTCCATAATGATGATCATAATAAATGAAATGAAATTATTGTAACTATTACTTTACCTATGGTAATTTGCACCACATTACAAAAATTGATCACCTATAAGATTAATAGGATATATTAAGTTGTGCTTGTTTAGAGTGGTTCAGTAAATATATACTACATATTTACATATGAATGACATTTTGTCTAATAAATTTTATAAGACACTTATTAATGCATTTTTGAAGGACTAGCTCATTTAAGCCATAGATAGAGGGAGGGTACCGTTTTTAATTAAAGTGTGGATAAGGGGTGTCGGTTTAAGAAAATCATAAGGGGGAAGGGGTTGATATTTGAGATTGAACCATAAGAAATTTTTGTTCATTAAATGTAACATGTTGGGAAAGAATCATTTTTTTTTTTCGAGAGGTTGAGACATCGGTATCCGTGATGGTATGCGGGATAGCCTAAAAATACAAGGTGTGGCGCGAGGTGTTAGTTTATGAGGAGAGTCTAGGTTTGGGTAGAAAAGGCACCCAAAGATGCGAAGGTGAGAGTAATCGGGTTCTTTGTTGAATAATTTGTGCAAGGATGTCATTATTACTAGTGGTGAATGGAAGTAGGTTAAAAAGGTAGACGGCTATATGTAGAGTCTCGACCTGGCAAAAGATAGGCTTGGAAAATTAGAGTACGGATAACATTATTTATGGTTTGGATCATCCGCTCTGATTTCCCATTTTGTTGAGATGTTTTGGGATAAGTGAAACTCATTTGGATACCATTTTGCTCAAATAGACTAAAAAGGTCAGTGTTGTCAAACTTACCACCATGGTCACACTGAAATGCTTTAATTTCACACTTAAATTGGTTTGTAACATATGAACCAAAATGAACAAACTTTTGAAACACATCAATCCACACATAATGAGAAAAATATCAAGAAACAATACCTAAGGGTCTGTTTGTTTTGATGAATTTGGTATTGGATTAACTTTGGACTCATAAAATGCCATTTGGTTGGGAGGCATTGGATTTGCTTTTGGGGCTGAAGCCCTTAGTTTTGGGGTTGTGCAAATCACATGCTCATAAGTTATTTTTGAAATTATTTAAATATATTTTCTCATAAGTTGTGATATATTGTATAAACTATATTTATTTTTTGTCTTCTTTTGGTTTTTAGTGAGACATTTATTTATTTATTTTATATTAAAAAGTAATTATTATTATATTATATAAAGCTTAAGTATCCTTATAAATGTAAAGGGGTCATAATAAATATCCCAAGAATTGATTCTATCATATGAAGCCTTCAACATTGGATCCAAGCAACTCAAACATCTCAATTAGTATGTGTACATTGATTTCAAGCAACTCAAACGTCTCAATTAATAGTGGTTAATCTTTTTACCTTCCCGTCCATGAGTTACAAATATTTTATCAACTATATAATGTGTCAAAAATCACACACAACAAACCACAAATTCCTACACACCGCGTGCATATTGAGCTACAACTTATTATGGTGGTAAAGTAAGCATCATATCGTCTTACTTATTTAGCAGATTGATTTATATTATTTTATGTAAATTTCACGTGTGTTTTGTGTCTGTTACAATGTAGGAAATAAAGATGGTGCTTAGGAGGTTTGGTAGTAACATCATTTTCTCTAATGTTTTAAGAGATCCTACACATCGTTGTCATATCTATTAAGTGGAACATGCACGAAAATTTTCAATTTGATCAAAAATGCAATATATTGAGTACTGTATTTAAGTTACTAACGATCAACTATATCTAATTGTTTTTTGCAGCACGTCAAGAAGCATTAAAGAAATAAATCGAGAAGTCACAAAAATTTTATCAAGAACAAAACATGCAAAAGGCCAATGAACAACAACGACAAAGACAACAACGACAAGAACAACGCCACGGCCACCGGTGGAATGAATACTTAGAATTCATATTGATCGTATGTTACAAATCAAACATGCAATATTTTAGTTCATGTAATACCGATAAACAGGCTAATACTATTGATTAGTTAGCAAGTAAGTTTATTGAAAATAATGTGACGAGCATTCAAGTTTTAGTCAATAATTATTACTACACTTTATTGGTGCGTTTTAATAGTTTTGCTCTTAATGTAGTTTTTTGTCTTGCGGTGTGTTAATGTCACTTTTTTAATTAAATGTCTTGGAATATTGCGTGACTTTGATATTTGATATGACTGTGTAAATTATGTCGATGTTACATATTGAAAATGGGGTAGTATATAATAAAAATATCTTCACACTATCATCTTAACAATGAGAATCTTCTAAATCGAAGAAGTATATAAAGGAGAAGAAAATTATGTTTAGTTAAATGTCGGGTCTATTGATTGATTAGAGCGGGTTTATGATTCGGACTTGGGTCATTGGATCTGATTTTTTATTATACGAGTTATAATTTATACTCTTGAATATACTAATTACTTTAATGTTTTATGTTTTTATAGTTTTGTTAAAAAGGAAATTTGTTTTATAGTTCGCTTTTCATAATGTTATTTATTTGAACAATGAAGTTCGTCTTTCACAAAAAATGAGAGTTTCAAACATGAACCGAAAACTAGTCCCGAACATTACAAAAAACAATTAGAACCAACATGTGTGCATTGCATGGGTCCTGAGGCATTCCAAACCTGTGTGCATCGCACGAAAATGAATATAAAAGATCTCCAACATTAATGTCATCGCTTTATATTTAAAATAGTTTATGTAACTTATACATTTTAAAAAATTACATGTTAAGAGACTCTTTTCAATGTAACATCTTGTTCGGTCACCGAATTCCCCAAGCTTCCTTTAAACTTGGATTTGAACATAAAATAACCTAAGTGTCTATTATCCGTATATACAAACAAGTCACTGAGTGAACAATATCTCAGTGAGTCATCTTCAGGATACTTGGAGCGAGTCTATGTTGAAAGGTTCACCGTTCAGTGAGGCGGAACTCAGTGAGTGGAATCTAAGCCAAGAAGAAGATGATGGGTTCAGTGAGTGATGAGGCAAAAAATGAACCACTTTTAGGGGGTCATTTAAGCCCGTAATTGAATTTATTTGATCAAATATTGCCCTAAATCGTCCCTTTGTGATTTTAGGTACTTTGGGAGTGAAATCTGGAAAAGAAGGCATTTTGGACGTTTTTGGAGCATAAAAGTGAAGAAAACGGCAAAGTCTCAATTTTCCAAGCTGGGAACAGTAGGTGACGGTGTCAAGAAGAAATTTCTGACGGCGTCAAGAGTAATTTCTATGACTTTCCATGACGACCCAGTACAGATTTGACGGCGTCACAAGGTAGGGCGTCAAGAGTAAAATGCATGACGGCCTGGAAAATGCTAACATATGACGGCGTTAGAAGTAGATCAAGGCAATCCGAGAAGTATTTTGGCGGCGAGATGACGGCGTCACAAGATTTGTCTTGACGCCGTCAGCCCCTATTTCCTATATATAGTTTTCTAATTTTCACATTAAAAAAAGAGGAGTTTTGGAGAAACCCTAGGTCCGAACTTAAGACGACTTTTACAGGTTTTTCAAGGGTTCTTTGCCCTTGATCCCTTTCATGTGTAATTGAGATAAGTATTCTTTTAATTCAATCAATATGTCTATGTTGGTTGTCTATATCTTGTTCTTGTCTTAATTCCATCATGCTAGGCTAGATCTATCTTGTGTTTGCTTGGATCTAATGAAACCTAGATGTTAATTATGTGTTGATTACTTGTTTATGGTTGTATTGGATGAATGATTTCGATGTTAGGCTTAAGAAAACTGGCAGATCTCCAAATGGTAACATGCTTGAGCGTCTTAAGAAACATGAACCAATGTGCACTAGGTTTTATTGGTTGTATTTACTGCATGAGTAATTTCAAATGATCCAATGTTAGGAGTTTTTAACAGCTCGACATAGGAGTGAAGTAGGCACTCATAGGATTGGGGAAGTAAGTGCGCCACCCCATGAATGGTATTAAGGAATACAATCCGTCATCCACGCAACAATAACAAGTAATTAACGCGTAAAAGATGTCTAGGGAGTAGTGAAATCTAAGTAAACACATTTTCTCCACTTATTGCTCACAACCTTAGTTAATTTAGTTTATTTTCATTTCTAGTATTTTATTTTGATTGCATTTTTAGTATTGGGTTAGTTGACTAGCAACTAATTCCGCCCAAATCCTTCAAACCCGAGATTTTAACTTGCTTTCTAAAAAAATATAAAAATAAAAAAATAATCTTCCATCATCTTTAGCACTAGTAATTAGGTTTTCTAATCCTAGCGACACTATTCCTAGCTGAACGATCAATCCCCCGGTACTTATCACTATACTATACTACAACGATCAGGTACACTGCCTGGTGGGGGTTGTAAGCTTCTCAAGATCCCTTGAGAGGTAAAGCCTGGTGCGATTCCCACGTATCAAGTTTTTTGGCGCCGTTGCCGGGGAATAGTTATTGTCTAGGTTAGAATTTCTTTTTATTAGGTCTACTTGCTAGATTCCTTTCTAGTAAGATTTTATTTTTATTTTTTAGGTTTCTTTAGTCTATCTTCTTCTTTGTGTCTTTGTTCGTAACTCTTCACCACCCGACACCATGGACAATGGGAACATCTTTGAACCCGTCATCCAACCACAACAAAACCCACCACTAGAACCCCTTAGGCCCCGAACCTTAGGAGAGTATTCCCGACCTAGCCACCAAGGCTACCGAAACACCATTGAGCTCACCGGAGCCAATGTGACCACCTTGAGATCCGACACCATCCAATTGGTGCAAAGCGGATGTGCATTCCGTGGACTTCGTTCCGAAGATCCAAATCAACATCTTAAGGACTTCCTTAAAATCGTAGATTCTATAGACCTAAGTGTTGAAACTAGAGAGACTACCCGATTACGCCTATTCCAATTCTCTCTACGGGATCAAGCTAGTCAATGGCTTGAGCGTTTACCCGCGGGATCCATCACCACATGGGATGATCTCACCACTCGTTTCCTTGCTCAATTTTTCCCACCGGGGAGAACTACTAAGCTTAGAAATGAAATCTTGATGTTCCAACAACGTCAAGGTGAAACTCTTTATGAAGCATGGACTCGTTTCAAGGACTTACTCCAAAAAGTCCCTCATCATGGCATAGATCTTTGGCTCCAAGTCCAAATCTTTTATGACCATATCAATCTCTCCACATGGCGAACCATTGACCAATCGGCCGGTGGTAAGCTACGTGATCTAAGTGCGGAACAATCATGGGAACTCATAGAAGATCTTGCTCTCTATGACAACGAAAGTTGGAATGATCCCTGTGATTTGAACAAAACGGTCAAGGCAATATCTTTGCCTTTGAACAACTCTAGCACTCCCGACCGTAGGATCATGGAACTTGAGTACCAAGTCAAGTTTCTCATGAAATCCTATGAAGCTCCCAAGCCTTCAAGCCAAGTGAACAAAATCACTTCTTCATGCGAATTATGTAATGGTCCCCATGACACTCGTGATTGTGTGGAACTCCCCGGAACAGCTTTTGCGGACTACGCATCCTCACGTACCGACGAAGCGGGAGATAAGTGGTACACTTTCACGCCCGAGCCAAGCCCCTACGGTGATTCATACAACCCCTCTTGGAAAAATCACCCAAACCTTAGGTGGAAACAAAATCAACTCAATTCTTCCAATCTACCTATTCGTTACCAACCAAACGGTCCACCCTCCAACCGTACTTTCAACAACAATCCTTCCAACAACTATGGTAGTACCAACAATCTTGAAGGATTGATGTCAAAATTCATGGCATCTCAAGAAGCCCGCATAGCTAGGTTTGAAACCGAATTCAACCAACAACAAACGGAGATGACCAATAAGATAGACAACTTGTTGAAAGCCCTCAACAACCAAGCGTTAGCTACACCTAGGAAGGACACTAGGGACACCAATAGTGGAACCCAAATTAAGGACCCCTCATCATCTAAACATGTCCACTTTGTCAATGTTGTCACCATTAAGCCAATGGATAAGGAAATAGAAGAGAGTGACAAGGATGAAGTTAGAGTTGAAACCGAGATTAGGGATGAGAGTAGGGAAGTTGAGGTTAATAGGGGAGAAGAATTAGAGGAAGTAGAGCCTAAAGAATAATACTTTGATAAGATGCCCACCAAGGAAGAACGGGAATACCATAAGGATTTATTCGATAGTCCCGAGAGACCATATATCCTTGGCACACCCCTTATCAAAATGGGAGACCCCTATAACATTAACATACCATGCAACATTGGGCATATGCATATATGGAAAGCTTACATCGATCCTAGATCTCCTGTGAACATCATGACTAGGACCTACTACAATTGGGTAATGAAGAAGCAACTTGATTTTAGGATGATGCCCAGTAAGAATTTGATAAGTAATTTTGCAGGAAGAGTGAAGGGATTGCATGTGATTATAGGCAATCTCACTTATGAGATAGATTTTATGATAGTAGAGGACACTCGCCCAGTGATAGATGCTTGCCTAAGCCAAATAATATTCGGGAAACCATTTGTTGAGGCCACTAGGATGAGTTATGACCCGACTTTAGGTATAGTTAGATTCAAGGAAGAGAATGATGAGGTTGCCTACCAAATGCCGTACAAAATTGAGCAATACCGCCTTCTCTCTAATTTCGAAAAGGAACACAAACAAGCTGCTTATTATAGGAATGATGAGGATAGACGTAGAGGAGTAGAGTATGTGAGAAATAGGATGCTTGGTTTCTACAAAGAATGCTTGCAACTAGGTCCGGAATACAAAACTGGTTTAGAAGACGTGATGAGGCGAAAAATGATCCGTTTTTAGGGGGTCATTTAAGCCCGAATCCGACCTTATTTGATCAAATATTGCCCTAAATCGTTCCTTTTGTGATTTTAGGTACTTGGAGAGTGAATTCTGGAAAAGAAGCCATTTTGGACGTTTTTGGAGCATAAAAGTGAAGAAAACGGCAAAGTATCAATTTTCCATGCTGAAGACACTAGGTGACGGCGTCAAGAGTTATACCCTGACGGCGTCAGACATCAAGAATAAAACACCGTAGTTGATGACGGCGTCAAAAGTCATCCTGACGGCGTCAAAGTACCAAGAATAAAATACCGTGGTTGGTGACGGCGTCACATAGGCCGTCATAAGTAGATCAAGGCCGTCCGAGGAAGTATTTGGCGGCAAGGTGACGGCGTCACATGCTTGTCTTGATGCCGTCAGCCCAGTTTTCCTATATATAGTTTTCTAGTTTTTTCATTAAAGAGGAGAAGTTTTGGTGAAACCCTAAAGACGAATTTGGTGTATCTTTTACAGGTTTTTCAAGGGTTCCAAACCCTTGATACCTTGCATTGTAATTGAGATAAGTGTTCTTCTAATTCAATCAATATGTCTATGTGTTGGTTGTTTATATCTTGTTCTTGTCTCAATTCCATTATGCTAGGCTAGATCTCTTTTGTGTTTGCTTAGATCTAATGAAACCTAGATGTTGATTATGTGTTGATTACTTGTCTATTCTTGTCTTGGACGAATGATTTTATATGTTAGGCTAAAGAAAACTGGCAGATCTCCAAATGGTAACATGCTTGAACGTCTTAAGAAACATGAACCGAGGCGTACTAGGTCTTTATTGGTTGTATTTAATGCATAAGCCACTGTTTACAATCCCTATAGTTGTGTTGGGTCATGGTGTAGGAGGAGATAAGAGCTCATAGAGTTGGGGAGTTATGTATGCCACCCCACGAATGGTATTAAGGAATACAATCCGTCATCCATACAAGTATAACAAGTAATTAACGTGTAAAAGATGTCTAGGGAGTAGTGAAGTCTAAGTAAACACAATTTCTCCAATTACTGCTCACAACCTTAGTATAATTTAGTTTAATTTCATTTTCAGTATTTTATTTTGAATATATATTAGTTTTGGGTTAGTTGAATAGCAACTAATTCCGCCCACTCTTCCAAAACCCGAGATTTTACTTGCTTTCATAAAAATATAAAAATACAAAAATAATCATCCATCACCTTTAGAACTATTAATTAGGTTTTCTAATCCTAGCGACACTATTCCTAAGCTGAACGATCAATCCCCCGGTACTTGTCACTATACTATACTACAACGATCAGGTACACTGCCTGGTGGGGGTTGTAAGCTTCTCGAGATCCCTCGAGAGGTAAAGCCTGTTGCGATTCCCACGCATCAAGACGACCTAGAGAATGAAACAAATGACGAGGTCACGTAGTAACCCATGACCTTGAGTCTAGCTACAAGACTCGTAAATAAAGAAAAGCGCTTCTTGGGAGGCAACCCATGCTTTGTGTGATTTTCACTTCATTTTTTTGTTTGTTTTGTTATTTGCTTCCGTATGCATGCTTTATTTCTATTGTTGGTAGATCATGTTTCTCAATTAAAATGTGGAAATACTTTACTTTGTTGTTTTGGCTTAGTCTTAACTCCACCTAAAGGTATTTTTGCAAAAGATAAGTGTAAGGGGAAACCCCAAATATGTTTTTAAGAAACAACTCGATCATGATTCTCCACAATGTTAAATGAACATGTATATTCGTATTTGTTAGAGTCAAATGCTTGTATTGAGTCATAATGAAGTTTTGCATGATTTTCAAGGAAGTAGAACCAAGTTTTTTCAGAAATTTTCCAGAAACTTAACATAAGAATTTCTGCAGGTCAATCCTGATGGCGTCACGAGTTAACTCTTGACGGCGTCACGGGTAAAAAAATCTGGAAATTTTACCGGTTTTGTTTTTCTAACGGAGTCTTATGGTTTATGTGAATTATTAAGTTTTTTAATCTCCAGGAAATCTGCAAACTTCATTCCACAAGCATTATATCTTACTTTGTTTTCTAGGATTTAGTAACTTATATAGGATGCCGCCGATTTTATGCGAGGTTGTCTTGTCTATTTTCTCAGGATTTACAGGTTATGTATGACAAGAAGATGATTTATATTTTAGAAGGGAAGCTTTGATTGTTCATTTTCTTGGAGGAAGATTTAACCTGGCCACCTTATTATCCATACCGAGCGAATCAGGGGAGTATTTGATTTTATTCTTTTTACTTTTTCACTTTTACATTCTTTACTTGAACATTCGGGACAATGTTCATCCTAAGTGTAAGGGGAGGGTAAAATGATGATACCTTACATATGCACTTTCGCTTGAGTTTGCTTTGTTTAATGGTAGGTGTGTAATAAAACTATGAGAAATACTTGTTAGTGCAATTTCAGCGCCAAATTTAAAATTTTTTACAACATTTAGGAGTGAAACTTTAGCCATAGCAAGCGTCTCATGGATAGGAGATTGTATGACTAGCACATAACCGTATATTCAGAAAAAATTTTCCACCCAAATATGTGAGGTTCGCCTTTAGATTTGATAGGAAAAGCATTTACTATTAGTGCTTATGAGTGTACCGGTAGCATTTAGATTCTAGAACTTGCATTAGTGATGCTTCCCGAGACCGCTAGTGAGACTACATTCGTGTAGTAGGATTTACTACATGATAAGAGGCATTAGGATCACCCTTGTGTTAAACCCGTATTATAATTTCTTGACCAATTAAGTCATATTTCTTGACTACTTAAGTCAACTAATTTTTCCCATACCTTAGCGATGTACTCATTTTTAGTACACGAAACCCCTAGTACACCCCTCCGAGCCTATCTTTTCGTTTCTAACTTTAAGCATTTTACTTAAAGGAAGAATTTGTTACACCCCACTTAAATGTACCCCCAAATCGCCTTAGCCTTCCGTGTATGCGCTCATTTTTAGTGCATTATTGTTATTTGTTAAACCCTAAGTTAACTATCTAATTGATTACATGGTTGCTAAGTCGAGTCATGTCCTTGTACATATTGTTTTGGGATGATTGGGACTCATGGGTAAAGTACTTATTTATGGAGTAATGGGGAAGAACATCATTTATTACCCCCATACGTACGTTAATCTTAAAAGTGCTCCAAGTGTTTTGATTATCTTAATTCGAGTCATTAGATTAGTTTATTGTAAAGTATGTAAAAATTCAAGTGTTAGGGGAATGTTCATCCCCTATGATGTATTATTCTGGATGGTAGGGTAAGAGTGTATGAAAAAAAAAAAAAAAAAAAAAAAAAAAAAATCGAAAAATCAAGAAAAAGAAAAAAAATAGAAAAAGAAAAAGAGAAAAAAACATACGGACTACCATCCCTTTTCATTCTATGTTCTTTTTATGTTTTTGTTATTTTTCATTCATTAGCCTAAGTCGAGTCTAGTCTTGGCTTAGCAACGCCATATTGTACATGTAATTGACCAAGATTGTTAACTCGCCACCAGTAAAGACTGCCTTTAACCAACAAAACCGTGTATTTCATATCCCTACACCTAACGTTACAACCCTTTAAAAGACCTCTTTGATAGTTTATCCTAGGTGCTTACGCCATGTGGTGGAGGTTTGATCCTTTCCCAAGCCTATGGTAATATATTTTGCTATGACAAGTAGTGAGAGATAACTTCCGTTTCCATATTGTAATTTATACTTTATTACACCCGAGAGATGTGAGTATCTAAACACTATTTGTGAGGTGCTTGTGTATGACCTCCGTGCTTGTCTATTGGTCTTTAGTGGAACGATTATTTGTTGTAATTACATTTATATTAGTGTTAAATGACCCCTAACTTGTATTTTGACTAGAATAAAAGCGCATTTGCTTGAGGACAAGCAAATCTCAAGTGTAAGGGTATATGATGAGGCAAAAAATGAACCACTTTTAGGGGGTCATTTAAGCCCGTAATTGAATTTATTTGATCAAATATTGCCCTAAATCGTTCCTTTTGTGATTTTAGGTACTTTGGGAGTGAAATCTGGAAAAGAAGGCATTTTGGACGTTTTTGGAGCATAAAAGTGAAGAAAACGACAAAGTCTCAATTTTCCAAGCTGGGAACAGTAGGTGACGGCGTCAAGAAGGAATTTCTGACGGCGTCAAGAGTAATTTTTATGACTTTCCATGACGACCCAGTACAGATTTGACGGCGTCACAAGGTAGGGTGTCAAGAGTAAAATGCATGACGGCCTGGAAAATGCTAACACATGACGGCGTCAGAAGTAGATCAAGGCAGTCCGAGAAGTATTTTGGCGGCGAGATGACGGAGTCCACACCATACTTGCCGTTTCAATCCCAAGTGTTATTCCGCAAACACTTGGGTATAATTCTTTTGATTACCTTCTAATAAGAATTAAACGTTGAAAATATCGTGTCTCTTTTCTTTACATTTTATCTTTGTTGTTAATCTTATATATCTGAGTTAAAAGTCATGGAACTTGGTTAGGTTAACTCTTTAGTTAACTATTAACTTAGTAAACGGGACCAACAAGTGGTATCAGAGCCTCTGGTTTGTAAAACTTTTCTTAATCTGTTTTCAAAACAAAAGAGTGCTCAAAGTTTTTAAAATCAAGATCCCACCATGGCTGACTCAGATGTTCCCCAACTTGTCGATAAAAAGGGTGGAAGTTATTCAGCTACTGCCCCTCGACTTGAGGTTGGAAAATTCAAGAAGTGGAAAAAGTGAATGCTTTGCTACTTGACTGGGATGGAACCATATTACATTAAGTTAATTAATGATGGTCCATATATCCCAACAACTGCTCAGGGTTTAGTCAAACCTGAAGCTCAGTGGACCCAAGATGAAAGGAGGGTGGTCAATCAAGACCAGCGCCTAAAAAGCATCATTATATCATGTCTTCCTGATGATATAATGGAATCAGTGATCAACTGTCCTACTACCAAGCAGACCTGGACTGACCTGTTTCATAGCTATGAAGGCCCTTCTGATACCAAGGAGAATAGAATCATGGACCTGAATCTTGAATACAATATTTCAGGGCCAAAGATTCTGAAAGTCTTTCTGAGACCTATACTCGGTATAAGACCCTCCTAAATGAACTAACCAATGATGGTGTCACCCTGTCCAAACATGAGATAAATGTTGGCTTTGTCAACAGTCTCCCTGAGAAGTGGTTAAACTTCTCTCAGGGTCTTAGAAATGCCAAACATATCCAGAACCTTGAGCTCCCTGAAATTTATGGGAAGTTTGTCTATGAAGACAACCTGATCACCAGGAGATACCCTGGTAAAGCTCAAGAGGTTAAAAAGACCCTGACCACCTCACCCATATCAACTGCTTTCTATTCTAACAGTGTTGTGCAGGACTTCCAAGATGGTTCAGATGATGAGGTTGATAGAAGAACCAGTGAGGAGTATGTGAGTGATCTTCAAATTGAATTTCATGAAAGGGCACTCCTTGCAAACTCAAGAAGGTTCATTAAATGAAACAAAAACTTTTCTAACTCAAAAGCAAATGACAATTCTTAATGTTTTGAATGTGGCAAAAAGGGTCATTTTGCAAAAGATTATTTCTCAAAAACAACATCAGAACCATCTTACAAATTTTCTGGAAACAATTTCTCTTCAGGAACTAGCAAGTTTCAGCCTAAGTTGCTTCAATCAAATCAGTTTGTTCAAAACAAAATTGAAAAAATTCATCTTAAAGATTTTGAAGCTAAATATAAAAAGGCCAAGGCCAAACTTGCACTTCTTGAGTCTGCTTCCTTAGTCACTCAGCCTCCTCAGGCTCCTAACAAGCTCAGGCTAAAAACAAGGTGCTAATTGCTGAAACATATGACTGGGATGAGGTTGAAGTGTCTTCAGATGATGATGATGAAGTTCCTATCAGTGCCCTGATGGCTCTCTCTGAAGATAACAAGCTTGTAGTGGGAAAGAGTCACGCAAGGAATGGTGAATGGGTCAACATCACAATGAGAAAGGTAAACATTTTACTTTGTATGGATGATGATGCTGACTGGAAGTCATACTTAGATTATATCAATGTTGATCTTAAGTATGTTGAAGAGCAAAGGTTAAACTTGTTTTCAAAATTTAACAAACTAAGTTTTGAGTTAAACCAATGTAGGGATGAACTCCTTACTTTAAAACAGGCCAAACTTGAAAGTGTTACATTACAAATTCAGAATTATGAACTTGTAAAACAAAACCAAGCTCTTCAGGAATAACTTAAGAAAGAAAATGCAATTATTTGGAAATGGACTCAAAAGAACCCCAAACTCTATGGAACAATGAGTCTCACACCCAGCGCCAAAAAGGCTTGCTTTGGTGAAGACCAACTCACTGAAGAGTCTGGGGAGAGTAGCCATTCAAAATCCTTTCTGTCAGCAAACATGCTCTCTAGCAAAGAACTTGCTCCTAAGCCCAGTGACTGGATTGAAAGAGTCAATCCTGATAGTAAATTGCCAAATTTCAACACTGGAAGAATTCTAGAGCCTGAAAGTCAGGCTATTAAGGAGTTGCTAGGAGTCACTGATGAACCCAGTCCTACTAAGTCCATCGCTGAGTCAAAGTCTGATGCACAAGCACCACTCCCCCCACTGAAACAACTTTAGGGAGCAGCACCTAGTTCAGACCTTGCACCACCTGTTTATCAACCTTATTCTCCAAAGGAGAAAACAAATCCAGGGATAACCATCCTGAAGAGACCCACTGTATCTTCTGAAAAACATACACCTTTAGTACCCACTAAAGTAAAACCAGAAAGCCCTGCTTCAAAATTTGATCAGTTGGCTGAACTTGTCAGGAAGCTGAGTGAAAAGATTGAGTCCACTGATAAACCCTCTGGCTCAAAATCTAAACAACCATCAGCTACCTCAAGTACCTCCAAACCGAAAAAATCCAGACCTTCAGTGAGATGTGAACTGTGCAATCAGCCAAACCACCCGATTGATAAATGCTACAGGGTCCTCTTTTGCATGATTTGCAAGCAAGAAGACCACAGAACTTGTGATCACATCTCTCACACTGCTTCTCCTAAAGCACAAGGTCAATACAAAACTCAAGGCTATCAGTATGCCTCATCTTCCAAACAAAGACTGAAGGCTCAGCCTTTCTTGCCATGTCTTCACTATGGTTTCAACGATCATCTTCCTGATGATTGTATGATGAAAGACTGTTGTGACATCTTTGGAGATCCCTCCCATGAAACCAAGGGGCATGACAAAATTATTCAGTCTAGAAGAAACACCTCTCAGTCTACTAAGTTTTCATCTACCACAAAATGCAAAACATGTAGAAGCTCAGTTCACTCTACTTCTGACCATGATTCACTGAATAAGTTTAAGAATTCCCTGAGGACTAAGTCCACTAGAAAGTGGGCCAACAAGAAAAACTAACCCCTGCTTACTATTTGTATAGAAACACGTCAGGGATCCTGCTTGGCACCTCGACAGTGGATGCTCAAGAAGTATGACTGGTGTGAAGAGTTATATGCACAAATATGTTGAAGAACCAGGACCCAAGGTAGTTTTTGGTGATACCTCATCAGCTCCCACTGAAGGTTATGGTTCAGTCAACTGCGACGGGATAGTCTTTACAAGAATTGCTTATGTCAATGGTCTAAAGTACAATCTGATAAGTGTCTCTCAACTATGTGATACAAAATACATAGTTCAGTTTGATGATAAGAGAGGGACCATCTTCAATGCCAACAAGCAAATTGTGTTGATTGCTCCCAGGAGGGATGATGTTTATGTTCTTGACATGTCATCCCTTACTCAAAATGGGACTTGCCTATTCACTAAGGAAAGTGAGACAATCAACTGGCTTTGGCATAGGAGACTCTCTCATCTCAATTTCAAAAACATCAACAAACTGGCCAAACTGAACAAAGTTCTAGGCCTTCCATCCCTGGTGTATACCAAAGACAAGCCTTGTTTTGCTTGTGAGAGAGGAAAACACCATAGGGCATCTTTCAAAACCAAACAATCATTCTCCATCAAAAGCTGCCTGCATCTTCTCCATATGGACTTGTTTAGACCTATCAGTCCCATGTCCATTCATCATGAGAAGTATACTCTGGTCATTGTGGATCAATACTCAAGATACACTTGGGTTTACTTCCTGACCAAAAAGAGTCAGGCAGCTGACACAATTATGTCATTTTTCAGGAACATTGAAAATCAAAATGATGTCAAAGTTAAACAAATTAGAACTAACAATGGCACTGAATTCAAAAACCATGACCTTGAGTGCTTCTATGATGAGAAAGGAATTTCTCAAAATTTCACGTCTCCTTATACTCCTGAATAAAATGGAGTAGCTGAAAGGAGAAATAGAACACTCATTGAGGCAGCAAGGACAATGTTGAATGGCTCAGTCCTCTCAAAACACTTTTGGACTAAGGCAGTCAAAACAGCTTGCTACACTCAAAACAGGTCCATTATTGTGAAAAGAAACAATAAGACTCCCTATGAGATATTCAAAGGAAGGATCCCTGACATCAGCTACTTTCATGTATTTGGGTGTCCTTTGTTTATTCATAATCACAAGGATCACCTAGGTAAATTGATGCTAAAGCTGATGATGGATACTTCTTGGGATATTCTCTGTCTTTAAAAGCCTACAGGGTGTTTAACACAAGGAGACAACAAACTTAGGAAACTTATCATATAACTGTTGATGCGAGCACTGAATCCATCAGGTTCTCCAGTTCCTCAGTTGAAGAGATTGGTATTGATGATTCATCTAGGTATCCTCCTGATGAGTATCTCCCTGAGAATCATACTTCAACCCAATACCAAGCTGATATTGATGTCTCTTACTACATCATTCCTCACAATCTACCCCAACCAACTGTTAATAAAGTCATTGAAACTCAACCTCTCTAATGAAACAGCACCCACTGAACCAATTGTTCAGGAATCCTCAGAATAAACTGTTCCCACTAATGTCACTAAAGTACATAATCTTGAGTTACCTCAGGTTCCTGTAACTAAACCCACTCCTCAAGTAAATCAGGCTTCTAAAAGCTCTAACTCCTATCCTAAACCTCAGGATAGCTAGACCAGATCCAAAGTTATTGAGCTTGTGAACATTATTGGTGAGCCCACTGAAGGCATGCTTACCAGAAGCATGGCTGCAAAACTCAAGGCAGCCACAACCAATATATGTCTTTATGCTGACTATCTTCTCAGAAATAGAGCCTAAAAATATGAAAGAAGCCCTGACATTTGAAAGTTGGGTTCAGGCCATGAGAGATGAATTGGAACAGTTTGACAGAAATGATGTCATGACCCTTGTTAAATGCCCTAATGGTGTTCTGGTCATTGGTATGAAATGGGTCTTCAAAAACAAGACTGATGAAAATGGCACAGTCGTCAAAAACAAAGCAAGACTTGTTGCCAAAGGATATAACCAACAGGAAGGAATAGACTATGAGGAAACCTTTGCACCTGTTGCTAGAATGGAAGCCATCAGGATCTTCCTAGCCTATTTAACTTACATGAACTTTAAAGTTTACCAAATGGATGTCAAAAGTGCATTCCTGAATGGTAACATCAAAGAAGATGTCTATGTGCAACAACCTCCTGGCTTTGAAAGTAGTGAATTTCCCAACCATGTCTACAAGCTTAACAAGGCCCTCTATGGACTGAAACAAGCTCCCAGGGCATGGTATGAAACACTTTCAGCCTTCCTAATCCAAAACAAATTTGTCAGAGGAAAGATTGACAACACCTTGTTCATCTAGAGAACAAAAGGTGATGTCATTTTGGTTCAAGTGTATGTTGATGACATCATCTTTGGCTCAACCTGTTACAAACTTTGCAAACAGTTTGAAAAAACTGATGACCACAAAGTTTGAAATGAGCATGATGGGTGAACTCACTTACTTTCTTGGACTACAAATCAAAAAAAACTGATAGAGGGATATCCATTTGTCAAGAAAAATACCTGAGGAACCTACTAAAGAAGTTTGAGCTTACTGACTGCTCTTCAGTGAAGACTCCTATGGTTCCTCAAACAACCTTGGCCCTGATATCACTGGCAAATCAGTGAACCAAACCCAATAAAGGGAAATGATAGGCTCCCTAATGTACCTACTTGCATCTAGGCCTGATATCCAATTCTCAGTCTGTCTGTGTGCCAGATATCAGGTTGATCCAAAGGAGTCTCATCTCACTGCTGTCAAGAGAATCTTTAGGTACCTGAAGGGTACACCAAACCTTGGTTTGTATTACCCAAAATGCTTAGGATTTGATCTCAAAGGGTACACTGACTCTGACTATACAGGATGCAATATGGATAGAAAAAGTACCTCAGGATCCTGTCAGTTTCTTGGTGGTAAACTTGTGTGTTGGAGTACAAAGAAACAACAATCAGTGGCCATGTCCTCAGCTGAAGCTGAATATATGGCTGATGTAGGATGTTGTGCAAATGTACTCTGGATGAAGAGCCAACTGAGTGACTATGGCATTCAGTACAAGATGGTACCCATCTTTTGTGATAACACAAGTGCCATAGCCATCTCAAATATCCCAGTGCTTCATCAAAGAACCAAGCACATTGACATCAGATACCATTTCATCAGGGACCACATCATGAATGGAGAAATTGAATTACATTTCATTCCAACTCAGTATCAGCTAGCTGATATCTTCACCAAACCCCTGGATGAGCCCACTTTCACCAGACTGAAAGCTGAGTTGGGCATGTTGGATATTGACTCAGGCAACTGATCAAAGTTATTCTAACCTGATGTAAATTCTTTTAGGTCCCTGAATAAACCCATGTCTCAATGATATACACCTCATCATTGATCATCAACACACTGAATGATAAACTCATTCAAAGGGCTCATGATATCATATGGTATTAAATACCCTAACTAAATGCTCTAAGTACTTATACAACTGGCATCCACATTATAGGCCCCCACATCTCTCACCAATACCACTGAGCATTAAAAGCTCTCTCTCTCTCTCACACAAATACTTGTGTGATGACATCACTCTGCAAAACCGTCTTTTGTAGAGCCACGTAACCGTATCTCTAATCATGTTGCGAGAAAAATGGGTAATGGGAATCGTGCCAGTTAATGCGGATTTCAAACATACTTTATATTACCACTTTGAATTAATACAAAAACGTTTGATATCCGCAACGGTACAACCTTATTTCTTTCCCTATAAATACCCCCACTAAATTAAACACACACACACGCTTTCAAATCTTAACAAAACTCTTGCAAAATTTACTCAAGAATATTTTGGCTTTCAAAACTGTGTGTGTTTCAATTTTTAATCAAAAACCTTTTCTTAAAACTAGACAATTTTTCTCACAAATGGCTTCTCCTAGAGTCATCCAATACGCTCCCAATGTGGATTTCCAGGTTGAGAGCGTAGACCTGACCAAGAACAATGTGGTGGGAAACTTCGCCAAACCTCAAGGGTTCCCTGAATACAGGGATGTGATGAAGTACCTATAAAATTGCTTTCTCACCATCACATTTTCAAAAACCCTCCTCTGTCATCTATCATGACTACCTGAGGGAATTTTGGTACACATCGGTGGTTGAAAACCCTGATGCACCAAAGGAGGCCAAAATAAGGTTCTTAGTAAAGAATGGAACTAAGTTCCTAACTCTTGACTACAAAACCTTTGTCAAAGCCACTGGCCTTGACTATATTGAGACCTTCACTGCCCAACCCACTGAAAAGGATGTGAAGGAACTTTTACTGAAACTTGGGCCCTATGACAAAAATCACCCTGAGGTGACACCAGGGGCCCTCCTATCCAAAGCCCGAATCAGTAAAACCTGGTTTCCAGCCCCCTGGAGGATTCTGATGACCTTTGTCATTCAGGTCCTTTGGGGAAACAAATCCTCCACAGAGCAACTAAACACTACTCAAGCAATGATAGTGTATTGTCTCTTAGAGGGTACAAAAATTGACCTTGGAGAAATTATCTTCAGGGACCTCATTGCAAAGTTGGGTGGAAAATCTAGGCAAAAACTTATGTCTTACCCTAGATTTATTTCATGCGCCCTGCAAGACTTGCTTGGGTCCGAGTATATTAGGCCTGAAGCCATAGGCTTTGAGCCTGATGTTCTACATAAGACTAATTACTCTCGTGATCCTCTTGAGGTTACACCTGTCACCCTAACCACTTATATGCTGACTGCTATCCAGGGTGACAACAAAATTTCACCTGTTCCCTCTCCTACAAAGAAGGTGAAAGGGAAGAAGGGACAGGGATCCAGGAAGGTGGTTAAACCCAAATCACTCGCCACTGGTACCTCTGTCCCTATGCCTGGCTAAACGGGGCAACAACCGACCATGACTGCTGACACCCTCAAGATTACCCATTCATTGACCCCAAAACAAAGGCCAATTGAGGGCACTGAGACATCACACTCAGTGTCCTCGGGCAAACCCATTCCCAAAGGCTCTGCTGACATGAACAAGTCAGTGGAGTTGGAATCAACCCAACCTCCACATCCTGCTAAAGGCTCTGGCAAATCACAACCAGAGTCTCAGGGAGCAAAGGGTCCTATATCCTCGGTAGGGCAGCACTACTCCACTGAGAAGGGGACCCACACCACTTCACATCCTGCTAAAGGCTCGGGTAAATCACAACCCAAGCATCAGGGAGTTACCACCCCTAAATCTTCGACAGGCCAGCGCAAGCCTGTTAGAAAGGGGGCAAAACCACTCAGGTGCCTGATGAGGACATTCGCAAATCAAAGCTTTTGTCTGAGGGCACAACTACTCTTCCTAAAGACTCAGGGGGCCTGATACAACCCACTGATAGGGACATAACTATCAAGATTCCTCATGATGGCACTGAGAAACACCCATCAGTGTCTGAAAGGGTCACGGGGGATAAAGATTCAGAGGGAAACAGACCACCCGCTGATATGGAACCCGACCCACTCCCGGAGGTGCGCATAATTTGGAACTAACCTTGAGGACCAGGCAGATAAAACCCAGACTGCTGGATTTGAGAGGTCAAGACCTGGCCATAACGAAGGCAAATCTTCTTTTGAAGAGGAGTCGGATAACCTCCTTTTGCAGATTCAATCTATGGCAGATGTTCAGGCTGCTTTGTTCTCTGATGATGACTTTCACAATGATGAAGAGATTTTTGAATCAGGAGAAGATATGGAAATTGAGGAGACAGTCCCTGAACCAATCTCTCAGTATCCTCAATCATCCAACGATGATGCTGCTGAACCTCACTCCACATCAAAGTCCTCCGATGAAGAAGAGACTCCTCTCACTGTGAAGGTTTTTACAAAGTTCATCAAGAAGGCTACCAATGCCTTGTTCAGGGGGGTCACTGGTGAAGTGTTTGACATGCACACTGAGCAAGCAGTTCATTACTTCAACCTGAAAAGTATTGTTGAAGAATTTAATGAAGATGTCAGGGAACAGAATTCCTCAGTCAACTACTCTCTGACACAAATGGTCTCTCGCTTCAACCAGTTCCTCGAATCACTTACCAATCTGAACACAGGGGTTCAATCCATTTCAAGAATCGGTTAAAGATGATCCCGAACTTACCAAGAAGCTCCTTCAGGCATCAGAGACCTATCAGCTCAACTATGTGCATCTCACTGAGTTACTCAACTTGATGAAGTCCATCAATCTTCAGGCTCTCAGTAGCTCAGTGGAGTCTGTCAAAACCTCCCTTACAGCTTTGGATCAATCAGTGGCTGCTCAGTCCCAGAAGTCAGAAGCTCTTGCTTGGAGATTCGGTTCTCGTTTGTCCACAATGGAAAGTGCTCAGGCATCCCTTGACGCCAAAGTATCCACCATCCAGAGGGACACCTCAGACATCAAGTCCATGATAACTGAGATCTTTCAGGCCTTCAAGGGTTCATCCACCTCTGCATCAGTCACTCCAACTCTTGCCATCACTGCAGCTCCGGCAATAGTTGAGGGGGAGAATGTCACTGATGCCCCTCATACTGAAGCCCAAACTAAAGTTACTGATGCTGCTTCCAAAGAACAGCCCTCTCACACTAAGGGGGAGCATGTCACTGAAGCCACTCCCATCTCACTCAGTCAACCTAATGAAGAAATTGTCTTCCCATCAGTCACTCAGCAGGATAAAGGCAAAGGCATTGCTACAACTTCTGAACCATCAAGAGTACTAAAGCCTGCCTCCACCATCGTCAGACAGGATCCTGATGAACCAATCAGGGTCCCCTTTGAAATCAATAGGGTAATCCATCATCTCACTAATGAAGAAATTCGGGTTCATATGGAAAGAGATGAGGTACTAAAAAAGGTGGCTGAGGAGGAAAGAATAAGCAAGTCTGCACTTATAAAGGTTATTCATGAAGAAGCGGAGAAAATTGGGTTGGATACTGAGCAACTGGCCACTGAGCAAGCTGGAGCTGCCTTCAAAAAGGTTCAGGAGGAAAAGATGAGCACCCTGAAGAAGCAAAGAGAAGCAAAGCTCAGGAAGGACGCTCAGATCAGGAATTCTAGGATTGAAAGGTACACTTGGGTGATGAAAGAAAGGCTGAAACCTGAAACCATTACTGACGCCAAAATCCATCGCAACACCAAGCCTGCTATTGTCACTGTCTTTAGGGGGCAAGACAAAAGAGTAATGGACACCCATGATCCATTCAAGTTTGCTAACTTTGGTATCTCTTAACTGGATGAACTTCGACCAATCATTACCAAGAAGTCGAATGTGGTGGTTCCTAATCTCTTGAAATCACTGGAGCTCAGGTATAAAGGACTGATGGAAATGCCTAAAGCTCTTGGAATTCCCTCTCTACTTCCTGCTCCATCTACTCAAGATGCTCCTCCAAAGGTTTCCAAAAGGAAGAGGAAGCAAATTGAGCCAGAACCTGAGATCAAGGTCCCTGGACTTGATTGTGACAGATCTCTTCTAGAAGGAATCACCTTCATGAACAATGTGGTGTTTGAAGTTCCTGAGAGAGGTATGTGCTTCACTGATGAGTATGGAAACCCTGCTTTCCAAAGATGGTCAGACATTGACAAGGCAGGGATTAAGGTGATGCTTATGTACCTGATGTTGGCTTCTCCTGTTACGTGTGCTGAAAACGTAAGGTTCTGCCAGGACCTTAAAGCTAAGATTGAGGAGCACCCTGCGAGACGCCTCCTTAGATCCAAGAAGACAAAGCTTGAAGCTCTTGGTTATCAACTGAACATCTGAATCTGCATCAACTATCTTTTTTTTTTGTGTTTTTGTAATTTTCCATAGGATTTTAAATATTTATTAATGAACAATGATGTTTCTTTTAACTTACAAGTGTCCGAAGTTAATTAAATCAACACTCAGTGAAGAGAAGAAGACCCCTGACTACTCACACTGAATCAATACACACTTAGGCTATTTGTATATGCAAATAGGGGGAGACTATTGGGTCACTGAATTCCACAAGCTTCCTTTAAACTTTGATTTCAACATAAAATAACCAAAGTGTCAATTATCCGTATATACAAACAAGTCACTGAGTGAACAGTATCTCAGTGAGTCATCTTGTAAAACCTAAAATTTGTCAAATGTGTAAAATTACCAAATTACCCTTATAACATAAAAAACTAAATAAAAACTTAAATAAAATACCAAATAAATCCCAAACACTTGAAAATAAGTAACATATAATTAATATTATTTTTGTTGGAGCATTTGAGATATTTAGAACCTAAATAAATTATGCCACGCCTAAACATAGTCAAAAATGAATTAATATGTAGTACAAATTATTTAAAAATAAGGATATGCATAATTTAATCATGGAAAGTGATAAATTCTGATTTTCTCTCAACCACTACACCCTAAAATCCGGCCGTCAATCCCCATTTATCCTCTATATAATTTTGTTACATATTTTCATTTAAAACAAACTTTAAAAACCCTAAAAACCACCAAAACTCCATCTGGAGGCATAGTATTTTTCTGGGTCAATTGGGTATTTTCCCTGGACGTGTTTGAAGGCTATCAAGGTGGGAAAAATAGTGGTGAGGTCTGTGGGTGATCGGATCAAAGCTTGGGAATTTTGTTTGCTCGTTAATTTGGCCAAGAAGGAGGAAATTCATTCTTGTTCATTCTTTTCGATCCAACCACTTTGGGTATTTTTTTATCATCCCTCTTATCATATATTATATGCATAAAATCATAAATTCGATCCATGCATCATATATAAGGCTATACAAATTATTGATTTTGAAAACCCTTAAATAATGGAAATTACATAATTGGCTTATATGATTTTACTATTGCAAGGTCTAATTTTTTTGGCATGTTAAAATACATATATGATCTGAATAAAATGGATAGATATTTATTTGAAGCTCAAAATAATTGTTCTGAATTATTTTGTAAATCGGATTAAAGAATAAAGGGAAAAAGATATCGAATTCGCTAGGGTTAGGGTTTCTTTTGATTTTTTGGGATAATAAATGATGTAATTATTGAGTAATAATGAATAGATGAGGTGGGAAAAATTAGGGTTCATGCTTTGGGATTTTTGTTTAAACCGATTATAGTTTTAAAATAGTAGGGGGTGTTTTGTAATTTCCTAAACTTATTGGACATTTTTGTAATTCATGTTAGACCAGAGGTGACATATATAAAATATAATATGGGGGTGTGGACTGTTAATTTCATAAATAAAAGGTTTAAATGCTAAATATATATATAATTAGTAATCCGAATTGAAAATAAATAAAATAGAGGGGTGTATTTTGTAAATTATGATATTTAAGGGTGTTTCGTACATAAATTAAAGTGAAGGGTAAAATGTGTAAATTCTGATAATAAATGGTTAAATATGCTAATATGGAATTATCATGGATGTAATTGTAATTTAAATATTAATAAGGGCTAAAACTATAAATAATAGAACTAAAGGGTTTAAAGTGTAATATTTATAAACTTGAGGGTTTGATATTATTAACTTCTTTATAAATAATGTAAAATATGATAATTTGTGATATTTACACAATAGACCCTTAACTATAGCATATTTACATTTGAAACCCCAAAATATGGAAAATTAGTTATTTAAACCCTAAACTTAATATGACTTGCTAAAGTGAACCCTAGACTCCATAATAATGTTTAACAAATGATTTAACTTGTGTTTTGATATTAAATCTTTCTAATTCTGAAAACATGCTATTTATGAAAACTTACTAAATAAAGAAACTTTCTAAAAATGGAAACTTGCTAATTTTGGAAACCGCTAAAAATGAAAAGTTACTTAAAATGGAAAGATAGCCTAAAAAGGATTAATCTGAATTTAAAATGAACTATTGAATAATTCTCGACTTCTAATTCTTCTAGGTTTGGTGAAGGAGGAGTGATTTCTATTTCCGTTTTGTCGTTTCCCTCATTTTGCTTTGTCATCGGTTGAGGTACAGATATTCTGACCTTTCAGTAAGGTTTTTCATGACTCATGATCCATTTTCTCTACCCCTACTCTAACTTCTGATCTTGGTTCTTCTGATGTCCCTGGTTCATTGATATGATGTTTGGTATGAAAACCTTTGAAAATATAATTTGATGATATGAGACAAACCATGTGGAAATGATTTCTTTAAACATGATATCAGACTTGTTTGAAAAGGAAATTTAAATAACTCCTGCTAAAAACATTTTAGAGAAACACCTTTATGAAAATCATGTTTTTAAACGAAATGAAAAACCTCCAAATGTGTTTCCTTATAAAAACTTTCACACTTGTAAACCTTGAACCATTGATTTGAACCTTGCTACCTTTATTCTGATATTTTCCTTTGTTTAGGATTCCCTATGCCATTGCTATGAAACCCCATTTTATTTTCTGAACCTTTTCTGTTATGAACCTTTGCTATCTGAACTTTCTGATTTTGAACCTTCTGATTTGGACCTTTTGATATGACTATATGATATGGACTTCTGATATGATCTAATTATGATGACTTATGATCTGTGTCATTTTATGACATTCTGTTGACCTATTATGTTTGACCTATTCTGTTTGACCTATTCCGTTTGACCTATTCTAGTTTGACACCCGAGCCAAATTTATTTCACTAGGCATGGGGGTTCCATGTCCGTGTCAGGGATGCACCCCTGGCATGACTCCAGGGCAGTGGAGTGATGTTCTGCCACGTCCCCTTATCTGTTATCTGTTATGAGCTCAATTATCTGTTTATTTTGGCCAATATTATTTCTGTGGGGGCGTATGGATGCATCCTAGATCTGTTTATGTTATCTGTTATCTGTTATCTGGTGAATGTGGCTGTGTGTGCATTACACGTCCTTCACAACCCATTGAGGTCACCCCTCTGTTTACATATGATATTTTGAGGTCTCCCCTCATTATGACTATGATTATGTTTATGATGAAGGCATTTATGAAGGCATTATTATATCTGTTTCTGGGCTCGTGGTTGATGACTAACCCTTACCTTATCTCTTATTACTATTTCATATTTTCCTTTGATTACATTCTGTTATTTCCTTTATACCTTATTCAGTATTCATCTCTGTTTCATATTACTTTGTTGTTATATTTGTTCACTGGGCTTTTTAAGCTCAGCCGCGTTTTCTTTCTCCCGCGGCAGGTTTTAAAAGGAAGCTGGGTTATGGGTGAAGAGTGTAAATAGGAGCTTTTGGAGAGGAATTGCTTGATGAGTTAATAGTGGTTCTGAAGATGCTTTAGATTAGTCATTTTGTACTTAGTTGATATTGTATTTCTTTATCATGGAACCTTTTGTAACCCTTGTATCTATTTGTATTATTAAAGTTTATGCTTGTGTTTGTTCTGATTGACACCATGAATGTGACATTTTAGCCCTTGTCGGGTTGGGGTGTTACACATCTTCAGGATGCTTGGAGCGAGTCTATGTTGAAAGGTTCACCATTCAGTGAGGCGGAACTCGGTGAGTGGAATCTAAGCCAAGAAGAAGATGATAGGTTCAGTGAGGATGACAATAACTCACTGAACCCCCAGGACTCCTCAACAACTATTACATACTGAAGACTGAAGTATGGGCGGGACAAGGCGGGAAAAGTTTGAACGTATCAACAGGTGACCTCATCTACCTGAAGTCAAACTTTCCCTGAAAGGCATCATGTCAGGATGGTGTCATTACTGTGCACTAGAAAGGCACATTGTCTTTTACCCAAAATAGTCTATTGTAATAGAGACAAAATACCTAAGTATTTTGTCTCTACTAGTTAGGTCATCTTTTTGTCTTTATCAGTAAATTTGTAAATTACTTGTGTATAAATAGGCAGCATAAGTGAGGAGTAAAAGTTGACAAATTTGTGCATTTAATGCGAAGCATTCACAAACTACTTTTACTCCTCCAAAGAACAACACAGTCCCTGAGATAGCTCAGTGCGACCTTATAGTGTCACTCAACGTAGTTTGAGTTTAGAGAGGAGTCCACACCATACTTGTCATTTCAATCCCAAGTGTTATTCCGCAAACACTTGGGTATAATTCTTTTGATTAACTTCTAATAAGAATTAAACGTTGAAAATATCGTGTCTCTTTTCTTTACGTTTTATCTTTGTTGTTAATCTTATATATCTGAGTTAGAAGTCATAGAACTTGGTTAGGTTAACTCTTTAGTAAACTATTAACTTAGTAAACGGGACCAACACATCTTGAAAAAAGTCTCTACACATATACTCTTTTAATGTCAATAAACTATTGTTGTATATTTGGGCCTCACCATCATACTAACCACCCAAAAATTTACACAATCATTTTCGCACGGGTCCTAAGGCAGCCCAAGTTATTTATGATGAAAATTAATGGGAAACATAGTTTTTGACTCGACCTCAATTAAAACTGATAGAAATAAAGGCACCAACATTTTTCATGCCATGCTAACAAAAGTTGTGGTAAAATCACAACTTAGGAACTTATTGTCAATAAACTATTTTAAATGTGTGTCATGCTTAGAAAATGTGTGATACCATCACAATTTAGATATATAATGATGAAAATAAGTGAAAAAGCTTACATGTCAATAAACTATTTTAAATGTGTGTCATGCTTAGAAAAGTTGTGATACAATCACAACTTAGATATATAATGACGAAAATATATGCCGAAGATTACATATTAGTTTTATATCAAAATAAATGGATGTTACAATTTTGAGAATGAATACAAAAGCTAAACTTTATAAATAACTACTAATATGTCATAAAAAGTTTAAATATAATGTTACAATCTTGAGAATAAATACAGTATAAACTTTATAAATAACTACTAATATGTCATAAAAAGTTTAAATATAAAATTTTCCGATCAACTAAGGCCATACTTACAAAAGTCTTATAACGAAAAAAATTACTTCACATTACACTATGACCAATTAGATAAAGCCCGTGTGCAACGCACGAGTCTGAATTACTCGTTATTATTAATTTTAACTTTTATGCCAAACCTACTAAACAAACAACTTTTATAATCTAAAGGGCAAATTGCACAAAAGTGTATCCAACTTAGCATCAATGTTAATTTAAGGCACTCTACTTTTTTTCTTCAATTTAGTGTACTCAACTTATTTTTTATTGCAGTATAAGACATACAATGGGTTTCTTAGTTATCTTCTAATGAAAATATTACTTGTTCCGTCTCAATGGTTTATCCCAAATAACACATGTAGTCCCTAATTCAATTTAATTACGTGAGACATACGTTTTAGTCCATTCTTTTAAGTTTTCATACGTTTTGTCCATAGTTTTACGCTTTCATCAGTTTTTTACGTTTTCAACTGTTTTTTTACGTTTTCATCCATATTCTAAAGTTTCACCCTCCTTCTTAAGTTTTCGTCCGCTTTTTTATGTTTTCATCCTTTTTAACGTTTTCAACTGTTTTTTAACGCTTTTTGTCTTTTTTCTCTTTTACGTTTTCGTCTGTTAATGTTTTCGTCCATTTTTTAACGTTGTCGTCCATTTTTTTCGTCTTTTTTTCAAGTTTTCGTCCATTTTTTTACGTTTTCGTCTATTTTTTTACATTTTTGTCCGTCTTTTTTACGTTTTCGTTCATTTTTTACATTTTCGACTGTTTTTTTAACATTTTCGTCTGTTTTTATTTTAAGTTTTTGTCCGTTCTTTACAATTTTTGTCTGTTTTTTTCGCGTTTTCGTCTTTTTTATGTTTTCGTTCGTTTTTTATATTTTCGCCTATTTTTTAATGTTTTCGTTCATTTTCTTGCGTTTTCATATAAAAATTGATGAAAACATATAAAAATCGACTAAACGTAAAAAAGGACGAAAACGTAAATATAGGTCGAAAACGCCAGAAAATGGACGAAAACGTAAAAAGACAGATGAAAACGTAAAAAAATGGATGAAAACGTAAAAAAATGGATGAATACGTAAAAAACGGACGAAAACGGAAAAAGTGGGCGAAAACGTAAAAAAAGAAAGACGAAAACGTAAAAAATTTGACAAAAACGTAAAAAAAAAATAGTCAAAAACGTAAAAAAGAAGACGAAACGTAAAAAACGAATGAAAACGTAAAAAGGTAGGCGAAACCGTAAGAAAAAGGACGAAAACATAAAAAACTTTAAAAATAATCATAAAAAATGGAACAAAATCGTAAAAAAAGAAGACGAAAACGTAAAAAAATGGACCAAAACGTAAAAAAGCGGATGAAAACTTAAGAAAACGGATGAAAACGTAAAAAAGCGGTCAAAAACGTAAAAAAACTGACGAAAACGTAAAAAGAATGGAAAAACTTATGAAAATGTATAAAAACGGACTAAAACGTATGTTTGGCGTAACTAAAAAGAAATAGGGACTACGAGTGTTATTTGAGATAAACTATAGGGAAAAAACATGTAATTTTTCGTTAAAATATAACTGGGAAACCCGTTATATGTCTTGCATTGTAATAAAAAATAAGTTAAGTATACTAAATTTAAGAAGGAAAAAAAAAAAGTAGAGTACTTTAAATTAAAATTGACGCTAAGTTGAATACACTTTTATGCAATTTACCCAAATTTAAATTCAACTCAAAATCAAATCCAAATCCAAAATCATTAATAAACTAAAGGGATTCTAAGGGTGGTCACTCATAAAATCCCACATACCTCCCAATCAATCAATAATATCATTCCCTAGAGTTTTGTATTTATAAAGGATTTTTTTTTTTTTTTTTTTCACATTTAGTGTCCAACGTTCAAATAATAACGTTTCACTCCAACTCCAACGTTCGAATATGTTTCAAACCGTGGAAATGTTTATCACCGCTAGACCATGCCGTTGGACCAAACCGCTGGGGTGGCGGCGGTATTCCCTGGCGGTTTGGGGCAAACCGATGCCCACCCCGCTCCCATTGCCACCACCCTAATATTTTAATGGGCAAGCATGACAACATTTAAGACTAGTGTAAAACAAATTCTAAAATTTCAAACACTTGAAAGAACGGACGGGATTCCACTAATCATCCACGTGTCAAATCATAATTAGACACTAAGCTCCCGTCAGTCACACTGCTGTCAATTTAAACTTTCCTTACACACATGCATATATAAACACACTTGTAACTGATTACTGTCATTCTGTTGAACTTCCAGTAACAAATCAGCGATCGGAGATGAAGATCAACGTGAAAACAGTCGCAGGCACATGCTTTAAAATCGAAGCTAAACGTGACGACATCGTAACGCTTCTGATCTTTATCTTTGTTTATACATAATCAATTTCGTATATTTGTGTATTGATATAGTAATTATGAATTATAGACAGTACAGTTTTTGAGTGACGTCACTATTGATTAAGAGTGTGTTTTGTTGAATGTATCATTTGTGTTGTTCACATTTACGTGAATCAAATGATAGAGTTAGGGTTATGGCAATTTGCTAATATTTTTGTATCTGGCTGTTATCGATCGAGGTGAATGTAGTTAGTTGTTAGCTGTAGTTAGCTGTTATCGAGGTGAATGTAGTTAGTTGTTATCGAGGTGAATGTAGTTAGTTGTTAGTAGTATGTTGCGTTCAGATTATACCGAATTCCAAGTTGTGATGTGTGAATTTGACCTAAATTAAGGTCAAATACTCTGTTTCTGCGCCGAGAATGACGTGTGAACTTGTTTACTGTGAGAAGAGTTATTGGTAAAAATTGTCTGACTCTTTGACACTAAATTAAATACTTCTGGTATTAGTTGATTTTTTCAGTATGCAAGTAAATTGGGAATTAGTGTGGATTGTTGGTCAATAAGTTGGTGAAGTGTGGTAATAGTGGTAACTGCTGTGAAGAATAAGGGCTATATCCACAAAAAGGTGTAGATTGGCGCAAACACCCTGACCCCGGGTGCCTTTTTATGGGTTTCGAACCTGAGTCTATTGACTCAAGAATGAAAGCCCACCCGCTGAACCAATGCCCCAGTGGTATAAGGGCTACATAGGTTATAGAACATTAAGCTTTAGAAACAAGTAAGTGATCATAGATAAGAGACCTTTATCGCACCTGACAGGATAATGCATTAAAAGGCCAATACCAGATTACTTGCAAACCATAAATTCTAACTTCAAACTTTGGTGCTTATAGTGAACACGATAATTTAAAGGACAAGTACATAGACACAACACTGAGACAGTTTGGGTTTTTGAAGGTGCAGCTTCGATTCATCGATTGTACCCAACTATGCCAAAGTTTCGACCATGAACATGAAATGATATATACATTGCATTGTATTCTTGTTTATTGACTTGTACTGCTTTCATTGTTTTAACATGGCCTGAAGACTCTCTTCATTGTTCCTTTCAGGTTGCTGATGTCAAGAAAAACATAGAGACGGTTCAGGGACCAAATGTTTACCCAGCTGCACAACAAGTGCTTCTACATCAGGGAAATATTCTCAAGGATGAAACAACAATGGAGGAGAACAAAATTACTGAAAATAGTTCTATGGTCATTCTGTTACGTAAGGTACAAGTTTGTGGTATTGTACATCAAATGTTTCTTTCATATTTATTATATGTAGATAAGTCAGTTACACCACTGACATAGTATGTGTTCTTTTAATTGCAGACTAAGAGTTCAGCAAGTGGATCATCAACCACCTCTGCTGCCCCTGCTAATGTGGTTAGTATAAAAGCACTTTATTATCTTTTTTTCTTTTATTATTTAGAATGCCACATTGCCACGCATATATTAAGATACTTATTTGTCTTGGTCAAGTTATCAAATGATAAAGTACCATCTGATTAAGAAAAGAGAGAATGACATGCTGATCTTACTGCAGTCTGGTATTTAAACTAGTAAGCATCTGGCACCCAAAAGAAACTAGGGTTGGTACTACCCTTAATATCTTACAGCTTCAGTCAAAGAGGTTTATGATTCTTGTGTCTCTATGCTGGCAAGATTGAAACACCAAATGTGTAGTATCTTAAGCCTATGTATTTATGTATGTAATGGTCAAATCAGAACTCTCTTAAAATAGTTTCGTTGAATTTCTTCCAATTTGACCAGTTTAGCTTACTATATAATTACATAAATATACCTATGTTATAGGGCTATCCCGGAAGAACTGATTATATATAAACTTGTTTATCCACCTGCTACTAATCAAGGGTTTATCCATTTAGGCTCAACCGGCAAATTCTATAACTCCTTCAACACAGCCTTCACCAGCATCTCATTTTGTGTGGTGAGTTATTTGCATCCTTTCATTGATGGTTCTTTTTAAAATAACTATAATTTCTCGCTTACTTTGCATTTTTATGGTTAATTAGTAGCCTTTTTTTTTTTTTTTTTTTTTTTTTTTTTTTATCATGCAGCTCAGAACCAGTTACTGAATCTATTCATGCTTCTGTTTCAGTCCCCGTTATTTCTCCTTCCTAGTAAGTACAAATCATACTTTTCCTTTTTCTATAAAAGCAGCACTGATTATTTTAGAGACCAGTTCTAGTCTCTTTTTGTTACATCTTTGTTAAAATAAGTTTTATGAGAATTGGCTCTGCAAATATAACTTCTTTTTGTTTGGAAGCAGTGCAGCAACAAACCTTCATGGTCAAGGAGAGTCTTATAAGGCTGTAGGAACTGATGTAGAGTCTAATATCCAACATCTTCTTTATTTGGGTAAAGGAAATTGGGATCGAGAAACGGTCACTCATGCACTTCATGCTACATCTAACGATCGAAGGAAAGCTGTACAATACATCTTGTTTGTGAGTTGGCTTCCTTTTTTTAGTTCCTAACTTCCTATCATATATTACTTGATACTAGTTGATCTCGTTTAATAGAACGCTGGCCAATAAATATGAACGTATCCATATTTGTATTAGTTCGGAAACTACCTTAATTAAAAAAATGCACAATGTTGCCTTCAGTAAAATTGGACAAAACATTGACTAAGTTGATTTAATTCGCATGAGAGGGCTTGGGTGCAAACCCCAGAGTGTTCTATGACAAGGTCAAAAAAGGTCAGCAGAAACAGAATTGGAGATAGATATCATTCCGTTCATCTTTCCATAGAAATTGGAGATGGTGACCAAATAACTAGACATGTCCCCATAAAACATTGAATCTCCACCATATCATAAGTTTTGTTTTGCAATGTAGTACTATTCCGTTGTGTGCCAATATGACAGTTTAAGCAATCAAAAAACAAAATCATGCAGGGTGATCTTGAGGAAGATGAAATTCCACCTGAAGATCGAACTCCAGCTCCTGCTTTTGCTTTCGCTTACCAACCAATAGCGGCCTCTGGTGGTCCAAATGCATCCCCTCTTGATCTTTTCCCTCAGGTAAAATGTTTTTATAAAGTAATTAACAATTGAATTATGCGATGTTGGTTTATTATAATTCATGGTACATGGGCTGACAATTTGCTATCTAAATATATAGAGGGCTTCAAATGTTGATTCAGAAGCAAGAGCGTGTATCATACAGTCTTGGAGAAATAGTGAACGCGTAAGTGGACTGCTTGTACTTGGATTCTCAAATTTTCTATAATAGTAACTATCCGTATCTAACTTTATATACATATTTATTCAGTTCCAAGCTTTCCGGACCATGGTCCAAGCCAATCCTCGTCGCTTGCTGGTAATTGTGTTAGTTTTTACCTGCTAAAGTTATTTTATCACTCCATGCATTTCAAATGACTAACCTCTTTAGTCTTTTGCTAAAGTTAAAAAAATTGGTTGATATTTTAGTATGTGCTAGTATAAGCTAACATAAAGTTGTAGTTTTTTTGTATGAATGGAAGGAAGTTTTATAAATATGCAAATATTACATTATCATTTTCCTGATATCCATTGATAAAATTCCATGGTAAACCTTTTTTTGACAAAACAAATAAAGGATATGAATATATGCTTCATTCTCTTCTGTTCTGTTTAAACTCTTCTTCCTCATGTCAAAGAGACTTATATACCTATACAATGTAGCCACTTTCATGATAGCAATGGAAGGTTTAACTTTAAGACTCGTTAACCTGAGTCTTATTTATTTGTATAGAAATTTTTTGGACTGCCTATAGAGTAGCTGATTTGATTTAACCGTAGAAGGAAAAAAATAAGAGTTACGCTAAAATATTGGAAAAACCACTCTTTACCAGTTTGGTTAGAGATAACCAAAAGTGAAAACAGAGGTAGCGATTTCAAGTTTTCAACTAATTTACTTATGAAGTGGTCTCTTTGGTTTATATAGTCTCAAACAAATCACAGATAACAAATGGAAGGTTTTACCTAATAGGGAACCGTGTCAAATGGGTTGAATGAATTGAAAGACGTCTGAAGTGTAATTTGAAGGCATACAACCTCCTAAATTGCTTAACATTAAGACTCCGATGATTGTTATTATAATATGATTTTTTCAAATAACGTTTTTACATATAGTATTTCTATAATAAATGACAAAATTCTACCTCCAACGGCATGACAAATACTGGCATTTGCAGCCTATGCTTCAAGATCTGAGTAAAGTAAACCGGGGCCTCCTGCGAGTTATTCAAGAGAATCTGATTGACTTTGTACTCTTGTTAAACGAACCTGTTGAAAGAGAGGGGTGAGTTTACTTATTACAATAATTCACAAGTTTTGCTTTCATTCTGGCTTGATTATACTTTTGATACATTAAATGTTGTGATGTGTAACAACTATAAATTAGGAACGTGCCGCGAAAACTGGCGGAATCAATGGTGACAGAGTCTATGAGCATAACACGTGAAGAGAATGAAGCAATTGAGCATGTAAGCTTGCTGACTTATAGCTGTGGCTGATCGTAATACTTTCTACGAATGTGGCAATGCCAACCCATCTTCTTATAAATGGGTCATTAGAATTAGATCTTATTGCATATTATGGTATATATCACATATTGTTTTTATATATAAACCTAGTTTTTAGCTTAATGATATGTTTTAAAGTTGATTTTATGATACTTTTAACTGGCTGAAATAGCTAATGGGTCGAAGAATACTATTACCATTACTCCCTCTGAAGGAAACACAATGCTTCACTAGTTCTATTTATTCTTTTTAGTTAAATTTTGTGTCATCATGTATATGGAAATCAGTTACACCACTGACATATTATGAGGATTGAGGTCTATCAGTTGTAGACTAAGAGTTCAGCAAGTGGATCATCAACCGCCTTGGGTATTCCTGCTAATGTGGTTAGTGTTAGAAAGTGACTTCAACTCTAGAGTTTGTTTGGTAAATTTGGTTTTGGATAGATATTACTTTTATTTGAGTTGGTTTAGGATTTGGTTGTTTTAGGTCATTGGTTTCTTATAAATAGAGGTCAATGGCATTAGAATTCTTTGTACCTTTGAATTAGAAGTTTGTAATTGGCACCTTTGAATTTGGTTTTGTAATTTGTTTGGCAATTTAAAATAAAGCTTCCGCTTTTTTTGTCGATTTTGTTATTTGTTCGTCTTTTGATTACACCAACAAGTATAAAGCTACTTGTTAATATCTTATGGTTTAGAATGTCACAGATATATTAAGAAACTATTATGTCTTAGTTAAGTTCTTAAATTATATGGTACTATATGTCTAAGAAAAGAAAGAATGACATGATCATATCATGTGTAGATCAGGCTCAGTGGCTTAGTGGCTGTGTAGCCTGACCATACTGAGATGGATTACATTTATCTATTTCTACTAGAATCCTTTGGTATAATTTGGGTACATAAGAATGGGAAGCAGTTTCTAGAGGAGAATATAAAATTCTAAGCAATAAAAAAAACAACTGTCATACAGGGTAGATGAAGTTGCGATGTCACCTGTGGTAAAACAAAATTCATAAATTACATAAAAATTTGATGTAATTACCTTGAAGTTGATTTTTATCCTTCATGGTACATTGGGTGACAATTTACTATATGCATATATAGGGCCTTCAGAATGTTGATTCAAATGCAAGAGCTCATATCATGGATTTCCTTAGAAATGATCAAGATGTAAGTGGAGTGATTTTTCTTTTATTTTCAAAATTTCTACAACAGTGGCTATTTTGTAGTTCTAACTTTGTGTATTCAGTTCCGAGCTGTCCAAACCACACTCGAAGCCTATCCAGAGATCTTGCAGGTAATTTTGTTACTTCTTGCCAGATAAAGTTATTCTATCATAGCTCCATGCATAGAGTTGTAACTTTATCTGGTCTAACAGTGAAAATGGTCAAATTGAGAGAAAATATGTAAAAGTATTGGAAAACCCACTCTTGACAAAAGTAATTTTTTTGAACATATCTTGACAATATTAATACAAGAACCAAAAGTGAAGATAGACATAAGCAATTTCAACCAACTTACTTATGAACTGGTATGTTTGGGTTATATTTTATCTCAAACAGATCGTAATACCAAATGTAAAATTTACGTAAAGGGACACCACATCAAATGGGTTGAACGAGTGACTTCAGAAGTGCATTTTTAGTGCATAGAATCTCCTATATTGTTTAACTTTAAGAACCGGTCAGGGTTCTTAACTGGACTGTTTTTGTAATCAAATTTTTAAACACTAATTGTGCATAAAAATGGATAAATATATTTCTCCAGATGGATATGACAAATATTTGTATTTGCAGCCAATGCTTCATGAACTAGGGAAGAAAAAACCTGACTTCTTGCGGTTTATCCTTGAAAATCAGACTGAATTCTTAAGCATGATAAACGAGCCTGTTGAAAGCCATGAGTGAGTTATCACGACTTTCCATACTTTTAACTTTCATTAATTCAGCCTTGATTACATGTTTGATGCATTAATTGCTGTGATATTTAAAAACCGTGAAATCAGGAACGTGCAAGAACAACTACCTGAAGCAATGCCAACAGAGTATATGAGCAGCATTACACCTGAAGAGTATAAAGCAGTCGAGCGTGTAAGCTTGCTTGACTTGTTATCCGTGATTGATTCTATAACTTCTTCCTTAAGGTGGCCATTTCGACCCATTCACTTATAAATGGGTCGTCAGGGTCATACTTGGGATTTAATCAAAACTTGAAAGTCATATAGTTATAAAGTGTATCAAATACATAAAGAAAAAACCCCATATATTGCTTAGTCATCAAAAGGTTAGATTTTTTATTTTAATAAATATACAGATTTACATATTTAGTGCATTGTATATCTATAAAACCCAGAATACTGAATTTAAAAGAAAAACGTATCTGGCGGTTGACCCAACTCGAGTACCCGACCCAACGCGTTTTAACTCATAACATCAGAAAAATTATAAGTTATTTATTATATATGAATGCTTGGTTGTGTTTTGAGTTGGGTTGTTGAAAACTTGTTTTGTGTGTCAGCTTGAGGCGATGGGCTTTGACAGATCATTGGTAATGGAAGTATATTTGGGGTGCTACAAGGATCATGAAGTTGCAGCTAACTTTCTTTTGGATCACATGGGCGAATTTGAAGATAGACATTGAGGGCTGTGAATATCAGATTGTTGCATCTTTCGTAGATATTTTGATATTTTACTTGAAGATAGACATTGAGGTCTGTGAATATCAGATTGTTCCATCTTTCCTAGATATTTTGATATTTTACTTTGACTGACATAGATTCCTACAAAAAATGGTTTTAGTTCATGATTGAGTAAAGATTTCCTTTTGATGTGGTTTAGATGTTATATACTGTAGTTGGATATCACTGAAAGTTTTGCGATACCACTAGGCACACATAGTCATGATGTAAACTAATCAGATTTGGATTGAAGTTTTTCTGCAGTTGTAAGTTTGTGACCATGAGAAGATGTTAATACTTGGAAAGTTTTGTACCTCTGTTGAATGATTGTTATGTTTGGCTGCATAATCTGCATTGGCTCTTTTGTTTTGTTTATTTTTTTATTTATTATACTAGTATTTTCTTTATCAAGCATGTATCAAATCATGTTTTGTGAAATTATTTTTTTCCCCAAATGAATAAGATCACATTTTGTAATCAAATTCTCATCCACACTAAAATTTTATTTAATGTTAAATTTACCTTTTTAGTCATTTTGTATAATGTAAGTTGGTGTAGTTAGATGTTATCCGGATTGGTGGGGAAAAAAAAATAAAAAATTGTTAGATGGTATCCAATCGTGATGTTCAAGCTTGTTTTGTGCAGCTTGTGGCCATGGGTTTTGACATACCAATCGTGATGGACACGACACATACCTCGAGTGCAACAAGGATGAGGAGCTAACAGCAAATTGGCTTTGGGAACAGAGGCTCGAGTTTGAAGATTAACATTGAGGATTGTGAATATTGGTTGTTCAGTTGTGGATATCAGATGGCTCAAATGTGAATATCAAGTTGTTCTACTTTTTCTAGAATTCTTTTGGTTGAAAATTAGACTGTCATGGAATCCTACAAAACAATGGGTTTAGTTCACGGTTGAGTATAGATTTGTTGGATCGATGTGCTTTAGATGTTATGTAGTAGGATATCATTAAAAGTTTGGCAACCCTGCAATACGAAAGTGGATCAATAGATCAGATATTTTTGATGTGCTGGATCTTATAATAGGATCAGAATTAAAACTAGACAACCCATTGACTGGTATCAGAATTATAAACTTGAAATGATAACTTTTTTTATCAACCGGCGCTACACATGACAGTAAATTTTTATCATTACAACAATATAACCATGAGATGATGTTAATAGTTGAGAAATTTCACGCCAGTTTTGAATGATTGTTCTGTTCTTTACCCAAATATAAAATAAAAAATATATGTGATTGTTCTGTTGTCCGCAAATGGACAGATCAGTTTGATGTTCTTGTGATGAACTATAAACTTGGTCTATGCTATATGACGTCGTCAAACCTGAAATGTATTCTATAAACCAGTTGGCCATATTGCATTACCAAACCAAACAAATATCAGTTTTGGTTGTGCAGGGCCTTTTTTTTTTCCCCTTTTTTTTTCCCCTTTACATAAGAAGCATGAAACTAATTAAGTTAAAGACACATTCTAATTAGTAATATAAAGCATATCACGCGATCATTTCTTGTGCATTTTATGTGATTAAATCACTCTAACCTGATATCAAGGCTTGATGCTTATAAGCAAATAGTAAAGATTAATTCATTAAAAATTGAGCATTATTTGAAAGAGTTAATATGGCGAAAGGTTACATAAAGTTACAAGAAGATGGTGATAAACTAAGATTAATAAAGCACATCTTGAATAAACATTTTATCTCTATCAAACTGTGAACATCAGGTCTAAACGGATTCACCTGCAACAAGTTACCACAATCTACGACAATAAGCACAACTCATAACTATATTATCTCATACAAACTTACTGTGTATCACCGCCACTCTGCTGCCACAAATTAATTATATCAGTAGCCTGATTAAGAAGAACAACCATCTGCCTTTGAGAAATCCATGGCTTACTTTCAAGCATGATCTTCAGCTCCTCCCAAGCATCTTTCCTTGGCCAAAAATAGTAAGGACTTACAGGAATAGTCCCGTATCCTGGAATCACTTGGTCCAGTGCTATCCCGATATTTTTCTCCATCCATATGAATTTCAATACCAGCCTCGGTTTCTCCATTGGCTTCACAACCACTCCGAGCTTCTACAAATTCAGCCGATTTGATTAAAAAAAAATACTGTAAGTATCAACTCTGATTTTGTCTTTTGAATTACAGCTTCCTAGGCTAAATATTTAAGTTACTGATTTTTTGAATCATTGTACTCGACTTTACAATGAAAAAACACTATAGATCTAGTTTAAATGTGAAACTGTATACCACACTCAGCAAGATTCAGTGATTTTTAGAAGAAAATTGTCGAGCAAAATTGGTTTCTTTTCTCTAAATTTATGCCAAAACAATGGTTAGCTTGCAGCAGAGATTTTGGTGATACGTAACAACTCATCCTTTCCAAAGGAAGGGAGAATTTGTGTGCATAAAGTTAGAAATACTATTTTTATAAACAAACTGACAAAAACGCATCCATGTTATGCATTATCATTGTGCCAAGAGGACAGTCATGTTATACCTATACATCAAGATACATTTGACGTCCTAAATCAGCAGTGTCATTCTAAAGATGAGTCAAGAATCATTTTGTATTTGGGCATTTACAAAACTAGGAAGAAAATGGCGTTCCAATATTGAGCCTCAAAGTAGAAAAACTCCAATATGCATTTACTAATTTATTTTATAGAATTATATCAGAAGGCGACATTACTATTTCACCTGGTGACAACAATTCTACTTTTTATTTTTTTGGGTAACCATGGTTTCCGACCTTTTGGCCGACTAATCCACGGGTTTTGAACCCACCGCCACATAGACTCAAACCAGGTAAAGACCTCCTTTTTCAGAAGGATCAAGGTTGTTTGCACCTAGCAGGAATTGAACTTGAGACCTCACACTAATTAGAGTGATAGTCACAAGCCTTTTTGCCACTAGGCCACCCTTGAATGATAATAAAAATACTATAAACTTAATAGTAATTCGTATAGTATTTTATTTACATAGAGTTAGTGATAAGGAAAGGAGTATATAATTAGAAATGAAGTGAGACCTGAGTTTCAGTTTCAATTGCTTGAGCTGAGGCGGCTGCTGCTGCTGATATGATAGGGGTTCTAATTGTGGAGGCATGATTGAATTTGACTCTGCTGATGAAATGAGAATTTGTAAGAAGCGAACAAGGTTTGTAATTGTATGAACAATTCACGCTCATCGTCGCCATGAAAGATAACATTTTTTTCTTTCTTTCTTTCTTTCTTTCTTTCTTTCTTGATAATAAAATGTTCCTTCTTCTTTTCTTATTATTTTTTATTTATTTTATTTTTTTTCAGAATAAAGGGAAAAATTTTGATAGAAAACTGAAAATTTAATTTATTGTGTTCTTAAAAATTACTGTAACATGTTTAAAAGTCATAAATGTAATTATGTGTCTTTTTTTTCTTTTCTTTCAAACTCAAGAATATAACATTTTTTTCTTTTTTCATTTTACTTTAACTCAAGAACATGAAATAAAAAATCAAATTTCTTTTCTTTTCTCTTCTTTACTCATTATTTATTTCTATTCCCACCTAAAAAAACTTGAGATGCGTTCTTGAGCTTTTTTTAGAAAGAAATGAAATGAAACAAAAAAATTATTGTGTTATCGGGTTTTCTTCAAATAAAAAATAATGGAAACAGAAAGGATTTAATAGGAAAATTAATATTTTTCCGCCTAAATATGGGCGCATCTGAATGAAAACAAATTTTTACCTAAACTATTTATTATAAAATAACCAATAACCCTCATTATTTTACATATATTTTGTTATATGTCTTTTTATGTTTAAAAAAGCATAACTGTAATAATTTTTTTTTTCTAGCTGGGGAAAAAGTCTTTTTATCTTTCTTTTCCTCCTAACTCGAGAACACGACTTTTTTATTTCCTTTCATATTCTTTCATGAAATATAAATGTAACTTTCTTTTCCTTCCATTTATTTTCTTTACTCTTCTTTAACGGTTATTTCTATTCGCACAAAAGAAAACTCGAGAACACGGTAGGAACGTGCTAAAATTTTGAAAGCGCATGATTTTTTTTCAAAAAGTACAAGAAAATGTAGAAAATTGCAACAAAAAAGTATGAAAAATCATAAATTTCAGTTTTATTAAAACTATTTATAGACTAGTGAAAATATAAAGAATAGTTATAAATTAGTTCCAATTTAGCACCCTAACTTTGTTTTGATTAAAAGACCGCCTTCAAAATTTTATTAGTGTTTCAGTGAAATTTTTATTTTTGAGTCACCTACATACCCTCTTATCCCTCATAGTTTTTTTTTTTTTTTTTTTTTTTTTTTTTTTTTTTTTTTTTTTAACTTAAATTTTATCATAAAACTGTGGAATTGTACAAAACGTAAAATATAAAATTTGACAAATCAAAAGTATTAAAAGACATTTGTCAAATTTTATACTTTACGTTTCGTACAATTCCACAGTTTTATGATATATATATATATATATATATATATATATATATATATATATATATATATATATATATAGAGAGAGAGAGAGAGAGAGAGAGAGAGAGAGAGGGGGTGGTTATCGTAAGATAGTGATTAAAGTAAGATAAAGTAGAAGTAAGCTTAACCGTCGGATGTATCAAACATGATGTCATTAAATCAAAATTAATTTAATTGCATTTTAGTGAATAACTTAAACTTGATGGCAAAATAGGTAACCATTTGAAGATTCACGTCTCTCTACCCAGCGGTTTTGATGGCAAAATAGGTAACCGTCGGAGTACCACATTTTTTTATTATTTAAATTTTAAAAATTCAAATTTTTTTACCAGTTTTTGTACTTTATTTTGTTATTATTTGAGCTTTCCTGTATACACATGGACTTTTGATACACATAAAACATTTGTTTACGATATATCTTGTTTTTATTTTCATGTAACGCTTTTTGCTAGATTGGTTGATATCTAATTGAAACCACTAAAATACTACTCGTAATACACATTGAAATATTGATATTGATGACGTATAGTCTATAGTTGGCCCACGAGCCCAAATGGTAGACATTACTAAGCCCAAACCCACCACGAGTGGGTTATCATGACAAATGACTTGGGCCATAATACCAATGGCTTGGACTCACGAAGTCCGAAGCCCAACCAAACTACCCGGTCATAGGATAAGGATCTTCTATTTACGGAATAGATATCCTTACCCAGGATAAGCACCACGTGTGCGAATAGTAAGGAGCAAGAAACTTACACGGTTTATGCGCCCATATATATAGAATGATACATTCTCATTAAAGGTACGATTCACACAATCCCTAACTCTTAAACAAAACCCTAAAACCGATTACTTACTCTCACGCCGGAGTCTAATCGTTGGAGACAATCCCACGATAAGTCTAACGGTGTTGTTTACTTTCTTAGTGCGCGGGTTTCATAAGCACTAAAGTTCTAATTGATACGAGAGCGGGAGTCCAAACAAGGTAAGCCCAACTTTTGTATCAACAAGTGGTGTCATACGTGGGACCCTACACTAAGAACTCAAGACCAGAATGCCGAAAAACAAGAACTCAGGGTAGCGGACTCCGCAGCCGGAGAAAACACGTGATGATTCACATAGGAAGAAGCATCAAGGTTCGACTCCAAGGCCAATCTCTGGAACAACCAGTGCGCCTAGTCATCGCAAGTCGAATATAACTCCAACCCCTACCACGGTAGAATTGCCTTTGGGGACAACCCAAGCCACTACCGTAGTCCCAAGCGCTGAGGACATTCAGCACACTCTCTTTACCACTCCCCACCAAACGGCACCCATAGTGGACAACACTGTGCCACCAGGAGCACCTATTAGAGAGAGGGAACCCCGTGCGGAGACGGACATCCTCGCAGTAGAAGAGGATACACCTGAGGTGACATTAAACGATTTTGTGTCCCAACATTACGAGTCTTTAACTAGTCTCATGCGAGAGGAGGCAAGAAGAAGGTCAAGCCACGGCCTGCAAAACCGGCTAGACTTTGGCCAAGATCCACGATAGACTTGGTACAGCATCTAACTCTCAATACTCGGAGGAATATGAAAACAATGTGAGGCATACCAATGTCCACGCTAGGCTTGGTAGCCGCAGGATGCAAGATAGACTTGGACGACAACGCTCACCGAGTGTAAGCGTCTCAAGGTCAGGAAGCAGAAGAATCCAAGATAGGCTTGGGAAACACTACTCCCCAAGTAGAAGCCCTTCAAACTCGGACTCCGAGGAAAAACGGCGCAAGCGCCACAAAAGGAACAACTCCTCTTCAAGTAACTCCTCGGACAACGAGGATAGAGAGACGGGACATTGGAAATCTAAAAACCGACGTCGTTACGAGGAGGACGAAGATATTTCCCTTCCTTGGCGTCGCCAAAAGGTTGATGTGTTCACGCGACGCATAAGCGATTTCTCAGATGACAAGAGAAGGCGCATGCCCACCAATGTTAAAACATATGATGGAACAGGTGATCCTGATGATCACCTAAAAATTTTCGAGTCAGTGGCTGCTATCGAAAATTGGCCACAACCTGTGTGGTGCCATATGTTCAACTCTACCTTAGTAGGGAATGCATGAACATGGTTCAGCAAGCTTCCACGACGAAGCATAAATGGGTTTGAAGAGTTGCGGAAGGCATTCCACCTAAATTTCACGCAACAAAAGAAGTGCGCAAAGAACCCTGTGGAACTAGCCAGAGTGAAACAGCGCCAAGGGGAATCCACAAGCGCTTATATGGAGCGCTTCAAGGATGAATGCATACAAGTCAAGGTATGCCTCGAGGTACTAAAAATCTCAGGGTTCATGAACGGGATCAATAACCCAGAGCTGATACGAAAGCTAAACGATAAAGTACCCCAAAGCTTTGATGAGCTAACAAAGCGCACCATATCCTTCATCCAAGGGGAAGTAGCGGCGGCAGACAGCAAAAAAGGTTACTCAACCTTTAAACCACAAGAACAGTCTAGGAGACAATCCAATGATCAAAGTGGCAACCGCAACAGGAATTACCGCAACCAAGGTAGTGGAAGGGATAACGACAAGTACGTCCCACTCACAAAAACCCCTAAGGAAATATTCGCGGCAGAAGGAGCAAATTTCCCAAAACCTCCACATATGCGCACTCAAGAAGAGAAGCGCATAGGAGGAGGATACTGCGAATACCATGAGCAGAAGGTTCACACTACTAACGAGTGCGTCCAACTACGTCAGCTAATTGACAAATTAGTGAAAGAAGGGAAGATGGACCACCTCGTTAAAAACATTAAAGAGGGGAAAGATAGACAAAAGAATGGGGCCAAAAAAGAGATATCAAAAAGTATGGCTGACACAATATACATGATACAATCATGGCAGCGAAATACGAAACAAAAAGTCAGCCAAAGATTTTCCAAGGGAAACCAAATCTCTTTCCCCACTCCTACTGCGGACAACGCAGTGGTAGAACCACTCACCATCGAGATACAAGCGGGGGGTCATGATATCCACCGTATGTATGTTGACGGAGGAGCGTCTGCGGACATCATGTACGAACACTGCTTCAAGAGGCTACAACCTGAGATACAAACCCAGTTAATTCCGGCCACGACGTCGCTGAATGGATTCATAGGTGAAAAGATTTGGCCCATGGGAAAATTACGCATACTTGTGGTAATCGGTAATGAATACCATTCCACAACAGCCTGGATGAACTTCATGGTAATCAGGTCTCCCTCGTCATACAATGGCATCATTGGGAGACCAGGAATATCAGCCATGCGTGCAGTTCCATCCACAGCACATGGGATGCTCAAGTTCCCAATGGAAGGAGGGATCGTCACCCACTACAACACCACTGCATCTCCAAGAGAATGCAACATAGTGACAGATGAAGTTCCGCGCGCTCCAAAACAGCGCACAACCAAGGTGACAAACCTGAAAGTTGCAATCCACCCAGATTATCCTGACCAAGAGATATCAATTGAGGGATCACTGTCCGACAAGGGCAGAGCAGCTGTGTGCGCATTATTGCAAAAGAACCTAAACATCTTTGCATGGGAACCCAAACACATGACCGGAGTGCCAAGAGCCATTACAGAACACAAGCTAGAAATTCGACAAGGATATCCTCCAGTACGGCAGAAAAAACACGGCCAGGCTCCAGAACATGCAAAAGCTATCCTGGAGGAAGTGCACAAGCTCGTGGACGCAGGTATCATGCGAGAAGTTTATTACCACGATTGGCTTTCTAACCCAGTGATGGTAAAGAAGAGCGATGGTAGCTGGAGAATGTGCGTGGACTTCACCGATCTCAACAAAGCATGTCCACAAGACTGCTATCCGCTACCAGAAATTGATTGGAAAGTAGAATCCTTGTGCGGGTATCCCTTTAAATGCTTCCTAGACGCATACAAAGGATACCATCAAATTCAAATGGCCAAGGAGGATGAAGAAAAAACAGCCTTCCACACGAGTCAAGGGGTGTATTGCTACAAAAAAATGCCCTTTGGCTTAAAAAATGCAGGAGCCACATACCAACGGTTAGTGGATAACACATTTGAGAAGCAAGTGGGCCGCAATTTGGAGGTCTATGTTGATGACCTAGTCATAAAAAGCCATACCAAAGAGGAATTGGTGCGGGACATAGAGGAAACGTTTAAGACATTGGGAAGAATAAACATTAAGTTGAATCCCAAGAAGTGCACTTTTGGAGCAACAGAAGGCATGTTTCTTGGATACCTAATAGAACCCGATGGTATTAAACCTTGCCCAGAAAAAACAAGAGCGGTCATCGAACTACCTTCACCGCGCACACTAAAAGAAGTCCAGTCACTAAACGGCAAATTAGCCGGACTAAATCGGTTCTTGTCTAAATCAGCGGACAAGTCACTTCCTCTCATTAAAACACTCACGAAGTTTACAAAAAAGGGAGATTTTCGATGGACTCCAGAAGCGGAAGAAGCTTTCTAACAGCTCAAACAAAACCTAGCAGAGCTACCCAAGCTTGTCGCACCCCGACAAGGGGAAGAACTGATCATGTATCTATCAGCGACCCATGGAGCAGTCAGCACGGTGCTACTGACAGACAGAAACTCTGTTCAAACACCCATATACTTTGTAAGCAAAGCTCTCAAGAAGACAGAGACTAACTACACCGCTATGGAGAAACTGGTCCTAGCCTTAGTATTCGCAGCTAAGAGACTGCGCAGGTACTACCAAGCGCATCCAATAGCTGTAATTACGGACCAACCCATCAGGCAGGTTATCTCTAAACCTGATGCATCAGGGCGGCTACAAAAGTAGAGCGTGTTATTGAGTGAGCATAACATCTCTTATAGGCCGCGCACCGCAGTCAAGGGACAGATATTGGCTGATTTCATTATCGAGAAGCCAGATGCTGATACTCCATCACCAACGGTTGATGTACCATTACAAGAACCATGGGTTCTATTTACGGACAGATCTTCGTGCGCAGAAGGGTCAGGCGCAGGCCTTATCCTTACCAACCCAGATGGAACAGAACACACTTACGCACTGCGTTTTGAATTCATAGCCACAAACAATGAGGCAGAATATGAAGCATTGCTGGCTGGACTCCGCATAACAAATCAAATGGGTATACACAACCTAGAAGCTAATGTGGATTCACGATTAGTAGCTAACCACGTGTTAGGCGAATATGTGGCCCAAGAGGAACACATGATCCAATACCTCGATAAGACCAAGTCCTTGATCAAGAATTTTGACAAGTTTTCCATCAAACAAATCCCACGAGGAGAAAATAAAAAAGCAGATGCGCTAAGTAAAATCGCATCTACAAGCTTCGCACACCTGTCAAAACAGGTATTGGTGGAAACCTTGAAGAACAAATCCATCTCTGAGATGGAAATCTCCACAGTGATAGAGGAGGAACATCCTACATGGATGACACCCATCATGGATTTTATTAGCAAGGGAACACTCCCCCAGGAACAAAAGGACGCTCGACGGATACGGCGCACAGCGCAGACATTCGAACTTCGAGATGGTATCCTATATCGGCGTTCATTCCTACAACCATGGCTTAGGTGCGTCGGACCTCTTCAGGCAGACTACGTACTCCGGGAAATCCACGCCAGATCTTGCAGCATGCACTCAGGACCACGGTCTGTTGTAGCGCGTGCCTTGCGATCCGGGTACTATTGGCCTACCATGCACTGCGACACGCGAGACATGATTAGAAGATGCAACGACTGCCAAGTCCACAGACCCATTCCGCGTCGACCACAACATGAGCTAACACCCATCACCTCACCATGGCCATTCCATAAATGGGGAATTGACATTGCATGACCCTTTCCAGTCACGGCAGGAGGACTTAAGTTCCTCATTGTCGCCATTGATTACTTCACCAAATGGATAGAGGCAAAAGCAGTGGCAAGTATCACAGGCAACCAGGTCAAACGATTCGTTTGGGATAACATTGTATGCCGCTTTGGCCTACCTGGAGAGATTATTTCGGACAACGGAAAACAATTCTGTGATAACCCATTCAAAGACTGGTGCGCACAGTTAAACATCACACAACACTTCGCGTCAGTTAAACATCCACAAACAAATGGATTAGTAGAACGCGTGAATCATAGCCTGGGTGAAGGAATTAAAGCGCGCCTGGACAAACATAAAGGAAGATGGGTGGACGAATTATCGCATGTTCTGTGGGCCCACCGCACAGAAATCAAAGTCAGCAACGGCGATACACCTTTTTCTCTTGTCTACGGGACAGAAGCTGTTATACCAGCAGAGATTGGAATGCCAACAATCCGTACATCGGAAGTCAACGTCACAACAAACGATGATGAACGACGCATTGACTTAGATCTGTTGGAGGAACGACGCGAAAGGGCAGCTATCCGCGAAGCAAAAGCTAAATCAAAGATGAAGAAGTATTATGATGCAAGAGTCAAAAACATTTCTTTCCAACCAGGGGACTTTGTATACCGCGCCAACGATGCAAGCCACGCAGAAGACACGGGCAAACTCGGACCCAAATGGGAAGGACCTTACGAGGTCACAGAGGCATTAGGCGACGGTGCGTACAAAGTGCGCGACATGAAGGGCCACGAGCTACCACGCACCTGGAACATTTGCAATCTCAAGAGATGCTACCTTTAGGCTACGACCCACACACTGACACCTCTGCACTTTAGTAAGCGCTCAATAAATGTCTGTGTATTTACCTTTTCTTTTAGGAAATTGTCTTTACTTTTTTAACATGCAAGAATTAATAAAACATTGTGGTTTCTAGCTAACTCCACAACACATTTCATCATTATTGCTTACATCATTCATTTATGTTTCAATTCTGTTTATTTATATTATTGCCTACATGGCGTGCATGCACATATTAAGACCACACGAGGGCAGACAGGATGAGTAAACCTACTAACATACTCGTTGAATAAGAGGGTTGCAAACCCATCAACATTGGATCACGTATCCTTGTTAAACACCTTACTGTCAAGACGTTGGAGTAAGTTCAAAGTACATCCCACGATGGATGCAATTCAACGCACACTGTGCGCGTTTAACAAAACATGGATTCAAGACAATTGACTCCTAAATAGTGGAATTCGCAGTACGCTGCATACCACCACATGGATTCAAAACAATTGACTCCTAAGTTCGTACGCAAACTCACTAACTTCATACACGACTATGACTTTAGTATGCATCCCACGACGAATGCGCAATAACGCACATTGTACAAGTTTAGACAAACTAAGAAACCAAGACCCTTGGTTCCTCCAAAATGATAAATGTAGCACACTACAAGCCTATCTGCACGTTGTTACGGTTATGGACTACAAACGTTTATTTATTAAGTTACAGACTTAATACATACGTTATGGACACAATACAAGGTATTATATGCACATCGTTACTCTTGGAAAGTCTCTCACATAACAAAGACAAAATATCTAAGTACAAAACGGTATATACGAGCAAAAGTCCCATACTTTCATTTAAACAAAAACCACGAGTTTTTACAACGCTATAACTTCGAGTTATACATACATATCTACAAGCTACGGCGGCGTTGAGGGCTGCGTTCTTGGTCAGCAGAGCTCCCAGCCTCTTGGAGTTTCTTCAAAAGCAACGCATCTTTCGGTGACACGGTCGCCACACTGACTGCAACCCCATCTGACATAGGAATATGCGCAGCACCCACACTGCTAAGAGTGGCTTTCTCTTTGAGACCTTTCTTCTTGGCCGCCCTCTCTGCGTGACGCTCCAAAACCTCCTTCAGAGGAACCTCCTTCTCAATAGCGAAGGGGTTAAGAATATCACGAGGCTGCGCGAACACTGGAACCTGCAACTGAGACTCGTCAGGCTTCAAATAAAAATCAGATTGAGCCTCTACATTCTCCAAGATATGCCTCCCCAGAGTTAATCCCGCCATTATTACTGAGATGGGACAATCTTGGTCGCGCTCCAGCCGCGCAATGTGCGGAAGCTCGAAGAGCCTCATCCCCTCCATCGCCTTCACGAGCTCCTCAAAAGCATCAGCATTGTATTCAGGAACCTCAGCGAGGGGAATGGTCAGTAGCTGACCCTCAGCAAGCTCTTCCACAGCCTGCGCCTTGCCACGAGCAACGGCGCATTCCACCACCTTACCAAAGGCACCCACGACCTCTGGGGACTCCAACGTGCCCATGGCAGCCAGGCGCAAGCCATGGCTGATCAACCACCTGCACAAACAGCAAAGAATGCATTAGAAAGAAAGTAAAAAATACAAATAACAATCAAAGGATAATGTATAACAAGTACCTGGGCTCTGCAATCATAGACATAAGATGAGGATACAACTCCTCATCATACTCTATGCTCAACCTACGCAGCTTTTCCTCCTGCGTCTCCAGAGAGCTCTCCACTTTCTTGCCAAAGTCAGCAAGCTTTACCCCCCAGGTGAGGTTAAACCTATATTGCTGCGTCTCCCCACGCTCGCGCTGCAGCTCCACCATCACAGTCAACTTCTCATCAGTAACCTTCTTTGCGTGCTCAGCGGCAGCCAACACCTCTGCCTGCGCCCTAGCCAACTGCGCCCTGAGCAGGGCAATCTGCTCATCCTTCTGAGCAAGGCTACCTCCCTCCACAATAGCCCGCGCCTTTAGCTGAGTGACCAACTCAGCCTGGCGAGCAGCAACAACGGCTAGCTCCTCCACCAACTCATGCGCAGACATATGCGCTGCTGCCTTCGAAGGCTCCTCCACGCGAGCAGCCTGCGGTGACACGGCACTGTCAGCAAACACCGCATCATCATTCGCAGCATGGTCACTACAAAACAAAGAAGGTACAGTTAGTACGAGGATGTAACAAATGTGGTAGAAGGAAGTTGTACACACTTACACAAGAGGTGGGGACCTGGACAGATTCTTCTCCGCGCCAGAAACGGACATATCATCCGGTGTGGAAGACTCTTCATCAGCAATCAGATGGCGCCTCCTCTTGGAAGTGCCAATGCCATAACCGCCAGAAGACACTTCCTTACACTTCCCTCCCTGTGCCTCTGCAAAAGGCTCCAGGATCTCCACGCTATTGGAGGACTCAACATGCGCCTCCTCCACCACGAGAGATTGCTCCCCAGTAGGAGGAACACTCTGCACTGGCACAACAAGCGTAGCTGCAGGTGGAGAATCTTCACATGCAACAGGTCCAAACACCGTTAGGTGCCCCGCAGTAGCCTCTAAGATGGGCTCCTCACCATCCCTCAGAGGGCGCACCCCCACTGTCACGCGCTTGAGCTCCTTCAACTTTGATGATGCGAAAAATGAACCACTTTTAGGGGGTCATTTAAGCCTGGAATTGAATTTATTTGATAAAATATTACCCTAAATCGTTCCTTTTGTGATTTTAGGTACTTTGGGAGTGAAATCTGGAAAAGGAAGCAATTCAGACGTTTTTGGAGCATAAAAGTGAAGAAAACGCCAAATGCTTAATTTTCCATGCTGAGAATAGTGTATGACGGCGTCAAGAAGGAAATCCTGATGGCGTCAAGAGTAAAATCCATGACGACCCAGAAGAAACATGAAGGCGTCACAAAAAGAGCGTCAAGAGTTAAAATCATGACGGCCTGCATAAGGTATACACATGACGGCGTCAGACCCAGATCTAGGCAGTCCGAGGAACCATTTAGCGGCGAGATGACGACGTCATACATTTGTTCTTGACGTCGTCACCTTCTAAAATCTATATATAGTTTCCTAATTTTCATTCATTAAGAGGAACTAGTGTGGAGAAACCCTAAGGCCGAACCTTGTACGTATTTTACAGCTTTTTCAAGGGTTTTCAGCCCTTGAATCCTTACATGTGCTATTGAGATAAGTCTTCTCTTAATTCAATCAATATGTCTATGTGTTGGTTGTCTATATCTTGTGCTTGTCTTGATTTCAGCATGTTAGGCTAGATCTATCTTGTGTTTGCTTAGATCTAATGAAACCTAGATGTTAATTATGTGTTGATTACTTGTTTATGGTTGTATTGGATGAATGATTTCAATGTTAGGCTTAAGAAAACAGGCAGATCTCCATTTGGTAACATGCTTGAACGTCTTAGGAAACATGAACCGATGTGTACTAGGTTTTATTTTTTGTATTTAATGCATGAGTAAATTCTAATGATCCCATGTTAGGAGCTTCTTAACCGGCTCGACATAGGAGTAAAGTAGGCACTCATAGGATTGGGGAGTTAAGTACGCCACCCCATGAATGGTATTAAGGAATACAATCCGTCATCCACGTAACTATAACAAGTAATTAATGTGTAAAAGATATCTAGGGAGTAGTGAAATCTAAGTAAACACATTTCTCCCACTTATTGCTCAAAACTTTAGTATGATTAGTTTATTTTCATTTTTAGTATTTTATTTTGATTGCATCTTAGTATTGGGTTAGTTGACTAGCAACTA